>CM054063.1:137083393-138297831 GCA_028641055.1 Alopecurus myosuroides
GTTCTTGAAGAAAATCATCTATCGGTTCGGGTATCCTCATAGTATAATCACCGACAATGGAACCAACATGTCCTTAGGAGAGATGGAGAAATTTTGTGGAAACAATGGTATCCGGCTTGATGTAGCCTCTGTGGCCCACCCGCAGGCCAATGGGCAGGTGGAAAGAGCAAACCAGGAGTTACTTCGAGGATTGAAACCACGACTATGAGTCCCATGTCTCAGAGCTGCTGGAGCGTGGGTTGAGGAGTTACCCTCCGTGGTTTGGGGAATTAACACCACACCTAACAGATCTACTAAAATGACCCTGTTTTTTATGGTTTATGGTGCAGAAGCAGTTCTTCCGAGTGATATCATCCACGATTCGCCACGAGTGGCGGCCTAAGTGGAAGTTCAAAACGAGAAGACCCGGCAAGACGCTGTGGATATGGTAGAGGAGCACACAGAGCAAGCATTGGAGAGATTCGCCATATACCAGCAGGACTTAAGGCGATACCACACCCGCCGGGTCAAGACCCGGGTTTTCCAGGAAGGAGACATGGTGCTACGCCTAGTGCAATCCAAGGAGGGAAAGCACAAGTTATCTCCCCCATGGGAGGGCCCGTTCATCATAAGCCGGAATTTGCACAATGGATCATATTACTTGATAGATGCAAGGGAAGAGTCGGATACCGTCAATAACACCACCCATACCACTTCATCTATGCAAGAGCGAGAAAGACCATGGAACGTGGCTCAGCTGCGTCCCTACTATACTTAGCATAGATTCGGTTTGCAAGTTGTATTGCACGATGTATCAGGCAGCAGGTTTCAGACGCACTCTTTTCCTATCCAGGGTACCTAAGGGGACTGGAGGGTTTTTAATGAGGCGGCCTGCTGACCTAACCTTTTATATCAATAAAGAGATGATTAAGTCATTATGGTTCTTACTTTTTTTGTATTTTTTCCTTTGCATGTTTTTTCTATGTCTGATCATGATTTATATCAGGTAAGTACATTACATTCAATCAGTTATAGTTACCGAGTTATGAGGAATATAGTGTTAGGTTTATATCCTCTTTTTCGTTTCTTTTTAAGTTATCTGTAAAACCTAGTATTGCATAGTATATACTTAGGTCTTGGGGGCTGATTGCTTGAATAGCACAGTTGCAAACTCAGACCCAGCCACGATGCCATCAAGGTATGAGGGCTGATTACTTGTAATAAGTACAGTCGCAATCTCATAACCTGGACAATAGAGCCAAACTTTTCTTGACCTTTCTTGTTTAAGCTTGATGTGACTCGCAACAAAGTGGCATGATTGCTAGCCTATAAATTCAATCGGTCATGATTCCCATGGGGACTTGCCTGGCCCTGTTTTCATAGAGCTATAAGCAACATTGAGTATCCATGCGAAAGCTGGCTTACAGCAAAGGGGGTCAAAAGGGTCATCTAAACCACAAGTTATGCGGAGTAAAAAGCAAAAAGCCGGAAACTCACAGTGTATTAAGCATAACTTCAAATAATCTCGTAGTTGGGGAGTCAGCCAGACATGGAGTTTTCTTAAGCCACAAATCCCTAGGCTCCAAAATCTGAGTCTTGGGGACTTGGGGACTTGAGAAAGCAACAACTTATCTAGCTAATGAACTCAACATTCAAAAATCCGAGTCTTGGGAGCTTGGGGACTTAAGAAGCAAAGTTCACCCAGTCAAAAAACCCCAAGACCCGGAAACCGGGTCTTGGGGACTTGGAAGAAAACTTTGCCTTACCCCAAAATCCAGTAATCGGTATTTATTGCAAAAAGTGTAGAAAAACAAAAATATGCAAACACAAGGTTGAAAAGTGCATACCAAAGGGATGACCAGGAGGGCCATCAAAGCCATAGAAGTTTAAACGTATTACAAACCAAAGGAGTAGTATCAAAAGTGCACAGGCGCACTATCAAATAAATAAGTGTAGCAGGCATATTACAAATGCCTATTGGCCGAATGAGTGTTTATTGGTAAAGACGAGAACATTACTTGGCGTCTATAGCCGAGTCTCCAAGGGTAGTCTTGGCAGCCGGGTCTTCCGTGTTCTCCCCTGCAGTCTTCCCTGCCTCTGCGTCCGGGTCTACCGCGGAATCAGCACGAGCGGAGGAGGGACAAACGGAGTCGTTGATGTTGGCGCAGAGCTGGCCGCGGCTTTCCTCTTGGCAACCTCCTCATGGTACCGAGCCAACATATCAAAGGGGGCAGGTAAATCGGAGCGTACTGGCTTATCGTCAGCATCATATGGAGGTGTGAGCTTGTTTACGTCCAGTTTCTCGGCAATCAGGCTGGCCGAGTGACGAATCTGAGTATTGATGGCTTTGAGGTCCTTTGCTGAGAACCTCGAACCATTAGTGTTAAACTCAGGAAATCCGTTCAGCAGTGTTGCCGGCTCAAGTTTCGGATAGTAGGCTTTTGCCAACGCTAGGCCACGGATCACCCCAACTCGGCATGCCGAGCGCCTCCAAAGATCGATCCAGGCAGGGATTGTTGAGCACGCTTCAAGCATCTGGGATACGCCACCATAAGTGCCGGTCCACTTCACAGCCTCCAGGGTCCACTTGGTCCCCACCGAGAATTGCCGGATAATAGCTTTAAGTGTCTTTAGCTTCTCGATATCATCCTCATCCTCAGCCTTTTCACCCGGACCTGCAGAGTGAAAAGAAAAGCAAGGTGGTGAGACCCGGGTTAAAAGACCCTACAAAATGAGAAATCCGAGTGATAATCAGGAGATTAGGTGTGCCTTACCAAGGATGGAGCTGTAAGTGTCGGCAATAAAGGTCGAAAGTTTCTTCAAAAGTCCTTCGGTGTTATGGAGTTTTTTCTTGTACTTCTTGCACTCCTTAGAAAGATCTTTGACCTCGGCCTCCAGCTCTTCACGAAGTTTGGTCTCAACCCTCAAGAGTTTGTTGGTTTTCGCCAAAACTTCGTCCGTCCGGGTGACATAAGCCTGAAAATAGACAAGGAAACATCAGTCGGCAATAGCATAAAGCTGCATGAGAACGGTTATATAGCCACAAAAGTACCGAGTAAACTTATGACAGTTCACCCGGAACTTGGGGACTAGGATGTGTATGTACATGGTATTAGTTAAGCTACCTGATGCTCAGCTACCAGAGACTCAATGATATCTTTTTCAGCGGCTTTCAAGGAGTAGTACTCCCCCAACACCTTTTCAAAGTCAAGGCCGCTGAGAGCCGGCCTGGAAGAGCTAGGGTTCTGGTTACCCGGTGGCGGGGTCGCCTCCTGTTTCAGCGGGTCGACTCTGGTTGCCTGGGTGTTGGGAGCAGGAGATGCCCTTTGCGTCCCAAGGAACTCGACGTCGGGGACAGCCGAGTGATGCGTGGGCGGAGGAGACTCGGTCATGGGAATGGCCGTGTCTTCCGGATCTTGTTCTTCAACAAATGGGGGCTTGGTAGCACCCTCCGGGTCTTCCATAGCCGGGTCATCAGCAGGGGTTTCCTCTTGGTCACTAAGGGTAACCATGGCTCTGAGGAAAGGAAAAAAAATTTAGTGAACAATAAAGGGAAATGCGGAAATTAAAAGATATTGGCAAACGAGACATGCGAATTACCCGGTATTTATGACAAAGTCGGTTGGAAGATCGTTGCTAGACCCGGAGGACGCTGATAAAGAGTTGGAAAGTGAGACCCGGAGTTGTCCGGCTAATGGATGATTTGGAGATGGATATTTTCGAGGAATGTAGGCAGAGTAAGTGTAAGGAGTACCGGCTCGGCGAGCGGGCGACATAGGGATCCTGGGATTGAGGAGATCATCACCCGGAGAAGTTCGGGTTGCCCGTCGCTTGGCTGGGACCGTGTCCTTCAGAGATGATGTAGTGGTTAGATACCTGTTGGGTTTGCACATATTGGCATAGGAGTACGGCTCTGAGGTCATGGAGGAGTACGACACCTTGAAAACAACTTTCCTGGGTTTCCTCTTCTGGCCAACCTCAATCTCCGGCTCTGCCTCGCTCTCCTCCGATTGAGAGCCGTCTTTATCATCCAGCGCTGGTGATGGTGGTGCATTGTCGGAAGGATAAGAATTTTTGTCTAATAGGGTAACAAAGTATTTATTAAGCAGAGACCCGGAATTACCTTTATCGCTGTCAGTCGGCTCCTCCTCCTCCTCCGAGTTTTCAGAAGGGGGAGGGGTGACAATTTTCCAGAATGCATCGGTTTCCTGGATGAGAAACAACAGACAAAGGTTAGTACGTGTACATAACAAAGATCAGTCGGTATAGAAGGTGATAATCGGTTCTTACTGGAGGAGCCGGGTTAGAGCGTGTAAAAGGGCGGAGTCCGGAGATGCTTTTGATGACATCAACTTTCTCGGCCAAGAAGTTCTTCATGGCCTTATTCACATCCAGAGCCGGGTATGATTTCTCCGAGTATCGGAGAGAATCAGTAAGGTGGCCGGAATACTCGCATATCAGCTTTGGGCGTACGCAATTTGGCTGGATCCGGCAGCTGATCCAGGTCTTGATTAAGTTTAGCCCAATAAGACCCTGGGCTGCTAACACGACAAGCTTGTGAAGGAGGGGCTGGATTGACTGTATGTCGGCTTCGGGTGCAAAAGAGCTGAGATTGTCGGAAAGGGATAGAGTTTCAACTGAGAAACCCGGCAAAGGCTTCTGGCCGGGTATGGAGGTGTCTTGGCAGTAGAAATAGGTCTTCTGCCAGTGCTTCACATGACTGTGAAGGCTGAGAGTCGGCATCAGAGAATTTTTGCGTCTCTGAATGGATACCCCCCACAAACGAGGAGGGGCCCGTCCGTGCTCTCCCGGCAGGGTTTGCATTGAAATAACTCCAAAAACAAAGCAAGGTTTGGGGGAATGCAGAGATAGGCTTCACAAAGAACTATGAAGTGGCAAATATTTAAGATTGAGTTTGGACCAATGTCAAAGAGTCGGAGTTTGTAGTGGTCCAGAAGTTCGCGGAAAAAGGGTGACCCGGGGGGCGGAAACCCCGGATCACGTGATCAAGGAAGATAACCACCTCACCTGGACCGGGTGAAGGTCGGGTCTCCTCTCCAGGCATCCTCCAATGGATGTCCGACTCTGCGGGCAGAACTCCAGACTCGGCTATCTCGTCGAGTTTTGCCTTGGTAACAGTCGATTTCGCCCAGTTGGTGGAAATCGACTGACCCGGCGTTTGCTTCGAAGCCGGGTTTTTTCCCTTGGACTTGGTGCTAGCTTTGGGCGCCATAAGAGAGGATCTAGAGGAAATCGAGCGCAAGTAAGTGTAGATCCAAAAATTCAGGAAAACGCATCTAATAATGTAGCGATAAAAGAGAGATAAGGGCTAAATGCTTGCAAGGAATATGAAGCTAAGGACTACGGAAATGGATCTAGGTAAGGATAACCGCGAACGAGAAATTAGGGTTCGTGAAAACGCATCTAGCTAGTGGAGAAATGGCGGAGAAATATAGTTGAGATTCATGATGAACACCAATGTAAGATTGGAGAGGATAAAACCCAGATCTAGACCCATTGGGGCTTACCGGAGACGGAGGCGAAGCTTGGCTTGCACGGCGGCGGCGGCCCGGTGACGGCGTGTGCGCACGGCCTGGAATTCGAAGCTCGAGCTGCTCCTTGGGTTCCAATGGCGCGTCCGCTCTCCGATGCGGAATCCGGTGGGTGTGATGGCGCGGACGCGGAGGCTCAAGGCGGCGGTGCTAGACGGCGGCTGGCGGCGAGCTCGGTGGCGCTGGCGCGGCTCCGGCAGTTAGGGTTCGGTTCTGGGCTCGCGGGCGCAGAGGATGAGCGGGAGGAGGAAGATGAATGGAAATGAACCGTTCGGAAATTTTAGGGTTAGCCCCCCCCCCCCCCCGGGCCTATTTATAGCATGGAAAACCCTAGGGCCCAACGGTGAGATTGAGTGGTTTCCAGAAAGATTTGATCCGGCCCGAGAATTTGGGGATAGAAATCAGGGTGATTATTGCGTGATATCCGGATAAGTTAAGTTGGTTGAGTGAGTCAGATTTAAGATATTGTTACTCGGACTAGCCGATAGAAACATGGATGCCGGGTCATGTTATGTTTCCTTGGAGTGTTAACCCAGAAAATGACACCTTGGCTCGAGTGAAGTTGGGCTATTATATGGACCGCCCAAAGAGCAGGCCTGGCTATAGTTAAAGCAATCTGACCCGGTGTGTTATGGATATGAATGTTTATTGTTTTGCAGGGAATAGCGTGCGCTTCATGGTTGATCCCAAGATGCCCAAGCTATTCTGGGGACTACTGTTGGGGGGATGATAACCCGGTAGGCCCATGCCAGGGCAAAAACCCGACAGAAGGAAATCACACAAGACCCGGCCCAAGATGGAGGAGTTTCTAGAAGGCCTAAAGTGGAGCGTGGATCTTGTAATCCGTGCCTTGGGGGTCATGATTAGGAAACCTAGGGTTATGTGTGTATTCCGGGTAGGGTTCCGGGTGTGCCTTGTATAGGAAGCCAGAGAGCCAGGTAATATATAAACTGGCTCCTGGAACAGAGAAAAGAGAGAGTTTTTCGAGATATTCGAGTATTCTAGTAATACGAGAGCTGATACTTGTAACCCTAGATCGGAATCTTGGCGACATCGCAGCCAGAGCTTCTAGATCTCCAGTTGATATGTTTTCCCTTGAGCTAAACCCTCTCCCAAACACCAGAGTCGATTTGCCCCAACCTAAGTTACCCCCGGTAACGTCTGTCGTGAATATCCCGCGACAATGACAGTTGGCAGACCATGGAGTTTGAAAATGTGTTTCTTCAGCTGGCCGATGTCAGATGTTGGATGAAGTTGTCATCCGACATGTAGTAGTAGCTTGTAGCTTGTGTTGCCAATCTTCTCGAGGACTCGGCCCATAATATTTCGAGTGCAATTTCAAGCACCTGTGTAAACTCAGAGACGTGTGCATGTAAGCATGTATTTTGAGATACACCATATCACGAATTTCGAGTGTCCTTTCACATCTGTGTTTGTCTGCTTGAATTTTCATTCGCTCATGCGCTTTCAGAAGTATGTTCTTAATTTGATGTGCCAAGTCGACTGTGGTTGCAGTGGTTATGAGGTCATCTTGATCTTCAACAGGTGGGAGTAGATGCTCTCCAATTTGAGGGGGTGGTCTGCCATATAGTGCTTGGAATGGAGTGATCTGTAGGGAGGTGTGGAATGTTGTGTTATACCACCATTCTGTAGTAGAAAGCCATTTGTGCCATTGTTTTGGTTGCAAGAAAGCCATGTGCCTCAGATAATTTTCCAGACATTGGTTGACTCTTTCAGTTTGGCCATCCATCTGGGGGTCATAGGATGTACTGTAGTGGAGCTTGACAGCCAATGATTTGAATTGAGCTTGCCAAAGCTGGCTTGTGAATATTCTATCCCTGTCAGTGACCATGACTGTTGGGGGGATGATAAACCGGTAGGCCCATGCCAGGGCGAAAACCCGGCAGAAGGAAATCACACAAGACCCGGCCCAAGATGGAGGAGTTTCTAGAAGGCCCAAAGGGGAGCGTGGATCTTGTAATCCGTGCCTTGGGGTCATGATTAAGAAACCTAGGGTTATGTGTGTATTCCGGGTAGGGTTCCGGGTGTGCCTTGTATAGGAAGCCAGAGAGCCGGGTAATATATAAACTGGCTCCTGGAACAGAGAAAAGAGAGAGTTTTTCCAGATATTCGCGTGTTCTAGTAATACGAGAGCTGATACTTGTAACCCTAGATCGGAATCTCGGCGACATTGCAGCCAGAGCTTCCAGATCTCCAGTTGATATGATTTCCCTTGAGCTAAACCCTCTCCCAAACACCAGAGTCGATTTGCCCCAACCTAAGTTACCCCCGGTAACGTCTGCCGTGAATATCCCGCGACAGTTGGCGCCCACCGTGGGGCCTACGTCCAAAGGTGTTTACGTCACGGGAGAAGCTCGGGAAAGCATGAAGAACCTCGTCATCGGCGAGATCATCACCAACGATGAAAGGAGAGAAGATCGTGGACGACTTTGGCTGGGGGGCAGAGTCGGATCATCTGGAGGCTGGAACTGTCGTCACAATTGGCCGAGTCAACGTCTTCGTCGGTATGGTACGTGCATCTGGTTTTGTTTCTGACCATAATGAGTATGATTCTGTATCAGGGGACGATACCTGTGTTCAATCGGACGGAGAAGAGTTGGTCGGGACAGTAGAGCTGGAGAAGGAGCCCACCGCGAAGAGGGAACAGTCGGAGGAGCCGGTATGGACCCCACGTGGCCGGGTTATGGGAGAAGATGATACCGAGTCTATCTTGCACTTGCTTGAAGATCGGTACGAAGAAGATAGCTGCAAAGAGGAAGAGTACGAATCGTCGCCAGGCATCGCGCGTCGAGTCGCGGTCTACACAGGCCCCGCAATCAATCTTAATCAGGGCGATGTGTCGGTGGCCGCGGCTGGAGCGGCGCGAGCGCTGGCACAACAACAAACACCGGCTAATGGAAACCCGGTTATAGCCCGGGTCGATGGAGAGCCGGCCTCTGTCACTAGCGGAACAGGGGAAAGTGAGCGAAATAGAAATATGTTCGGGTTCATGGCAAACAGAGCAACGGGAGCAGGAACTTCACGTCCACAAAACTCGGCTCTATTCAGCAACAATTTGATCTTGGATCCCACCGTATTGGCAACGGTGATAACCCCAGAAAACGTAGCGGCGCGTGCCCGAGGTCTAGATGTAGCCCGCCGGGCATTGGAACAACAGAGAAGGGAAGTAGAAGCTGAGAGGCAAGGGATGGCTGAGCGCCAGCATGAGTTGGAAGAATTGGACGATCGAATTCAGGCTCAAACAACAAGGATATACAATCAGAGGCATCAGACGAGGTTACCGGCGGCAGGTGGAAATCTACAGCCGGCCACGCTGTTTATTACACCCCAAAATCAGCCAATTCCGGCTGTGAATCAGGGAACCGGGTTTCAAGGAGCGACGCTAGGCGGACAGCCGGTCAACGTACCAGCCGGGTTACCTGCATTACCCGCCGGGACCCTTGGGGGAAATACGGCGCCACCACCGTCACGATTTCACACCCCTCCGGGTCACTTAATAACCCCATGGATAACGTATACGCCGCAACCCTAGCGCTCGACCGTAATCCATTGGGAGAGTCTCCTCGAGAAATCGAAACTCGGCTGACCATAGAGATGCTACGCACCGCAGTGGCTCAGCAGGCAAATTACCCGGACCATAGAAGTGGTTTGCATGGGACGCCATACGTCAGCCGGCAACCTGGAAACACGAGGAATATTCAGTCAAGCTCGCACGACGGAGGGCAGAGCGGTAGCAAATGCCGCCTCCTCCTCGTAGGCCAGCGGCTCCCGCGGTTTCGGCAGCACAGGCAATAGTCGACAGTTCCCGTGCGAGGCGCATGGCCGGGTCAGCAGTGCAAGGAGCAGTAGGTGGCGCACCCCCTGCTGCGCCAGCCGAGTCTCATGTATCACGCGCGAGGCCGGTATTGACCAACCTGGCCGGGCCTAAATGTCTGTCGGACACCATCAGAGCAGAACCATACCCGGATAAGTTCAAGGAACCGGGAAAAGTTGTAAATTATGAGCCAACCATGGACCCTGAGACCTGGTTGAGCAGTTATGAGATGGCAGTGTCCATTCGCAATGCGTCAGAAAAACTCCAAGCCAAGTTCATGTATCTTATGATGTCTGAAGGAGCAGCAAAACTATGGTTCAACAACTTACCTGAGAAGTCCATTAATTCATGGAGTGAGTTGAAGACGGCATTTTTCAAGCATTTTCATGGAACATTCAGGAAACTATATACAATCGATGACCTGGATCGATGCATCCAAAGGAAAGGAGAGTCGGCTCGCAGCTGGGTGCGCCGAGTAATGGAGATACTCCACTCGTCCACTGATATTCAGCCAAAGGAAGCGACACAAGCTATGTCAAAAACATGCAGATACACACCCTTGGTGCAAAAGTTGATGCGCATGAAATCCAGTAGGCACGTTTCAGAAATCACCATGGGGGAGTTGGTGGATGCGTGCAACAAACACGCTTCCACTGATATGACTGAAGAGGACATAGAGGAAAAGAAAGGGAAGACCAACATGAGCAGTAATGGGAAACCCGGCAACGGCACTATGCCGGGTAATAATGGAGGTGGTAACGGAAATAATCAGCATAAACGACCGTACGAGGGAAACTCTGAGTTAGTCGCCAATACCGAAGCCGGGTTCCCAAGGCCCAGGGTAGATGGAAACTTCAATGGAGGAAATTTCAACGGAGGCAATTATCAAGGACCACCATGGCCGGCTAACCACATAGAAGCCTTCAGGATGCCTTGTCCGCATCATAGTAGGAATGGCAAGCCGGCTAATCACTCGTTGGAGCAATGCGTGGACTTACAGAGATGGAAAAACGAGGAGATACAGAAGGCCCTGCGAGGTGCAGGCCGGGGAGGAGGACCGGGTCCGGGTGTAAACCCGGGCAACGGACCACCCCCGGCCGACAATGCAGGAGGCGACAATCCGGGTAATAACTAAGGAGGTGTAGGCGGTTTTCAGGCTAACCCTAAGCAGCTAGGGCAATACCACGTCCACACCACCGGAACTTCCAACAAAGAAAGAAAGATACTCAAAAGGGTTGTAAACTCGGTTTCTTCAGGGGTTCTGAGGTATTTGAGATGGTCAAATCAAGAAATAACATGGAGCAGAAGAATCACCCGGAATCGATAGAACATCCGGGTGTGTTGGCCTTGGTGGTGGCCCCACAGGTCAATGGGTATGCGTTAAAAAAGGTCTTGATGGACGGTGGGAGTAGCATCAATATCTTATACTGGGAGACCTTTTTGCGCATGGGGCTCAAGGAGTCTCAGCTGCAGAAAAGTTCCACAGTTTTTCATGGAATTGTGCCTGGGCACTCGGCTTGCCCAGAGGGGAAAATAACACTAGGGGTTGCTTTTGGTGAATCGAAGGATAATTACAGAGTAGAGTGGCTCACGTTTGAGGTGGTGAAATTACGCAGTCCCTATCATGCACTGTTCGGAAGGCCGGCTTATGCTAAATTCATGGCGAGACGTGTTACGTTTACTTACAGCTGAAAATCCCGGGTCCCAAGCAGACCATCACCATATATGGGAATAGGGCCGTGGCGGCCGAGTGTGATGAAGGAGACGCGGCAAAGGAAGAACAAGCTTGCAGGAAGGAAGAACTCAGGTATTACCGGTCTCAGGTAGACCTCGAAGATCGAACAGCCCTGAAGAAACCAAACTCGGAAGACGAGAGAGCTAAGTTTAAAGCAGCCCAAGATACAAAGATGGTGGCCTTTGTCGAGGGCGACTCCTCCAAACAGTTTGCTATAGGTTCTAACCTGGGTAATGAGGAGGAAGAGGCACTCATAAAGTTTATTCGCGAGAACCAGGACGTGTTCGCTTGGACGCCGAGTGACATGCCGGGTATCCCGACTGAACTCGCCGAGCACAGCTTGCATGTTGATCCCAAGTCTCGACCAGTGAAGCAAGGCCTGAGAAAAATGAACGAGGAAAGGAGAAAGGCTACAGGGGCAGAAATAGCTCGGCTCCTAGCAGACGGCTTTATCATGGAGGTCTTTTACCCGGACTGGCTGGCAAACCCGGTTTTAGTGCTGAAAAATAATAATGAGTGGAGAATGTGCATAGATTATACAAGTCTCAACAAGCATTGCCAAAGGATCCATTTGCCCTCCCAAGGATAGATAAGATCATAGATGCAGTTGCAGGTTGTGACTTATTATGTTTCCTGGATGCTTATTCCGGGTATCACCAAATAAAGCTCAAAAAGGAGGATTGGGAGAAAACTTCGTTCATAACCCCTTTTGGTGCTTTTTGCTATAAGACCATGACCTTTGGACTGAAAAATGCCGGCGCAACGTATTAGCGGTGTATTCAGAAGTGCTTTGAGGATCAAATTGGACGCAATGGTCATGCCTATGTTGATGATGTGGTGATTAAAACAAGGAAAGCTGAAACTTTCATAGATGACTTAAAGGAGACCTTCAAGAACCTGAGGACATACCAGATGAAGCTTAACCCGACTAAGTGCGTGTTCGGCGTGTCTGCGGGAAAGTTACTCGGTTTCATCGTTTCCGAACGAGGGATTAAAGCTAACCCGGAAAAGATCAAAGCTATCCAGAATCTGAAAAAGCCGGAACAGCTGAAACATGTCCAAAAGCTCACGGGGTGCGTGGTAGCCTTGAGCCGGTTTATATCTCGGCTCGGAGAAAAGTCGATACCCTTATACCGACTCTCGGATAAAATAGATAAGTTTGTATGGGACCAAGAGGCGGACGAGGCCTTCGAGGCCCTGAAAAAGCAGCTATCTGAGGCACCAATTTTAGCAGCGCCGGGTCCTAAAGAGCCCATCTGTTATATGTTGCAGTCGGGCCCCGGGCAGTCAGCGCAGTGGTTGTGGTTGAGCGTAAGGAAGATGGAAAGGATCACCCGGTACAAAGGCCGGTTTATTATGTGAGCAAGGTCTTATCGGAAGCAAAGCAGTGGTACCCACATTGGCAAAATCTAGTTTTGGGGGTATTTATGGCCAGCCGGAAATTGAAACCATATTTTCAAGAACACCCCATAACGGTAGTAAGTTTCATACCAATGGCGGATATCATCAGAAACTCAGATGCAACAGGTAGAATAGCCAAGTGGGCTATCGAGATAGGGGATTATCACATCAACTACGAGCCTCGGTCTGCGATCAAGTCCCAGGCTCTAGTGGATTTTGTCAATGACTGGACTCACACAAGCATGCCCATAATTATGCCAAGTTCAGAGTCTTGGGTGATGCACTTTGATGGCTCCAAGCAGTACGAGGGGTCAGGAGCTGGTGTGGTACTCACGTCGCCAAAAGGAGATAAGTTGAGTTACGTGTTACAAATTCACTTTGACTGCTCCAACAACGTGGCCGGGTATGAGGCCCTGCTACATGGATTACGAGTGGCAAAAGAGATGAATATTAAATGCATACGATGCTATGGAGACTCGGATCTCGTGGTACAGCAGGTTTCAGGTACATGGGACAGAAAAGATGCGACAATGGCGGCTTACCGCAGAGAGGTGGACAGGGTAGCCGGGTCTTTTTCCGGGTATGAAGTGGAGCATGTTGATCGGCGAAAGAATGAGGCAGCAGATGCGCTTGCGAGACTCGGTTCGCATCGGGAGCCGGTTCCGCCTAATGTTTTCCTGGATGAGTTATGGCGACCCTCTGTCAAAACCGAATCTGAAGAAGAGTTAGCACATCAAGACCCGGATTCAGAGTTTGTGGCCGTGGTACGCGCTATTCCAGAGTGGACTGAGACGTTCCTGGCGTTCTTATCACGAGGTGAGTTACCATCGCAGGAAGTGCTAGCCCGGCAAATCCTGAGACGGGCAAGGGTTACTCCATCATTAACGGTCAGCTCTACAAGAGAAGTGCTACAGGCATCTTTTTACGCTGTGTAACCCCAGAAGAAGGACGCCAGATATTGAAGGAGATCCATGAAGGCGATTGTGGGCACCATGCCTCCACAAGGTCCCTTGTGGCTAAGGCATATCGACATGGCTTTTTCTGGCTCACGACGCTAGCGGATGCGGAACGCTTGGTGGCAAGATGTGATCGATGTCAAAGGTACGCTCGTCAAACACATGTGCCGGCTATGGAGCTACGAACAATCCCATTGACTTGGCCTTTTGCGGTTTGGGGTATGGACATGGTAGGCCCCTTTCACATGTCTCCTTGCAAAAAGACCCATCTTTTGGTGGCTATTGATAAGTTTACCAAGTGGGTCGAAGTTATGCCAGTTACAAATTGTGAAGCGGCTACAGCTGTCAAGTTCTTGAAGAAAATCATCTATCGGTTCGGGTATCCTCATAGTATAATCACCGACAATGGAACCAACATGTCCTTAGGAGAGATGGAGAAATTTTGTGGAAACAATGGTATCCGGCTTGATGTAGCCTCTGTGGCCCACCCGCAGGCCAATGGGCAGGTGGAAAGAGCAAACCAGGAGTTACTTCGAGGATTGAAACCACGACTATGAGTCCCATGTCTCAGAGCTGCTGGAGCGTGGGTTGAGGAGTTACCCTCCGTGGTTTGGGGAATTAACACCACACCTAACAGATCTACTAAAATGACCCTGTTTTTTATGGTTTATGGTGCAGAAGCAGTTCTTCCGAGTGATATCATCCACGATTCGCCACGAGTGGCGGCCTAAGTGGAAGTTCAAAACGAGAAGACCCGGCAAGACGCTGTGGATATGGTAGAGGAGCACACAGAGCAAGCATTGGAGAGATTCGCCATATACCAGCAGGACTTAAGGCGATACCACACCCGCCGGGTCAAGACCCGGGTTTTCCAGGAAGGAGACCTGGTGCTACGCCTAGTGCAATCCAAGGAGGGAAAGCACAAGTTATCTCCCCCATGGGAGGGCCCGTTCATCATAAGCCGGAATTTGCACAATGGATCATATTACTTGATAGATGCAAGGGAAGAGTCGGATACCGTCAATAACACCACCCATACCACTTCATCTATGCAAGAGCGAGAAATACCATGGAACGTGGCTCAGCTGCGTCCCTACTATACATAGCATAGATTCGGTTTGCAAGTTGTATTGCACGGTGTATCAGGCAGCAGGTTTCAGACGCACTCTTTTCCTATCCAGGGTACCTAAGGGGACTGGAGGGTTTTTAATGAGGCGGCCTGCTGACCTAACCTTTTATATCAATAAAGAGATGATTAAGTCATTATGGTTCTTACTTTTTTTGTATTTTTTCCTTTGCATGTTTTTTCTATGTCTGATCATGATTTATATCAGGTAAGTACATTACATTCAATCAGTTATAGTTACCAAGTTATGAGGAATATAGTGTTAGGTTTATATCCTCTTTTTCGTTTCTTTTTAAGTTATCTGTAAAACCTAGTATTGCATAGTATATACTTAGGTCTTGGGGGCTGATTGCTTGAATAGCACAGTTGCAAACTCAGACCCAGCCACGATGCCATCAAGGTATGAGGGCTGATTACTTGTAATAAGTACAGTCGCAATCTCATAACCTGGACAATAGAGCCAAACTTTTCTTGACCTTTCTTGTTTAAGCTTGATGTGACTCGCAACAAAGTGGCATGATTGCTAGCCTATAAATTCAATCGGTCATGATTCCCATGGGGACTTGCCTGGCCCTGTTTTCATAGAGCTATAAGCAACATTGAGTATCCATGCGAAAGCTGGCTTACAGCAAAGGGGGTCAAAAGGGTCATCTAAACCACAAGTTATGCGGAGTAAAAAGCAAAAAGTCGGAAACTCACAGTGTATTAAGCATAACTTCAAATAATCTCGTAGTTGGGGAGTCAGCCAGACATGGAGTTTTCTTAAGCCACAAATCCCTAGGCTCCAAAATCTGAGTCTTGGGGACTTGGGGACTTGAGAAAGCAACAACTTATCTAGCTAATGAACTCAACATTCAAAAATCCGAGTCTTGGGAGCTTGGGGACTTAAGAAGCAAAGTTCACCCAGTCAAAAAACCCCAAGACCCGGAAACCGGGTCTTGGGGACTTGGAAGAAAACTTTGCCTTACCCCAAAATCCAGTAATTGGTATTTATTGCAAAAAGTGTAGAAAAACAAAAATATGCAAACACAAGGTTGAAAAGTGCATACCAAAGGGATGACCAGGAGGGCCATCAAAGCCATAGAAGTTTAAACGTATTACAAACCAAAGGAGTAGTATCAAAAGTGCACAGGCGCACTATCAAATAAATAAGTGTAGCAGGCATATTACAAATGCCTATTGGCCGAATGAGTGTTTATTGGTAAAGACGAGAACATTACTTGGCGTCTATAGCCGAGTCTCCAAGGGTAGTCTTGGCAGCCGGGTCTTCCGTGTTCTCCCCTGCAGTCTTCCCTACCTCTGCGTCCGGGTCTACCGCGGAATCAGCACGAGCGGGAGGAGGGACAACTGTAGTCGTTGATGTTGGCGCAGAGCTGGCCGCGGCTTTCCTCTTGGCAACCTCCTCATGGTACCGAGCCAACATATCAAAGGGGGCAGGTAAATCGGAGCGTACTGGCTTATCGTCAGCATCATATGGAGGTGTGAGCTTGTTTACGTCCAGTTTCTCGGCAATCAGGTTGGCCGAGTGACGAATCTGAGTATTGATGGCTTTGAGGTCCTTTGCTGAGAACCTCGAACCATTAGTGTTAAACTCAGGAAATCCGTTCACCAGTGTTGCCGGCTCAAGTTTCGGATAGTAGGCTTTTGCCAACGCTAGGCCACGGATCACCCCAACTCGGCATGCCGAGCGCCTCCAAAGATCGATCCAGGTAGGGATTGTTGAGCACGCTTCAAGCATCTGGGATACGCCACCATAAGTGCCGGTCCACTTCACAGCCTCCAGGGTCCACTTGGTCCCCACCGAGAATTGCCGGATAATAGCTTTAAGTGTCTTTAGCTTCTCGATATCATCCTCATCCTCAGCCTTTTCACCCGGACCTGCAGAGTGAAAAGAAAAGCAAGGTGGTGAGACCCGGGTTAAAAGACCCTACAAAATGAGAAATCTGAGTGATAATCAGGAGATTAGGTGTGCCTTACCAAGGATGGAGCTGTAAGTGTCGGCAATAAAGGTCGAAAGTTTCTTCAAAAGTCCTTCGGTGTTATGGAGTTTTTTCTTGTACTTCTTGCACTCCTTAGAAAGATCTTTGACCTCGGCCTCCAGCTCTTCACGAAGTTTGGTCTCAACCCTCAAGAGTTTGTTGGTTTTCGCCAAAACTTCGTCCGTCCGGGTGACATAAGCCTGAAAATAGACAAGGAAACATCAGTCGGCAATAGCATAAAGCTGCATGAGAACGGTTATATAGCCACAAAAGTACCGAGTAAACTTATGACAGTTCACCCGGAACTTGGGGACTAGGATGTGTATGTACATGGTATTAGTTAAGCTACCTGATGCTCAGCTACCAGAGACTCAATGATATCTTTTTCAGCGGCTTTCAAGGAGTAGTACTCCCCCAACACCTTTTCAAAGTCAAGGCCGCTGAGAGCCGGCCTGGAAGAGCTAGGGTTCTGGTTACCCGGTGGCGGGGTCGCCTCCTGTTTCAGCGGGTCGACTCTGGTTGCCTGGGTGTTGGGAGCAGGAGATGCCCTTTGCGTCCCAAGGAACTCGACGTCGGGGACAGCCGAGTGATGCGTGGGCGGAGGAGACTCGGTCATGGGAATGGCCGTGTCTTCCGGATCTTGTTCTTCAACAAATGGGGGCTTGGTAGCACCCTCCGGGTCTTCCATAGCCGGGTCATCAGCAGGGGTTTCCTCTTGGTCACTAAGGGTAACCATGGCTCTGAGGAAAGGAAAACAAAAAGTTAGTGAACAATAAAGGGAAATGCGGAAATTAAAAGATATTGGCAAACGAGACATGCGGATTACCCGGTATTTATGACAAAGTCGGTTGGAAGATCGTTGCTAGACCCGGAGGACGCTGATAAAGAGTTGGAAAGTGAGACCCGGAGTTGTCCGGCTAATGGATGATTTGGAGATGGATATTTTCGAGGAATGTAGGCAGAGTAAGTGTAAGGAGTACCGGCTCGGCGAGCGGGCGACATAGGGATCCTGGGATTGAGGAGATCATCACCCGGAGAAGTTCGGGTTGCCCGTCGCTTGGCTGGGACCGTGTCCTTCAGAGATGATGTAGTGGTTAGATACCTGTTGGGTTTGCACATATTGGCATAGGAGTACGGCTCTGAGGTCATGGAGGAGTACGACACCTTGAAAACAACTTTCCTGGGTTTCCTCTTCTGGCCAACCTCAATCTCCGGCTCTGCCTCGCTCTCCTCCGATTGAGAGCCATCTTTATCATCCAGCGCTGGTGATGGTGGTGCATTGTCGGAAGGAGAAGAATTTTTGTCTAATAGGGTAACAAAGTATTTATTAAGCAGAGACCCGGAATTACCTTTATCGCTGTCAGTCGGCTCCTCCTCCTCCTCCGAGTTTTCAGAAGGGGGAGGGGTGACAATTTTCCAGAATGCATCGGTTTCCTGGATGAGAAACAACAGACAAAGGTTAGTACGTGTACATAACAAAGATCAGTCGGTATAGAAGGTGATAATCGGTTCTTACTGGAGGAGCCGGGTTAGAGCGTGTAAAAGGGCGGAGTCCGGAGATGCTTTTGATGACATCAACTTTCTCGGCCAAGAAGTTCTTCATGGCCTTATTCACATCCAGAGCCGGGTATGATTTCTCCAAAGCCGGGTATGATTTCTCCGAGTATCGGAGAGAATCAGTAAGGTGGCCGGAATACTCGCATATCAGCTTTGGGCGTACGCAATTTGGCTGGATCCGGCAGCTGATCCAGGTCTTGATTAAGTTTAGCCCAATAAGACCCTGGGCTGCTAACACGACAAGCTTGTGAAGGAGGGGCTGGATTGACTGTATGTCGGCTTCGGGTGCAAAAGAGCTGAGATTGTCGGAAAGGGATAGAGTTTCAACTGAGAAACCCGGCAAAGGCTTCTGGCCGGGTATGGAGGTGTCTTGGCAGTAGAAATAGGTCTTCTGCCAGTGCTTCACATGACTGTGAAGGCTGAGAGTCGGCATCAGAGAATTTTTGCGTCTCTGAATGGATACCCCCCACAAACGAGGAGGGGCCCGTCCGTGCTCTCCCGGCAGGGTTTGCATTGAAATAACTCCAAAAACAAAGCAAGGTTTGGGGGAATGCAGAGATAGGCTTCACAAAGAACTATGAAGTGGCAAATATTTAAGATTGAGTTTGGACCAATGTCAAAGAGTTGGAGTTTGTAGTGGTCCAGAAGTTCGCGGAAAAAGGGTGACCCGGGGGGCGGAAACCCCGGATCACGTGATCAAGGAAGATAACCACCTCACCTGGACCGGGTGAAGGTCGGGTCTCCTCTCCAGGCGTCCTCCAATGGATGTCCGACTCTGCGGGCAGAACTCCAGACTCGGCTATCTCGTCGAGTTTTGCCTTGGTAACAGTCGATTTCGCCCAGTTGGCGGAAATCGACTGACCCGGCGTTTGCTTCGAAGCCGGGTTTTTTCCCTTGGACTTGGTGCTAGCTTTGGGCGCCATAAGAGAGGATCTAGAGGAAATCGAGCGCAAGTAAGTGTAGATCCAAAAATTCAGGAAAACGCATCTAATAATGTAGCGATAAAAGAGAGATAAGGGCTAAATGCTTGCAAGGAATATGAAGCTAAGGACTACGGAAATGGATCTAGGTAAGGATAATCGCGAACGAGAAATTAGGGTTCGTGAAAACGCATCTAGCTAGTGGAGAAATGGCGGAGAAATATAGTTGAGATTCATGATGAACACCAATGTAAGATTGGAGAGGATAAAACCCAGATCTAGACCCATTGGGGCTTACCGGAGATGGAGGCGAAGCTTGGCTTGCACGGCGGCGGCGGCCCGGTGATGGCGTGTGCGCACGGCCTGGAATTCGAAGCTCGAGCTGCTCCTTGGGTTCCAATGGCGCGTCCGCTCTCCGATGCGGAATCCGGTGGGTGTGATGGCGCGGACGCGGAGGCGCAAGGCGGCGGTGCTAGACGGCGGCTGGCGGCGAGCTCGGTGGCGCTGGCGCGGCTCCGGCAGTTAGGGTTCGGTTCTGGGCTCGCGGGCGCAGAGGATGAGCGGGAGGAGGAAGATGAATGGAAATGAACCGTTCGGAAATTTTAGGGTTAGCCCCCCCCCCCCCCCGGGCCTATTTATAGCATGGAAAACCCTAGGGCCCAACGGTGAGATTGAGTGGTTTCCAGAAAGATTTGATCCGACCCGAGAATTTGGGGATAGAAATCAGGGTGATTATTGCGTGATATCCGGATAAGTTAAGTTGGTTGAGTGAGTCAGATTTAAGATATTGTTACTCGGACTAGCCGATAGAAACATGGATGCCGGGTCATGTTATGTTTCCTTGGAGTGTTAACCCAGAAAATGACACCTTGGCTCGAGTGAAGTTGGGCTATTATATGGACCGCCCAAAGAGCAGGCCTGGCTATAGTTAAAGCAATCTGACCCGGTGTGTTATGGATATGAATGTTTATTGTTTTGCAGGGAATAGCGTGCGCTTCATGGTTGATCCCAAGATGCCCAAGCTATTCTGGGGACTACTGTTGGGGGGATGATAACCCGGTAGGCCCATGCCAGGGCGAAAACCCGGCAGAAGGAAATCACACAAGACCCGGCCCAAGATGGAGGAGTTTCTAGAAGGCCTAAAGTGGAGCGTGGATCTTGTAATCCGTGCCTTGGGGGTCATGATTAGGAAACCTAGGGTTATGTGTGTATTCCGGGTAGGGTTCCAGGTGTGCCTTGTATAGGAAGCCAGAGAGCCAGGTAATATATAAACTGGCTCCTGGAACAGAGAAAAGAGAGAGCTTTTCCAGATATTCGAGTATTCTAAGAATACGAGAGCTGATACTTGTAACCCTAGATCGGAATCTTGGCGACATCGCAGCCAGAGCTTCTAGATCTCCAGTTGATATGATTTCCCTTGAGCTAAACCCTCTCCCAAACACCAGAGTCGATTTGCCCCAACCTAAGTTACCCCCGGTAACGTCTGTCGTGAATATCCCGCGACAATGACAGTTGGCAGACCATGGAGTTTGAAAATGTTTTCAGCAAATGCCCGTTGTCGGATATATACCAATTAGGGGTATATCAGATGGTGTCCTAAAGTGCCGGATTACCAGGGTGACCTGAATGGTAATGGGTTACGGTACATTAGGCGGCCCAGTAAGCTGACGCACAGAAGCCGGATTCTAGAAGAGCCCGGACCACGGCCCACGTGGTACGGCTTGGAGTAGAAGGCGGATTCTTTCTTTCCAAGTTAGGACTTGCCGTAGTCTTTTAGGTTTCCTTTTCTGTAAGTCCTAACCCGACTATTATATAAAGCCAGATGGGAGATAAGAAAGAGAGGACAATAAGCTAGAGGCTAACTCGCCGAGAGGTTGATCCTTGTCGAGTAGCTAAACCTAACTCACATTGTACTTTGTATACTTCATGCTTCATCTTTGATTTAGTGAGATTGCAGGAATAGGAACGCCGCCTAGTTGCGACGTACCGAACCTAGGTAAAACCCTAGTTTCGTTGTTCGTCATACTACCACGTCCCCCACGTCTCTATCAGTAGTCTCATGGCACCCCCGTCTATGAATTCTACTACGATGTCTTGACAGTTGGCGCCCACCGTGGGGCCAACGATGTGAGGAGTTAAGTTTCGATCGGGGATACTCGGCGGAATTGGCAGCACCATAACTGTCGGAAGCTTGGGATTCGACAACGACGTCGGGTGCTTCCTCGACAACGGATCGTACATGCCAGCGCAGAATCATCTGGTAAGTTCCTGCGTTTTACCGATCGGATCTACAAACATCTTTATCGGATTAACTGCAGAGGCAATGGGATTCTGTGGTGGAAGCAAATTTATCCCACCCGCCCTATACCCAGTCGAAGAAGATTATGACGCCGGATTTTGCTCAGATCGCCAATATTATGCCGAATCGCACTTTATTGGTATGGTGCAATCCGAGATCGCCAAAAACACGGACGAAAGCAATCCCGTGTAAAAGGTAGAAAACAACAATCCCACAATAGAGGTGGAAGATCCGACATCCGTCAATCTGACGACGAACTCGGAAGTTGATTCTGTGTTAGCCGCCATTGAGGCGAGATTAGAGTCGGAACCCGGATCGGACCAGTTCGACTCCGAAGACGAAGATGTAGACGCTTTCGAAAGAAAGGTCAAATCCTTTCAAGAGGGATTCCACGAAGTACTGATGGCAAAACCGGCTGAAAACACGGATGCCGAAAGTTAGGAAAGCCCTAGAACACCTCCGCCAGATGAGGAAAGAGAGGAGGGTGAAACCACTCCAACATACCCGGATGTCAAGGAATTGACAGAGGACAAACCTGGTAAAAAACCTCCCTCTTCCATGAAAAAGCACAAAGCTTCCAAGAAACTCCAGTATAAGTTCCGGAAGAAAAAATTGGCTGATCCAGCCAACGAAAACCTGGAAGCAGGAGGAGGAAGTGGAGTTAAGCATGCAGAGAAGAAAGCGAAGGAAATCTCTGTTCCGCCAATGCCAGAACAGGACGAACAGGATTTACTTCAAACACCAGTGGGACCTCACGAACCCCCTGAAGTGCTAGAAGCTAGGAGACAAGCTCTCCAACGGCAATAGCAACATCTATTCAGAACTCGACACCTCCAGAAAACCCAAGCTGACATTAAGTTAAAGCAGGAAGAAATCGAGGAGTACGAGAGAAGGAATAGATCTGGCATTAAACCTACACGGTTACCCGGAATTGCAAGACCGGAAGTACTGCCGCCAAAGGAACGGTTTCAAAACCCGGCCTAGCAAAAGAAAGTAAACGGCACAGATGCCAGGGGCGAACCTATATACAAAACCACAGCAGAAAACGCGGAGGTCGCGTTCGCCATCCTCAACAATGACATGTACTCCAATGGCGAAAAACTTCAAGGGGTGTATGCTTTCTTAGGAAAGATATTGCAACAGCAACAGCGAGGACAAGCAAGATCAGGGAAGTTGCATGACGACTCAGCCCTATGCAAAATAGCTACTTGCGCCGTTGAAGCACCTGGACCTAAAGAACCCGAAGATTCAAGTAATTCAAAAGAGAAGAAAGCAGATCCGAGAAAGGACAAGAAAAAGCCCGATAACAAGGATGCAGCGTCCAGAACCGGATCCCATCTGCCGAAAGATGGAATCAATCCCCGAGATTGGGAAGAACAAAACCGGAAGGACGGAAAAGCAATGCCGCCTCCGAGACGCCCTGCTGAAAAAGCCGGAAGACACGATATTCCTCATAGGCGTGAGAGATCCTGTACGCACCCCAGGAATAAGGAAAGACACAGGAGTAGAACTCCACCTTATCCCAAAGGGCACGATAACGGAGGAAATAGAGACAAACCCAGAAAAGCGCGTTCGCGCGACAATGGAAAAGAAAGGAATAGATCCTCTTCTGTCCATTCAGCCGGTAGATACTCCACACACATTGATAGAGCGGAAAGAGATGACCTATACGTCGGACCTAAGTGTTTCACTGACAGGATCCGAAGAATAACTCTACATTCTGGCTTCGCCAAAGTTGGTCCAACATATCAAAAATATACCGGCAGTACAAACCCGGATACCTGACTCTCAGACTATTACACAGACGTCCAGATTAACAATGGGACAGACCCTGAGGCAGTAAAACTCCTCCCCCTTATGTTACTGGATGGAGCCAGAGATTGGATCAACGGGCTTCCGTCAAGAACTGTCGACAGCTGGGATGATATGGCTAGAGTTTTTACTCAGCATTTTTGGGGAACGTACAAACGCCCCAACAACATCAACCAGTTAAACCACTGCACCCAGTTTGAAGATGAGCCATACGTGGACTTTATCTCAAGGTGGACTGCAATGAAAAATAGCTGCTCTGGAGTAACTGACGTACAAGCAATACATGCTTTCTTCAATGGCTTAAAACCTGGACTCGTACTGTTCATGATCGGTTCCAAAAAGCACAAAGATCTCAGATCTATGCTTACAACCGCAAATGAGCATGCAGCGGCCGAAGATGACATCAGAGCGAGAGGTGGAAATATTGACACTTTGATTCAAGCCAAAAAGACCCCTCGTCCTGAGAAAAAAGCAACTCCAGAAGCACAACAAAAATCCAAAGAAGTTAACATAGCCTTTGGAAGAGAAAATGGGAGCAAATGGAAAGGACGAAGCACAGAACCGATCGCCTACACAAAAGAAGAGTGGGAAAGGATTAAGTCGGAAAACTGTGTCTACCATTCGCAATTCGGGGAACCCACCCACACCAACGCACAATGCGGGCTTAACAAGCATATGAAAGGCAGTCAGGATCCGGAAGCAAAGGGAAAAATTTCATGAGGAAATTCTCCAAGCAAAAGCGAGAAGCTGAAAAAGAAGACAGTAAATCGGACACTGATGACAAAAAATCCAAGAACAACAGCGAAAAGGCGAGCCTAAGTTTCCGAGAGTTGACGAAGAATGCAACCTAACTTTCCTCGCAACTCCATCAGCAAAGGTGGCAAAGAGAACACTTCGAGAAATAAACGCGGTTGTCCCACCAACCCCGAAATTCTTGAAGAACTCAAACACACCGATTACCTGGGATCAGTCTGATCATCCCGGAAACATCCCAGAACCCGGCACGCAAGCTCTAATTGTAAGTCCTATTGTTCAAAACACTAGGCTAAAAAGAGTGCTGATGGATGGAGGATCCAGCATCAACATAATGTACCTGGATACATTGAAGCATCTGTGAATCTCCGAGACCCAGCTCAATCATAGCAACATACGTTTTCACGGCATCGTTCCTGGCAGGCAAGCACGATCCCTAGGAGAAATTTCCCTAGACGTAACCTTTGGAGAGAAAGAACATTTCCGGCAGGAAAAGGTATCCTTCGAGGTTGTTCCGTTCGAAAGCGTGTATCACGCAATACTTGGACGTCCAGCTTTCGCCAAGTTCATGGCAAGATCATGTTATATCTATAACAAGCTGACGATGCCAGGGCCAAAAGGAGGAGTAATCACCATAAATAAAGACTTCAAATTGGCAAACGAGCTGGAAAAATAAAACGCCCTTAGCGCGGAAAAGGTGATAGCAAAGGAAGAACTGAAGGAGCTGGCAAAAGAAGTATCGCCGACAGAAATGCTGGCAGGAAAAGAAAACCGGAAGCCGGCAGATAGCTTCAAATCTTCCGAGAATACAAGACAGGTTATCCTAGATCCCAAAGATCCGACAAAGTTTGTCGTGGTGGGAACTAGCATGACCGACAAATAGGAAAGCGAGCTCATCAAGTTCCTCCGTGAGAACTGGGACATTTTTGCATGGTGTCCAGCGGACATGCCAGACGTACCCAGGGAGCTTGCTGAGCACCAACTCAAGGTCATTCCAGGATCTAAACCCGTCAAACAAGGTCTCCGTCGATTTGATGGAAGAAGACGGAAGCCTATTGGCCAGGAAATTATCCGGCTATTGGCAGCTGATTTTATCCGGGAAGTTATACATACTGAATGGTCTGCAAACCCAGTATTAGTCCCGAAGAAAGATAGTACTGTTCTTAGGATGCGTATAGATTACACCGGCCTGAACAAATTGTGTCCAAAAGATAGATTTGCGTTACCGCGAATCGATCAAATAATAGATGTCACTGCTGGCTCTGAGCTTTTATGCTTTTTGGACGCTTATTTCGGGTACCATCAAATACGTATGAAGGAAGAGGACCAAATCAAAACCTCCTTCATAACCCCATATGGAACATACTACTACATAACCATGCCTTTTGGCCTCAAGAACGCAGGTGCAACTTACCAGCGTTGCATGCAACGATGTTTGCATAGTCAGATTGGCAAAAATGTTCACGTTTACGTGGACGACATTGCCGTCGTTTCCAAGGAAAAGGACACGCTCCTTGAAGATTTGCGAGAGACCTTTGAAAATTTGCGCACTTATAAAATGAAGTTGAATCCATTGAAGTGTGTATTCGGGGTTCCCTCAGGAAAACTTCTGGGTTTCATCGTTTCTCACAGAGGCATAGAAGTAAACCCGGAAAAGATCAAGGCAATCCTAAACATATCAAGGCCTACGTGCTTAAAATATGTACAAATATTAACGGGTTCTGCACGCCGTCAGCAGGTTTATAAGCCGGCTAGGAGACAAAGTTCTACCATTATACAAATTGTTGAAGAAATCCGACAAATTTGAATGGACAGAAGAAGCGGACAAAGCATGAACCCAGTTAAAAGAAACCTTGATGAAAGCTCCGATTTTGGCATCGCCAAAAGACGAAGTGAAGGGAATATGCCCGAGAGGCAATAATAAAATGGTTATTATCTTATTCCTTGTTTATGATGAATGTTTATTTCTCATGCTAGAATTGTATTAACCGGAAACGTTGATACATGTGTGCTTAATAAACAAACAATGGTTCCTAGTAAAGCCTCTCTTTTAACTAGCTCGTTGATTAATAGATGATCAAGGTTTCCTGATCATGAACATTGGATGTTATTAATAACGGGGTCATGTCATTAGAAGAATGATGTGATGAACATGTACCCAAAGAGAATATAGCAATGCGATCAAGTCATTTAGTTTACATTGTTATATCAAACACACGAAGTAACTTATTCCTTAGACCATGAGATCATGTCAATCACTGATACCGGAAGAGTGCTTTGATGGCATCAAACGTCACACCGTAACAGGGTGACTATAAAGGTGTCGTTGAGTATTCGGAAAGTATTAGTTGAGGATCATGGATCAAGAGTGGGATTTGTCCATCCAAATGACGGAGAGATATACTCTGGGCCCTCTCGGTGATATCACATCGAAACCGCTTGCAAGCACGTGATATGATCACAAGGATGTTATATCACGGGAACGAGAAAAGAGTACTTGTTGGTAACGAGATTGAACAAGGTATGGTTGATACCAATGATCGAATATCGGACAAGTAAAATATCGCGAGACAAAGGGAATGGTTCACGGCGTTGTTGGTTCACACGATCACGAGAGTCATCGTTGAATATATAGGAGTCATCACGGATCTCCAGATCCCGCTGTTGATTATTGATCGCAGAGGAGTCTCGATCATGTCTATCTTATTCGCGAACCGTAGGGTGACACACTTAAGGTTCGATGACGCGTTTGAGAGGATACGGAATATCGAAGAATATTTTGGACAGCACCGAAATTGTTTCGGGGAAAATTGAAATAGTTCAAAGGGTTTTTCGTCGAATGGTTGTTAATAGAATTAACAAATGATTCGAGGTGCTTTATGCAAATGTTTGCTAATAGAATTAACAAATGCTGAAATAAAGAAATAAAAATGTTTTATTGATTTATTAAAGAAAAACTCTTGGATTTTCTAAGTGGAGTTTAAAGGAAAATGAGTGGGTGTGAGTGGAGTGTCCACTCATATCATGAGGGAAGAGGTGGGGGCACACCATGGGGCTGGCCGCACCCCCCTTGGGCTGCCTCCCCCCTCTCCTATAAAAGGAGGGTGAGAGCTCTCCCTCCTCCACACACTTGGCCACTTCCCTTTCCCTCCACCCGCTGCTCCATTTCATGGTCTCCGGCTTGGCGAAGCCCTGACCGTGGGATTCTTCAGCACCACCACGTCGTCGTGCTGCTGGAGTTCCGAGGGATCCTCTACTTCCGAACCCCGCTGGAACGAGGGAACGGAGGTCGTCATCAACCGTACGTGTGACCGATCACGGATGCACCGCCGGATTGCGGTGCCATCTTCTCGCTATCGGGATCGGTGTGAGTACGACTACGCCAACAATGAGATTTGATCTCGTACCACTTTGAGTCTTTGAGGGTATGTGTTCTCCTTAACCCTCTTGTTGCCCGTTACACTTCGTCTCCTAGATTAGATCTTGGCCTTTCGGGTGTCTCTCGCGTAGGAATTTTTTTGTTTTCTATGCTACGTTCCCCTTCAGTGGTATCAGAGCCGGATCTATGCGAAGATGTTTTGTACGGGTAGAACACATAGGTGTATGTGGGCGTTGATGATCATGTTATTACCTCCTTGATTATTTTATGATCTTAGTGGCATAGTGGGATGAAGCGGCCCGGACTAACCTTACATGTCCACGTACATGAGACTTGTTCCACAACTGACATGCAACTTGTATTGCATAAGTGGCTTGCGGGTGTCTGTTTCTCCTACTATAGTTAAGATCTAATCTATGAAGGGTTGCTAAAAATATGTTTATCAACGTTGTGGTTGATGTTCGTAGGTATGGACGGTTCTATCCTCGAAAGCCCTAAGCCACGTAAAATATGCAAAAATAAATTAGAAGCGTCTAACTAGTTTTTGCTGGGCATGTGATGTGATATGGTCAATATTACAAATTTGATTATGAGATGATCTATTTTGTAAATTATTGATATACCGGAAGGTATCCATATGGTTGTCTTCTTATTGATGGACAATCAAGTTTGGGGTACCGTGGTACTTGGTACCACGCCGGTGGAATGATTGAGATCATACCATAATGCACATGATGGAGATCAAGTAAAAGGAGGACCATATCATATCACGTTATCCTTACATGTGATGTTTGTGATGTTAATCCTTTTATGCATCTTGTTTTGCTTAGATAACGTTGGTAGCATTATAGGATGATCCCTCTCACTTAATATCAAGATAATAATGTGTTCTTCCTTAAGTATGCACCGTTAAGAAAGTTCGTCGTTTCGAGACACCACGTGATGATCGGGTGTGACAGACTCAACGTTCGCATACAACGGGTGTTTTCAAGCCTAGCATGTACAGACATGGCCTTGAAACACATGCAATACTACGGTTCTACTTGGCGAGCCTAGCATGTACAGACATGGCCTCAGAACACGTAACCGAAAGGTAAAGCATGAGTCATATGGATGATATGATGAACATGTCGATGTTCGCCTTTGAAGCTACATCATCTCACGTGATGATCGGTTTTGGTGTAGTGAATTTGGTTCGTGTAATCACTAAAGACGACTAAGAGGGATGTTGTTTTTGAGTGGGAGTTCATGGTTTAATTTTGAATTAACTTGAACTTATTTATCATGAACAACAAATCAAAGTGAATTTGCACAACTTGTAGTAGTCATTGGCATCCACATAACTACCTTACACTTAGATTGTTAATTGAGATATAACTGTTATGATCTGGTAAATACCATTTAAGATTGGTACCGTATTAGTGAAATTTAAAATAGAGTCCTATTGTAGATTTTTGGTATTTCCTACCTAGCTCCATATGGTTAATGATTGATTAATCTAGAGAGCAAATAATTCCTACTTAGAATCCAGAGTCATGGTTGCTTTCGTATCACTTTATCTTCAAAAGAATGTTTTGTTGATCAAAGTGATTTAGGAACTGAAAAGAGTTGTTTTCAGAAACAATCAAGTGAAAGATATATTGATATCTAGAAACTTATTTGTGGCAACATGACTGAGTATAATTTAGCGTGACAATGTTTGCTTATATTATCTGAATATATGCAAATTTAGCGTGACAATGTTTGCTTATATTATCTGAATATATGCAATGATTGAAGACGCTAGGCGTTTGAATATTCCAAGAAGTTGGGCGCTCAAAATTATCCTCTAAATCCCTTCCTTCGAGCTATAGTAACTTAATCATAAAATTGTTATGATGGGATGGATTAGAAGTATGGGTAAAGTATTTTACCTTACTTGGAAACTGTTAAGAGTGGAATCTAGAAGAATGCTATTAATATGGTGATATTAGTAGAACAATCAAACTCAAAGTATGAATCAATGGGTGATAGTATATGACTAACACGCCAAAGAAAATGAGCTAGTAAGACTAGCATTGTTTGATGTTGAATGATTCTTCTATAAAGGAAAGGGAATATTGAAAATAGAATTACAAATAGATATATGGCAGAAAAGAAGATAACTGGAAAAGTCCAGCTCAGGAGTATATACTTGATATACAAGTTATAGATGTATTACTAGTTAACAAAGTATTTTTGGGTATTTTGATATCACATTGGTTGGTATGAGTTGTCATACAAAGCAACGCAATGCAAGAAATACAAGAGCCTAAAAGGAACTAGTAATAGATGTGGAATCGATTATGACAAGAACATAAATAAAGTGTTATTGTGTTCATTGTAGTATCGAACCAAACCAGTCAAGATTTATTTGAAGAACTTAATAATTTGTTATTTTGTTCTAGTCTTTTGTGAGAACAAATGAGATTGTTCAAACGATGACCATATTCCATAATTGATGGATATGTTAATATAAATCATGTTGGTAAAGTAAACATCTATAAGACTGAATGCTAAACGTTGCAAGACGTAAAAGAGTTTCACTTAAATTGTGGCACCACCATTTTAGTTCATATCGGAAAGGAAAACATGAAGGAATTCCATATTGATGGACTTCCGAAGTCATTTTGTTTTGAATAAATTGTCGCTTGTGAGACCTCTTCCAAAAGATGACTAGAATTCCGTTCTTAGGCCAAAGTAGAATGGACGACTAATTTAGTGGAGATTATACATATTGATGTATATAGTCCATTATGTGTAGTCATGTATGGTGGATTAATTTTTCCTTCATAAAATTCTGTCGATGATTTAAGTAGATATGTGAGTATATCTATTTAAAGGGAACAGAGTTTGACATTTTGAATTGGTTCAAAAGGTTGTTAATATGAAGTTAAAATCAATGTAACAAGATAATTAAGTATTTATGATTGGATCATAAAGGATAAAGTTTGAGTTACAAGTTTAGCAAAATATCTGAGAAGTTGCAGAATTGTTCTACAACTTATACTTCTCGAATACCCCACATTAGATTGGAGTATTCAAGAGACAAAAATCAAACCTTGTTTGACATGGTAAGATTAATAAAAATGCCATTATAATTTTGTAGTTTATACATTAGTGACAACCGTTTTTCCACTGAAAAGAGCACCATCATGATCCGCTGAAATTGACAACATATAAGATATGGTTTGGGTAGTGACCCGAATTGTCACTTTCTTAAGTTTTGGTATGCATAGCATGTGTAAAATGTTTACAACCAAAATAGGATAAATATATGTTTATAAGGTTATCCCAAATAAAACATTGGGTATTTCTCCTATCACCAAACCAAAAGACAAATGTTGTTTGTCAGAAAGGGTTGATTTCTCGAGAAAGTAGTTCTTGCGAAACAAGTGAGTGGGAGCACAGTACTAACTCAACGAGATTAGAGAATCTTCGTTATCATGTCAAGAGTAGCGCAGCACTGGAAGTTGTTCCGGGGTTTACTATTTTGACTAAGTAGAAGACACTACAAATGTTGTAGATACTTCAAATGAGTTTGCGAACTGTACCAGAAAATTCCAAAAACTTTGTACTTATAACAACTTGTGGTTTAAGTGTAAAGTGTTGTTTTGACAACAAAAGGACCTGGACCTTATAAAGGAAGCAAATGATGGGCCCTGGCTTCGTAAAATTAACTATGAGTCATTATATCCGCCATAGTATCCTTGTATGAATATCAAGTATGTGACTTGGTAGTCCTTTCGATAGGCATGATGCCTAGCGATAGCAAAAGGGTCTATATAGCGACAAAGACATGGATTTTACATCTTATTAAAATTGTACTTATCGAAAAGTTGTTTTCGACGAAGTTCAAAGAGTTAACTACTACAAGATTTTGATCTTCCGTAGTGATGCTTTAGTCTTTGCGGATAGTTCTAGAAAAAGGTTACATATTATGATATGGCAGTTGAATAACAAAACCAACTCTCCTCTCAAGGAAGTTTTATCAAGGATGTGTACTTGACACAGTCTGAGAGTTTTGTAAAATTCAAAAGGTTGCTAGAAAGGTATGCACACTTCAATGGTTGAAGTGAGCACAGCGAAGTTGAAATCTTTAGCTTAATGAAGTTATCAAAAGAGTTTGATTCCATCATGAATGATAAAGATGCTTGTAGAGTTACAAGAAATTAAGTGGGAGCGCTATGACATATTTCCAATACTTTATGTAGATGACATATGGTTGATTGGAAAATATGTATTTTAAATTAACACGGTTAAGATTTTCATATTGATGAAAGGCTTAGAAGATATTGGGCATCGATATCTATAAAAGATGGATTAAAGCGCCTGATATGATTGAAGCCAAATTACATAGATGAAATATTGAAGTAAGTCAATATAAAATTGATAAGAAGGAGTTCTTGTCACATGGAAAATAATTGAGCAAGATTCATGTGTTTTGACACATGATGAGCATCATTGAAATTGAGATTTCTAAGTCATGTTTCCATGCTATGTACACAACCAGATGAGTCCTATGCTATAAAAAGTTATAGTAGGATAATTCATATGATGATTAGACGACAGTGGGAGAGATCCTTGTGTCATTTTAGAAATGCTAAGGATATGTTTTCCTATATAGTAATGACAAAATATTAGTTGTAATATGTTACACTAATAGTCTTGTCATTTATTCAAGTAATTTTATCTCAATTAAAATATGTGATGAACGGTAGCACAATAGGATGGAAGAAAGTTCCATGCTGGATTTGAAAGAGTTTCAAAATTAAAATATTGTGACAGATACTACAACAAAGGCTAAAGTATATCGTTGTGTTGACAACTGATAATAAGCGTATTTTGTGTCAAGGAGTTCTTTATTGTACTTGGTGAAATTCCAAGAATGCTAAAACTTTGAAGCTACATTTTCACAATGTTAGTAACATCAGTTTAAGCTGAGGAATTAAGGTATCACCGGAACTTGGTGAATTTCCAAGAATGCTAACACTATGAAGCTACATTTTCACAATGTTAGTGACATCAGTTTAAGCTGAGGAATTAAGTTTTCACCGATTGACCATATATATACAAAGCCATCTCATTAGAGAATGAGTGATGCGTGTAGACGCAAAGAACATGCAAATACAATAGGACCTGAACAGTTCAGATCTTTTTGATGATGTTTACCGCATGCGAAGCATGGTAATAACACTGGTACGCCATATGTGTTTAAGTGCTTACAGACTAGATTATTGACTCTAGTGCAAGTGGGAGACTGAAGGGAATATGCCCGAGAGGCAATAATAAAATGGTTATTATCTTATTCCTTGTTTATGATGAATGTTTATTTCTCATGCTAGAATTGTATTAACCGGAAACGTTGATACATGTGTGCTTAATAAACAAACAATGGTTCCTAGTAAAGCCTCTCTTTTAACTAGCTCGTTGATTAATAGATGATCAAGGTTTCCTGATCATGAACATTGGATGTTATTAATAACGGGGTCATGTCATTAGAAGAATGATGTGATGAACATGTACCCAAAGAGAATATAGCAATGCGATCAAGTCATTTAGTTTACATTGTTATATCAAACACACGAAGTAACTTATTCCTTAGACCATGAGATCATGTCAATCACTGATACCGGAAGAGTGCTTTGATGGCATCAAACGTCACACCGTAACAGGGTGACTATAAAGGTGTCGTTGAGTATTCGGAAAGTATTAGTTGAGGATCATGGATCAAGAGTGGGATTTGTCCATCCAAATGACGGAGAGATATACTCTGGGCCCTCTCGGTGATATCACATCGAAACCGCTTGCAAGCACGTGATATGATCACAAGGATGTTATATCACGGGAACGAGAAAAGAGTACTTGTTGGTAACGAGATTGAACAAGGTATGGTTGATACCAATGATCGAATCTCGGACAATTAAAATATCGCGAGACAAAGGGAATGGTTCACGGCGTTGTTGGTTCACACGATCACGAGAGTCATCGTTGAATATATAGGAGTCATCACGGATCTCCAGATCCCGCTGTTGATTATTGATCGGAGAGGAGTCTCGATCATGTCTATCTTATTCGCGAACCGTAGGGTGACACACTTAAGGTTCGATGACGCGTTTGAGAGGATACGGAATATCGAAGAATATTTTGGACAGCACCGAAATTGTTTCGGGGAAAATTGAAATAGTTCAAAGGGTTTTTCGTCGAATGGTTGTTAATAGAATTAACAAATGATTCGAGGTGCTTTATGCAAATGTTTGCTAATAGAATTAACAAATGCTGAAATAAAGAAATAAAAATGTTTTATTGATTTATTAAAGAAAAACTGTTGGATTTTCTAAGTGGAGTTTAAAGGAAAATGAGTGGGTGTGAGTGGAGTTTCCACTCACATCATGAGGGAAGAGGTGGGGGCACACCATGGGGCTGGCCGCACCCCCCTTGGGCTGCCTCCCCCCTCTCCTATAAAAGGAGGGTGAGAGCTCTCCCTCCTCCATACACTTGGCCACTTCTCTTTCCCTCCACCCGCTGCTCCATTTCATGGTCTCCGGCTTGGCGAAGCCCTGACCGTGGGATTCTTCACCACCACCACGTCGTCATGCTGCTGGAGTTCCGAGGGATCCTCTACTTCCGCGCCCCGCTGGAACGAGGGAACGGAGGTCGTCATCAACCGTACGTGTGACCGATCACGGATGCACCGCCGGATTGCGGTGCCATCTTCTCGCTATCGGGATCAGTGTGAGTACGACTACGCAAACAACGAGATTTGATCTCGTACCACTTTGAGTCTTCGAGGGTATGTGTTCTCCTTAACCCTCTTGTTGCCCGTTACACTTCGTCTCCTAGATTAGATCTTGGCCTTTCGGGTGTCTCTCGCGTAGGAAATTTTTTGTTTTCTATGCTACGTTCCCCTTCACGAAGAACCCATGTTACTGTACCTCACATCAACAAATAGGGTTATCAGTGCGGTGATGGTTGTGGAAAGACAGAAAGACGAGCAAACCATACCAGATCAACATCCGGTGTATTATGTAAGTGAAGTTTTTTCCGAGTCCAAGCAAAGATACCCGCACTATAAAAAACTGGCATATGGCGTATTTTTCGCATCTCGAAAACTCCATCATTGCTTCCAAGGACATTCCATAACAGTGGTATGCAAAGCACCACTAGGGGATATAATCAACAATGCGGACGCCACGGGCCGAGTAGCCAAATGGGGCATCGAGTTGGCTGCGTTCGACATTAAGTACCAACACCGGACGGCAATAAAATCCCAGGTGTTGGCAGATTTCGTCGCTGACTGGACAGAAGCGATGGAAAATACACCAATGCCGGAGTCAGAATACTGGGTTATGCATTTTGATGATCCAAGATGAAGGAAGGCGCTGGAGCTGGTGTATCTTAAAATCCCCCAAGGGAGATACAATGGAGTACATATTACAAATACACTTCAACGCCAGCAATAATGTGGCAGAATACGAAGCTTTGCTTCATGGCTTGCATATTGCAAAAGAAATAGGTGTCAAACGCATCTTATGCTATGGTGACTCGGATCTGGTACAGCATCAGCTCAACCAAACATGGGACGCTAAAAGCCCCATCATGGCCGAATATCGGAGAACAGTGGACGAGTTTGCAATTTGCTTCCTGTGATTTGAAGTACTTCATGTCAAAAGGGAAGAAAATTGAAACGCGGACGCATTAGCCCGCATGGGCTCAGAAAGAGTGAAAACCCTACCACCAGGTGTGTTTGTCCAGCATTTGCACGAACCATCCATAAAAGATGGAGATGTCGACTATCCTCTAGTTTCCGAGTCAATTGAAGTCGTGCCCGTTAACCCGGATTGGACAATTCCATATCTAAACTTCTTAGTAGATCAGAAGTACCCGTATGGAGCAGACGAGGTATTGCAAAGACAAATAAAACGTCGATGCAAAGGATACACGGTAATCAATGGTTGCCTGTATAAACGCAGCACTACCGGAATTTTTTTGCGATGTATTTCGCCGGAAGAAGGCCGAGAAATTCTGCAAGAAATCCATGCCGGAGATTGCGGACATCATGCTCAATCAAAAAGCATAGTTAAGAAAGCATTTCGTGCAGGGTTTTTCTGGCTAACAGCCAAGACAGACGCCGAACACATAGGCAATACATGTACCGGATGTCAGTATTACGCCAAGCAGACAAATATGCCAGCCCAAGCACTCAAAACTATCCCTATTACATGGTCGTTTGCGGTCTGGGGGCTAGATATGATGGGACCATTCAAAACTGCAAGAGGTGGACTTACACATCTACTCGTTGCAGTGGATAAGTATACCAAGTGGGTGGAGGCAAAACCCATCAAAAAGCTTGACGGTGTAACTGCCAGAAATTTCATCATTGACATAGTCATGAGATACGGCGTTCCACACAGCATAATAACCGACAACGGGACAAATTTCTCTATTGGAGAGTTGGCAAAATATTGCCGACAAACGGGAATACGCCTAGATCTTGCATCTGTGGCACACCCACAATCCAATGGGCAGGTTGAAAGAATGAATAGTTCCATCCTACAAGGAATACGCCCAAGACTCGAATCTTCTCTTCATAGAGCAGCTGGAGCATGGGTGGAAGATTTACCCTCTGTGCTTTGGAGTTTTCGAACGACGCCAAACGGGTCAACAGGGCAAATCCCGTTTTTCCTAGTTTACGGCGCGGAAGCAGTTCTTCCAACGGACATGATCCATGATAGCTCAAGAGTACAGGCTTTCGATGACTCAGATGCCGAAAGCGCACGACAGGATGCCATCGATCTCCTAGAGGAAGAACAAGAACTTGTGCTTCAAAGATCTGCCATTTATCAGCAAGGTTTACGACGTTACCATAGTCGGAAAATCAGGCATCGTTCTTTTAAAGAAGGTGACCTAGTGCTAAGATTGGTACAACAAACAAAGCACAAATTGGCCCCAGTTTGGGAAGGACCGTTTGTCAAAAGCAAAACTATGAAAAATGGATCATACTATCTTGTAGATATTCGATACACGGAAGATGATCCCGAAAAGCCGAATCGCAAAAGAAAAAGAGAAAAATAGATGATGAACTAGGGGAGACCAAAAGACCCTGGAGCATCCAGCAGTTACGTCCCTTCTATACTTAGTTCAATTTCTATGTTAACATATTTGAGATCATGAAATAAAGTTGTCGGAATTAATACATCTATGTTTTTTACATGTTTATTATAGTTTAAAACATAATTCCATCTTATCTATTTCCCAATGATCTTTCAAAATACTCAATGTTAACCCGAATTGTGCCTGCATGCTCGGTGTTAGAAAACTGAATGATTTTCAGCCTAAATGGCTTAAGGAAACCCAGATTGTGCCTGAGTTTCATTCAAAAAATTCCTTACTGTTCTCTAAGTATTATCTGATTGTTTTTATGCTGGGTCGCTGGAGCTAGTAAGTAAAAATGCCTTTAGTATGGTCCATGTTTCTGAGTTTCGACTGATTGGTTATACCCAGTCACTTGGCATGAAGATTAAAATACTATCGAGCCATTTCAAACACTAAGAACAGTTAAACCATATAAATCAGAGAACTTAGAAGATAAAGGAATAAAAACCCGGAAAACTTGCAAAAGACTTAGTAAATATTGCTGCAAAAGCGGAGTACTTGTTTATACAAAAGAATAGAAACCATTACAATAAGTTTACATTGTAAGATCAGTAATGCTTCTATTTCCTATCTTCTACCCAGGACAAGGCATCTCCCTTCAGGAATCCGAGTCGTCTTCACTGCTGGATTCCTCGGGAATTTCTGGAATAGTTTCCTCCGGGTAGAAGGTGGAGACGTTGACCATGGTGGCGATCTTGGTGGCGTGACCTTTGATGTCTTCAAAGATGTTGGCCCGCTGCGCCTCTGTGTATCCTTGCGGAATGCCGGACGCCACGCACCAAGATTTGGCGTCAGGGTAGTGCATGCGCATGAGCCCTAGAGCCATGGGCGCACCACCACGCACCGCGGAGCGTAGGATGGATTCCCTGGACTCCGCCACCTCCACGATAGCTTCCGAAAGTTTTGAAACTTCCGAGAACTCCTCAGACCTGGAAGGAAGGCATTTGTTGACAAGCAACATCCCCGCAGCCTTGATTGCGGTGAATACCTTCCCAAAAGCTCGGATTTTCTCAATCCGAGTAAGCTAGGGGCTATCTCCTGTTTCGGTAAAACACAAAAGGTGTTAGAAAAAACAGAGAAAGATGTAAACATGGGAAATCCGGTAAAAGGTCAAGTACTTACCAAGAATTTTGTCCATCTCGGCGCCCTCCTCCAAGCGCTGGTTCAAGGCATTCTCCAAATCTCGGATGGTGTCCTTGTCCTTGGCTGCTTGGCTAGAGGCATTGGACTCGGCAATGCCAACGGCCAATTGGCTGGCCTCCAGGTCCTGCTGCAACTTCACAGTGATCTTGTGAAGTTCCAGGTTTTCCCGGCGGAGGTTTTCGGTGTTGCCGGCATCCTCAGCAATTTGTTTGGCTTTCGTCAAAGAAGCTGAAAAGCAAGTAAAAGAGATGAGTTAGAAAACTCGGAAAATTTACTTAGAAAAAATTATACAACTAGAAGCAGAGAAAATATCTTACCTGCTGATTCCTTCAGCTCCTGCTGAGTGGATGCCAGTTCTGCTTCCTTACCCTCAAGAATCGAAAGAAGGGATTTCACCTCCTTATTCTTGATGGTAAGCTTGTTGAAAACTTCCATATTGATGCTTTCAGTAGTTTGCTGAAACACGGAAAAGAGACAAAAAAATGCTTAAGTAAAAAACAAGCATAAAAGCGGAAAAAGCATTAAGGCAAAAGCATGAATTTGACTTATTGCTTGGGGGCTAGAGGTATTACCTGGCTCATTCGTTGCAAATCTGACAAGTTTTTGTTGAATTCTTTTGCATACTATGCAAAAAGAATCCCAACGTGGTGAAGGCCGTCATGGATAACCTGCCGAGGTGAAAATGCGAAGTTATTCCTTACAATAAGTCCGCCTTGCGGCCAAGGACGGATCAGAGGAGCAGGAGTTAAGAACTTCTTAGCCCTTGGACGAATATATCCGAGTTCGTCAAAGGGCTCCTCCTTTACCTTGAATTCTCTGTTAAAAGTGGGAATGGGCTCCTCCTCAAGTATACGAGAAGAACCACCCACATCCGGCTCCGCCCTTTCCCTCTCATCCGTCTCGGATGCAATGGGATGGTTGTTCTGCAGTGGGTACTCCTCCGGCTTTGCAGACTGATCTTCTCCCCCAAGAGTAACTGGGGTAGGGGGAGCTGCAGCAGGAGATGGCGCTCCCTTGCCGACAGTGGCCTTATGCTTTTCAGCTTCTTTGACTTCAAAGAAGTTGGAGCAAGGCTGAAAGGGAGAGGAGGAAGAAGAAAATACGAGAAATCAATATTCCGAGAAACCAAACCAACTTATGCAATAAAAATCATGCAAAGGTAAAAAAATACCCAAAGAATTACCTGGATGTAGCGATGGGAACCCCGTCAAGATCCACCACCTCTTCAGTGGTTGCCGGCCTCTTACGCTTCCGGCCACCGTAAAACGTGGCATGCAATTCGTCGAGTTCGGCGTCGGTTGCAAGATCCTTTTCGGTGAGATCATCGAACTATAGAAAAAGGCCAAATATCCGACTAAGTTAAGAAAACGGAGAAAGACGAAAAATCCGAGAAAATTGTCCAAAGAGAAAAGAACATACCTTCGGAATCTTGTTCCCTTCGTGATACATCTCTCGACTTTCTTCATACTGGTCGCGGGTGGCAACCAACTGATTGACCCGCTTTTTGAAGTCCCTTTTCGAGAATGCCTTGTCCGTCCCCCTCATTTTGTCTTCCGGACCCTTGTATTCGCAAAGAAGCCGGGTTCGATGGGCAAGAGGTTGGATGCGACGTCCGAACCAACACAAAACTGTGTCGGTTTCGGTAAGAGGAGGTTTTGACAAAGTGAGCTTTGCGATGCGCCGTTTGATTTTCATCAAATCGTCCGGCAAAATCTGCACCGCTTCTGCCGCCCAGTTATCTTGAGGAATAGCAGCAGTGTTGACAAATGGTGGAACCCCGGTTTCCTTTCCTGGAAATGGGATGTCTTGATGATAAAAGAAGGAACCCGTCCAGAATTTGACGGATTCCGATGTTTTTATTTTCGGAAACCAATCTTCCCTGAATCTACGCAGGGTGAAAGATATGGTTCCACAGGTTGGAAGAGCGCCCTCTGTAGGGTTTCGCTTAATTCCAAAGCAATATTGCCAGAAATCTAATCTAGGCGCTATTCCTAAATACCCTTCAAAAAGGGCCTGGAAGCCGGCTAGATAGAGAATAGAATTTGGTGGTAGGTTGTGAGGCTGGATTTTGTAATGGCTAAGGACTTCAAGGAAGAAGGCGGAAGGCGGGATTCCCATACCTCTAGCGATGTGCGAGGTAAGAAGGACTCGTTCCCCGGCTCTGGGAGAAGGCTCGGACTCTTCTTACTCATGCCGCCATTTTCCTTTTGCAATCAATCCCTCCTTCTCCATTGTCGGAAGAAGGGAGGAGGGAATGCTGCTCCGGCTCCAATTGCCGGAAGTTTCGCCGTCGTACTTGGCTCCGGCGGCGGCCGCCGCGGCGGCGAGCTCCTCTCCGACGAGGGTGATTTTTTTCTCCGCCGTTTCGGGAGCGAGAGTCGGAGGCGGCGCAGAGGAAGACCCGGCCAGGTTATCGTCCGCGAGATGTGGATCCTCGCGGGCCTGGCCTCCGGAAATGTTTTCCGGCACGTCGACGATGGCGCGGCTCGGCGAGTCGAGCAGCGGATCCATCGTATTGATGATGTCGTCGATGTCCGCGGCGATAGAGTGCTCCTGGGAGACGCACGGTGAGTCCATACTTTGGCGGCACGATGAGGACCTCAAGCTCTTCGACGAGAAGTCCGGGAACGGTGCTTGCACGAGCACGGGCTCTGCTTTGTTCTCACTGGACTGAGGCTCGGGGGCTATGGCGCTTGAGCTGGAAGGTGAGAGGAGAGCGGAAGGATTGCCGGAGGGGATGAAGTAGGCTGTTTATAGCCGGAAATCCTTTACGATGCGCGCTAACGACACTTTTGACCGTTGGATGCTCAACGCGTGTCACTCGCTGGAAAATCCGAGAAATGAATCGACAGGTGATTATTGCTATCTCCTCGTTTCCCGTGAGAATCTGTCAAAGATACGTTTCAGGGTTTCACACTCGAAACCCAAACGTCCCTGACGTCAGCACGATTTCATCGCTGACGTAGGAAGTTCCTTCTCCACGAAGGCTCGTGGAAGAGAAAGACGGATTTCCCGAAATCCGAGTTTTGCGTTAAAGCATGATTTGAAGGAAAAGAAGAATCAAGACGAAGAGCCGACATTTCTCGAAAAGAATGCGAATTTGACAAAAGACGGTGATTTGAAGTCTTAATACTTCTTGGGGGCTACTGTCGGATATATACCAATTAGGGGTATATCAGATGGTGTCCTAAAGTGTCGGATTACTAGGGTGTCTTGAATGGTAATGGGTTACGGTCCATTAGGTGGCCCAGTAAGCTGACGCGCAGAAGCCGGATTCTAGAAGAACCCGGACCACGGCCCACGTGGTACGGCTTGGAGTAGAAGGCGGATTCTTACTTTCCAAGTTAGGACTTGCCGTAGTCTTCTAGGTTTCCTTTTCTGTAAGCCCTAACCCGGCTATTATATAAAGCCGGACGGGAGATAAGAAAGAGAGGACAATAAGCTAGAGGCTAACTCGCCGAGAGGTTGATCCTTGTCGAGTAGCTAAATCTAACTCACATTGTACTTTGTATACTTCAGGCTTCAGCCCTGATTTAGTGAGATTGCGGGAGTAGGAACGCCGCCTAGTTGCGACGTACCGAACCTGGGTAAAACCCTCGTGTCATTGTTCTTCATACTACCACGTCCCCCCCACGTCTCTATCAGTAGTCTCATGGCACCCCCGTCTATGAATTCGACTACGATGTCTCGACACTCGTGCTACTATCTTTACAGTTATTGGGTGCTTCAGTGAAATGAAATGGCCATATTTGGTAAATCTGTCCACAACTACCAGGATGATATCTTTATTCTCACAGAGGGGGAGTCCTTCAATGAATTCCATGCTGATGTGTGTCCATGCAAAATCAGGGACATGTAGTGGTTGCAACGGTCCAGAAGATTTGCAATTTTCTGCTTTATTAATCTGTCATGTGGGGCATTTCTTCACAAAGTCAATACCATTTTGCTTGATCCATGTCCAGTGGAAGAGGATTTTATTCTCTGATAGGTAGCTCTTTCTCCAGAATGCCCCCCCCCCATTCAGAATTATGAAAAGTGTCTAGTAGCTTTGTTCTGAGGTCTGTTGTTTTACCAACAATGACTTTATTTCTGTATCTAAGAATGCGTTTAGTGTATGAAATGTTTGTAATAGTGCCTGGAGTGATAGTGAGTTGTGTAATCCATTCTTTGCATTTCTCATCTCCCTTGTATGAATTAACCACTTCACTAACCCAAGTTGGTATAGCAGCACTAGTAAAAAGGGCAAAAAAATGGAGTGCTTGACTCAAGAAAGTGCATCTTCTACCCTATTTTCCTTGCCTCTTTTATATTCCACCACGCAATTGTATCCTAATAATTTCACCAATAACTTTTTTTGCATTCCTTTGCTCATAAAAGAAATTGGCTTGCCTTCATAAGTACAACACCAATGCCATAGTCACAAGCATCAGCTTCCAATGTGAAAGGTAATGAGAAATCAGGGAGTGCCAGGAGAGGGGAATTGCACATTGTTACTCTTAGCTGCAAGAATGCTATGTCTTGGTCCTATGCCCACAGAAATTTCTCATTCCCGAGTGATTGGAACAGTGGCTTACAAGTTGAACCATAGTTCTTGATGAACCTTATGTAGTACCAGTTAATCCAAGGAAGCTTCTTAGTTGTGTCACATTCTTTGGTCTTGGCCATTTTGATATTGCTAGAATTTTCAGTGGATCAGTAACTAATCCTTGGCCTAGATACTCCACTTGGTTCTATGCAAATGTGCACTTGGATAATTTGGCAAATAATTTGTTTGTGAGCAATAATTGGAATACTTGGTTCAGGTGTTGGTCATGATCTTTCAAGTTCTTACTATAGATCAAAATGTCATCAAAGAAAACCAAAGCAAATTTCCTTAAATAGGGTGCCAACATGGTATTCATTAATTGTTGAAATGTGGCTGGGGCATTGGTCGGTCCAAAAGGCATGACCACATACTCATAGTGGCCTTGATGTGTACTGAAAGCTGTTTTCTCAATGTATTCCTCAGCCATTATGATTTGATGGTATCCACGATTCAAGTCTATCTTGGAACTTTTTTTAGCCCCATTCAGCTCATCTAATAGATCCTCTATGATAGGGATTGGATATTTGTTCTTTACTGTTTGCAAATTAAGCTTCCTGTAGTCAATGCATTTTCTCCAAGAAAGGTCATTTTTTCTTAATTAAGATTGCAGGAGAGGAATAGGGTCTCATGGTATTTCTAATAATAACCTCCTTGAGAAGTTCCTGAATTATTTCCTCCATTATATTCTTTTGGTGGTGGGGTAGTATGTAGGGCCTTTGATTGACGATTTTTTGCATCAAGCAGCAGTGGAATTGTGTGATCACGAGTCCTTTTTGGTAGTAATCCTGTGGGAGCATTGAAAATTTCCTTGAATTCATCCAATAGGGCTTTAATGACAGGTGGGTACTCTATTGTCTTTTGAGGTATAGTGTTTACTCGCTGTATCACTAGAACGACTACACATATAATTTCTAGTAGCCTTTTTTTGTCCATGTTGCTCCTCGGGTATGTTTGTTGATGTAGGCATTGTTTCATTATGGAAAGTAACTTGTTCTACAGATTCCAAGGTGGAATTTAGTGTCATTTTCTTGTAATTGAGTTCTACAGAGCTATAGGTGTGAATCTAGCCAGCTCCTAGAATTAAATCATAGCCCTTGAGTGGCAAGATCTTGAAGTCAGACTTGAAGGGGGTATCTTGGATGGTGTATGCACAATTCAGGCAAGAAAATTCAGTGTATAAGATCCCTCCATTAGCAGTTGCCACCTTTAACTTTTTGTTGGGGACCGGTTGGCAATTTATGATTTTGTCAATTGCTCGTGTCATGAAAGTAGCAGTGCTACCACTATCTACTAGTGTTGTAGCAACATTGTCACCAATGTGGACTAACAATGTGAATGTGCAGTTAGGTGTACTTATACCCATAACTCATGCGTAGAGATTTGTAGTATTGGGTCTTCTTGTTGTTCCGTTTCTTCATCAGAACTTTCGCCTTCTTTTATGTATATAACATTAATTGTTTCAGTTGGGGCTGTTTGTAGCTGATGGATTGGATTCTTTTGTGTTAACTTGCAAACTTTCTTATGTCCTGGGAACCAAGGTTCCTTGCATTTGTAGCATAATTTCTTTTCTATGGCTTCTTGCATCACACTTGTTGGATTAGCATTTGTTTGTTTACTGGTTTCAAATGACACTTGACTTCTGGCAGTAGGTATGTATTGGTTGTATTGTTTCTTCTATGGGTTTGCCTGCTCAATTCTCCTGGCAAGCCACATTTCCCTTTGCATTTCAGTTGGATTGTCGCACTGTAGGTGTGCTTGTATATAGTCATTGAGGCCAGAGATGAAGCTATGCACATAATAATTGTCTTGCAAGCCAGGATTGTCCCTTCTTACAAGGTTCATTGCTTGTTCAAATTTTTGTATATAAGCTGCCACAATAGTCACCTGTTTGATGGAGTGGAAGTTCTTGACATTATCACACACTGAAGCTTCTGCAAATTTGTCCCCCAAGTATCGACAGAAACGATGGCCATGGTAAATTTGCATAGCTATATCCTATGACCCTCCACCATTGTATTGCATCCCCTTTCAAATATGTGACATCAACTTCAGTTCTATTTTCCAATGGTGTTCTTGCTAATTCAAAATACAATTCAATTATCTCTATCCAAGAATCTACATATGAGCCATCACACTCTAGAATATTAAATTTGGCGGGCTTGACTGTAGGCATTCCTCTTCGATATTCAGGTTGGCCACCCACTTCCCTTGTTTTGTACTTGTTTCCTTAGCCCTTCCTGGTGTCATTGTCCCCTTGTTCTTCATCATCCAAGTGCACAGTTTCCTTTGTTACATTCCCTTTTTGTTGTGCTTCAGGTACTACAGTAGGGACTTTGCCAAAATGTGGGAGCCTATATTTTTGTGTTCCATCCAAATTGAGCTCTTTTCCTGTCATATCATGCAATGTTTGGGTACCAACTATCTTTAATGGGACATTGTTCTGCCGAACTGACCCTACAGACTTCTCTCCATTGGTGTTGTCAGGGGTGGAACTTGAATATCCAAATTGAGAGAGCTCCAAAGCTTCCCCTTTCTTGGCTGCAAAGATCCGTTCGAAGTTGGTGTGAATATGGGCGAAATTTGTTTGGATACTTGTGAAGTTACTGTTCACCATCTGACTGAACTCCAGGAATTCTTCTCGATCGTCTTTTCTGTTTCTTTGCAATTCTTTTGCTTCCGATTGCGTTGTTTCCATTAGCAACATGCCTGTGTCAGATGAATTTTCTTCCACTGCCATGATATCCGAGAGGGATTTTAGTTGCACACAGATTTGTGTGCAAAACCTCTGGATCGAGAGAAGAACAACTGGAACGAGAAGGTTTTAGGCCAGCTTGTTTGGTACCTTACTCGCTGGAGTTGTCTCTACTGCTGCCATCACCGACGCCAACGCCTCCACGCCGCCTGGAGTCACACGACAACCTGCTCTTGATACCAGTTGATAGGACCGGGTCTACCAATCGGATTACAACTACTGATGAACTCGTAGAAGAACAAGAACAACACCTGAATTTGGAGTGGGATTGCAGAGTAATCGCGGATAACACGGGATGTTCTCGCCATACCTCAACAGAGGCGACTATGGTTTAAACTCAAGGTTACAATTCTGCCGGGTCTACCACCGATCTGAGGCTTCTAAAGCAAAACTCAGCTAAAGACAAAGAAGAGATCAGGTAGAAAAGGTTTAACAATACAGTTGTAAAGGAATGATTCAAGTAGCGACGTGTCGAGCATCCCAGGCCGTTGGAGGATGAAGGATGGACGGCGTAGCTTGGTGGGCGAAGACGCGGAGCGGTATCTTCCATTGTCAGGTGCGAAACAGTCGTTGGACAGGGGATGTAAATGGACAATAAACGGTGCCGTAAAGTCGCGTTTAGTTGGCCTCCATAGTTCATTTTCGTGGAATTTTCTTTTATTAAACTGTGAGTAAAATTAGTGAGATTAAACGGGACCCACTTTACATCCCTAGCGTGGTCGTGCGGCTGACCTGGTCCCGGTACTCAAACAAGGCACGTAATGACATAACCACGGCCAGTTATGATCACGGGCATGGTTACTTAATTCGGATTTGCTAATTCTCAGTCGCCTGAGAATTAGTTAAATCTCAGTCATCTCCTCATCCATTGAATTCGGTGTATCAAGATATGGGCAAGCTAATTGTCGTTGTTTCCAATCGCACGCAGCTTTCTTTTTCCGCAGCCGTGTGTGCGATGCTTCTGTCGTGGGCTGCTGACGCTGCTTTTTCATGGGCCGTTGCCTTTGTTGCTTGCCATGAGCAGCGTGGCCTTTTTTTTGTTTTTTTTTTAAGTCTGTGGTCTTTCCCTAGTAATATTTTCTTTCGGTGGCCTCCATAACATGAATGATCGTTGTGGACCTTTGAAAGAAAAACAGTGTACGTGGAAGTGAGGATAGGTGTGCGAACGAATGTTTTGTCACATATGATTGCAATTGATATAGTTACACACGACGTGCAACTCAGTCTATGTTACACATGGTGTGTGAGAGAAAAAAGAATGATACACACGACATGTGATTAAAAGCAAATTAGTTACAACTAAGATTTTAAAGTGGTAAGTGGGTTGCAACCGAGATTTTTTTTTGCGGTCATTGGATTATTTGTGCTACCAAGAAAGTTACAAGTGGGTTGCAACTGGGAAAATTTCTATAGCCTATATATTTCCATCGTGATTCGTGCTCATAGGGCAGTTGCAAGTGGGTTGCAACCAAAATTTTCACTTGCAAGTGGGTTACGACTTAGTTTTTTATGGTCGTTGTGATTGTGTTGCAACTTTCAAAGGTGTTCTTAACCATTCGATTTGCGTCGATACTTTTACTAGTATGGGAGTTGCAGTTGGGTTGCAACAGATTTCCTAGTTGCAAATGGGTCGCAACTGAGATTTTTTCTGTTTCGGACTATTAAATTTGCGCCGCGACTTTTAGTAGTATGAGAATCGCAGTTGGGTTGCAACTGAGATTTTCTAGTTGTAAGTGGGTTGCACCCGAGTTTTTTACTGTTACAAATAGAGAAACTTTTTTTGACCATTGAATTTACGTTGTGATTTTAACTAGTATGAAAATTACAATTGGGTTGCAAGTGGGATTTTCTAGTTGCAAGTGTGTTGCAACTGAGTTTTCTCTATTTACAAATGGGTTGCAACTTAGAAAAAAATCCCAACGGTTAGATTTGCGTCGTGATTTGTGCTAGCATGATAGTTACAAGTGGGTTGCAAGTTTGATTCGGTAGTCGCAAGTAGGTTGCAAGTTAGGGTTTTTCGGTTACAAGCTGGTTACAACTGAGAATAATATACGTGAATTTTACGTCGTGGTTTGTACCGATATCAGATTTACTAGTCAGTTGTAACTGAGATTTTTCAGCTACAAGTTTACCGTAACTGATTTTTTTATAGTTGCAAGGGGTTTTAAGTTGCACAGGTGGAACTGAAAAATGGTTAAGTTGCAGGCCGTGTGTAACTGATTTTTTTTATCAATGTGATAACTAGATGTTTTTACGTGATTTGAAAATTCAAACTTTTCATTTGCACAATGTTTGTGAGCGCAACTTTGTTGTATAGCGTATAAGCTAGTCTATATGTCCAGGCTTTATTATTCTGAGCTTGTCTTTTTTTTTAGGGGAATTATTCTAAGCTTGCTAGGAGTAAACGTTCTGTGGTCCAATGAGCCCAATCAATTTAGGCCAATCTCAGCCCGAGTACAATGGGCCAGGAAAAGAGGCAAGTATATAGAACGAAAACCAGAGGAGGAGCAAAAAAGAAGGAAAAAGGAAATACCGATGGAGAGAAGAAGAACTGGAGACGCGTCGGTATCACGTGACATCAGCCGTCTGAGACTTAATTAGATCTCAGTCGCCTGAGAACTAGACGTGCCCTACTTAATTCGGCCGCCATGTCGCCGATCAACCGACTCCGACAGGCCGAGAAGCGGCTCGTGCTCGGCGCCGCCTCAAACGCCATGCATTGCATTTTGCACCGTCTCTGCGAAACACTTCTGCGTGATGTGTCAGGGCGACATGGAAAGGCGCGGGAGGCTGATCGAAACCGAACAGTATAGCGGCGTGTCTGTACCCATGAGCTAGCCTGACAGATGAGGCGGTGCGCAGCGAACAAGTGGTGGTATCCTCGTGGTCACGCTTTTGGCCCTAGCTCCGACCGATATGCATGCATGTAGGAGTACGTTACCGACTCGCGCACGCCATATTTTCAGCTGTCTCCACTGTGCGAACGGGTCGAAACTTCCTACGCGTATGTCAGGTCTCTTCATACTGTATATTTGCAGATGAGTCCATGCTTTCATGCGGACGATACCATCTTGTCATAGTCTTCCTAAACTGTGTATCAAGTCATCAAAAAGAGTCGCTCGCACCTGTCTAGTATCAACGTGGAACGTACTAACAGACAGAACGGAGGCACTGACGTGAGGAGTATATATATTCATCTCGTGTGATGGCTAGGGGCTAGGGCTTGTAGCCATCCTCTCACCGACTGAATTCGCGGCAACGTGTCAACCCATCAACACCTCAGTCAACGCAGGTGAGCCCCCACCCCCGCACCTATCCGCAGTATACCACCTCATATGCTCGTTGTGTAGCAGCTTATTGACGTCATGCATGCAGCGGTGCGTACCAACAAGACCAAAGTTTGGCTGTACTGCATAAGGCTCCGTTTACACCAAACGATCTACTCCCTCCGTCTCTAAATAACCTGCATATAAGTACTCCCTCCGATCTATATTAATAGGTCCTGAAGTAGATGTATCTAGCAATAAAACATGTCTAAATACATCCGCTTCAGCACCTATTAATATGGATCGGATGGAGTACTGTACCAGCAGTGGCGGATCCAAATACAAAACCGAATCACTATTTTGGCACGAACATTTTCCATGGACAATACAATGTTCAGCTCGCTGCCTGTGTTTAAGTATGCACTTGAGGAACACTACACGGGTATTGGCCTCTTCCCCACCTCCCACCCCCGTTGAGAGTCCGCCGTCGCCGCCCCCGTTTCCCGGCCATCCCCGCTGCTAGTGCTCGCGCTAGCTCGCGTGGTGATGATGTAGGGTGCCGGCCCCTTCTCAGTTTGTATAGTAGTAGTTTAGGGTTTCGTTTTGGTTGTTTGACTTTGTGTTCAGCTGTCGGCGTCTTGCCGTTGAGGATTTCTGCGCAGGGGAGTACGGCCCTCGACTGCGTGGTGTTGCTGCTTCCGCTCTCTGCTCTCAGGCTCCCGTGGTGGGGGTGGGATCTGGAGAAGACGGCGGTGGAGTCCTCTTTCTCTCATAAGGTCGACGGAGGTGCTCTGAATCTGGAGCGCTCTCAGTTCCCCTCCTCGATTCCTGAAGCTGCAGCTGCTGTTCTTCCGTTGGCCGGCCATGGTGGCGAGGGACGGAAGGCTGATGTTGTTGCTGCTTCTATTCTCGTCGATGGGAACTTGGTTCGTTGCTGCACTGATGAGCTTACCACGCGAAGCCAGAGTTGCTTCCGCGTATCAAGGCCAGGTGAGTGGCCTGCTTACAACCTCCGTCTTGGAGGCCTGTTGGCTCAGTTGTCAGGGCTCGACGTTGTTCTTCGTGCAAGTGGTGCGTCCCCGCACGTAGGCCGACTGCTGGCGGCTGAGTTACATCGCTGGTTTGGGAGAGCCTCGAGCAAGTGCTCCGTCCTCGGTGCTCTGGACCTGGAGGACGCTGGCGATGCGGCGGTGGAGAAGACTGTGGACTGGATTGCTTTTCTTTTTTTGTTCCAGGGTCTACACTGTCCTTTATTCGAATGTTAGAGTCTTTAGTGCAAGACTTGCTAAGGACTTGGATGTAATTTATATCCACCGCTTTCAGTGAACACGCAGCTTCGGGGTCTTTGACCCCTCTCTTTGTTCAAAAAAAAAAAGTATGCACTTGGGGTGACGTACATTACATTACAGACAGATGAGATGAGAAGATCCTGCCAAAAAAGCCACGAACCAATCAGCAGTGCCTCACTCGCCGGACCAAGTTACGACCCAGCGATACACAACCGACCGAGCCAGGCGTGCCCTTCTAGGCGGTTCCCTCGCGCCCTCAGTTTGTCCTGTCGCGTTCACACGCAGCACACTGTTCGTCCTCCTTTCGCGTCCCACAGCACCGAGCTTCCACTGTTCCTCCTGGCCGCGCAGCGGTCCACGTGTAAGTCTGATGCGGCCACATGACCATGCAGGCACCGCATCCCACTGAAGCCTCTGCCCCACCGTCAGGACCGCCACCGTACGGGCTGCCGCATGCGCGCCACGTGTCCACCCTGCCTACGTGTGCGTCCTCCGATGCCGTCTTGTGGCGCCGGGACGTGGCGCCCACGCACGGGCCAGGCGGAGCTGTATTTGGGACGCCGCTCTTGGCCTCGCCTTGGCATGCCCTACTACACCCAACCCAACCCCCGCCCTGCTGCAGATGCCAATACCGTCCCCATGTCCGAGCGTAGCGCCCAGCGCCAATGCCGGCGTGCCGTCACGGGCGACGTCGAGCTCGACGCGGCCATGGCTCTCGCCAACATGGCTGCCGTGCCGTCTGCCGGGCAGCAGTCAGCGCGCCCCCACGACGAGGAGGAGGAGGAGGAGGATCTGGCGAGCACGAGGCTGAGCCTGGAGCTGGGCAAGGTCGGCATCCAGGCCTCCTCCTGCTCCAGCAGCTCCAGCGCCTCTCACGCGCAGCTGGCGCCGCAGGTGGCCGCGGCGGCGCCGGGCGGCTACGGGCCAAGGCCCCGGCACGCGCTCACCGAGGTAACTCAGCGGTGGATGCTAACCTGCCTGTCCTCCTCGCCGGCTCCCCCTTGAATTCGCCCTGTTAATTTGCCCGTGGATCCAACAGGCCGAGAAGGAGGCAAAGCGGCTGCGGCGCGTGCTCGCCAACCGGGAGTCCGCGCGCCAGACCATACTCCGCCGCCAGGTTACACAATTAATTCCTGCATCCCTTGGACATACTATTCCGTTCCGTATACAAAGAAAAAGATTTGACTTTCTTGAATCAGGCGATCCGGGACGAACTGGCGAGCAAAGTCGCGGACTTGTCGTCACAGAACGAGAGCATGAAGAAGGTGAGCAAGTCATCTTCAATTCGTCTAGCTAGGAAAAAACATTCCAAATCCCTACCTGTATGAATTCTCCCTCTTCCTTCTTGGTGCAGGAGAAGGAGACGGTGATGCAGGAGTATCTCACACTCCAGGAGACGAACAAGCAGCTCAAACAGCAGGCATGATCTGCCGCTTCCGTTATTTTACTAGTGAACGCTAATTTATCCTTGTTAATTACTCACTAGTAGACCGCTGTGGACTAAACAGAATCTAGCATGTTCGGAGCCTCCAGTTGTTCCCCTGAAAGCCAGCCACATGACTGCACTTTAGCTGTAGATAGAAGTCGCTAGGCCATCCCGTACAGTTGCCACCGCTAGCTAGTCGAGCAGGCTGCCCCGCACCTGTGCGCTACTCTTGATGCCATATGTACGGATAACGACATCCTTATTTTCTATTTTTGGCTTTCTGCCAAGACTGCTCGCTGTTCTTTGATTTGATTTGTGGCCACAAGTTGCTGCATGCTTACGCTAGTAATAGAGTCTTGACCTAGGTTAGACTAGTTGGCGTCATCTTTGGAGCGGTATCATGGCAATGGCGTCTTTGAATCTTTAGTTCTTTATTTGTGTGTGCAACAAGAACTAAACACACGAAGAGAAGGCGTGGTGCAAACCCTGAATACGTTTCTCAACGTGCAGGTTGTTGCCAAGACTGCAGGGAAGGCACCGCAGCCGGCGCCGGTGGCGATGTCGATGGACACGACGCCACCACCGGAGCAGCGGCCAGAAACCCAGCCGTCTAGGGCCGCCCCCCCGGACGCACCTCCAGGGCCGAGCTTCCTTTACTCTGCTGCTGGGCCCCCTGCCGTGCCAGCGCCATACGTCTGGGGTTCTTGGCCGGGGTACGATCCGCACGGCAACCTGGGCGCCGCCGGCGCCGGCGCGGGACATGCCCCACCTCTCGGCTTTCCGCCCTGTGGGTGGTACTACCCCGTCGTTGCCGACGCGCGGCCATTTCATGAGGAGGCGAGCAGGGGCGGCAGCACGGCTACCGGCGGCGGAACGGCCGAGGAGGACACCGACGACGACCCGTGCTCGCTCACGCTGGGGCTTGACGTCACTAGCTCCGAGAGCGGCGGAAACCGTGTGGCGGCGGCCGACAGGGAGAGGGCGGCGGAGGCGAGGAGGAGGAGGAAGGAGCTGACCAAACTGAAGCAGACGCAGCTCGGGGGCCGTCCTGGAGAGGAGTAGCTCGTCTCTGTTCCAGGCTTCCGGCACATTGGCATAGGCGACGACGCTAATGGTTTCTTCTAGATCGTGTCATGTTCTTTTTAGAATTATTGTTATTGATCGTTTCGTGTTTGTTTTTTAGCATTTTCTTCGTCGAAATGTTTTCTTTTCCAAATTATTTCGTGATGGAATTTGTATACAAAAGGTAATTAGTAGGTTTGATTATAAAGCACTAGAGTCACGTCACATGTAACAATTCATTCATATGGAGATCTTTTTCTTATAGAGGGTTTTATTACTACTTAAATTTATTAAGCAATATGAAGATCTGTACACAATCTGCGTAACATTCTTGTATATGTACTCAAGTTTAGGCCCTCTTTGGATTGAAGGAATTTCGTAGAATTTTTAGAGGATTTCAATCCTTAGGATTATTTAATCCTAATATAAGGGTCTGCTTGGATTGTGGTTTAATTCTCCCCTAATATTTTCCGTCACTTTTGCCTATGACCTCTGTAATTTTAGGAGGACCAAACCAAGGCCGTGAAAAATACACCCCCCCCTATCCTGTTAGAATACAGGAACCAATCCGGGCCTAGGATTGCTTTTGGATCAAAGGATGTATCCTGTTAGAATACAGCGAACCAATCGGGGCCTAAGGATTGCCTTTGGATCAAAGAAATGGTAAATTCCTATGGATTGGATTTCTATGCCTCAATTGCATAGGATTTTGGACATCCAAGCCAAGCTCTTTTTTAGACTCAATTGCGTAGGTTTGAGGCACTTTTCCTGCGTTTTTCCTACATTTCATCCAAACGACTAATCCTGCAGTTTTCCTCTGTTTTCGGTTCTCTGTTTTACGCATACAAATCTGTAAGATTCATATGTTTTTCGTATTCCTCCTTAAATGGAAAGCGCAGTGCTCTCCGTTGGCTAGGCAGAGTTAGCGTCCAATCATTGTAGCATACTATGTTTGCCCGGAGTGTGTCTTTTGACTCCCGGACTTTAGTGTTTCCTCTATTTCAAAATGTTTTAAAATCATATTTTACAGGTTTCAAAAAATCTGAAAAAATTTGGACATATCCATGATATATCCTACGATCGTGAATTTTATAGGATACACAAAAATGATAAAATTTACAGCTTTGAAAATATGCATCCACAATTTTGTCAACTTTTTATAGCTCAGAATATATATTTGAATTGATATTTTAAACATTTTTTGAATACATAACCGGCTATACCCGCAATTTTTTTTCATTTATTAAAAACTCGTAAATATGGTTTTGGATTTTTTAAAAAAAATAATGGATCATTGGAGCTCGCGGGCCAAAAAATATTCACTCATCGTGTGTTCTCATCGTGATCTTTTTTGCTGTGTGGATGGCAAGGGGCGAGCATTGGGGGCTCCTGGAGTTTGGCTCTGGGTAAAAACCCGTTCTGGTCTCGATGTCGGCGGCGTGGTGCGTCGTTACCTTCCTGGGGGCGTTGTCGTGGAGCCTCGTCCTTTCGGCTCGGTCTAGCTTCCTCAGTGGCAAGTTGGGATCTCCTTGTTTTTCTTTTTTCTATCTTTGATTTGTTTGCGTTTTAAGAGGTGGCCCTCATCACTTTGTATCAGTTTGGCCGTCTGGGATTTATTTATAAAGCGGGGCGAAAGACTTTTTCGGCAAATTCATTTGTAAAGATAAAGCCTAACTTAAGACAGTGATCTACCCCTGCGGTCCGGATGAAAGAGCATTTCGACCCCTAACGTGTTTTGGCCATTGATGGCAATAAAATCAGCATATCTAACCATACAAATGTGCACTAAGTCTACGTGTACCACATTTTTGTTATGTTCACACTCATGGTTAAGCTTCCTCAAAAATAATACGCGCTCAAATCTAGTGTGGGAAGCTTTTGCTGCAAAGGCCCGGTAGCATTGCATGATAGGCCGGTAGTACTAGGCGCCTCAAGACGCGGTACTACCACGCTCACTGCCGGGATAGCGAGGATACATATGGTCACAGGATAGAAGGTCTTTGGTGCCTGTCCAGTAGTACCGGAGCATTGTGGTACTACCAGCATCCAAGGAAGAACTACCGGGCTTGCGGAAGTCTGTTTTTCGACCGTTCCTTGAAGACTGGCCGATAGTACCGGCCTGCGCGGTTAACTCTAATAGCCAGATTTGAGAAGCCTTTGAGAAGCCTATAAATAGGAATTCTTCTTCTCCAAGAAGACCAATCTTCTACATTCTATTTTCATCACTAATGCAAGCTTCATTTGTCTAGAACTTCCACTTCAATTACGCAAACTTTGATACGTTGTGGAGTGATTAAGAAGACCTAGATCCATGATCCACCAAAGGAATTTTAAATTCCCCACCAAATACTAACGTATCTTATAATCTATGCGGGTGCCTTGAGACTGTAGAGAAACTTATTGCAAGAAAATTCAGATCTTGTTGAGAGTCTTTGGTTGCGTTGTGGAACCACCCCAATCTTGTGTAAAGGTTTGGTCATTCAAGCCGACCTAATAGTGAAAATGACCTCCTCGCTCATAGAAAAGCTATGGCGAATTCAATGTGCACATCCATGCCATTGGAGCGCCTTGTTGGCTCCTTACACCTTTAACATAGACATACTCCCATCCAAAAGGAACAACGGGAATCATATGCTTATCTCCGTGCATGTACTATTATGATTTGTCTTGTACCTTTATTCTTTGTGTTTTTTTATGAGTAATTTGTATCGTATCACATAGTTTGTTCACCTAGTTGCACATATGATGTCTGCAAGTGCACAGAGTTGTCATAACCCGTTTCGAAGTAAGAGTATCAAATCACGGTGAAACTATAAAAATGGTCTCGTGTGTCTAGATTCGATCGTTTCTCCTCGAATCACGGTGAAACTATGAAAACTGTTTTTAGATTCAAGCAAACAAGAAAGTGTTAAATTTCTTTATTATGGTGACTATAAACAAAATAGTAAAAAAATAGAACAATAAATTAATTAAATTAGAGCAAACTAATGAATGGTGAAGTGATTGACTGCGAGGTAAAAGCGTTTTCGAGAAGTATGGTTCTACGACTAGCATATTTTTAAATTGAATAGGCATACATATTGTTTATATATGAACGCTTTGTGAGGGTGGAGCTCCCTAAATTAAGAGTGCCTTGAGTGTCTCTAGGAAACACACTACTCACAACCACTACTAGCCAGATGATTAGCGATGCGCCTACTGGCACTAATACTTAAGAGTCTCTCCATGAATGTAGTATTGGCACTTTGAGTCTCCGTTACTCCCACATTGAATATCAATAAAATGGAGATTTTTTGTCATGTCTACTCACTCTAAAAACTTTGTATCAAACCAACACTAACAATCACATCATGACCCGTAGGCAAAAATTGGAGTGGTCAACCTCACACCAACATTACGAGGATTGTTATCACAAAACAGTCAATGGAAAACATTGTATCTTGTCTCAATTCATAGTAGTACTAGGCTTCCCCATCTCCCAAATAATTAATGAAAATACTCACACTTGGAGGAAATAAAAATCATCATGATTGTATTGCAAATGGAAAATGGATATGATGCAGCCCAACTCATTCCACCTCCTACAACACCCAATGGACCAATGACGAGAGCACGAGCAAAGACTTGCAAGACAAGGTGAACTCGCTCTTTTCTCTCTATGATTTCGAAGACTTGGTGAAAGAGCATGGTGCCCCATGTGTGCTTTTAGTAATTAATGATAATCCTTATAGATTAATATTTACATTGATATACTCTTATAGGTTTGTCCATTGGCATCACTTAAACTCCATGTGTTGGAATCACGGTTGGATGTTGAAAGTGCAAACGCGCTTAAATCATCTTGTTTTGGTGTTTGTTAACAACATGTATATCCTTTAGTGCGTTGATGTTTTTTAGGGCTTAAATCATATTTGCAGTGGTGGTAGTGAGATACAAAAGGAGACAAAGACTTTTGAGTGCTGGAGTTTCTAGTGTCACTCACTGGTCTCACACCGGAGACAATTTGGAGAAACACCGTAGTCTCTGGTCTGGGACTTGTCAGTGAAACTAGCCGTGTGGTGCAAGTGGTGTCACCCACTGGTATCCCACCGGAGACTATCCGGAGGAACACCAGAGCCTCCGGTCTGGTACTTATCTGTGAGTACATCGAAGCAGCGCATGCGGTGTCACCTCCTGGAGTCATACCGGAGACACACCGGAGATTGTCCGGAGTCTCCAGACTGGCTCTCCTTTGTGCTCCTCGCTGGACCTCAGACAGGCTCTGCGTGAAGACGGAGGCTCAATCAAAGTTTTACACCAGAGTCTCTGGTCCTGCACACCGGAGTCTCCGGACTGGTGTTTGCGTTGAAGAAAAAGGAGCTGGAGCGTGTGGTGTCACCCCCTGGTGCCACACCGGAGACTTACCGGAATGTGTCCGGAGTCTCCGGACTGACGCCCTGGCGAAAAGCTCAGACCGGATTCTCCGGACTTTACACCGGAGTCTCCGGTGTGAGTTTGGCAGAATCGACTCCAATGGCTCCAAACTTTATGAGGGGTATAAATACCCCCTCCCCTCCACCTACCTCCAGCTAGCTCGTCCAGAAATGATCTCACCATTGCTAGAGCTCACCCACCTTGCTAGATCTCCAAATCCCTCCACCCAAAAGTCTTGATCTTTGAAGGATTGAAGGAGAAGGCCCCGATCTACGTCTTCACCAACCGGATTTTATTTCCCCCCTCATTTTCTTGAGGGGAACTAGTCTAGGGTTTCCTCTCGTGGAGAACCTAGACATCTTGTCTCTCTTGGTGATTGTTGGGAGCCCCAATTCGGTTGTGGGTGTGTGTCCCAAACTTGTTTGTAAAGTACTCGATTCCCGCCTCAAAGGGGATCAATAGTGGAAGGTGGACTAGGACTTTGTGGCGGGATTCATCGGAGAATAGGGTGAGGCCTTTGTGGAGTTGAGTAGGCCTTCGTGGCGAGCTCACACCCCTCCAACGAGACGTGCTCTCTTAACAAGGAGGAACTCGGGAATACATCGTGTCTCCGCGTGCTTCCTATCGGTTATTGTAACATCCCAAGTATGAAAACAACCCTAGAATGTTTGATTCTTGTTTAATTATTGTTTTGCATCATGGCATCTTAATCATTGCATTTGTTTTCCTTTTGTTTGCATCTGTTTTCCTTTGTTTTCCCATTTGAAATTCAAACAATATTCAAATGCTCTGTTCATACTTGTTATGTTACAATTTTTCCAACTAAAAAGTTCAATCAAAACAACCATTTGTTTCCTTTAAAATATAAAGTTCAAACTATCAAATGGTTCATTTTAGTTATTTCACTTAGATAAATTTGCATTCAAATTTTATCCAAATTCATGTATTTTTTTCCAAACAGCAAACATTGGAAGGTGATAAAACTTACAAAACAAATAAACCATTTGTTTCAAAGAAACTTGATTTTAAAAACTTATTTGCTTAAGATCAAGTATTTCAATTAATATTAAATGTCATTCAAATTTTAAACAAATTACAAATATCACTTAAATTCAAATCATTTTGAAAAACCAAAAGTTGCACTTTGTGCTGCTGCAATAAATAAACAATCTACAAAAATTATTCCCTAAAATTTCTAACCCAAAAACCCTAGTTTTCTTCCTTTTCTATTCAGCAAAAAAAAAAGAAACAAAACATAATAAAAAGGAAAAAAAACGCACAGGAGAGGGGGAGAGGCAGGCCCAGCCCACCCAGGCTGCAGCCCGCTACCCTTCTCCCCCAACCTCCGTACCGCTGACGACAGCAATGGAGACAGCGACATGCGCTGCCCCCACTGCTCCACCCCATCCCCACTCCTATATCTACACCTCACGCCGGTGCGAAAACCCTAACCCTAACCCTATCCGCACCCCTCTCCCTCCTCTCTCCCATCTCCGCCGCCATCGAGAGGGAGGCGCCGCCGTTCGCCCTCTGCCACGGCCGCCGCTCGCCGGACCTCGCCGCCGACGTCTCCGCCTCCCCCCGGCCGTGCTGCGGCCACCCCTGCGAAGAGGGTGAGCCCATCTTTCCATTCCCCTAACTCCCCTCTCGTTTCCTTGCTGTTTGTGCAGCGATTTCTTCCATGCCAAGTTGCCGGCGTTGCTCTGTTTCCGTCGACAGAGAAGAACGACTGTATGTGTTCGCTTGCAGTTCAGTTAACGCCGATTAATATGTTCAAAACCAACCAGCCCCGTATGTATTCAAACCAGCCGCAGCAGCCTGTTGGCAGCGCTCACCGCGCGCGCAACAGCAGCTCCCAGGATCGAATCCCAGCCCCCCACCTTTTCTGCTCCTTTTTCGAATTGTTTCAGTGGACAGTTTCTGAAACTTAACCCCCCTCGCCCCCCTTACCTGTCAACAAAGCCGCACCCACCGCAGTGGTTGCTGTCCATTGCGCAGCAAGCAGAGGGCAGGGGTTCGAATCCCACCCCTGCCTCTTAAAACCAATCTTTTTCATTCTTTTTTTCCTAGATCCAGATCTACTCTAAATTGCACCCAAGTCCCTGCTACATTTATCTAGGTCCCTGTTATTTTCTTTCCAAGTCCCTGTAGTTTTTCTAGGTCCATGGTTATTTCTATAAACCATAAAAATGCTTAAACTTGGTAATTTAATAACTTTTGTTTGGAAACTCCAATTGCAAAACTTTAAACATGTAAACCACTCCATTTTAAATTCTCTACCCAAATATAAAATTTGTTTACTGTTTTGAATATTTTAAATTGGTGAAATATTTGAATTCTTGTTTAATTCACTTAATTTTGCAAAATTCATAACTTGAACATAAAAATTCCAAACTCAACAAATAAAATATGTTCTCCATCCCATTTTTCATGTACTTTGCAAATATAAACTTTGTTTCATGTTTTGAATAATTATAATTGGTTAAATAATTTAAACCTTGTTTAAATCATTTAAATTTGCTAAATTCATAACTTGCTCAAATTAAATTATTTTTGAACTTATAAAATATGTTTCCATACTAGCAAAGTATAAACTTTTCAAATATGAACTTGGTTTAATGTTTTGAACAAATAAAATTCAAATAATATTCCTACTTGAATTTAATTCATTTAAATCTTGTTTAACTTGTTTAATTCATAAATAATTCATCTTAATTCCTTTTTCAATAATTGAAACATGTAATCCACCTAAAATTTTGTGTACTTTCCAAATATGAATTTTGTTATTTGTTTTGAACAATTAAAATTGATAAAAAAACAAATGCTTGTGTAACACCTTTAAGGAACCAAAATTTTTTAACTTAATCAATAAAATTCCAAACTTGGTAAACCTTATTTCAAAATTGTTCTATTGTTGTTATTTTTCTGTTTTCCTCATCCATGCATCATACTAACCCACTTTCACCTGTTGATTAGTTGTAAAACAATTATTCCAACCTTAAATCATGGGCTTTCCATATGCAATCCCAAATAGCATGTGTGTCCATTTAATTCTGTTACGTTACCATGTCAACTAGTTTATTTTGATGCATCAATTAAATGGTCATGCATCATCCCATGATTGTGCATTATGCCATGTTATTGATTGTTTGTCTCTCTGCGTTGTTTGTGTGCTTCTTCTCGGATAGACGACGACGTTGAGACAAACCAGCTTTACGACACCCCTTCTGAGGATCTAGCTCAGTACGAGGCTGCTGAGTTTGCAGGCAAGTATTCACTCACACGAACCATTGTGTTCCTTTCAACATTGGATACCGATACTTTCTGTTGTCTATTCTGCTAGCCATATGAATCGTTGCTTCTGTTCCGATCCTATCACATGTTATCCTTTAACCCTGATATAGCCTCACCTCCACACCTAAAACCCCGTTGCTTGTGCCCGTGTCTTACTAGCATGCTTAGGGTTGTTTTGCTCGAGTCTGTTAACCGTTACTTTCTGTTACTATATTTTCTATTATGTTCTTGGGCTCGATGTTTAAACAATCAACCTGTTAATGTTTTAGGTAATAATAATTTGATGATAAGGCACCGGCAGGAGGCCCGGCGTGGTTTTGAAGCCTGCTAGTGTCGACCCTAATTAGGAAAAGGGTCTTGTCTACTGATCCATGATGAGCGCACTAACCGCATGTGGGAAGCGTGTATGGGCGCCCCCCTCAATTTGATTCGATTCACATCTCGTCCAAATCGCCTCATTTAGTTCGGGTTTTTCCATTTGCCGCATGCATATGCAGGTGCGAACCCTTGGTACCAGGGTGGAACTTTTGTAGTCGGCATTTAGGGAGACACGTTCTTAGAGTGATATGAGGGTCCCCTTTTCTTCGTGGGGCTTGATTAGCCGTGCGCTCACTGCACGGGGTTCTTTGGGCTTGATGCGAAGAAGAGTTGAGTTGTGTTGAGTGCCCCGCTTGGTGGGAGGCATTCCATCTGGCGGGTTATTCTTACGTGTACGGCTAAATTGGTGCACCCCTGCAGGGATAAATCTTCTCGAGAAGCCGTGTTTTCCGCGGTTATGGTTGACTTGGTGAAAGTACTGGCTAACAAGTACTCAGAACAACTTACACCTAACTAATGATAACTTGACTAGTAATAGTACTATTGACACAATAACTTGAACCATCATTAATCCAACTGTGTGAGTTATCCTCGGATTGCTTCTTTGGATAAGGGGCGAGATTCAGGATGGGTTTGTTGGAATTAGTTATAGTTGGTTACGATACGCTATCTTATCTCCTTTCTGTTAGCCGGAAGTTGTAGTATGTTCTGTAGTTGGTTAGTGCAGCCAGCTGCCGCATCTTTTGTATCACCCCTTTCTTCCGTTGAATCCAAAGCATCTGTGCTTGATGTTGTGGGGTACACTTTGGTGAACTGTGAGTCTTGCTTGCCAGTACGTCTATGTACTGACCCCTTTGGGGCTGTGGTTTCCGCAGACTACGCTTACGAGGACCCCCGTGATGGCTACTACGTGGAGTTTGACGAGGCTGCTGACGAGTAGATAGCGGACCTGGGCAGGATCCGAGACATCGTGGATGGGCTCCGTCTTTTCGTTTCCGGCCTCTTAGGCCTATTTGGATTTGTCTGTACTCAGACCTGTTGAATGCTTCCGCTGTGATGTAATGATGATATGTTGGGACATGTGTCCTCTGGATGATTGTATTTGCTATCTCTGCTCTAGTGAGAGCTATTTGCAACTTATTTCTATTTATTTGTGTCTTAGAGATATGTTGTGCTATCATTCTGTTAAACGCCGTTGACGTACCATGTGTGTATGGTATGAAGTACGTCAATGGTAGTATCCTGATTTCTATGGGATGGTTTACGTAGACGATGAACAGTAGGGGTTGGTTGTCACACATACGTGTGTTGGCCTACTCGTAAGAGATGCGGGTGCCGGTAAGCCCCATAATCCAATCAACTACTGTTCAACGGAACTGCGAGTATCCTCTAGAAGTCCGGGTGCGACAAATGGTATCAGAGCCTGTCTGCCTGTAGGATCCCTTTTACTGGTCGCAGTTGAGTCTAGAAACTATTTTGTAGCTATATAGGAAAAATAAAACGTGAGAGTAGGAATTCTGCCATTTTATTTCTTTCCCCACCCACCCTCCCTTTTCTGGTAAGGAAGTGCAACGTGTTTTTCTCTTCTCATCTAAACTTTCAAGTTAGGTTTTCACGTATCCTGGTTTCTCTAGAATAGTTATATCTACTAGACCATAGGAATGGAGGTGGTTGTGACATGATTTATCATGTTGCCTACTCACGATTGAGAACGGAGGTGTGTAAGCCCCGGAAGCAGATCCTCTATTCCTTAAGAAGTAGATATTGATCCTTTAGAAGCCCGGATGGGTTTTCCGTAGTACCTCAGGAGTTTTTTTTGGTCTCGTGTTTCCCGATGTTGCTTCGATATCCTGTTCTTCTCAACATCCTTTTCGTCCGTTGAAACCTTGTTGTTGCTTTCCACTTCAGTTCTTCTACCGGCGTCTAATCAAAACTTCCCCAATCATCTGCAGATGGATCTCAGGTTCTACCCGCAGGTGGTTCGGATGACTCGTTGTGAGAGCACCGCCGGTTATCTGGAGATGCTGAGAGACATGGTCACTTATCTGGGGTTCCGTTGGGCACCAGAGTACCAGGTCTACGAGCAGCAACGAGAGTTTGACCAGACCTACTACCAGGCTATCGTCTACATTCTGTCAGATGATGGCATGAGCGTTGTCCACCGCTACGAGGCAGTAGGTTCCACAGTGGATATGGCTATGCAGCAGGCAGCTTATGTGAGTCTCACTTGGATGTCTACGAGCATGATAACTCCAGGCTGCACACCACCGCTCAGTTTGTGAGGCACAGTGACGCAGTTGCCAGCACACTATCTCAGGAGTTGGCTTCCGTCAGAGAGCAGCTCTACCTTGCTTTGACTCGTCTGGCGACTTACACCACAGACTTTGTTGGAGATGAGCGCTTTGCACGTTTCGATCAGCCAGTTGGTCGTCGTCTGCCAGATGCTGGAGGTTACGAGCCGATCAGAGGTCCACTCCTTAACCTCGGTGCTGGTTACACTGGGATTCCACGCTTTGGAGCACAGGGAGTCGACGCTATGTACTTGACCACACCTAGAGTCGCTCTCAGACCACGTCAGATCTATGTGGATCGTCGTTCTACCTACTTTCGTGGGCGTTCTCCTCACCGTACCTCTCGCCGTACTCCTAGTCGCCGTCCTGCGTGATGAGCCTGGGGGTACCGATGTATCCATTCTTAGCGATGTTTAGTTATCCTGTGGCATTTGAACCATTTATGGTGTGTTGGATATTCTGATGTATTTGAACATGTGATGATGTACCTGTTGGTTATCTATTCATGCGTCGGAATAATCTCTCTTTCGGTTTCCAAGTCTATCCTTTTCTGTTGTTGTGCTAAAATGCATGTCTATTCAGGATGCCGCCAACAAGGAACACCCCGCCTGAGCCACCGCCAATCACGGAGCTGTTGACTCAGATGACCCAAGTCATGGCGCAAATGGCCCAGTTCCAGACTAACCAGCACAACAACCAGAATGCTCCACGAGTCAGTATCAAGGAGTTTCTCAGTCTGGGGCCGAGAGCTTTCGTGGCAACACGGGAGCCTCTGGATGCTGACGACTGGATCCGTGAGATAGCTAGGGCTCTGGAGATTGCTCACGTCGCTGAGGAAGACAAGGTCAAGTATGCATCCTATCTGCTGAAGGGTCAGGCAGCTACTTGGTGGGAAAACTACCAGACCATGAGAGCTGGCTACCCAATCACCTGGGGTTGTTTCAAGGAAGCTTTCCTGAAGCACCACATTCCAGATGGTCTCATGGAAAGGATGCGTGAAGAGTTTTGCTCACTCAAGCAGGGCAAACTGGACGTCATTGGCTATCAGAGTGAGTTCAATCGCCTCACTCGTTACGCTGGTGATGAGGTGTCCACTGAGGCTAAGAAGATGGCAAGGTTCCGTAGAAGTTTTAACCCGGAACTCAAGTACGCCCTCACCAACATCAAGGCCAACAACTTCAAGGAGCTCGTTAACACCGCGCTCAATGAAGAAAATGGGCGCAAGGCGTTCGAGGAGTCTCGCAAGCACTCGCGTGAGGGTGGTTCCTCCTCCAACATGACTACCCCTCCGCAGAAGCGCCGCATCTGGGTGCCAAATGGTGCTGTCACTCGGGCTCCATATGCCCAAGCTTCTCCAGGCTTCGCTACCCGCCCACCTAACCCTGTTCAGATGCATGATCAGAGGGCTTCGATGGGGCAGCCAAGGCCAGGGCCTCCTCGTGTCGTCACTTGCTACAAATGCAAGCAGACGGGGCACTACGCTGACAAGTGCACGCAGAGGCAGCTACCTCCACCACCACCTCGTCCCAACACAAACCAGGCAATGGTGCGTGCTCCCCCGGCTAAAGCCTTCAACTCCAACAATAGGCCTGTCGGGAGGACCGCAAGGGTGAATCATGTCAAGATCGACAAATCTGAGGAAGCTCCTGACGTCGTTCTCGGTATATTACCCGTAAACTCTTTTCCAGCTAAAGTGTTGTTTGATACCGGAGCATCACATTCTTTTGTGTCAAAGATTTTTGCCGCAACAAACAACCTAATGGTGGTTCCACTAAGCAATCAAATCACTGTTCACTCCCCGGGATCTCAAATGTTGACTTCCAAGATAAGTAAGGATAATAAAATCCTAAGTGGAGGCCACATTTTCCTTGCTTCACTCATGTTGCTGGGAAGTTCTGACATTGATGTCATTCTTGGTATGGATTGGTTGAAGGCCAATAAAGCTAAAATTGACTGTGCTCAAAAGTCAATAACTCTGTTCCACCCTTCTGGCCAGATAGTCTATTCTCCAAATGAATCAAGTGATGTTTAGCTATACACACTCGATGCAAAACCTCTACCTCTACTTGTTCCGGTGGTTTGTGAATTCCCTGACGTCTTTCCAGAAGAGTTGACAGGGATGCCTCCGGACAGAGCAGTTGAGTTCGTGATCGAGCTTGAACCAGGTACTGCTCCAATCTCTAAGCATCCATACAAGATAGCTCCTCCTGAACTGAAATTGTTGAAGGAGCAAATCGATATGTACATGGAAAAAGGTTACATTCAACCTAGTTCCTCGGCTTGGGGTTGCCCAACTCTGTTCGTTGCGAAGAAGGATCACACAAAGAGACTCGTTGTTGACTATCGTCCTCTTAACGAGAAAACCATCAAAAACAAGTATCCAATTCCTCGTATCGATGATCTTTTTGATCAACTTGCTGGAGCCTCAATATTCTCCAAGTTGGACTTGAGGATGGGTTACCATCAAATAAAGATCAGAAAGGAAGATATTCCAAAAACAACCTTCACCACTCGCTACGGTCTATATGAATACACCGTCATGTCCTTTGGTCTCACCAATGCACCGGCGACATTCTCTCGACTCATGAATTCTGTCTTCCATGAATACCTCGACAAGTTCGTTGTGGTATCTGTTGATGACATCCTTGTCTACTCCAAATCCGAGGAAGAGCATGAAGAGCATCTTCGTCTCACTCTCATGAAACTTCGCGAGCATCGTCTATATGCCAAATTCTCCAAATGTGAGTTCTGGATTCCAGAAGTTGCTTACCTTGGTCATATCATCTCTGCCAAGGGCATAGCCATTGATCCAGAAAAGGTTAAAGCAATTGTTGATTGGAAACCTCCTAAGACGGTGAAGCAAGTACGAAGTTTTCTTGGCTTGGCTAGCTATTGCCGTCGTTTCGTCCAAAACTTTTCCAAGATTGCCAAACCTCTCACTGATCTCACAAAGAAGGACAAGAAGTTCGTTTGGTCTCCACAGTGTGATGAGAGTTTCAATCTCCTGAAGACTAAACTCACTTCTACACCAGTTCTGGTTGGCCCAGATACTACCAAACCTTTCCAAATATTCTGCGATGCATCTCTCCAAGGTCTAGGTGCAGTTCTTATGCAAGAACGTCAAGTTGTGGCTTATGCTTCACGTCAGTTGAACGCACATGAGCAAAATTATCCCACACATGACCTTGAACTTGCAGCAGTTGTGTTTGCCCTCAAGAAATGGAGGCAATACTTGTTGGGTAATCGCACTGAAATCTTTTCCGATCATAAGAGTCTGAAATACATCTTCACTCGACCAGATCTAAACCTCAGGCAAAGGAGATGGATTGAAAAGATTAAAGACTTTGATCTCACCATTTCTTACACTCCAGGCAAGGCTAATGTTATGGCCGATGCTCTCAGTCGCAAGTCGTATTGCAATAATCTCATGATCATGGAAAGCCAACCTCCACTTCATGAAGAATTCCAGAAGCTCAACCTTGGTCTTGTTCCTCAAGGCTATCTTGCAAGCTTCACAGCCAGTCCAACTCTCGAGGACAAGATTCGTTCTGAACAACTTCGTGATGCTGAAATCAAGAAGATGGTAGAACACATCAAAGGAGGCAAGGAGAAATTTAAGTCCTTCTCAATTGATGACAAAGGAACTGTGTTCTTTGAAGGACGCATTGCAGTTCCTCAAGTTCAAAGTCTCAAAGATGTTATTCTCAAGGAGGCTCATGAAACTCCTCTCTCCATACACCCTGGAAGTACAAAGATGTACCAGGATCTTAAGACGCTATATTGGTGGCCTGGCATGAAACGTGAAATTGCTCAATACGTTTCTGAATGCGACGTTTGTCAACGTGTTAAGGCAGTCCATCAGAAAACAGCCGGTCTTCTCCAACCTCTGAAAATTCCTGAGTGGAAGTGGGACATGATTGAAATGGACTTCGTCACTGTTTTTCCAAAGTCCAAGAAGGGCAACGATGCAATCTTCGTTGTTATTGATCGTCTCACTAAGGTAGCTCACTTCTTTGCTGTCAAAGAAACAATCTCAGCTAGCCAGTTAGCAGAGCTCTACACAGCAAAGATTGTTCCTCTTCATGGTGTTCCACTGGAAATAAGCTCAGACCGTGGAAGTATCTTCACTTCTCATTTCTGGAAAAGCTTTCAAGAAGCATTGGGCACCAAACTTCTGTTCAGCACAGCTTATCACCCTCAGTCTCAAGGGCAAGTCGAAAGAGTCAATCAGATTCTCGAGGATATGCTCAGAGCATGTGGTCTCTCCTTTGGCATGAAATGGGAGGATTGCCTTCCATATGCTGAATTCTCCTACAACAACAACTTCCAGGCAAGCCTAGGCATGGCACCATTTGAAGCTCTCTATGGTTGCAGATGCAGGAGTCCAATCAATTGGTCTGGAGATGGTGAACATTCACTCTTAGGCCCTGACATTGTTAAGGAAGCCGAAGATAAAGTTCGCATCATTCGTGACAATCTCAAGATTGCTCAGTCTCGTCAGAAAAGCTACTATGATAGCAAGCACAGGGATATGATTTATGCACCTGGTGACAAAGCATATCTCCGTGTAACTCCCCTCAGAGGCACTCATCGTTTTGGTGTGAAAGGAAAGCTTGCACCAAGATACATTGGTCCCTTCAACATTCTCTCAAGGCGTGCGAAAAATGCCTATCGTCTTGAACTTCCAGAAAAACTATCCAAGGTGCACGATGTGTTTCACGTGTCACAGCTCAAGAGGTGTTTCAAAGATCCAGATCGTGCAGTTGATCATGATTCCATTGAACTGCAAGAAGATCTATCTTATGAGGAGCACCCTGTTCGAATTCTCGATGAGACCGAGCGTAAGACTCGCAACAAGAGAACCAAGTTCTTGAAAGTGCAGTGGTCGCATCATTCCGATAAAGAGGCAACGTGGGAGACCGAAGAGGATCTTCGCAAGAAGTATCCGGACCTTTTCTCTTCTCAGTAGGAATCTCGGGGCGCGATTCCTTCAAGGGGGCGTTTTGTAACATCCCAAGTATGAAAACACCCCTAGAATGTTTGATTCTTGTTTAATTATTGTTTTGCATCATGGCATCTTAATCATTGCATTTGTTTTCCTTTTGTTTGCATCTGTTTTCCTTTGTTTTCCCATTTGAAATTCAAACAATATTCAAATGCTTTGTTCATACTTGTTATGTTACAATTTTTTCAACTAAAAAGTTCAATCAAAACAACCATTTGTTTCCTTTAAACTATAAAGTTCAAACTATCAAATGGTTCATTTTAGTCATTTCACTTAGATAAATTTGCATTCAAATTTTATCCAAATTCATGTATTTTTTCCAAACAGCAAACATTGGAAGGTGATGAAACTTACAAAACAAATAAACCATTTGTTTCAAAGAAACTTGATTTTAAAAACTTATTTGCTTAAGATCAAGTATTTCAATTAATATTAAATGTCATTCAAATTTTAAACAAATTACAAACATCACTTAAATTCAAATCATTTTGAAAAACCAAAAGTTGCACTTTGTGCTGCTGCAATAAATAAACAATCTACAAAAATTATTCCCTAAAATTTCTAACCCAAAAACCCTAGTTTTCTTCCTTTTTTATTCAGCAAAAAAAAAACATAATAAAAAGGAAAAAAACGCACAGGGGAGGGGGAGAGGCAGGCCCAGCCCACCCAGGCTGCAGCCCGCTACCCTTCTCCCCCAACCTCCGTACCGCTGACGACAGCAATGGAGACAGCGACATGCGCTGCCCCCACTGCTCCACCCCATCCCCCCTCCTATATCTACACCTCACCCCGGTGCGAAAACCCTAACCCTAACCCTAGCCGCACCCCTCTCCCTCCTCTCTCCCATCTCCGCCGCCATCGAGAGGGAGGCGCCGCCGTTCGCCCTCTGCCACGGCCGCCGCTCGCCGGACCTCGCCGCCGACGTCTCCGCCTCCCCCGGCCGTGCTGCGGCCACCCCTGCGAAGAGGGTGAGCCCCTCTTTCCATTCCCCTAACCCCCCTCTCGTTTCCTTGCTGTTTGTGCATCGATTTCTTCCATGCCAAGTTGCCGTCGTTGCTCTGTTTCCGTCGACAGAGAAGAACGACTGTATGTGTTCGCTTGCAGTTCAGTTAACACCGATTAATATGTTCAAAACCAACCAGCCCCGTATGTATTCAAACCAGCCGCAGCAGCCTGTTGGCAGCGCTCACCGCGCGCGCAACAGCAGCTCCCAGGATCGAATCCCAGCCCCCCACCTTTTCTGCTCCTTTTTCGAATTGTTTCAGTGGACAGTTTCTGAAACTTAACCCCCCTCGCCCCCCTTACCTGTCAACAAAGCCGCACCCACCGCAGTGGTTGCTGTCCATTGCGCAGCAAGCAGAGGGCAGGGGTTCGAATCCCACCCCTGCCTCTTAAAACCAATCTTTTTCATTCTTTTTTTCCTAGATCCAGATCTACTCTAAATTGCACCCAAGTCCCTGCTACATTTATCTAGGTCCCTGTTATTTTCTTTCCAAGTCCCTGTAGTTTTTCTAGGTCCATGGTTATTTCTATAAACCATAAAAATGCTTAAACTTGGTAATTTAATAACTTTTGTTTGGAAACTCCAATTGCAAAACTTTAAACATGTAAACCACTCCATTTTAAATTATCTACCCAAATATAAAATTTGTTTACTGTTTTGAATATTTAAATTGGTGAAATATTTGAATTCTTGTTTAATTCACTTAATTTTGCAAAATTCATAACTTGAACATAAAAATTCCAAACTCAACAAATAAAATATGTTCTCCATCCCATTTTTCCTGTACTTTGCAAATATAAACTTTGTTTCATGTTTTGAATAATTATAATTGGTTAAATAATTTAAACCTTGTTTAAATCATTTAAATTTGCTAAATTCATAACTTGCTCAAATTAAATTATTTTTGAACTTATAAAATATGTTTTCATACTAGAAAAGTATAAACTTTTCAAATATGAACTTGGTTTAATGTTTTGAACAAATAAAATTCAAATAATATTCCTACTTGAATTTAATTCATTTAAATCTTGTTTAACTTGTTTAATTCATAAATAATTCATCTTAATTCCTTTTTCAATAATTGAAACATGTAATCCACCTAAAATTTTGTGTACTTTCCAAATATGAATTTTGTTATTTGTTTTGAACAATTAAAATTGATGAAAACAACAAATGCTTTTGTAACACCTTTAAGGAACCAAAATTTCTTAACTTAATCAATAAAATTCCAAACTTGGTAAACCTTATTTCAAAATTGTTCTATTGTTGTTATTTTTCTGTTTTCCTCATCCATGCATCATACTAATCCACTTTCACCTGTTGATTAGTTGTAAAACAATTATTCCAACCTTAATTCATGGGCTTTCCATATGCAATCCCAAATAGCATGTGTGTCCATTTAATTCTGTTATGTTACCATGTCAACTAGTTTATTTTGATGCATCAATTAAATGGTCATGCATCATCCCATGATTGTGCATTATGCCATGTTATTGATTATTTGTCTCTCTGTGTTGTTTGTTTGCTTCTTCTCGGATAGACGACGACGTTGAGACAGACGAGCTTTACGACACCCCTTCTGAGGATCTAGCTCAGTACCAGGCTGCTGAGTTTGCAGGCAAGTATTCACTCACACGAACCATTGTGTTCCTTTCAACATTGGATACCGGTACTTTCCGTTGTCTATTCTGCTAGCCATATGAATCGTTGCTTCTGTTCCGATCCTATCACATGTTATCCTTTAACCCTGATATAGCCTCACCTCCACACCTAAAACCCCGTTGCTTGTGCCCGTGTCTTACTAGCATGCTTAGGGTTGTTTTGCTCGAGTCTGTTAACCGTTACTTTCTGTTACTATATTTTCTATTATGTTCTGGGGCTCGATGTTTAAACAATCAACCTGTTAATGTTTGAGGTAATAATAATTTGATGATAAGGCACCGGCAGGAGGCCCGGCGTGGTTTTGAGGCCTGCTAGTGTCGACCCTAATTAGGAAAAGGGTCTTGTCTACTGATCCATGATGAGCGCACTAACCGCATGTGGGAAGCGTGTATGGGCGCCCCCCTCAATTTGATTCGATTCGCATCTCGTCCAAATCGCCTCATTTAGTTCAGGTTTTTCCATTTGCCGCATGCATATGCAGGTGCGAACCCTTGGTATCAGGGTGGAACTTTTGTAGTCGGCATTTAGGGAGACACGTTCTTAGAGTGCTATGAGGGTCCCCTTTTCTTCGTGGGGCTTGATTAGCCGTGCGCTCACTGCACGGGGTTCTTTGGGCTTGATGCGAAGAAGAGTTGAGTTGTGTTGAGTGCCCCGCTTGGTGGGAGGCATTCCATCTGGCGGGTTATTCTTACGTGTACGGCCAAATTGGTGCACCCCTGCAGGGATAAATCTTCTCGAGAAGCCGTGTTTTCCACGGTTATGGTTGACTTGGTGAAAGTACTGGCTAACAAGTACTCAGAACAACTTACACCTAACTAATGATAACTTGACTAGTAATAGTACTATTGACACAATAACTTGAACCATCATTAATCCAACTGTGTGAGTTATCCTCGGATTGCTTCTTTGGATAAGGGGCGAGATCCAGGATGGGTTTGTTTGGAGTTAGTTATAGTTGGTTACGATACGCTATCTTATCTCCTTTCTGTTAGCCGGAAGTTGTAGTATGTTCTGTAGTTGGTTAGTGCAGCCAGCTGCCGCATCTTTTGTATCACCCCTTTCTTCCGTTGAACCCAAAGCATCTGTGCTTAATGTTGTGGGGTACACTTTGGTGAACTGTGAGTCTTGCTTGCCAGTACGTCTATGTACTGACCCCTTTGGGGCTGTGGTTTCCGCAGACTACGCTTACGAGGATCCCCGTGATGGCTACTACGTGGAGTTTGACGAGGCTGCTGACGAGTAGATAGCGGACCTGGGCAGGATCCGAGACATCGTGGATGGGCTCCGTCTTTTCGTTTCCGGCCTCTTAGGACTATTTGGATTTGTCTGTACTCAGACCTGTTGAATGCTTCCGCTGTGATGTAATGATGATATGTTGGGACATGTGTCCTCTGGATGATTGTATTTGCTATCTCTGCTCTAGTGAGAGCTATTTGCAACTTATTTCTATTTATTTGTGTCTTAGAGATATGTTGTGCTATCATTCTGTTAAACGTCGTTGACGTACCATGTGTGTATGGTATGAAGTACGTCAATGGTAGTATCCTGATTTCTATGGGATGGTTTACGTAGACGATGAACAGTAGGGGTTGGTTGTCACACATACGTGTGTTGGCCTACTCGTAAGAGATGCGGGTGCCGGTAAGCCCCATAATCCAATCAACTACTATTCAACGGAACTGCGAGTATCCTCTAGAAGTCCGGGTGCGACAAATGGTATCAGAGCCTGTCTGCCTGTAGGATCCCTTTTACTGGTCACAGTTGAGTCTAGAAACTATTTTGTAGCTATATAGGAAAAATGAAACGTGAGAGTAGGAATTCTGCCATTTTATTTCTTTCCCCACCCACCCTCCCTTTTCTGGTAAGGAAGTGCAACGTGTTTTTCTCTTCTCATCTAAACTTTCAAGTTAGGTTTTCACGTATCCTGGTTTCTCTAGGATAGTTATATCTACTAGACCAAAGGAATGGAGGTGGTTGTGACATGATTTATCATGTTGCCTACTCACGATTGAGAACGGAGGCGTGTAAGCCCCGGAAGCAGATCCTCTATTCCTTAAGCAGTAGATATTGATCCTTTAGAAGCCCGGATGGGTTTTCCGTAGTACCTCAGGAGTTTTTTTTGGTCTCGTGTTTCCCGATGTTGCTTCGATATCCTGTTCTTCTCAACATCCTTTTCGTCCGTTGAAACCTTGTTGTTGCTTTCCACTTCAGTTCTTCTACCGGCGTCTAATCAAAACTTCCCCAATCATCTGCAGATGGATCTCAGGTTCTACCCGCAGGTGGTTCTGATGACTCGTTGTGAGAGCACCGCCGGTTATCCGGAGATGCTGAGAGACATGGTCACTTATCTGGGGTTCCGTTGGGCACCACACTACCAGGTCTACGAGCAGCAGCGAGAGTTTGACCAGACCTACTACCAGGCTATCGTCTACATTCTGTCAGATGATGGCATGAGCGTTGTCCACCGCTACGAGACAGTAGGTTCCACAGTGGATATGGCTGTGCAGCAGGCAGCTTATGTGAGTCTCACCATCCCTCGTGCTGACTACTGGGGATTTGACGATTCTATCTATCGCCACATCCCCCGTGGTTACATCACCTCGGAGGGAGCTCACTTCACTCTCTATGACAACTTGGATGTCTACGAGCATGATAACTCCAGGCTGCACACCACCGCTCAGTTTGTGAGGCACAGTGACGCAGTTGCCAGCACACTATCTCAGGAGTTGGCTTCCGTCAGAGAGCAGTTGTACCTTGCTTTGACTCGTCTGGCGACTTACACCACAGACTTTGTTGGAGATGAGCGCTTTGCACGTTTCGATCAGCCAGTTGGTCGTCGTTTGCCAGATGCTGGAGGTTACGAGCCGATCAGAGGTCCACTCCTTAACCTCGGTGCTGGTTACACTGGGATTCCACGCTTTGGAGCACAGGGAGTCGACGCTATGTACTTCACCACACCTAGAGTCGCTCTCAGACCACGTCAGATCTATGTGGATCGTCGTTCTACCTACTTTCGTGGGCGTGCTCCTCACCGTACCTCTCGTCGTACTCCTAGTCGCCGTCCTGCGTGATGAGCCTGGGGGTACCGATGTATCCATTCTTAGCTATGTTTAGTTATCCTGTGGCATTTGAACCATTTATGGTGTGTTGGATATTCTGATGTATTTGAACATGTGATGATGTACCTGTTGGTTATCTATTCATGCGTCGGAATAATCTCTCTTCCGGTTTCCAAGTCTATCCTTTTCTGTTGTTGTGCTAAAATGCATGTCTATTCAGGATGCCGCCAACAAGGAACACCCCGCCTGAGCCACCGCCAATCACGGAGCTGTTGACTCAGATGACCCAAGTCATGGCGCAAATGGCCCAGTTCCAGACTAACCAGCACAACAACCAGAATGCTCCACGAGTCAGTATCAAGGAGTTTCTCAGTCTGGGGCCGAGAGCTTTCGTGGCAACACGGGAGCCTCTGGATGCTGACGACTGGATCCGTGAGATAGCTAGGGCTCTGGAGATTGCTCACATCGCTGAGGAAGACAAGGTCAAGTATGCATCCTATCTGCTGAAGGGTCAGGCAGCTACTTGGTGGGAAAACTACCAGACCATGAGAGCTGGCTACCCAATCACCTGGGGTTGTTTCAAGGAAGCTTTCCTGAAGCACCACATTCCAGATGGTCTCATGGAAAGGATGCGTGAAGAGTTTTGCTCACTCAAGCAGGGCAAGCTGGACGTCATTGGCTATCAGAGTGAGTTCAATCGCCTCGCTCGTTACGCTGGTGATGAGGTGTCCACTGAGGCTAAGAAGATGGCAAGGTTCCGCAGAGGTTTTAACCCGGAACTCAAGTACGCCCTCACCAACATCAAGGCCAACAACTTCGAGGAGCTCGTTAACACCGCGCTCAATGAAGAAAATGGGCGCAAGGAGTTCGAGGAGTCTCGCAAGCACTCGCGTGAGGGTGGTTCCTCCTCCAACATGACCACCCCTCCGCAGAAGCGCCGCATCTGGGTGCCAAATGGTGATGTCACTCGGGCTCCATATGCCCAAGCTTCTCCAGGCTTCGCTATCCGCCCACCCAACCCTGTTCAGATGCATGATCAGAGGGATTCGATGGGGCAGCCAAGGCCAGGGCCTCCTCGTGTCGTCACTTGCTACAAATGCAAGCAGACGGGGCACTACGCTGACAAGTGCACGCAGAGGCAGCTACCTCCACCACCACCTCGTCCCAACACAAACCAGGCAATGGTGCGTGCTCCCCCGGCTAAAGCCTTCAACTCCAACAACAGGCCTGTCAGGAGGACCGCAAGGGTGAATCATGTCAAGATCGACAAAGCTGAGGAAGCTCCTGACGTCGTTCTCAGTATATTACCCGTAAACTCTTTTCCAGCTAAAGTGTTGTTTGATACCGGAGCATCGCATTCTTTTGTGTCAAAGATTTTTGCCGCAACAAACAACCTAATGGTCGTTCCACTAAGCAATCAAATCACTGTTCACTCCCCGGGATCTCAAATGTTGACTTCCAAGATAAGTAAGGATAATCAAATCCTAATTGGAGGCCACATTTTCCTTGCTTCACTCATGTTGCTGGGAAGTTCTGACATTGATGTCATTCTTGGTATGGATTGGTTGAAGGCCAATAAAGCTAAAATTGACTGTGCTCAAAAGTCAATAACTCTGTTCCACCCTTCTGGCCAGATAGTCTATTCTCCAAATGAATCAAGTGTTGTTCAGCTATACACACTCGATGCAAAACCTCTACCTCTACTTGAAAATGTTCCGGTGGTTTGTGAATTCCCTGACGTCTTTCCAGAAGAGTTGCCAGGGATGCCTCCGGACAGAGCAGTTGAGTTCGTGATCGAGCTTGAACCAGGTACTGCTCCAATCTCTAAGCATCCATACAAGATAGCTCCTCCTGAACTGAAATTGTTGAAGGAGCAAATCGATATGTACATGGAAAAAGGTTACATTCAACCTAGTTCCTCGGCTTGGGGTTGCCCAACTCTGTTCGTTGCGAAGAAGGATCACACAAAGAGACTCGTTGTTGACTATCGTCCTCTTAATGAGAAAACCATCAAAAACAAGTATCCAATTCCTCGTATCGATGATCTTTTTGATCAACTTGCTGGAGCCTCAATATTCTCCAAGTTGGACTTGAGGATGGGTTACCATCAAATAAAGATCAGAAAGGAAGATATTCCAAAAACAGCCTTCACCACTCGCTACGGTCTATATGAATACACCGTCATGTCCTTTGGTCTCACCAATGCACCGGCGACATTCTCTCGACTCATGAATTCTGTCTTCCATGAATACCTCGACAAGTTCGTTGTGGTATATCTTGATGACATCCTTGTCTACTCCAAATCCGAGGAAGAGCATGAAGAGCATCTTCGTCTCACTCTCATGAAACTTCGCGAGCATCGTCTATATGCCAAATTCTCCAAATGTGAGTTCTGGATTCCAGAAGTTGCTTACCTTGGTCATATCATCTATTCCAAGGGCATAGCCATTGATCCAGAAAAGGTTAAAGCAATTGTTGATTGGAAACCTCCTAAGACGGTGAAGCAAGTACGAAGTTTTCTTGGCTTGGCTAGCTATTGCCGTCGTTTCGTCCAAAACTTTTCCAAGATTGCCAAACCTCTCACTGATCTCACAAAGAAGGACAAGAAGTCCGTTTGGTCTCCATAGTGTGATGAGAGTTTCAATCTCCTGAAGACTAAACTCACTTCTACACCAGTTCTGGTTGGCCCAGATACTACCAAACCTTTCCAAATATTCTGCGATGCATCTCTCCAAGGTCTAGGTGCAGTTCTTATGCAAGAACGTCAAGTTGTGGCTTATGCTTCACGTCAGTTGAACGCACATGAGCAAAATTATCCCACACATGACCTTGAACTTGCAGCAGTTGTGTTTGCCCTCAAGAAATGGAGGCAATACTTGTTGGGTAATCGCACTGAAATCTTTTCCGATCATAAGAGTCTGAAATACATCTTCACTCAACCAGATCTAAACCTCAGGCAAAGGAGATGGATTGAAAAGATTAAAGACTTTGATCTCACCATTTCTTACACTCCAGGCAAGGCTAATGTTATGGCCGATGCTCTCAGTCGCAAGTCGTATTGCAATAATCTCATGATCATGGAAAGCCAACCTCCACTTCATGAAGAATTCCAGAAGCTCAACCTTGGTCTTGTTCCTCAAGGCTATCTTGCAAGCTTGACAGCCAGTCCAACTCTCGAGGACAAGATTCGTTCTGAACAACTTCGTGATGCTGAAATCAAGAAGATGGTAGAACACATCAAAGGAGGCAAGGAGAAATTTAAGTCCTTCTCAATTGATGACAAAGGAACTGTGTTCTTTGAAGGACGCATTGCAGTTCCTCAAGTTCAAAGTCTCAAAGATGTTATTCTCAAGGAGGCTCATGAAACTCCTCTCTCCATACACCCTGGAAGTACAAAGATGTACCAGGATCTTAAGACGCTATATTGGTGGCCTGGCATGAAACGTGAAATTGCTCAATACGTTTCTGAATGCGACGTTTGTCAACGTGTTAAGGCAGTCCATCAGAAAACAGCCGGTCTTCTCCAACCTCTGAAAATTCCTGAGTGGAAGTGGGACATGATTGAAATGGACTTCGTCACTGGTTTTCCAAAGTCCAAGAAGGGCAACGATGCAATCTTCGTTGTTATTGATCGTCTCACTAAGGTAGCTCACTTCTTTGCTGTCAAAGAAACAATCTCAGCTAGCCAGTTAGCAGAGCTCTACACAGCAAAGATTGTTCCTCTTCATGGTGTTCCACTGGAAATAAGCTCAGACCGTGGAAGTATCTTCTCTTCTCATTTCTGGAAAAGCTTTCAAGAAGCATTGGGCACCAAACTTCTGTTCAGCACAGCTTATCACCCTCAGTCTCAAGGGCAAGTCGAAAGAGTCAATCAGATTCTCGAGGATATGCTCAGAGCATGTGGTCTCTCCTTTGGCATGAAATGGGAGGATTGCCTTCCATATGCTGAATTCTCCTACAACAACAGCTTCCAGGCAAGCCTAGGCATGGCACCATTTGAAGCTCTCTATGGCCGCAGATGCAGGAGTCCAATCAATTGGTCTGGAGCTGGTGAACATTCACTCTTAGGCCCTGACATTGTTAAGGAAGCCGAAGATAAAGTTCGCATCATTCGTGACAATCTCAAGATTGCTCAGTCTCGTCAGAAAAGCTACTATGATAGCAAGCACAGGGATATGATTTATGCACCTGGTGACAAAGCATATCTCCGTGTAACTCCCCTCAGAGGCACTCATCGTTTTGGTGTGAAAGGAAAGCTTGCACCAAGATACATTGGTCCCTTCAACATTCTCTCAAGGCGTGCGGAAAATGCCTATCGTCTTGAACTTCTAGAAAAACTATCCAAGGTGCACGATGTGTTTCACGTGTCACAACTCAAGAGGTGTTTCAAAGATCCAGATCGTGCAGTTGATCATGATTCCATTGAACTGCAAGAAGATCTATCTTATGAGGAGCACCCTGTTTGAATTCTCGATGAGACCGAGCGTAAGACTCGCAACAAGAGCACCAAGTTCTTGAAAGTGCAGTGGTCGCATCATTCCGATAAAGAGGCAACGTGGGAGACCGAAGAGGATCTTCGCAAGAAGTATCCGGACCTTTTCTCTTCTCAGTAGGAATCTCGGGGTGCGATTCCTTCAAGGGGGGGCGTTTTGTAACATCCCAGGTATGAAAACACCCCTAGAATGTTTGATTCTTGTTTAATTATTGTTTTGCATCATGGCATCTTAATCATTGCATTTGTTTTCCTTTTGTTTGCATCTGTTTTCCTTTGTTTTCCCATTTGAAATTCAAACAATATTCAAATGCTTTGTTCATACTTGTTATGTTACAATTTTTCCAACTAAAAAGTTCAATCAAAACAACCATTTGTTTCCTTTAAACTATAAAGTTCAAACTATCAAATGGTTCATTTTAGTCATTTCACTTAGATAAATTTGCATTCAAATTTTATCCAAATTCATGTATTTTTTTCCAAACAGCAAACATTGGAAGGTGATGAAACTTACAAAACAAATAAACCATTTGTTTCAAAGAAACTTGATTTTAAAAACTTATTTGCTTAAGATCAAGTATTTCAATTAATATTAAATGTCATTCAAATTTTAAACAAACTACAAACATCACTTAAATTCAAATCATTTTGAAAAACCAAAAGTTGCACTTTGTGCTGCTGCAATAAATAAACAATCTACAAAAATTATTCCCTAAAATTTCTAACCCAAAAACCCTAGTTTTCTTCCTTTTCTATTCAGCAAAAAAAAAAACATAATAAAAAGGAAAAAAACGCACAGGAGAGGGGGAGAGGCAGGCCCAGCCCACCCAGGCTGCAGCCCGCTACCCTTCTCCCCCAACCTCCGTACCGCTGACGACAGCAATGGAGACAGCGACATGCGCTGCCCCCACTGCTCCACCCCATCCCCCCTCCTATATCTACACCTCACCCCGGTGCGAAAACCCTAACCCTAGCCGCACCCCTCTCCCTCCTCTCTCCCATCTCTGCCGCCATCGAGAGGGAGGCGCCGCCGTTCGCCCTCTGCCACGGCCGCCGCTCGCCGGACCTCGCCGCCGACGTCTCCGCCTCCCGCCGGTCGTGCTGCGGCCACCCCTGCGAAGAGGGTGAGCCCCTCTTTCCATTCCCCTAACTCCCCTCTCGTTTCCTTGCTGTTTGTGCATCGATTTCTTCCATGCCAAGTTGCCGTCGTTGCTCTGTTTCCGTCGACAGAGAAGAACGACTGTATGTGTTCGCTTGCAGTTCAGTTAACGCCGATTAATATGTTCAAAACCAACCAGCCCCGTATGTATTCAAACCAGCCGCAGCAGCCTGTTGGCAGCGCTCACCGCGCGCGCAACAGCAGCTCCCAGGATCGAATCCCAGCCCCCCACCTTTTCTGCTCCTTTTTTGAATTGTTTCAGTGGACAGTTTCTGAAACTTAACCCCCCTCGCCCCCCTTACCTGTCAACAAAGCCGCACCCACCGCAGTGGTTGCTGTCCATTGCGCAGCAAGCAGAGGGCAGGGGTTCGAATCCCACCCCTGCCTCTTAAAACCAATCTTTTTCATTCTTTTTTTCCTAGATCCAGATCTACTCTAAATTGCACCCAAGTCCCTGCTACATTTATCTAGGTCCCTGTTATTTTCTTTCCAAGTCCCTGTAGTTTTTCTAGGTCCATGGTTATTTCTATAAACCATAAAAATGCTTAAACTTGGTAATTTAATAACTTTTGTTTGGAAACTCCAATTGCAAAACTTTAAACATGTAAACCACTCCATTTTAAATTCTCTACCCAAATATAAAATTTGTTTACTGTTTTGAATATTTTAAATTGGTGAAATATTTGAATTCTTGTTTAATTCACTTAATTTTGCAAAATTCATAACTTGAACATAAAAATTCCAAACTCAACAAATAAAATATGTTCTCCATCCCATTTTTCATGTACTTTGCAAATATAAACTTTGTTTCATGTTTTGAATAATTATAATTGGTTAAATAATTTAAACCTTGTTTAAATCATTTAAATTTGCTAAATTCATAACTTGCTCAAATTAAATTATTTTTGAACTTATAAAATATGTTTTCATACTAGCAAAGTATAAACTTTTAAAATATGAACTTGGATTAATGTTTTGAAAAAATAAAATTCAAATAATATTCCTACTTGAATTTAATTCATTTAAATCTTGTTTAACTTGTTTAATTCATAAATAATTCATCTTAATTCCTTTTTCAATAATTGAAACATGTAATCCACCTAAAATTTTGTGTACTTTCCAAATATGAATTTTGTTATTTGTTTTGAACAATTAAAATTGATGAAAACAACAAATGCTTGTGTAACACCTTTAAGGAACCAAAATTTCTTAACTTAATCAATAAAATTCCAAACTTGGTAAACCTTATTTCAAAATTGTTCTATTGTTGTTATTTTTCTGTTTTCTTCATCCATGCATCATACTAATCCACTTTCACCTGTTGATTAGTTGTAAAACAATTATTCCAACCTTAATTCATGGGCTTTCCATATGCAATCCCAAATAGCATGTGTGTCCATTTAATTCTGTTATGTTACCATGTCAACTAGTTTATTTTGATGCATCAATTAAATGGTCATGCATCATCCCATGATTGTGCTTTATGCCATGTTATTGATTGTTTGTCTCTCTGTGTTGTTTGTTTGCTTCTTCTCGGATAGACGACGACGTTGAGACAGACGAGCTTTACGACACCCCTTCTGAGGATCTAGCACAGTACCAGGCTGCTGAGTTTGCAGGCAAGTATTCACTCACACGAACCATTGTGTTCCTTTCAACATTGGATACTGATACTTTCCGTTGTCTATTCTGCTAGCCATATGAATCGTTGCTTCTGTTCCGATCCTATCACATGTTATCCTTTAACCCTGATATAGCCTCACCTCCACACCTAAAACCCCGTTGCTTGTGCCCGTGTCTTACTAGCATGCTTAGGGTTGTTTTGCTCGAGTCTGTTAACCGTTACTTTCTGTTACTATATTTTCTATTATGTTCTGGGGCTCGATGTTTAAACAATCAACCTGTTAATGTTTGAGGTAATAATAATTTGATGATAAGGCACCGGCAGGAGGCCCGGCGTGGTTTTGAGGACTGCTAGTGTCGACCCTAATTAGGAAAAGGGTCTTGTCTACTGATCCATGATGAGCGCACTAACCGCATGTGGGAAGCGTGTATGGGCGCCCCCCTCAATTTGATTCGATTCGCATCTCGTCCAAATCGCCTCATTTAGTTCGGGTTTTTCCATTTGCCGCATGCATATGCAGGTGCGAACCCTTGGTACCAGGGTGGAACTTTTGTAGTCGGCATTTAGGGAGACACGTTCTTAGAGTGCTATGAGGATCCCCTTTTCTTCGTGGGGCTTGATTAGTCGTGCGCTCACTGCACGGGGTTCTTTGGGCTTGATGCAAAGAAGAGTTGAGTTGTGTTGAGTGCCCCGCTTGGTGGGAGGCATTCCATCTGGCGGGTTATTCTTACGTGTACGGCCAAATTGGTGCACCCCTGCAGGGATAAATCTTCTCGAGAAGCCGTGTTTTCCGCGGTTATGGTTGACTTGGTGAAAGTACTGGCTAACAAGTACTCAGAACAACTTACACCTAACTAATGATAACTTGACTAGTAATAGTACTATTGACACAATAACTTGAACCATCATTAATCCAACTGTGTGAGTTATCCTCGGATTGCTTCTTTGGATAAGGGGCGAGATCCAGGATGGGTTTGTTTGGAGTTAGTTATAGTTGGTTACGATACGCTATCTTATCTCCTTTCTGTTAGCCGGAAGTTGTAGTATGTTCTGTAGTTGGTTAGTGCAGCCAGCTGCCGCATCTTTTGTATCATCCCTTTCTTCCGTTGAACCCAAAGCATCTGTGCTTGATGTTGTGGGGTACACTTTGGTGAACTGTGAGTCTTGCTTGCCAGTACGTCTATGTACTGACCCCTTTGGGGCTGTGGTTTCCGCAGACTACGCTTACGAGGATCCCCGTGATGGCTACTACGTGGAGTTTGACGAGGCTGCTGACGAGTAGATAGCGGACCTGGGCAGGATCCGAGACATCGTGGATGGGCTCCGTCTTTTCGTTTCCGGCCTCTTAGGCCTATTTGGATTTGTCTGTACTCAGACCTGTTGAATGCTTCCGCTGTGATGTAATGATGATATGTTGGGACATGTGTCCTCTGGATGATTGTATTTGCTATCTATGCTCTAGTGAGAGCTATTTGCAACTTATTTCTATTTATTTGTGTCTTAGAGATATGTTGTGCTATCATTCTGTTAAACGCCGTTGACGTACCATGTGTGTATGGTATGAAGTACGTCAATGGTAGTATCCTGATTTCTATGGGATGGTTTACGTAGACGATGAACAGTAGGGGTTGGTTGTCACACATACGTGTGTTGGCCTACTCGTAAGAGATGCGGGTGCCGGTAAGCCCCATAATCCAATCAACTACTGTTCAACGGAACTGCGAGTATCCTCTAGAAGTCCGGGTGCGACAAATGGTATCAGAGCATGTCTGCCTGTAGGATCCCTTTTACTGGTCGCAGTTGAGTCTAGAAACTATTTTGTAGCTATATAGGAAAAATGAAACGTGAGAGTAGGAATTCTGCCATTTTATTTCTTTCCCCACCCACCCTCCCTTTTCTGGTAAGGAAGTGCAACGTGTTTTTCTCTTCTCATCTAAACTTTCAAGTTAGGTTTTCACGTATCCTGGTTTCTCTAGGATAGTTATATCTACTAGACCATAGGAATGGAGGTGGTTGTGACATGATTTATCATGTTGCCTACTCACGATTGAGAACGGAGGCGTGTAAGCCCCGGAAGCAGATCCTCTATTCCTTAAGCAGTAGATATTGATCCTTTAGAAGCCCGGATGGGTTTTCCGTAGTACCTCAGGAGTTTTTTTGGTCTCGTGTTTCCCGATGTTGCTTCGATATCCTGTTCTTCTCAACATTCTTTTCGTCCGTTGAAACCTTGTTGTTGCTTTCCACTTCAGTTCTTCTACCGGCGTCTAATCAAAACTTCCCCAATCATCTGCAGATGGATCTCAGGTTCTACCCGCAGGTGGTTCGGATGACTCGTTGTGAGAGCACCGCCGGTTATCCGGAGATGCTGAGAGACATGGTCACTTATCTGGGGTTCCGCTGGGCACCAGAGTACCAGGTCTACGAGCAGCAGCGAGAGTTTGACCAGACCTACTACCAGGCTATCGTCTACATTCTGTCAGATGATGGCATGAGCGTTGTCCACCGCTACGAGGCAGTAGGTTCCACAGTGGATATGGCTGTCCAGCAGGCAGCTTATGTGAGTCTCACCGTCCTTCGTGCTGACTACTGGGGATTTGACGATTCTATCTATCGCCACATCCCCCGTGGTTACTTCACTCTCTACGACAACTTGGATGTCTACGAGCATGATAACTCCAGGCTGCACACCACCGCTCAGTTTGTGAGGCACAGTGACGCAGTTGCCAGCACACTATCTCAGGAGTTGGCTTCCGTCAGAGAGCAGCTGTACCTTGCTTTGACTCGTCTGGCGACTTACACCACAGACTTTGTTGGAGATGAGCGCTTTGCACGTTTCGATCAGCCAGTTGGTCGTCGTCTGCCAGATGCTGGAGGTTACGAGCCGATCAGAGGTCCACTCCTTAACCTCGGTGCTGGTTACACTGGGATTCCACGCTTTGGAGCACAGGGAGTCGACGCTATGTACTTGACCACACCTAGAGTCGCTCTCAGACCACGTCAGATCTATGTGGATCGTCGTTCTACCTACTTTCGTGGGCGTGCTCCTCACCGTACCTCTCGCCGTACTCCTAGTCGCCGTCCTGCGTGATGAGCCTGGGGGTACCGATGTATCCATTCTTAGCTATGTTTAGTTATCCTGTGGCATTTGAACCATTTATGGTGTGTTGGATATTCTGATGTATTTGAACATGTGATGATGTACCTGTTGGTTATCTATTCATGCGTCGGAATAATCTCTCTTTCGGTTTCCAAGTCTATCCTTTTCTGTTGTTGTGCTAAAATGCATGTCTATTCAGGATGCCGCCAACAAGGAACACCCCGCCTGAGCCACCGCCAATCACGGAGCTGTTGACTAAGATGACCCTAGTCATGGCGCAAATGGCCCAGTTCCAGACTAACCAGCACAACAACCAGAATGCTCCACGAGTCAGTATCAAGGAGTTTCTCAGTCTAGGGCCGAGAGCTTTCGTGGCAACACGGGAGCCTCTGGATGCTGACGACTGGATCCGTGAGATAGCTAGGGCTCTGGAGATTGCTCACATCGCTGAGGAAGACAAGGTCAAGTATGCATCCTATCTGCTGAAGGGTCAGGCAGCTACTTGGTGGGAAAACTACCAGACCATGAGAGCTGGCTACCCAATCACCTGGGGTTGTTTCAAGGAAGCTTTCCTGAAGCACCACATTCCAGATGGTCTCATGGAAAGGATGCGTGAAGAGTTTTGCTCATTCAAGCAGGGCAAGCTGGACGTCATTGGCTATCAGAGTGAGTTCAATCGCCTCGCTAGTTACGCTGGTGATGAGGTGTCCACTGAGGCTAAGAAGATGGCAAGGTTCCGCAGAGGTTTTAACCCGGAACTCAAGTACGCCCTCACCAACATCAAGGTCAACAACTTTGAGGAGCTCGTTAACACCGCGCTCAATGAAGAAAATGGGCGCAAGGCGTTCGAGGAGTCTCGCAAGCACTCGCGTGAGGGTGGTTCCTCCTCCAACATGACCACCCCTCCGCAGAAGCGCCGCATCTGGGTGCCAAATGGTGATGTCACTCGGGCTCCATATGCCCAAGCTTCTCCAGGCTTCGCTATCCGCCCACCCAACCCTGTTCAGATGCATGATCAGAGGGATTCGATGGGGCAGCCAAGGCCAGGGCCTCCTCGTGTCGTCACTTGCTACAAATGCAAGCAGACGGGGCACTACGCTGACAAGTGCACGCAGAGGCAGCTACCTCCACCACCACCTCGTCCCAACACAAACCAGGCAATGGTGCGTGCTCCCCCGGCTAAAGCCTTCAACTCCAACAACAGGCCTGTCGGGAGGACCGCAAGGGTGAATCATGTCAAGATCGACAAAGCTGAGGAAGCTCCTGACGTCGTTCTCAGTATATTACCCGTAAACTCTTTTCCAGCTAAAGTGTTGTTTGATACCGGAGCATCGCATTCTTTTGTGTCAAAGATTTTTGCCACAACAAACAACCTAATGGTCGTTCCACTAAGCAATCAAATCACTGTTCACTCCCCGGGATCTCAAATGTTGACTTCCAAGATAAGTAAGGATAATCAAATCCTAATTGGAGGCCACATTTTCCTTGCTTCACTCATGTTGCTGGGAAGTTCTGACATTGATGTCATTCTTGGTATGGATTGGTTGAAGGCCAATAAAGATAAAATTGACTGTGCTCAAAAGTCAATAACTCTGTTCCACCCTTCTGGCCATATAGTCTATTCTCCAAATGAATCAAGTGTTGTTCAGCTATACACACTCGATGCAAAACCTCTACCTCTACTTGAAAATGTTCCGGTGGTTTGTGAATTCCCTGACGTCTTTCCAGAAGAGTTGCCAGGGATGCCTCCGGACAGAGCAGTTGAGTTCGTGATCGAGCTTGAACCAGGTACTGCTACAATCTCTAAGCATCCATACAAGATAGCTCCTCCTGAACTGAAATTGTTGAAGGATCAAATCGATATGTACATGGAAAAAGGTTACATTCAACCTAGTTCCTCGGCTTGGGGTTGCCCAACTCTGTTCGTTGCGAAGAAGGATCACACAAAGAGACTCGTTGTTGACTATCGTCCTCTTAATGAGAAAACCATCAAAAACAAGTATCCAATTCCTCGTATCGATGATCTTTTTGATCAACTTGCTGGAGCCTCAATATTCTCCAAGTTGGACTTGAGGATGGGTTACCATCAAATAAAGATCAGAAAGGAAGATATTCCAAAAACAGCCTTCACCACTCGCTACGGTCTATATGAATACACCGTCATGTCCTTTGGTCTCACCAATGCACCGGCGACATTCTCTCGACTCATGAATTCTGTCTTCCATGAATACCTCGACAAGTTCGTTGTGGTATATCTTGATGACATCCTTGTCTACTCCAAATCTGAGGAAGAGCATGAAGAGCATCTTCGTCTCACTCTCATAAAACTTCGCGAGCATCGTCTATATGCCAAATTCTCCAAATGTGAGTTCTGGATTCCAGAAGTTGCTTACCTTGGTCATATCATCTATTCCAAGGGCATAGCCATTGATCCAGAAAAGGTTAAAGCAATTGTTGATTGGAAACCTCCTAAGACGGTGAAGCAAGTACGAAGTTTTCTTGGCTTGGCTAGCTATTGCCGTCGTTTCGTCCAAAACTTTTCCAAGATTGCCAAACCTCTCACTGATCTCACAAAGAAGGACAAGAAGTTCGTTTGGTCTCCACAGTGTGATGAGAGTTTCAATCTCCTGAAGACTAAACTCACTTCTACACCAGTTCTGGTTGGCCCAGATACTACCAAACCTTTCCAAATATTCTGCGATGCATCTCTCCAAGGTCTAGGTGCAGTTCTTATGCAAGAACGTCAAGTTGTGGCTTATGCTTCACGTCAGTTGAACGCACATGAGCAAAATTATCCCACACATGACCTTGAACTTGCAGCAGTTGTGTTCGCCCTCAAGAAATGGAGGCAATACTTGTTGGGTAATCGCACTGAAATCTTTTCCGATCATAAGAGTCTGAAATACATCTTCACTCAACCAGATCTAAACCTCAGGCAAAGGAGATGGATTGAAAAGATTAAAGACTTTGATCTCACCATTTCTTACACTCCAGGCAAGGCTAATGTTATGGCCGATGCTCTCAGTCGCAAGTCGTATTGCAATAATCTCATGATCATGGAAAGCCAACCTCCACTTCATGAAGAATTCCAGAAGCTCAACCTTGGTCTTGTTCCTCAAGGCTATCTTGCAAGCTTGACAGCCAGTCCAACTCTCGAGGACAAGATTCGTTCTGAACAACTTCGTGATGCTGAAATCAAGAAGATGGTAGAACACATCAAAGGAGGCAAGGAGAAATTTAAGTCCTTCTCAATTGATGACAAAGGAACTGTGTTCTTTGAAGGACGCATTGCAGTTCCTCAAGTTCAAAGTCTCAAAGATGTTATTCTCAAGGAGGCTCATGAAACTCCTCTCTCCATACACCCTGGAAGTACAAAGATGTACCAGGATCTTAAGACGCTATATTGGTGGCCTGGCATGAAACGTGAAATTGCTCAATACGTTTCTGAATGCGACGTTTGTCAACGTGTTAAGGCAGTCCATCAGAAAACAGCCGGTCTTCTCCAACCTCTGAAAATTCCTGAGTGGAAGTGGGACATGATTGAAATGGACTTCGTCACTGTTTTTCCAAAGTCCAAGAAGGGCAACGATGCAATCTTCGTTGTTATTGATCGTCTCACTAAGGTAGCTCACTTCTTTGCTGTCAAAGAAACAATCTCAGCTAGCCAGTTAGCAGAGCTCTACACAGCAAAGATTGTTCCTCTTCATGGTGTTCCACTGGAAATAAGCTCAGACCGTGGAAGTATCTTCACTTCTCATTTCTGGAAAAGCTTTCAAGAAGCATTGGGCACCAAACTTCTGTTCAGCACAGCTTATCACCCTCAGTCTCAAGGGCAAGTCGAAAGAGTCAATCAGATTCTCGAGGATATGCTCAGAGCATGTGGTCTCTCCTTTGGCATGAAATGGGAGGATTGCCTTCCATATGCTGAATTCTCCTACAACAACAGCTTCCAGGCAAGCCTAGGCATGGCACCATTTGAAGCTCTCTATGGCCGCAGATGCAGGAGTCCAATCAATTGGTCTGGAGCTGGTGAACATTCACTCTTAGGCCCTGACATTGTTAAGGAAGCCGAAGATAAAGTTCGCATCATTCGTGACAATCTCAAGATTGCTCAGTCTCGTCAGAAAAGCTACTATGATAGCAAGCACAGGGATATGATTTATGCACCTGGTGAAAAAGCATATCTCCGTGTAACTCCCCTCAGAGGCACTCATCGTTTTGGTGTGAAAGGAAAGCTTGCACCAAGATACATTGGTCCCTTCAACATTCTCTCAAGGCGTGCGGAAAATGCCTATCGTCTTGAACTTCCAGAAAAACTATCCAAGGTGCACGATGTGTTTCACGTGTCACAGCTCAAGAGGTGTTTCAAAGATCCAGATCGTGCAGTTGATCATGATTCCATTGAACTGCAAGAAGATATATCTTATGAGGAGCACCCTGTTCGAATTCTCGATGAGACCGAGCGTAGACTCGCAACAAGAGCACCAAGTTCTTGAAAGTGCAGTGGTCGCATCATTCCGATAAAGAGGCAACGTGGGAGACCGAAGAGGATCTTCGCAAGAAGTATCCGGACCTTTTCTCTTCTCAGTAGGAATCTCGGGGCGCGATTCCTTCAAGGGGGGGCGTTTTGTAACATCCCAAGTATGAAAACACCCCTAGAATGTTTGATTCTTGTTTAATTATTGTTTTGCATCATGGCATCTTAATCATTGCATTTGTTTTCCTTTTGTTTGCATCTGTTTTCCTTTGTTTTCCCATTTGAAATTCAAACAATATTCAAATGCTTTGTTCATACTTGTTATGTTACAATTTTTCCAACTAAAAAGTTCAATCAAAACAACCATTTGTTTCCTTTAAACTATAAAGTTCAAACTATCAAATGGTTCATTTTAGTCATTTCACTTAGATAAATTTGCATTCAAATTTTATCCAAATTCATGTATTTTTTTCCAAACAGCAAACATTGGAAGGTGATGAAACTTACAAAACAAATAAACCATTTGTTTCAAAGAAACTTGATTTTAAAAACTTATTTGCTTAAGATCAAGTATTTCAATTAATATTAAATGTCATTCAAATTTTAAACAAATTACAAACATCACTTAAATTCAAATCATTTTGAAAAACCAAAAGTTGCACTTTGTGCTGCTGCAATAAATAAACAATCTACAAAAATTATTCCCTAAAATTTCTAACCCAAAAACCCTAATTTTCTTCCTTTTCTATTCAGCAAAAAAAAAACATAATAAAAAGGAAAAAACGCACAGGAGAGGGGGAGAGGCAGGCCCAGCCCACCCAGGCTGCAGCCCGCTACCCTTCTCCCCCAACCTCCGTACCGCTGACGACAGCAATGGAGACAGCGACATGCGCTGCCCCCACTGCTCCACCCCATCCCCCCTCCTATATCTACACCTCACCCCGGTGCGAAAACCCTAACCCTAACCCTAGTCGCACCCCTCTCCCTCCTCTCTCCCATCTCTGCCGCCATCGAGAGGGAGGCGCCGCCGTTCTCCCTCTACCACGGCCGCCGCTCGCCGGACCTCGCCGCCGACGTCTCCGCCTCCCCCCGGCCGTGCTGCGGCCACCCCTGCGAAGAGGGTGAGCCCCTCTTTCCATTCCCCTAACTCCCCTCTCGTTTCCTTGCTGTTTGTGCATCGATTTCTTCCATGCCAAGTTGCCGTCGTTGCTCTGTTTCCGTCGACAGAGAAGAACGACTGTATGTGTTCGCTTGCAGTTCAGTTAACGCCGATTAATATGTTCAAAACCAACCAGCCCCGTATGTATTCAAACCAGCCGCAGCAGCCTGTTGGCAGCGCTCACTGCGCGCGCAACAGCAGCTCCCAGGATCGAATCCCAGCCCCCCACCTTTTCTGCTCCTTTTTCGAATTGTTTCAGTGGACAGTTTCTGAAACTTAACCCCCCTCGCCCCCCTTACCTGTCAACAAAGCCGCACCCACCGCAGTGGTTGCTGTCCATTGCGCAGCAAGCAGAGGGCAGGGGTTCGAATCCCACCCCTGCCTCTTAAAACCAATCTTTTTCATTCTTTTTTTCCTAGATCCAGATCTACTCTAAATTGCACCCAAGTCCCTGCTACATTTATCTAGGTCCCTGCTATTTTCTTTCCAAGTCCCTGTAGTTTTTCTAGGTCCATGGTTATTTCTATAAACCATAAAAATGCTTAAACTTGGTAATTTAATAACTTTTGTTTGGAAACTCCAATTGCAAAACTTTAAACATGTAAACCACTCCATTTTAAATTCTCTACCCAAATATAAAATTTGTTTACTGTTTTGAATATTTTAAATTGGTGAAATATTTGAATTCTTGTTTAATTCACTTAATTTTGCAAAATTCATAACTTGAACATAAAAATTCCAAACTCAACAAATAAAATATGTTCTCCATCCCATTTTTCATGTACTTTGCAAATATAAACTTTGTTTCATGTTTTGAATAATTATAATTGGTTAAATAATTTAAACCTTGTTTAAATCATTTAAATTTGCTAAATTCATAACTTGCTCAAATTAAATTATTTTTGAACTTATAAAATATGTTTTCATACTAGCAAAGTATAAACTTTTCAAATATGAACTTGGTTTAATGTTTTGAACAAATAAAATTCAAATAATATTCCTACTTGAATTTAATTCATTTAAATCTTGTTTAACTTGTTTAATTCATAAATAATTCATCTTAATTCCTTTTTCAATAATTGAAACATGTAATCCACCTAAAATTTTGTGTACTTTCTAAATATGAATTTTGTTATTTGTTTTGAACAATTAAAATTGATGAAAACAACAAATGCTTGTGTAACACCTTTAAGGAACCAAAATTTCTTAACTTAATCAATAAAATTCCAAACTTGGTAAACCTTATTTCAAAATTGTTCTATTGTTGTTATTTTTCTGTTTTCCTCATCCATGCATCATACTAATCCACTTTCACCTGTTGATTAGTTGTAAAACAATTATTCCAACCTTAATTCATGGGCTTTCCATATGCAATCCCAAATAGCATGTGTGTCCATTTAATTCTGTTATGTTACCATGTCAACTAGTTTATTTTGATGCATCAATTAAATGGTCATGCATCATCCCATGATTGTGCATTATGCCATGTTATTGATTGTTTGTCTCTCTGCGTTGTTTGTTTGCTTCTTCTCGGATAGACGACGACGTTGAGACAGACGAGCTTTACGACACCCCTTCTGAGGATCTAGCTCAGTACCAGGCTGTTGAGTTTGCAGGCAAGTATTCACTCACACGAACCATTGTGTTCCTTTCAACATTGGATACCGATACTTTCCGTTGTCTATTCTGCTAGCCATATGAATCGTTGCTTCTGTTCCGATCCTATCACATGTTATCCTTTAACCCTGATATAGCCTCACCTCCACACCTAAAACCCCGTTGCTTGTGCCCGTGTCTTACTAGCATGCTTAGGGTTGTTTTGCTCGAGTCTGTTAACCGTTACTTTCTGTTACTATATTTTCTATTATGTTCTGGGGCTCGATGTTTAAACAATCAACCTGTTAATGTTTGAGGTAATAATAATTTGATGATAAGGCACCGGCAGGAGGCCCGGCGTGGTTTTGAGGCCTGCTAGTGTCGACCCTAATTAGGAAAAGGGTCTTGTCTACTGATCCATGATGAGCGCACTAACCGCATGTGGGAAGTGTGTATGGGCGCCCCCTCAATTTGATTCGATTCGCATCTCGTCCAAATCGCCTCATTTAGTTCGGGTTTTTCCATTTGCCGCATGCATATGCAGGTGCGAACCCTTGGTACCAGGGTGGAACTTTTGTAGTCGGCATTCAGGGAGACACGTTCTTAGAGTGCTATGAGGGTCCCCTTTTCTTCGTGGGGCTTGATTAGCCGTGCGCTCACTGCACGGGGTTCTTTGGGCTTGATGCGAAGAAGAGTTGAGTTGTGTTGAGTGCCCCGCTTGGTGGGAGGCATTCCATCTAGCGGGTTATTCTTACGTGTACGGCCAAATTGGTGCACCCCTGCAGGGATAAATCTTCTCGAGAAGCCGTGTTTTCCGCGGTTATGGTTGACTTGGTGAAAGTACTGGCTAACAAGTACTCAGAACAACTTACACCTAACTAATGATAACTTGACTAGTAATAGTACTATTGACACAATAACTTGAACCATCATTAATCCAACTGTGTGAGTTATCCTCGGATTGCTTCTTTGGATAAGGGGCGAGATCCATGATGGGTTTGTTTGGAGTTAGTTATAGTTGGTTACGATACGCTATCTTATCTACTTTTTGTTAGCCGGAAGTTGTAGTATGTTCTGTAGTTGGTTAGTGCAGCCAGCTGCCGCATCTTTTGTATCACCCCTTTCTTCCGTTGAACCCAAAGCATCTGTGCTTGATGTTGTGGGGTACACTTTGGTGAACTGTGAGTCTTTCTTGCCAGTACGTCTATGTACTGACCCCTTTGGGGCTGTGGTTTCCGCAGACTACGCTTACGAGGATCCCCGTGATGGCTACTACGTGGAGTTTGACGAGGCTGCTGACGAGTAGATAGCGGACCTGGGCAGGATCCGAGACATCGTGGATGGGCTCCGTCTTTTCGTTTCCGGTCTCTTAGGCCTATTTGGATTTGTCTGTACTCAGACCTGTTGAATGCTTCCGCTGTGATGTAATGATGATATGTTGGGACATGTGTCCTCTGGATGATTGTATTTGCTATCTCTGCTCTAGTGAGAGCTATTTGCAACTTATTTCTATTTATTTGTGTCTTAGAGATATGTTGTGCTATCATTCTGTTAAACGCCGTTGACGTACCATGTGTGTATGGTATGAAGTACGTCAATGGTAGTATCCTGATTTCTATGGGATGGTTTACGTAGACGATGAACAGTAGGGGTTGGTTGTCACACATACGTGTGTTGGCCCACTCGTAAGAGATGCGGGTGCCGGTAAGCCCCGTAATCCAATCAACTACTGTTCAACGGAACTGCGAGTATCCTCTAGAAGTCCGAGTGCGACAGTTATGTCGTCCCCTTACTCTCTACTTGTGTTTGCCTTACATTTATTGTTGTACTTGTTGCATTTATTACCGTACTTGCCATATAGGTAAATTCACCATAGTTGCACTATCTAGAGAATTTACCTTTGTTTCCAGCCTAATCTTGTAAGAAAATTAAAATTGGTCGTAGAACCTATTCACCCCGCTTCTAGGTGCCCATACATTACTTTCAATTGGTATCAGAGCCTCGGCTCTTTTATCGGGCTTAACCGCCTAAGAGTTAAGTATGGTCGATGAGTCGGAGACCGCCGGTTCCGCGGTGCATGTCTCTATGGATGATCTCAATGAGTTATAAAATTCATTGACCTCATCCATGGAGAACAAAATCGATGAATTACAACAACTCATGTTGAAATTCATGAAACCCAAGGGACCGGAAGTCTCTAACTCACCTCCTCCGAACAAAGTCCCGGAGGGCGCAGAGAAAGGGGATAATAGTGATCCATCTAAAGATGCTTCCGCTAAGAACTCCACCGATAAGAGTACATAAGGAGATGGAGAATGTCACTCTGTCAAAGGATATTATTCTCCCGATCCTCCCGTCCCACATCCTCATATAATCCCTAGAGGAGATCCACCTAAAATTGATGCACACTCTTTCTGTGAATGGCAATATTACATGGAAACTCACTTGAACTCTTCTTGTATAGAACTTTGGAGGGTCACTCGTGATGAATACAAACCTCATGACCCCAAAAACTTGACAAGAAGAGAAGTTGTAGATTGCCAACTCAACTACACCGCGTTGCCTATTCTTCAACAAGCCATGGGTCCTAACCACATGCCTCATCTTCAACAATATTCCACCGCCAAAGAAACATGGGACGCTCTTGTCGTCATGTTTGTGGGCAATGAAAGCATGCAAAGGAATAGGTATGATGCCTTGAGAAATGAGGTCGAAGGGTTCTACATGCATGATGGAGAGAGCCAAGAAGACATGTACCGAAGGCTCAAGACTCTTGCCACCGCATTCCACAATATTGGTGCCAAGTACATTGATGATGCTTGGATCAAGAGGAAGTACATGATTGCTCTCATGCCATTTGAGCCCACGGATTTGAAGAGCATTCAAGGAAGACATGATTTTGCTTCTTTGACCTTGACCCAAGTTATGCAAGAGGTGTGCTCCTATCAAGTGCAAACCAAGAATGCTCTGGACAACCGTGCTAGAGCCATAGGAATGCACAAAGGGGCATCGGTTGCTTTGAAGGCCAATGTTGTGTCAATGGAGGTTGAGTATACAGAAGAGTGCCATGAGGAGTTGGCTCAATTGAAGGATCAAGAATATGATCTCGTGCTCAAAGATATCATTGCTCTTACCGTGCAGAAGTTTTGGAAGAATCCCCCCAAGGCCAAGGAATATGTTGAGGAGAAGACCAAGTCTCTCTATGGAAATGATGGGACTCAACGAGTGAGGCCTTGCTTCAATTGTCAAGATAAGCACCATTTCATTGCGGAGTGTACCTAGAAAAATAGAGAGCTCCATGGTGGCAGGCTTATTTGCAAGGACAAGTCAAAGGTTGCTTACAAGAAACCTCACTTCAAGAAGAAACCATTCAATAAAAAGTCCCCCACCAAGTTTGTTCTTGTTACTCAAGAGGAGTATGATTCCGGAAGTGATGAAGAAAAAGAAACCACAAGTGAAGTGGCCGCTCTTTCTATTGCTTCTACTCCATCATCTTCATATCTCTTTGAATACCCCAATGAGAATCATCCTCACCCAAATGCCAAGTGCTTCATGGCTAAGGCCTCGGAGGACTATGCTTCCGGTGGGTCTAAATGGATAATTGGTAGTGGATGCACTAGTCATATGACCGGAAGCAAAAAACTTGTGACGGAGTTGCGCCAAAATGATATTGATGCAACCGTCTCCTATGGAGACAAGTCCAAGTCTAAGGTATCGGGGCTTGGCAAGGTTGGTTGCTCCTGATATCACTATCGTGGACATCATGCTTGTTGAATCCCTTTGTTACAATTTACTTTCAGTTCGTTCATTAGGGAAGATGGGTTTCTCCGTCTTCTTTGATCCTGATATTGTGGTCCTTTTGAGGAGTAAGACTCTTAACGTCGCATACGTTGAACATGTTGAAAATGAGTTTTTCGTGGTGGACTTTTCGAAGTCTACCAAATCTCAATCAATGTGTCTTTTCGGAAAGACGGACGTGGGGTGGTTGTGGCATTGCCGCTTATCCCATGTCAACATGAGAACTTTTCAAAGTATTCACAAAGGTGGCCTTATTCTCGGACTAAAATAAAATGTTTCCTTTTCAAAAGATCGCGTTTGTAGGTCGTGTGTTGAAGGAAAGATGCATGATACCGCCCACAAGGCCAAGACTATTATCTCATCAAACAGGATCTTGGAGCTTCTCCATGTTGATCTCTTTGGTGTCGTGCCCGAGGCAAGTCTTGGAGGCAAGAAGTAATTGTTGGTGATTGTCGATGACTATTCGAGATACACTTGGGTCTATTTCATAAAGTGCAAGAGTGAGACTCAACAAATTATCATCGACTTCACCAACCAAGTGCAACGTCAACATAATGTCCAAATCATGGCCATTAGGAGTGATAATGGCTCCGAGTTCAAGAACTACACTCTGAATGAATTACTTAGTGATGAGGGTATTCGTCATCAATATTCCGCCACCTACACCCCTCAACAAAATGGAGCCGAGCGGAAGAATAGAACTCTATTGGACATGGCAAGGACAATGTTGGCGGAGTATTCTTCTCCCCAGTATCTTTGGGCGGATGCCATTTCTATCGTAGGTCACTCCTCCAACCTCCTCTACATTCACAAGGGGTTGTACAAGACTCCATATGAGATCCTCACCGGCAACAAGCCCAACGTCTCCTACTTCCGTGTATTCGGTTGTAAGTGATTCTATTTGATCAAGGGTGTTAGGTTGTCTAAATTTCAATCCAAAACTATTGAGGGTATATTTTTTGGTTACGGTTCCGAATCCCACACTTATAGTCTTTGACAAAACCTCACGGATTGTCATAGAATCTTGTAGTGTGGTTTTCGAGAAAAATGATGGCTCCCAAGTGGCGCAATTTCATGTTTCTAATGTAGATGTTGAAATGTCTCAAGAAAGCATGGGAAGGATGGGTGTGGGATTTTTCCGCCCCATTGAGGGACACTAATAGGTCTCGAACGTATATATAATTTCTGATGCTCCATGATAATATTATGCCAATTGCTACATGTTTTCTCCCTTCTTTATAGCATTTTACACGTTTTTCGGGACTAACCTATTGACAAGATGCCAAGTGCCAGTTCCCTGTTTTCTGCTGTTTTTTATTTCAGAAAAGTTGTTCTGGAAATATTCTCGGAATTGGACCCCACAAATCCTGAAGTTCCTATTTTCCCCGGAAGCATCCAAAAGACCGAAGAGGATTCGAAGACGGGCACCAGGGGGCCCTCACCATAGCCAGGCGCGGCCCCCTTGGCCCCACCTGGGGGGTGGTGAGGCCACCCTGGTGGCCCATCGACTCCGCCCTTTCGTCTATTTATTCCTCTCCGAAGGAAAACCCTAGGACCTGCTCAAAAATCCCTGAAAAAGTTTCGTAGTCGTCGTCATCGTCAACCCTAGATCAGGGGGGTTCTGAAGCTATCTCACGGCACCCTGCCGGAGAGAAGATCATCATCGGAGGCCTCTTCATCGCCATGTCTCCCTCCAGAGTGATGCGTGAGTAGTTCATCCTTGGACTACGGGTCCATAGCAGTAGCGAGATGGTTGTCTTCTCCTCCTATGCCTCAATGTTTAGATCTCGTGAGCTGCCTAACATGATTGAGATTGTTCTTATGTAATTCTGTGTGTTGTGTTTGTTGGGATCCGATGAATATTGAACTTATGCCAAGTTGATTATAGTCTATATTGCATATATTATTTGTGATCTTGCGTGCTTTATGTTGCTAGTGGTTGCTCTGGCCAAGTAGTTGCTAGTGACTCCAAGAGGGAGTATTTATGCTCGATAGTTTGGTTCATGTCTCCTTTTCGCCTATGCTCGATTGACAGAAACGTGACGGGGGAGGATGTGATGTTGCCACTAGGGAGAAAACAGTGGTGTGAGTGCCCGCGTGCGCAATCATTGGTTACATTCTACACATTGCTTAATGCGATTATCCGTTGCTTGGAACTTAATATCTAAGGGGGTTCGGATGATAACCTGAGGGTGGATTATTAGTCATAGATGCAGTTGGATTACGGTCTATGTATATTGTTGTAATGCCCGCACTAAATATCATAGTAGTCATCATGTCATGAATGTGCACTATGGTGCAACCTTTATTTGTCAATTGCCCAGCTGTAATTTGTTCACCCAACATGCGATCTTTTATGGAGAGACACCACTAGTGAACCTATGAACACCGGTCCATGTTTTTATACTGTTAAACAAACCACTACAATTCCCTGCTTTCTTTACTTACCGCAAGGATATATCATTTTCCACACTATACGTATAATCTTTGTTTTCAGCAAGACCGGTGAGATTGACAATCTCACTGTACCGTTGGGGCAAAATATTTCGGTTGTATTGTGTGCAGGTTTTGGGTTGTTGTTGACACCGGTGAGGCGCCATCACCACCGTCAGTGGCATAAACCTTCCGAAGATTCTCTTTCTCCTACTGGATTGATAATCTTGGTTCTTAACTGAGGAAAATTCTTACAACTGCACTCAGCACACCCTCCTCTTGGGGTTCCCAACACGCCATCCATAGCAACAAGAATTCCTGGCACCATTGAGGCGTAGCAAAGAATTTCTGGCGCCGTTGCCGGGGAGAAAGAAATCTTCTGGCAAGGGGAGTCTCTCACTCTCAACCTTTTTATTTTTTTTATTGTCTTTATTTTTTATTTTTGTCTTGTCTTGCTTCTTTATATGAAAAACACACAAGAAAATTAGTTTACTTCATAGCTGTTATTTTTGCTTTTTCGCTCTTAGTTTAATATCTAATCATGATTCTACCCAAGCTTACCTTGAAAGACGTACCAATAGGTAGCGGTGATATAATTGGGAAAGATAATATTGGAGAGTTCTTTAATTATGTTAGTAAGCACAAAGAATTTGAGGATAGATCCTTAGCTGAACTTGCTCCGGATTATGAAACCGCTGCAACATCTCTAGTTCGTATGCTGGAAGTTAGGTTTATTAACATTAATCCCATAATACAACAAATGTGTCGTGGTGGTGTCACGGCAGATGCCATAAGATGGCTAAAGATGTGGGGACGAAGGACGCTGGAGGCGCTCGGGGAGGGATCACGCGACGAGTAGACGCGTGAGGTGAAGAACAAACACTGCAAACAACACGATCTACCCAGGTTCAGGGCCCTCGTGAGGAGGTAAAACCCCTACTCCTGTCTTTCTCTCTGTATTCTGGTGTCTCACCGAGTAGCCACAGTACAAATGTTCTTGCTACCGAGTAGCCACTCTTCTCTCTCCGAGTAAGATTAGGTCAAGAATCTCTACGGGTGTTCTCCTAATGCTCCCTTGTGAACGTCGTGTGTGATCGTCTCTCGCGCAGGAGGCGGCCGGGCACCTTATATACCCGGTGCCCTGCCGGATACAGCCAAATACAAACAAGTGTCGACATTGTGTGCACATCGTCCTTCTTCCGAGTTCCCGCTGACAGCTTTGGCTTCTAAGCTTGTCCTGATGCAGAAAGTCGTTGGGCAAAACCAAGTAACCAGTCTATTATCACTGTGCGAACACAGAGTAGGTCCCCCTATCCTGCGACGCCCTGCTGACACACTGTCGCTGTCAGGCACGCCGTCCCCAGATGAACAGTGCTGTGAACAGTGCCAAGTACGGACCCGGGATACGCGGGATCCTGTGTCAGAACGGCTCCTTTGACTTCTGGCCCGAGTAGATTCCCGCCAATCTTACTCGGACCAACTCTTCTACTCGAACAGATATAACTTGCTTGATATCTCCTTCTGGTCATCTTTTAGTAAGACCGAGTAGCAATCGACCGGGTAGCAAGTATCGGGTAGACGGCTACTCGACCAAACTTCTCTTCTGATCGTTGCCTTTACCACTTGCCTTTACCCTACTCGGGGGTAACCCCCCGACAGCAGTCCCCGAAGCTGGTAGAGCCCTGCGAACTCGTTCACTGGGCCCTGCCAGCTTAAAACCAAGCTCGGCAACCTTGCCCTTGAATCTCAATATGCCGAGTAAAACCTCCGAGTAGCACTTTGAGGAGTACCTTGAGTTTCCTCTCTTCCGAATAGAGCTAGCCTCCTTCTCTGTAACCGAGTAAAAAGACTTAGAGAATTTCTTCAATCGAATCTCTGCAGCACAGAGCACAATCCGGCTTTCCGTGCTGCAACTGGGCACGTGTCACGCATCCAGGACCGCGACGCCTCGCTGCCCAGGACCTGACAGGCCACTCGCCCAGTTTTCACGGAGCGGGCCCACGACCTCGTAATGTCCCATCATGCGCAGTAATCGCCCACGATCTCGTCGTGGGATCTAATGCGGCCGTTACGCGCGCGTTCCGCGTTGTGTGCGTTTCCAACCGGCCACAGATCCCACGTCGCATGATTTATTGCCACGATCGATCCCACTACTCCAATTCGTAACGGTAATCCGTGGTGCGGTATAAATACCCCCACAGTAACTTCCTCTTCTCCTTCCGCTTCATTTTCCCCTTCTGTCTCCTCGATCCTCCGCCGTCTCAGAACTCTCCGCCGCCGCGCAACTCTTTGCGCCGCCGCGGGCTCGTCCACTCCACCAGTTTCTTCCAATCCTTTCCCACCTTCCTGCTTGCCGCCATGGCTCGCGGTGACAGTGCTCGCGCCGGCTGGGCGGGCTCCGACGTCACCGCGGAGGACTGCCAGTGGCTCGTGAACACCCGGAGGGTTCCTCCCGGTGTTCTCTGCCGGCCGTCTAACGGCGAGATCGTTCCGGCTCCAGAGGACGGGGAGCACGTCGTCTTCCTCGCGCACTTCGCGCGAGGATTCGGCCTTCCCGCATCCAATTTGCTCCATTCCTTCCTGGACCATTACGGTCTCTAGATGCACCATCTTCCTCCCAACGCAGTTGTCTTCCTCTCCTACCACGCCGTGGTGTGTGAAGCTTTCCTCGGCGTTCGCCCCACGACGGAGTCGTGGTCGAAGTACTTCTTCTTCCGCCAACAGAGCCAGGGCAAGAAGGATGGCGCGGACACCAGCAGCCGGGTAACCGAGACCGGCAGCGCCATGATGGTGCAGCGCCCGGGCACCAATCACCCTCGCATCAAGGGCCTGGATTCTGTCCGCAAATGGCAGAAGTCCTTCTTGTATGTGAAGAACATCCCTGCCACGAAGGAGGCCAAGATCGAAGACCGCATCAATCTGCCCCCTTGGAGCAAATGAGTTCCTACCGGGCAGAATTCGAAGAGCAAGCCGTCGAACAGCAGGAACTTGATGCAGATGGAGGAGCGGCTCGCCCATCTGATCGGAGAAGGGCTCAAGAGCGACGATCCAGTCGCCTGCTGGATTCGCAACCGCGTGCTGCCTCTGCAACGCCGCTCCCACCCCATGTGCTACATGGGCGGCCCTCGCGACTGTACTCGGACGACTACTTTCGAGCTCAGCAACGCGGATGTCGCCGCCTACGCTCGGTCCATCCTGACCACCGGCCTTCGCGACAACTGGCAGTATGGCTTCATCCCCTACAGCCGCACAAAGCCGATTCCACGGGTACGTTCTTCTCAATCTGCTTCTTGTATATACAATCCGAGTAGATAGCTTCCTCTCCTTGCTGCGACTAGCATTCGCATTCTGCGCCGAGTAGGGCGCTTAGCGGAACTGCTCAGGCTTAGTATGCTTGTTGTTTGCACGCCTTGTCGGGTAGCACGCTTAGGAGAAACACTTAGGCTTAATGTGCTTGATGTTTGCACGCCTTGCCGAGTAGGACACTTAGGAGAAACACTTAGGCTTAATGTGCTTGATATTTGCACGCCTTGCCGAGTAGGATACTTAGCCGAACCGTTTAGGCTTAATGTGCTTGGTGTTTGCACGCCTAGTCGGATAGAGTGCCTTCACGCTACTCGGCTCACTTTGCGATGTTTCTCTATTCTTCAGGTCCTTGATCGTCAACTCGCTGAGAGCAGTGAGCGCTTCGAGGGCAACTGGTCAGATGACCGAGAGGAAGATGATGAGGTCTCCTTCGAGACCGCGGACAAGCTTGATCCTCCTGAAGCCGCCCAGACGAGTAAGCATCACGTCGACGCATCTCTTCGCGACTGGTCCGAGGACGAAGATGAAGGTAACTGATTTTATCCCGTCTGATCGCGAGCAGCACAAACTAATTGCTTCCTGCTTCTGAATTGCCTTTCTTCCTTTCAATTTCTCAGATGGTGCTGATGCTGAGGATGACGGCGAGGATGAGGGCGAGGACGAGGAAGCCCTGGTCGTCGACCCTCTTGCAGTTGCTGCTCCTGTTACCCGCAAGCGCGCGGGTAGCGGCGCCCAAGAACCCCCCGCCAAGAAGAAGAAGCCGACCGAGAAGACGACCAAGAAAGTCGTGAAGAAGAAACGACCAGCGATCCCTACCCGCAAGGGGTAAGTTCCTTCTTGATTGCACACTTTGGTTCACTTCGTTCTTCTCGGTTGCTTCCCAATCCTTTTACTTTGCTGTTTCCTCTCAGTTTTCCTTTGCCTTCTTCTTATTTTCTGAACGCAATTTTCTCTTCAGAGCCCCCCTGGATGCGGATGTCGCTCGTGCGCCCGCTGAGACCAAGAAGCAGGCCGCCATCGACGTTGATAAGCTCATCGACCTCGACGGCGACTAGAACGAAGCCACCAACGCACATGGACACATGGACACGGATGCCCAGAATGTCGAGCTGGAGCAGCAGTCCCACGCGGATCAAGAAGCGCAGGATGCTGCTCACCAAGATAGGCCTCCTTCTCCTCCGGCCAACACAGCCGAGGAGAACCAAGATCAAGATCAAGAGACGCACAAAGACGCCGCCCCTGAGCGGCAGGAAGAAGAACAAGAGCAGCCAGCCACAGGGGCTGCTGAACAGGAAGACCCCGCGGCCCAGCCGCGGGTGGAAGAAACAGATGCCTCACAGCCAGATCCCGCTGCCGAGCAGCGGGTAGAAGTAGTCGACGAGGCGGAACAATACCCTCTGAGCGACGCGCAACCAGGCGCCGCGCAGGGTAGCGCTCAGCCAGACGCCGCGCCGAGTAGCGCACCACTGGCGCCACCCACTGCCAAGCCTGTTACGAGGAAGAACGCTCAGGAAGCTGCCGAGAAGAAGGCCGTCGAGGAGAAGGCCAAGAAGGCCACCGAGAAGAAGACCACCGAGAAGAAGACCACCGAGAAGCCCACTGCCCAGAAGGAGACGTCGAAGAAGCGAGCTGCCGAGAAGTCAGCAGACCCGGCAGAAGGCACTGTTCGCAGGAACCCGGCGTGTGGCGCCGGTCAAGATGCAACCACCAAGTCCACTCAGCTGGCTATCCGGGAGCCTGGCGCGGCTGCTGACGCCGTTGGCGCATCCAGCGTTGTAGATCCGCCCAGCTTTCCACCTTATATGGTGAAGATCAGCCAGCAGCACGAGGTTGGCTTAACCCCCGCGGAGAGGAAGCTTGCTCTTCGGAAGGGGAAGAAAACCGCGGCAGTGGACTCCAGACCCCCGGCCCCAAATCAGGACAAATCCCTCTCCATTTCTTCGCGCGGGGTTCAGGACCAGGCGGTGACATCTCAGGGCCTTGAGCAAGTGCTCGATCTGGTTGGCTTCATCGATGCCAAGTGGGACAGCAAGGTGCTGGGCAACTCGAACTGGGACGGCACGGATTTGGGCGACTTGGACCATATGCGTGTCGATTGGAACAAGGCGGACTTGGGTTACAAACCCATGACCATCTCATCCAACTCCGCCACGCTTGCTGCCAAGATGTTCGTCCACCGCAAGAATGTAGAGGACCTCGAGCAATCTTACGCGGTAAGCTTCTACCCATCCTCCCCGAGTTGCGTTTCACTTTTCTTCTACTCTTCTTCTTTTCCTTATCCACCACCCAGTCCCCGAGATTCTGGCCGAGTAGGCGGATACACTCCCGAGTTGCCGCCTTCTCGGGATGAATCTTTGTTACTTTGCCTGATTCTTCTTCCTTTTGCTTCTCAGAATAGCTTACTGAAGCGGACTGGCCTGCACCGTCAGCTACTCTGGAACCACGCCATTGCCAAGAGACGCATTGAGGCTCTGGAAAGAGAACGCGCAGACGGCGAGGCAGCCGAGAAGGATGTGATGACCACCACACTGAAACTTTTTGAAGTTGAAGGTACGCTTTTAGCTATGCGGTTCTTGCGTTTGGTGTTTATGCTCGCTTCTGCTATCTGCGCTAACCACTTCTACTCTGCAGGGAAGTTAAAGGCCCTGGCGGAGGAACACTCAACCTGCTGCGCCTTTGTCGAGAGTGGCCAAGCCACGATTAACCGACTAGAAGGTACGTTGCCGTCTTCTCGGCTTGTCTTTGTGTTTCTTTCTTCGCTACTCTGCTGACCGCGCTTTGCTCTTTTCAGAAGATCATAAGAAGTTTGCTGAGGAACATCAAGATTGCCTCAAACCTGCTGAGGTGCAGCAGCAGTTGTCCAGCCAGGCTGTCGAGCTGCAGAAAGAACATGCTACCGAGATGGAGAAGCTCCAAGTCCAGCTGCGCACTGCGCTCCAGGATGCTATTGACATTGCTGCCGAGAGGGATAGAATAATCGCCGAGAAGGCAAAGAGCGAAGCAGCAGCCAAGGCCAAGGAGAAAACCCTCGAGCAGGAGTGCGAGGTGCTGAAGAAAAGCAATGCTAATCTCTTTGCTCAGCTGAACGGGCTCCGCCTGATTGAAGAGAGGCACCTAGCCAACGAAGAAACATGGAAGACCCAGCTGCAAGGGCTGCGCCATGATTTGAACAGTAAGTGTTCTCTTTTCTTTGCTTCACTGCTTCCTCTTGTTCCTCTGCTACTCGTTTCTTATTTCTAATCTGTTATTGTTTCTGATCTTCTCAATAGCTTTTGCAGGAGTCTTCCCTGACCTCGAGTCTTCTTGCGTGCCTGCCCTGGCAAAGGTCCGAGCAGCTCGCGCTGAGAAGGGCGAGCCTCTGGACACCAGAGCAGAAATCGAGGAAAGCATCCTGATTATGCAAGGGCAGTTTCCGCGGCTAGCGGGCATGGGCACCGAGCTGGTGCGCGTCGCCTTCCAGATCCACAGCCTTTTCTGGCCTAATGACTCTGCGCCAACAACAATCTCCGGACTTGCCTTGAAGTTGCAGCGCGTGAAAGCCGAGCTGAAGAAATGGCGCGCCTCGGGAGCTCGGGCCGGCGCGGACATGATGCTTCTGTTTATCACCAGCTGGTATGAAAATCTTAACCTTCAGATTGTCCGCGAGAAGCGCCAGGACTCCAAGTGGGAGAAGAACCCCGACTGCATGGCTATCCGCCAGCTGGTCGCTCACGAGGTTGCCCAGTACGCTGATACTGCGACCTTCATCGGTGGCCTCACCAAGCCCGACACCGAGGTGGACGAAGGCGAGGAGGAGGACGAAGACGAAGAGACGGACACAGAGGAGCTGGACCTGAGCTGCTTCGAGTCTCCTGGTGGCAAGACCGGGAAGGGGAAGGCTGCGGTCGTCGCGGATAGAGATGAAGAGGACGAGAACGAGAAGATGTCGATTGACACCTCCGCACTCGAGTTCGACACCTCGTCAGGAGCTGCCCTCGACGACACCGTCAGCCTTCGCGCCCAAGCCACCGAGCCCGACGCCGAGCTAGCGAAGACCGTCCCCGCCAACCTGGAAGCGGATGCGACCAAGGCCGGGGCCGAGGACGAAGCTGCGAAGACTGTTGACGCCAGCTCGGAGGCAGACGCGACCAAGGCCACTACTGAAGATGAGGCAGCTAAGGCTGGCACCAAGAACGCCGCCTCGACCTGAATCTGTCCTGTAGCTTATTTCTCAAACACTTATCATATCCTCGGGATGCCGGGTGCAAATGTATCAGACTATTTATGTCGTTGCTACTCATTTTTATTCACACTTGTTGTTTTCAACTTAATCATTTTGTTCAGCCTTGGCCCGATGCCGGGTTGCGTTATCATGCGAGTCCCCGAGTTGCATTTCTTATTCACTCTCTCTTTTTGTCTCAGCTCTACCCGCAACTTGTTGCTTTTTTGGTATTCGAGTCACAAGAGTCAAAGAGTAGAGCTGCAAATACTTAGCCGCTTAGAAACAATCATAGTAACGCATCCCACCACTTAACCGAAAAGAAAAGACAGAGAACAAAAGTAAGTGCACCCTACTCGGTTCCTGCACTTTTTTCTTCCTTAGCAATTTTTCTTGTGCTCATTGACCTTTTGCTTGTTCTCTTGCTTGCCATGAAGCCGGGTTTCGGACAGCAGCAAAGTCGAAGAGTTGGCATGTAGGTTTAAACACAGTACTCAATGTACCTTTGAATTTTGAAGTAGAGAAACCGAATAGGCAAAAGGTAAAGCCGAGTAGAAACACTTAGAGCAATTTTGGACGAGGGCAGTCCCCGAGTTCAATTTCAGATTACGGAGTAGAATTGAGAGTACATAGACATTTTTGCTCATGAATGAAAATGACGGAGTAGAGCTACATTCCAGGGATGCTTAGATTCCTCTCCAGCTTTATCTGCCCTGTTCGCCTGCGACGGGCGCACATCCACAAGGTAGTATGCATCGTTGTGCAGCGCCTTGCTCACAATGAAGGGCCCTTCCCATGGAGGAGACAACTTGTGCATCCCGGCTGTGCGTTGCACAAGCCTAAGGACCATGTCTCCTTCTCGGAAAACCCTTGGGTTCACCTTTCGGCTATGACAACGCCGCAGGTTTTGCTGGTAGATAGCCGAACGTGACAGAGTAAGCTCTCTTGCTTCTTCGAGCAGGTCAACATCGTCTTCTCGAGCTTCTCTCGCCTCTACCTCAGTGTAGAGGGTTACTCGAGGGGAGTCATGCTCCAAGTCTATTGGCAACACGGCCTCAGCCCCGTATACCAAGAAGAATGGCGTGTAGCCGGTTGACCGGTTAGGGGTAGTCCTTAGACTCCACAACACCGCTGGCAACTCGTCTAGCCAACACCCAGGTGTTTTCAGCAGTGGCTCAATTAGCCTTGGCTTTATGCCAGCTAGCACCATGCCATTTGCTCTTTCCACTTGTCCATTAGAGGCGGGATGCGCAACGGACGCAACATCTAGCCGGATATGCTTATCTCTGCAGAAACGCACCATTGCCCCCTATGCGAAATTTGTGCCGTTGTCGGTGATGATACTGTGCGGGTAGCCATATCTCAGGATCACATCCTTCAAGAATTTCACAGCTGTGGCCCCATCGCACTTCCGAATAGGCTTCACTTCGATCCACTTGGTGAACTTGTCCACCATGACCAAGATGTGTGTCATGTTGCCTTTAGCCGGCTTGAAGGGGCCAACCATATCCAGGCACCATACGGCAAACGGCCATGTGATAGGAATTGTCTTCAGCTCGGAAGAATGAAAATGACGGAGTAGAGCTACATTCCAGGGACGCTTAGATTCCTCTCCAGCTTTATCTGCCCTGTTCGCCTGCGACGGGCGCACATCCACAAGGTAGTATGCATCGTTGTGCAGCGCCTTGCTCACAATGAAGGGCCCTTCCCATGGAGGAGACAACTTGTGCATCCCGGCTGTGCGTTGCACAAGCCTAAGGACCATGTCTCCTTCTCGGAAACCCTTGGGTTCACCTTTCGGCTATGATAACGCCGCAGGTTTTGCTGGTAGATAGCCGAACGTGACAGAGTAAGCTCTCTTGCTTCTTCGAGCAGGTCAACGTCGTCTTCTCGAGCTTCTCTCGCCTCTACCTCAGTGTAGAGGGTTACTCGAGGGGAGTCATGCTCCAAGTCTATTGGCAACACGGCCTCAGCCCCGTATACCAAGAAGAATGGCGTGTAGCCGGTTGACCGGTTAGGGGTAGTCCTTAGACTCCACAACACCGCTGGCAACTCGTCTAGCCAACACCCAGGTGTTTTCAGCAGTGGCTCAATTAGCCTTGGCTTTATGCCAGCTAGCACCATGCCATTTGCTCTTTCCACTTGTCCATTAGAGGCGGGATGCGCAACGGACGCAACATCTAGCCGGATATGCTTATCTCTGCAGAAACGCACCATTGCCCCCTATGCGAAATTTGTGCCGTTGTCGGTGATGATACTGTGCGGGTAGCCATATCTCAGGATCACATCCTTCAAGAATTTCACAGATGTGGCCCCATCGCACTTCCGAATAGGCTTCACTTCGATCCACTTGGTGAACTTGTCCACCATGACCAAGATGTGTGTCATGTTGCCTTTAGCCGGCTTGAAGGGGCCAACCATATCCAGGCACCATACGGCAAACGGCCATGTGATAGGAATTGTCTTCAGCTCGGAAGCAGGCATGTGAATCTTACTCGCGAACATCTGGCAGCCATTGCACTTCCTCACGATGTCTTCAGCTTGCTGCAGAGCAGTGAGCCAGTAGAAGCCATGCCGAAAAGCTTTCTTGACCAATGCCCGAGAAGAGGCGTGGTGCCCGCATTCTCCTTGGTGTATTTCCAGCAGAATTTCTCCTCCTTCTTCTGGGTCCACACAACGTTGTAGCACGCCGGTGGCACTTCTTTTGTGCAGCACATCTCGGAATATAGTATAGCCCTTGGATCTTCTCTGAATCTATCTTGTGGCCACCTCATCTCCTGGAAGAGTACCGTCCCTTAGAAAGGATAATATGGGCATGGCCCAACTCGGTGTCTCCCGTGTGGGAAACACTGGTTCGTCCACTTCCATTGGGACAGGCACCTCTGGTTGCTCTTTAGGGTTGGGAGCACTTCTCTGGAGCCCTGATCGATTGGCAAGGACTTCCTCAATGAATGAGACAGTCCCCGGGTTAAGGACAGCAGTCCCCGAGTATGGAGTGGCAGTCCCCGAGTAGGGAGCGGCAGTCCCCGAGTAAGGCGTGGCAGTCCCCGAGTAGGGAGTGGCAGTCCCCGAGTAAGGAGTGGCAGTCCCCGAGTAGGGAGTGGCAGTCCCCGAGTAGGGAATGGCAGTCCCCGAGTAGAGGACGGCAGTCCCCGAGTCGGGAGCAGCAGTCCCCGGGTTTCCTGTAGCATTCTCCCACTCAATCTCCATGGGATCAGATTCCTCGCTTGGCAGAGAAGGAACAAATATGGATTCCGAGTTGGGAGAGGGCTTGATGGATGGCTTCCTCAAGTGCTCCAAGGCAACCCCCGCCGGGATGGATTGCCGAGAAGATCCCAACTTGGACAGCTCGTCTGCCGCTTCGTTCTCTGCTCGGTGAATGTGCTGGAACTCGCAGCCTTCGAAGAACCCAGTCATAGACTGTACCAGGAAGCGATATGATGCCATGTTGGCATCTAGAGCATCCCAAGTGCCAGAGACTTGCTGCACCACCAGATCTGAATCGCCATAGCATATAATGCGCTGCACGCCAACCTCCTTGGCTACTCGCAAACCATGCACCACTGCCTCGTACTCTGCTACGTTGTTGGACGCCTTGAAATGAATCTGCAGCACGTACTTGAGTTGATCTCGCTTGGGTGACGTAAGCACCACGCCAGCACCAAGGCCTTCCTTCACCTTCGAGCCATCAAAGTGCATCTTCCAGTAATTAGAAACTGGAGCAGGAGGTTCATACTGCACCTCAGCCCAATCCACCAGAAATTCCGCCAAAATCTGAGATTTGATAGCTTCTCTTCTCGCATACGCGGGTGTATACGCGGCCAGCTCGATTGCCCACTTGGCTACTCTGCCACTCGCCTCCTTGTTGCCCATGATATCCGAGATGGGCGCAGAGCTCACAACCGTGATAGGATGCTCTTGGAAGTAATGCTTTAGCTTCTTGGCGCCCAGGTACACACCATAGGTCATCTTCTGGTAGTGCGGGTAGTTTTGCTTGGAGTTAGACAGCACTTCACTGAGATAGTACACTGGGCGCTGCACACTCTTGCCTTCTTCTTCTCGCTCCACCACAATCACCACGCTGACTACTCGGTTAGTGGCAGCAATGTACAGCAGCATTGGCTCCTTGGGTAGCGGACTAGCCAAGATGGGGGCGCTAGCCAGCATTGCCTTCAGCTCATTGAATGCCACATCCGCTTGCGGAGTCCAGACAAACTTGTCACTTTTCTTCATCAGCTGGTATAGAGGCAGGGCCTTCTCGCCCATTCGGCCCAGAAAACGGCTCAGAGATGCCAAGCAACCAGTGAACTTTTGTACATCCTTCAGGGATCTCGGCAAAGACATGCTCTCAATAGCTTTTATCTTTGAAGGATTGGCTTCAATGCCCCGACTAGACACCAGGAAGCCGAGTAGCTTGCCAGCCGGGACACCAAAGGTGCATTTACTCGGATTCAGCTTCATTTTGTACTTGCGTAGGTTAGCAAAGGTTTCCTCCAGGTCGGCAAGCAGAGTATGTGTTTTATTCGTTTTGATGACAATGTCATCTACGTACACCTGCACATTCTTGCCGAGCTGGTCGTGCAAGCATTTCTGCATGCATCTCTGATAGGTTGCACCCGCATTCCTCAAGCCAAAACACATGACACGATAGCAATAAGCCCCGTACGGGGTAATGAAAGCAGTCTTTATTTGATCAGCAGGATTGAGTGCAATCTGGTGGAAACCAGAATAGGCATCTATGAAAGACAGCAGTTCACAACCAGCAGTGGAATCGATCACCTGATCGATGCGAGGTAGCGGGAAGGGATCCTTGGGGCATGCCTTGTTCAAGTCGGTGTAGTCGACACACATGCGCCATGCAGTGGCAGCCTTGGGATCCTCTTTCTTCTTCTCGACCATGACCGGGTTGGCTAGCCAATCCGGATGCAGCACCTCCATGATGAAATTGCTTATCAGCAACTCGGTGATCTGGTCACCAATGGCCTTCCTTCTCTCATCTCCGAAGCGGCGCATAGCCTGCTTCACTGGCTTGGCGTCAGGACGCACATGTAATGAGTGCTCAACCAACTCCCTCAGGACTCCTGGTAGATCTTCATTGGACCAGGCGAACACGTCCCGATTCTCACGGAGGAAGTGTATGAGCTCGCTTTCCTATTTCTCCGCCAACCCGGAGCCAATAATGGCTACGCGGTCGGGGAACTCGGGGTCGATTTGGACCTTCTTGGTTTCCTGAGATGCCTGGAACGCGGTCCCGTGTTGGGTACTCGGCACGCCTTGCGCACCAGCCTGAGCGGATTGCGCCATAGCCACCACCTCATACATCTTCTTCTTCTCGGCAGCAATCACCATCGACTCCGCCAACTGGGAACCAGCAGAGGCACACTCCATGGACTTCTTGTAATCACCAGCAATGGTAATCACACCATTGGGACCAGGGATCTTCATCTTCAGATATGCCGTGTGGGTAGAAGCCATGAACTTGCTCAGATCCGACCTGCCGAGTAGAGCATGGTAAGGGCTCTTGTGATCAACCACCTCGAACTGCAGGCGCTCTGTGCGGCAGTTCTCCCTTGTACCGAATAGCACATCTATCCACACTCGGCCAATCGGGTTGCACGAGACTCCCGGCACAATGCCATGGAAGGTGGTCTTGCTAGGTAGCAGCATGTTCTCGGCCAGGCCAAGCTTCTCGAGTGTGTCTCTGTACACGATGTTGATGCTGCAGCCGTTGTCGATTAGCACCTTCTGAACCTCACATTCTTCTCAGGACCCAGGAAGGTAGGATCCAACACCAAGGCGTAGCTACCCGGGTTGGGCATTACCTTGGGATGATCTACTCGGGACCACCTGATCTCTTGGTCATACCAATACATGTAGTGAGGGACAGCAGGAATCACCGCATTGACCTCCATGGCACGCCTGTACTGTGATTGCTTGTCGACCGGCTCGGAAGTGAAGATCATGTAGCTCTCGTGGTGCTCTTGGTACTGGTTGGAGCTGTAACATCCCAAGTATGAAATCTCCCCCCCTAGATGTTTTGTTTCTTGTTTTTCTTATTGCTTTGCATCATGTCATCATAATTGCCTTTTGTTGCATTTGAATTGAATTGTTTCCATTTGATTTCTATTTGAATTGCAAGACAAAATCCAATTATTTGTCATACTTGTTATGTTACAATGTGCCAAATAAAAACTATAAAAACAAACAAATATTTGTTCCACTAAAATTGGAATCAAAAACTTAATTTTGGCTTAAGTGGCAATTGTTCTTTTTATACCAAAAATTGCTCAAGTTATTTTAATTTCCAAAACAATAACATCCGTTAAATTTATTTTTGGAAAACAATGTTTGTTTAAAGGTGTTGTTACAAAACAGAGCAATATAAAATTTATTCCAAAATTTTGCTAACCCTAGAACCATTTTGTTTCTCTCTTTTCCCAAATCTGAAAAAAATAAATAAATAACAGAAAATATTAAAAAGAGAGGGGGGGAAGAGAGCAGCCAGCCCACTTTGGGCCAGCCCAAGTGCCCTTAGGCCTGGTACCCCCCCACGTCTGTGTCTTCTTCCTCCGTACACTGTACGAACCCCATCCATGGCATCCACGTTTGCAGGTTCAGAGAAGAACGGTTGATCGAGCCCCCTCCTCCTCTATATCCCTGCTCGAGGCCGAGCCCCTCCTAACCCTAATCTTTTCTCTCCACCCTTCTTCCCCTCGCGCCGCATCTCCTCCTTTCTCCTTCCTCTTTTTCTCTGTCGGAACCCACCACCGAAGCTCCTCCACCGCCGCCTCTCTCCGGCGAGGCGCCGCCGCCACGGTGCCCGCCCGGCCGCGCTAGGGCCGGGAACGGAACCGGCGCGGCGCCCTCTTCCACGCTGTGCCCTCCATCTCCGCCGCCATCACCGGAATCGCCGCCGCCAACCGCTTTCGTCGCCGGTTTCCGCCACCGACCACCCCTGCTCCCTCCGTTTCTTTCCCCTCGAGGTGAGCTCCCTGTCCGCCCTCGCCTCCTTCCCTCACCCCTCCGACCGCGGCCCTCACGGCAGCCCCCGGCCGCAAGCCCGCGTCCGCCCCAGCGCCCGCGCGCCGCGGCGAGCGATCGCTCGCCGGCCGCCCCTGTACGCTCGCTGACTGCTTCTGTACTTGCACGACTGAACAAGTTCAGTTAAATTCTTATCTGACGGAAAAACACACAATAACCTGCAACCCACCCCTTACCTGTCACGAAGCGGACACCAGCCCATCTGGTTCCAGCGCCCGCGGGCGCAAGGAGGGGTCTCGGGTTCGAATCCCTGCCCCCGCGTGTAGCAGCAAACTTTTTAATTTTTATTTGCAGACCCAACACAGCCCCCTAATTGCACACAGGTCCTTGTATAATTATTCTAGGTCCCTGCAATTTTGTTCTAAGTCCCTAGCTGTGGAATAAAATGGCAGATTATCAACCAAACTTTAAAAATGCCTAACTAATTAATTACAACTCCAAATTTAACATTTTTTATATGTTTTTCAATACCAAATTTAATTCTCTATCTAATTAAGCCATTTGTTTTCTGTGTTGACCATTGCAAATAATTTCAAATTTCAAATTCAAACTATTCCTTTCACATTTGATAAATTCCATAACTAATTCAATATTAATCCAAATCATGCAAATAAAATATGTTTTCCATACCATTTTGAACCACCAATTCAAATATAAATTTTGTTTCATGGTTTGAATAATTTAAATTGCCTAAATAATTTAAACCTTGTTTAATTCAATTAAAATTGCTAAAATCATAACTTGCTCAAATTTAATTATTTTTGAACATGTAAAATATGTTTTCCCACCAGAAAAACATAACCTTTTCAAATATCAACTTTGTCATTTGTTATGAGCAATTTAAATTGGTGAAAACAACAACTATTTGTGTAACACTATTAAGTAACCAAAATTCCCAAACTTAATAATTAATTCCTTAACTTGTTAATTCCCATTTTCAATTGCATATAATTTAGTTACCTATTTGTTTTCATCATGCATGCATCATGTTAAACCACTTACACTTGTTAATCAATTGTAAGTCATTGCTTCAACCTCAACCATTTGCATCCATATGCAATTCACATTGCATATGGGTCCAATTAAATTGTGTTCTCTTGTCAAGTAGTTTATTTTGATGCAACCATTAACATGACATGCATCATCCCCATGATTGTGCACTATGCCATGATATTGATTGTCTACCCTTTCTGCATTGTCTGTTTGCTTCTTCTCGGTTAGACGACGACGTTGAGACCGACGATCCTTACGACACCCCTTCAGAGGTTTTAGATCAGTACCAGGCTACTGAGTTTGCAGGCAAGTTATCACTCACACGAACCACTGTGTTCCTTTCAACATTGGTTACCGATACTTTCCGTTGTTCTTTTCTGCTAGCCTTAGTAGTAGTTGTTTCTGTTACGAACCTATCACATGAACCCCTTAACCTTGATATTGCCTCACCTCCAGTCCTATAACCCCGTTGTTTGAGCCCGTGTCTTACTAGCATGCTTAGGGTTGTTTCTGCTCGAGTCTGTTACCCGTTACTTTCCGTTATCATATTTCTATTATGTTCTATGGGCTCGATGTTTAAACAACAACCTGTTAATGCTTGGGTAATAATAATTTGCTGTTAAGGCACCGGCAGGAGGCCCATCGTGGTTTTGAGGCCTGCTAGTGTCGACCCTAATTAGGAAACGGGTCTTGTCTACTGATCCATGATGAGCGTGCTCACCGCATCCGGGTGGTGGTATGGAACCCCCCTCGGCTTGATCTGATCCACAGTTTGTCCGAAGAGCCACACTTAGTTCGGGTGTTCCATTTGGCTCATACGCATAAATGGGTCGCTCCCATGGTTACTGATGATGATGATGACGCACACATATAGGGCGAGGCCTGTAGTGCCGGGGTGTTGTGTCCTGCGGGAGTTTTGCACACCTGCGCTGAGTATTCGGCTGCGTGGCTGGGACCTTATAGCTCCGTGGCTCCTAGGACAGGCTGTAGAGATGGTTCGAGTCGTGTCGAGTCCACCTGAGTTTTAGTTGGTGGCTTGAGTGTGTACGGGTACTGGAGCACACCCTGCAGGGATAAATCTTCTCGAGAAGCCGTGTTGTCCGCGGTTATGTGACGACTTGGTGAAAGTACTGGCTAACAAGTACTCAGACAACTTACACCTAACTATAATAACTTGACTAGTAATAGGTTTATTGACACAATAACCTGAACCATCATTAATCCAACTGTGTGAGTTATCTTCGGATTGCTTCTTTGGATAAGGGGCGAGGTCCAGGATGGGTTTGTTTGGTGGTTAGTTATAGTTGGTTACGATACGCTATCTTATCTCCTTTCTGTTAGCCGGAAGTCATAGTATGTTTCTGTAATTGGTTAGTGCAGCCCGCTGCCGCCTCTTTTATATCACCCTTCCTTCCGTTGAACCCAAAGCATCTGTGCTTGGTGTTGACGGGTTACACTTTGGTGAACTGTGAGTCTTGCTTGCCAGTACGTTGTTGTACTGACCCCTTTGGGGCTGTGGTTTACGCAGACGACGATTCCGAGGATCCCCATGGAGGCTAATACGTGGAGTACGACGACGCTGTTGACGAGTAGATAGCGGACCCGGGCAGGATCCGAGACTTCGTGGATGGGCTCCGTTTTCCTTTCATTGCCGGCTTCTTAAGCCTATTTGGATTTGTCTGTACTCAGACCCTTTGTTTGCTTCCGCTGATGTAATGAATGTTATGTTGGGACATGTGTCCTCTGGATGATTGTATTTGCTATTCTCTGCCTTAGTGAAGGATATTTGCAACCTTATTTCAATCTTTTGTGTCTTAGAGACATTCTGTGGTATCATTCCGTTTTAACGCTGTTGACGTACCCTGCGTGATTGATATGAAGTACGTCGACAGTAGTGCCTATGGTCTCTAGTGGATAGTTTACATCGACGGTGGAATAGCAGGGCTTGTGTTGTCGCGCATAAGCGCAGGCCTACCAGGAAGCTGGGACGTGGGAGCAGTTATGCCCCATAATCCAAGCATCTGCTATCCAGTTCGGCCCGATGAGTATCCCCTATAAACCAGGGTGCGACAAATGGTATCAGAGCCTGTCTGCCTGTAGGATCCCTTTTACTGGTCGCAGTTGAGTCTAGAAACTATTTTGTAGCTATATAGGAAAAATGAAACGTGAGAGTAGGAATTCTGTCATTTTATTTCTTTCCCCACCCACCCTCCCTTTTCTGGTAAGGAAGTGCAACGTTGTTTTTCTCTTCTCATCTAAACTTTCAAGTTAGGATTTCACGTGTTCTGGGTTCTTCCGTAGTACCTCAGGTGTTTGTGGTCTCACTGATCTCACAAAGAAGGACAAGAAGTTTGTTTGGTCTCCACAATGTGATGAAAGTTTCAATCTCCTGAAGACTAAACTCACTTCTACACCAGTTCTGGTTGGCCCAGATACTACCAAACCTTTCCAGATATTCTGTGATGCTTCCCTCCAAGGTCTAGGAGCAGTTCTTATGCAAGAACGTCAAGTTGTGGCTTATGCTTCACGTCAGTTGAACGCACATGAGCTAAATTATCCAACTCATGATCTAGAACTTGCAGCAGTTGTGTTTGCCCTCAAGAAATGGAGGCAATACTTGTTGGGTAATCGCACTAAAATCTTTTCCGATCATAAGAGTCTGAAATACATCTTCACTCAACCAGATTTAAACCTCAGACAAAGGAGATGGATTGAAAAGATCAAAGACTTCGATCTTACCATTTCTTACACTCCAGGCAAGGCTAATGTTATGGCCGATGCTCTCAGTCGCAAGTCGTATTGCAATAATCTCATGATCATGGAAAGCCAACCTCCACTTCATGAAGAATTTCAGAAGCTGAACCTTGGTCTTGTTCCTCAAGGTTATCTTGCGAACTTGACAGCCAGTCCAACTCTCGAGGACAAGATTCGTTCTGAACAACTTCGTGATGTTGAGATCAAGAAGATCGCAAATAACATCAAAGCAGGCAATGTGAAGTATGAGTGCTTCTCAATTGATGACAAGGGAACTGTGTTCTTCGAAGGACGCATTGCAGTTCCTCAAATTCAAAGTCTCAAAGATGTTATTCTCAAGGAGGCTCATGAAACTCCTCTCTCAATACACCCTGGAAGTACAAAGATGTACCAGGATCTCAAAACACTGTATTGGTGGTCTGGCATGAAACGTGAAATTGCTCAATACGTTTCTGAATGCGACGTTTGTCAACGTGTTAAGGCAGTTCATCAGAAAACAGCCGGTCTTCTCCAACCGCTGAAAATTCCTGAGTGGAAGTGGGACATGATTGAAATGGACTTCGTCACTGGTTTTCCAAAGTCCAAGAAGGGCAACGATGCAATCTTCGTTGTCATTGATCGTCTCACTAAGGTAGCTCACTTCTTTGCTGTCAAAGAAACGATATCAGCTAGCCAGTTAGCAGAACTCTACACAACAAAGATTGTTCCTCTTCATGGTGTTCCATTGGAAATAAGCTCAGACCGTGGAAGCATATTCACTTCTCATTTCTGGAAGAGTTTTCAAGAAGCATTGGGCACCAAACTTCTGTTCAGCACAGCTTATCACCCTCAGTCTCAAGGCCAAGTCGAAAGAGTCAATCAGATTCTCGAGGATATGCTAAGAGCATGTGGTCTCTCCTTTGGCATGAAATGGGAGGATTGCCTTCCATATGCTGAATTCTCCTACAACAACAGTTTCCAGGCAAGCCTAGGCATGGCACCGTTTGAAGCACTCTATGGCCGCAGATGCAGGAGTCCAATCAATTGGTCTGGAGCTGGTGAACGTTCACTCTTAGGCCCGGACATTGTTAAGGAAGCCGAAGAGAAAGTTCGCATCATTCGTGACAATCTGAAGATTGCTCAGTCTCGTCAGAAAAGCTACTATGACAGCAAGCACAGGGATATGATTTATGCACCTGGTGACAAAGCATATCTCCGTGTAACTCCCCTCAGAGGCACTCATCGTTTTGGTGTCAAAGGAAAGCTAGCACCGAGATACATTGGTCCTTTCAACATTCTCTCAAGGCGTGCGGAAAATGCCTATTGTCTTGAACTTCCAGAAAAACTATCCAAGGTGCACGATGTGTTTCACGTGTCACAGCTCAAGAAGTGTTTCAAAGATCCAGATCGTGCAGTTGATCATGATTCCATTGAACTGCAAGATGATCTATCTTATGAGGAGCACCCTGTTCGTATTCTCGATGAGACCGAGCGTAAGACTCGCAACAAGAGCACCAATTTCTTGAAAGTGCAGTGGTCGCATCATTCCGATAAAGAGGCAACGTGGGAGACCGAAGAGGATCTTCGCAAGAAGTATCCGGACCTTTTCCTTTCTCAGTAGGAATCTCGGGGCGCGATTCCTTCAAGGGGGGGGCGTTTTGTAACATCCCAAGTATGAAATCTCCCCCCCTAGATGTTTTGTTTCTTGTTTTTCTTATTGCTTTGCATCATGTCATCATAATTGCCTTTTGTTGCATTTGAATTGAATTGTTTCCATTTGATTTCTATTTGAATTGCAAGACAAAATCCAATTATTTGTCATACTTGTTATGTTACAATGTGCCAAATAAAAACTATAAAAACAAACAAATATTTGTTCCACTAAAATTGGAATCAAAAACTTAATTTTGGCTTAAGTGGCAATTGTTCTTTTTATACCAAAAATTGCTCAAGTTATTTTAATTTCCAAAACAATAACATCCGTTAAATTTATTTTTGGAAAACAATGTTTGTTTTAAGGTGTTGTTACAAAACAGAGCAATATAAATTTTATTCCAAAATTTTGCTAACCCTAGAACCATTTTGTTTCTCTCTTTTCCCAAATCTGAAAAAAAAAAATAACAGAAAATATTAAAAAGAGAGGGGGGAAGAGAGCAGCCAGCCCACTTTGGGCCAGCCCAAGTGCCCTTAGGCCTGGTACCCCCCCACGTCTGTGTCTTCTTCCTCCGTACACTGTACGAACCCCATCCATGGCATCCACGTTTGCAGGTTCAGAGAAGAACGGTTGATCGAGCCCCCTCCTCCTCTATATCCCTGCTCGAGGCCGAGCCCCTCCTAACCCTAATCTTTTCTCTCCACCCTTCTTCCCCTCGCGCCGCATCTCCTCCTTTCTCCTTCCTCTTTTTCTCTGTCGGAACCCACCACCGAAGCTCCTCCACCGCCGCCTCTCTCCGGCGAGGCGCCGCCGCCACGGTGCCCGCCCGGCCGCGCTAGGGCCGGGAACGGAACCGGCGCGGCGCCCTCTTCCACGCCGTGCCCTCCATCTCCGCCGCCATCACCGGAATCGCCGCCGCCAACCGCTTTCGTCGCCGGTTTCCGCCACCGACCACCCCTGCTCCCTCCGTTTCTTTCCCCTCGAGGTGAGCTCCCTGTCCGCCCTCGCCTCCTTCCCTCACCCCTCCGACCGCGGCCCTCACGGCAGCCCCCGGCCGCAAGCCCGCGTCCGCCCCAGCGCCCGCGCGCCGCGGCGAGCGATCGCTCGCCGGCCGCCCCTGTACGCTCGCTGACTGCTTCTGTACTTGCACGACTGAACAAGTTCAGTTAAATTCTTATCTGACGGAAAAACACACAATAACCTGCAACCCACCCCTTACCTGTCACGAAGCGGACACCAGCCCATCTGGTTCCAGCGCCCGCGGGCGCAAGGAGGGGTCTCGGGTTCGAATCCCTGCCCCCGCGTGTAGCAGCAAACTTTTTAATTTTTATTTGCAGACCCAACACAGCCCCCTAATTGCACACAGGTCCTTGTATAATTATTCTAGGTCCCTGCAATTTTGTTCTAAGTCCCTAGCTGTGGAATAAAATGGCAGATTATCAACCAAACTTTAAAAATGCCTAACTAATTAATTACAACTCCAAATTTAACATTTTTTATATGTTTTCAATACCAAATTTAATTCTCTATCTAATTAAGCCATTTGTTTTCTGTGTTGACCATTGCAAATAATTTCAAATTTCAAATTCAAACTATTCCTTTCACATTTGATAAATTCCATAACTAATTCAATATTAATCCAAATCATGCAAATAAAATATGTTTTCCATACCATTTTGAACCACCAATTCAAATATAAATTTTGTTTCATGGTTTGAATAATTTAAATTGCCTAAATAATTTAAACCTTGTTTAATTCAATTAAAATTGCTAAAATCATAACTTGCTCAAATTTAATTATTTTTGAACATGTAAAATATGTTTTCCCACCAGAAAAACATAACCTTTTCAAATATCAACTTTGTCATTTGTTATGAGCAATTTAAATTGGTGAAAACAACAACTATTTGTGTAACACTATTAAGTAACCAAAATTCCCAAACTTAATAATTAATTCCTTAACTTGTTAATTCCCATTTTCAATTGCATATAATTTCGTTACCTATTTGTTTTCATCATGCATGCATCATGTTAAACCACTTACACTTGTTAATCAATTGTAAGTCATTGCTTCAACCTCAACCATTTGCATCCATATGCAATTCACATTGCATATGGGTCCAATTAAATTGTGTTCTCTTGTCAAGTAGTTTATTTTGATGCAACCATTAACATGACATGCATCATCCCCATGATTGTGCACTATGCCATGATATTGATTGTCTACCCTTTCTGCATTGTCTGTTTGCTTCTTCTCGGTTAGACGACGACGTTGAGACCGACGATCCTTACGACACCCCTTCAGAGGTTTTAGCTCAGTACCAGGCTACTGAGTTTGCAGGCAAGTTATCACTCACACGAACCACTGTGTTCCTTTCAACATTGGTTACCGATACTTTCCGTTGTTCTTTTCTGCTAGCCTTAGTAGTAGTTGTTTCTGTTACGAACCTATCACATGAACCCCTTAACCTTGATATTGCCTCACCTCCAGTCCTATAACCCCGTTGTTTGAGCCCGTGTCTTACTAGCATGCTTAGGGTTGTTTCTGCTCGAGTCTGTTACCCGTTACTTTCCGTTATCATATTTCTATTATGTTCTATGGGCTCGATGTTTAAACAACAACCTGTTAATGCTTGGGTAATAATAATTTGCTGTTAAGGCACCGGCAGGAGGCCCATCGTGGTTTTGAGGCCTGCTAGTGTCGACCCTAATTAGGAAACGGGTCTTGTCTACTGATCCATGATGAGCGTGCTCACCGCATCCGGGTGGTGGTATGGAACCCCCCTCGGCTTGATCTGATCCGCAGTTTGTCCGAAGAGCCACACTTAGTTCGGGTGTTCCATTTGGCTCATACGCATAAATGGGTCGCTCCCATGGTTACTGATGATGATGATGACGCACACATATAGGGCGAGGCCTGTAGTGCCGGGGTGTTGTGTCCTGCGGGAGTTTTGCACACCTGCGCTGAGTATTCGGCTGCGTGGCTGGGACCTTATAGCTCCGTGGCTCCTAGGACAGGCTGTAGAGATGGTTCGAGTCGTGTCGAGTCCACCTGAGTTTTAGTTGGTGGCTTGAGTGTGTACGGGTACTGGAGCACACCCTGCAGGGATAAATCTTCTCGAGAAGCCGTGTTGTCCGCGGTTATGTGACGACTTGGTGAAAGTACTGGCTAACAAGTACTCAGACAACTTACACCTAACTATAATAACTTGACTAGTAATAGGTTTATTGACACAATAACCTGAACCATCATTAATCCAACTGTGTGAGTTATCTTCGGATTGCTTCTTTGGATAAGGGGCGAGGTCCAGGATGGGTTTGTTTGGTGGTTAGTTATAGTTGGTTACGATACGCTATCTTATCTCCTTTCTGTTAGCCGGAAGTCATAGTATGTTTCTATAATTGGTTAGTGCAGCCCGCTGCCGCCTCTTTTATATCACCCTTCCTTCCGTTGAACCCAAAGCATCTGTGCTTGGTGTTGACGGGTTACACTTTGGTGAACTGTGAGTCTTGCTTGCCAGTACGTTGTTGTACTGACCCCTTTGGGGCTGTGGTTTACGCAGACGACGATTCCGAGGATCCCCATGGAGGCTAATACGTGGAGTACGACGACGCTGTTGACGAGTAGATAGCGGACCCGGGCAGGATCCGAGACTTCGTGGATGGGCTCCGTTTTCCTTTCATTGCCGGCTTCTTAAGCCTATTTGGATTTTTCTGTACTCAGACCCTTTGTTTGCTTCCGCTGATGTAATGAATGTTATGTTGGGACATGTGTCCTCTGGATGATTGTATTTGCTATTCTCTGCCTTAGTGAAGGCTATTTGCAACCTTATTTCAATCTTTTGTGTCTTAGAGACATTCTGTGGTATCATTTCGTTTTAACGCTGTTGACGTACCCTGCGTGATTGATATGAAGTACGTCGACAGTAGTGCCTATGGTCTCTAGTGGATAGTTTACATCGACGGTGGAATAACAGGGCTTGTGTTGTCGCGCATAAGCGCAGGCCTACCAGGAAGCTGGGACGTGGGAGCAGTTATGCCCCATAATCCAAGCATCTGCTATCCAGTTCGGCCCGATGAGTATCCCCTAGAAACCAGGGTGCGACAGGAGCCTCCACCCCCATTGTTGTCGTTGTTGTTGTTGCCCTGGTAGTTGTTGTTGCCTCTGTTGTTGTTGCGGTTGTAGTTGTTGTTGTTGTTGCGGTAGCTCTCATTGTTGAAGTGACGGTTGGCTCCTAAAGCCACTTGGTTCACATTTTCTCTTCTCGGGAACACTGGCGGCCGAGCTGCGGGTGCGCGAGCAGGCTGCACATTAGCATTGGCCGCTGGCAGAGGAGGAGGAGGAGGCAAGCCTTCATTCTTGATCTCATCCCACCACTCGCACTACCGAGTAGTGTGGTTAGCAGGCCTCGACGGATGCTGCGTATGGAAGCTGCATGGACCATCCTTCATGTCGTTGAAGACAAACTTCCTTGGCTGCTCCGAGTTGCCGCTACCCGACTGAGGAGCACGGAATGGTTTCTTGTTGCCCTGGCCCTGGTTCTCGTTCTGCCCGTAGGCTCCAGCAGGTTTTTGCCTTTGGCTACCCCCAGCTCCAACAGTCACTGCGTTCACCTCTTCAGGGTCGTACCGAGTATCTATTCGGTCACCCCTGCGCTTGTTGCGGAACTCGTTGCGCTTGCTGTTGCTGAAGTTTCTTCTCGGCTCAGAGGAGTCCATCAGGGGCTGAGTAGGATCACCGAGTGCGTACTGATCTGCAATCTTGATGGTCTCCGCCAGAGTGTTTGGCATCTCCCTCTGCAACCTCTGCCACAGCATACTGCCATGTATGCAACCCTGCGCAAACCAAGTGATGGCCTGGGCCTCGTTCACACCTTCACAGGTGTTTCTCAATGTGCTCCACCGAGTAAGGTACTCGCGGTCCGTCTCATCTTCTCGCTGCCTGCAAGCGGACAGCTGCTGTGGCCTATTCGGCCTCTTGTAAGTGCTTGTGAAGTTGCTGATGAAGGCGTCCGAGAAGTCCAGCCAGCAATTGATGCTGTTCTTGGGCAAGTTGTTGAGCCAAGTGCGAGCTGGACCCTCTAGCATCTGCGGGACATAGCGCACCGCCCATCTCATGTTGCCGTTCGCGATATGAACCGCGGTGACATAGTCATTGAGCCAATCTTCCGGCTTGGTGCTACCGTTGTAGCTCTTGGTGCCCCTTGCGAGCTGGAAGTTCTTCACGGACGGCTCGTTCATGATGCGCGGGCCAAAGCACTCGGGGCCAGGAGGACCCGTGTTCTCCAGCCGGGCTGACAAGCTGATCCGGTCCAGCTGATGCCTTGCATCTCCAGGCGCCAACACGCGCTCGCCAACACGGTCCAGAATATCATAGCCTGCCATCTCCATGGCCGAGTAGCCGTCATCATACCTATCCACCTGCACAGCTGCAGGTTGCTCCACCGGGTTGGCGACTGGCGCCACCGCGCGCGGCTGCTGCCTCTGCCGAGTAGGCTGAGCAGCGGGACGCTGAGAAGGACCTGGGCGCGCTCCACCTCGGGCATGGCTTTGAGCTTTATGGGCTTGGGAGCCTGCTCTTGCAGCGTTGTGTTCCTGACCGAGCTGCTGCGGCACAGCGAGCTGTTTCGTGGCAGCAGCCGGGTCGTACACCTGCATTTGCCTATCTCTGCCAGAACGTCCGATGCGGCTCTTCTCGCGGCTTGGGTGCGGAGATGAGGCCTGATCGTTAGATCTAGCCGCGTGCGAGTGCACCACCTGCGAGGCTCCAGCACCCGGGTTGGCTTTCCGGAACTCCTCATTCTGCCTAGCAGCCTCTAACACCAACTCGTTGAGCCTCTCTTGCTGCCTAGCGCGCACGTCGCCGTCGAGATGCGGCAACTCGGGGGCCACAGCCTCAGCAGCTCTAAGTGTTTTGGCGGGGGTGCTATATCGGGGTCTGGTGAAGGTGTTTGCGGTGGCGGACTGCGCGGGAGGCTCTACAACCGTTGCCATCTCGGCACCAAGGTTACGCCGCGTGGCGCCTACCCTGCTAGCTCTCCTAGTGACTGGCGTGAAGCCGTGAGCCTTGTTGTACTCAAGCTGATCTAAGCTAAGCTCTAGCCTGATCTTGTCCAACTCCGCCTGCTCGGCGAGCAGCTCCTGGCGTTGCCGCTCGAGCTGCTCCTTCATGCTCAGGAGCTCGAGGTCGGTGGGAGGCGGCATGCCCGGGCGCGCAGCAGACGCAGGGATAGTCGGGGTAGTGGAAAGCGGGAGGTTGCACTCCTTCTCATAGGGCCGGTGAGTCCTGCCACCAACGCTCGGGCCAGCAAGGTCCTCAGCAACGACCGCGGCGCCAGCAGCACCCGTGCCGGCGTCCGCAGCCAAGCCAGCTACCATCACCTCCGCGACGTCCGCGGAGCTGCCCAGCGGCCTCCCGCGTGCGGCGACAACGGCAGGCGGATCCTCCGCGTCATGCACCAGCTCGGGGTACGTGCAGTCGACGACGGTGGCGACGTAGACGAGGTGCGCGCCGAAGGAGATCACCGAGCCGCCCTCCGGCATGGCCCTGCCGCCGAAATCGCCGGCGTTGTCGGTGACGAAGTCGAAGGAGCCGAATCTGTGGACAAGGCCACAGACCACGCGCTCTCCAGTAGGAGAAATCGATCCCGTCCGAACGGAAACTCCAGCCAGCGCCGCTGGTTGCCCCACGGTGGGCGCCAACTGTCGTGGTGGTGTCACGGCAGATGCCATAGGATGGCTAAAGATGTGGGGACGAAGGACGCTGGAGGCGCTCGGGGAGGGATCAAGCGACGAGTAGACGCGTGAGGTGAAGAACAAACACTGCAAACAACACGATCTACCCAGGTTCAGGGCCCTCGTGAGGAGGTAAAACCCCTACTCCTGCCTTTCTCTCTGTATTCTGGTGTCTCACCGAGTAGCCACAGTACAAATGTTCTTGCTACCGAGTAGCCACTCTTCTCTCTCCGAGTAAGATTAGGTCAAGAATCTCTACGGGTGTTCTCCTAATGCTCCCTTGTGAACGTCGTGTGTGATCGTCTCTCGCGCAGGAGGCGGCTGGGCACCTTATATACCCGGTGCCCTGCCGGATACAGCCAAATACAAACAAGTGTCGACATTGTGTGCACATCGTCCTTCTTCCGAGTTCCCGCTGACAGCTTTGGCTTCTAAGCTTGTCCTGATGCAGAAAGTCGTTGGGCAAAACCAAGTAACCAGTCTGTTATCACTGTGCGAACACAGAGTAGGTCCCCCTATCCTGCGACGCCCTGCTGACACACTGTCGCTGTCAGGCACGCCGTCCCCAGATGAATAGTGCTGTGAACAGTGCCAAGTACGGACCCGGGATACGCGGGATCCTGTGTCAGAACGGCTCCTTTGACTTCTGGCCCGAGTAGATTCCCGCCAATCTTACTCGGACCAACTCTTCTACTCGAACAGATATAACTTGCTTGATATCTCCTTCTGGTCATCTTTTAGTAAGACCGAGTAGCAATCGACCGGGTAGCAAGTACCGGGTAGACGGCTACTCGACCAAACTTCTCTTCTGATCGTTGCCTTTACCACTTGCCTTTACCCTAATCGGGGGTAACCCCCCGACAAAATGTTTCTCAACCTTGATAACATTAGGGATAGCGACAAAAGAGAGTTTATTCTAGAAACTTTGTTTAAAATATTTGGTGATGTTGCCATTGAGGCTAGAAAAGTTTTTAACCGATTTGAGATGTCAGGCTCATGTGTAGATGTTAATAGCACACCGGGTAAAGCCAATTATAAGGAAATTAAAATACCAATACCCTTTAAATTAGTAGGAATGCATAAAACTCTAGAAAAGAATTTTGATTGGATTGTTTCTGCAAACCCATTTGATGAAAGTAGTGTGCCTAAAAGTGCTGATAAAGGGACATCTAAAACTTCTAAAGATGAAATAAAATTCATTGTTGAGGAGATTTCTAATCTTAATTTTGATGCTTCCTCACTTGAAAATACTTTAGTTGCTTTCTATGCCTAGTTGAAAGGTGTTAAAGAAAAACGCTACCGGGAGACAACCCGTTTTATTTCTCCGTTTTCAACATGTTTTCCGTCGTTTCTTTCTGTGTGCTTTGCATCTAGGTGTTGTCTATTTCCTTAGCAACCCCTATGTATCTTTTCTTTTGTGTCTATGTTGAGTCAAGTAAAGCCTCTAGTGGAAAATGGAGACTATATTTCGGATTTCTGCGCAGGAAACAGATTTCTGTTGTCCACTGTTAAATTCGTATAAAATCACAGAAAATTCAAAATGACCTGAGGTGTTTTGTGCATAATCCTGGGATATATACACAACTTTTCTTAGTTGAACACTTTGTGATTTGAGCAACAGAAGATGTTCGAAAAAAATCATCTTTACTTGTTGTCCTCTTTTGACAGATTTCTGCCAATAATTGCATTTGCATCTTAATCTCTCTCTTTTGGTGTTCTTTTGAGAAAAAGTGTTTTAAAAGAAGTTGTGACAGTAGTTAATATGTTTATGGGTGTTAGTCTTGTGTTGAAACTTAACCATGTGAATTTATTATTTCAATTGCACTAACGTTGCTAATGAAGATTGGGAGAAGTTTGGTGTGAAGGAAGTTTTCAAGGGTCAAGAGAAGAGTATGATATGACGTGATCAAGAAGAGTGAAGAGCCTAAGCTTGGGGATGCCCCGGTGCTACATCCCAGAAAATTTCAAGAAGACTCAAGCGTCTAAGCTTGGGATGCCCAAGGCATCCCGTTCTTCATCGACAACATATCAGGTCACTTCTAGTGAAACTATATTTTTATTCGGTCACATCTTATGTGCTTTAATTGGAGCGTCTTTTATTTTTGCTTTCAGATTTTTTTTGCAATAAGCTTGGTTGGACCCCAGAATTCTTCTATTGGAGAGTGACACGCTCCGCTTTTTCATGGGGATAGTTTGTATTCTTAATCTTTGTTTGGCTGCTGCATTTATTTAGCTCATGTTTTTCATTGCATCTCTTATCTAGAGCTGTTAGTTTTAGTAGTGTTAAGTGAGTACTATCATGTTTGCTTGATATAGCATTTGTAGAGTATTTTTGTTAAAACATATCTTGTATGGTGCTTGTTGGGAAAAGAAACTGCTGGTTGAAGTAAAAAAATTAACGGTGCACGTAGAAGCTTGTATAGACTGTGGCTAGAACTTTTTCATGTCATTCTAGATGTTATTTTAGTTTTAAAGCCCTTTTGTTATTGAGTAGAATGATTATCCTCAAATAGCTGAGAGTGTTTAATATGCCATTGAATGAATCATGAGTTGTTCTTGTCATATTGAAGCATAAATTTGTGGTGTTCTCCTTTGAATGTTTTATTTGGTTGACTTGCGCATGCTCACACCATGTTTATGACTATGAACCAGTCACGAATAGCCTCTATGCTCATTTAGTTTTTGAACTGGTGGTGTCACTTATGCTTTGATTAATGATGTTTATGTTGCTATGCATGATTATGGCTCTTATGCTCTCTTGATTTGTCGCTCCCAGTATTTTGCTAGCCTCCCCCTGTAGTGAGTATGATCTCTACTCGTGCATCCAACTTCCTAAAACCAAAGTTTTTACATTGTTTCCACCATACCTATCTACATATGGTATTTAACTGCCACTCCAAAACAAATTGTTCATGTGCTACCTTCAAAACTTTCAAAATTACTCATGTTTTGTGTTCTTGTTTTTTCTCATGCGAACGTAAATAGAGAATCTTTATCTCACTTGTTGATTGGATTTCACACCCTGGACTAGTGGATTCATCCTCTTATCCAATTGATAGAAGAGCTGACAGCGGGGTGCCTAGCCCCAAATTAATGCAAACAAATTCTCTTCACTATTTTTGCCCCTTATTTATCAGTCAAAGCATAATTGTGTAAATAAAAGAGAAAGAGGGATGACCTTCTATCCAGATGCGTCATTCATATGGGAGCCGCTCTTGTGAAATCTAGTTGGCTTGTGACCTACTGATTTTTCTGTTTACCATTCGTTGACACTAGCATACACCTCTCTTAAAATATAGACACTCATCCACGATATGTGATTGTTGGTAGGCATCCAAGGATTCGGTTAGCCATGGTTTCTGTAATATGGATGGGAGGAGTGTCAAACTTTTAATACCTCTGTTTAATAAAATAAAAGCTCTGGCACATGAGTGATCCCTGCTTCCCTCCGCGAAGGGCCTTTATTTTATTTTTATGTTGAGTCTCCATCTTCTAACTTTATGCACAGTTGAGAGAGCATTTTTGCCATTCTGAGTTTTATGTGCATTTCTCCCAGAAACATTATTAATTGATTCGTGATGTGTTATTGCTTGTTCTCCAACTATTTGTTCTAGTCCTCCTCATGAACTTTGAAGGTGTCCTGGCATTTATGTTTTGTCCCACTCTTAAGGACTTACGAAATACCACTTTTCCATGCTTTGTCTATACTTGAAACAAACGTATATCTTTCTTTGCATTGTTATTCATGATCTTTCAATTGAGTTACTTCTCATGATGCAAAGTGATTGCTATGCTTTATTATTAAAGTTCCATTTATCATGTTTGTGTTTAAAGTTCTATGATCTCATCTTACATATCATTTTACATTATGATGATCAAGTTTATGTTAGTAGCATGTCACCTCAGAAATTATTGTGTTTTATCATTTACCTACTCGAGGACGAGTAGAAACTAAGCTTGGGGATGCTTGGTACGTCTCCAACGTATCTATAATTTCTGATGCTCCATGATAATATTATGCCAATTGCTACATGTTTTCTCCCTTCTTTATAGCATTTTTACACATTTTCCGGGACTAACATATTAGCAAGATGCCAAGTGTCAGTTCCCTGTTTTCTGCTGTTTTTTATTTCAGAAAAGTTGTTATGGAAATATTCTCGGAATTGGACCCCACGAATAATGAAGTTCCTATTTTCCCCGGAAGCATCCAGAAGACCGAAGAGGAGTCGAAGACGGGCACCAGGGGGCCCTCACCATAGCCTTGCGTGGCCCCCCGTGGCCGCGCCTGGGGGTGGTGAGGCCACCCTGGTGGCCCACCGACGCCACCCGTTTTCCTATTTATTACTCTGCGAATGAAAAAACTAGGACCTGATAAAAAATCCCCGAAAAAGTTCCGTAGCCGCCGTCATCGTCAACCCTAGATCGGGGGGGTTCTGAAGCTGTCTCCCGGCGCCCTGCCGGAGAGGAGATCATCACCGGAGGCCTCTTCATCACCATGCCTGCCTCTGGAGTGATGTGTGAGTAGTTCATCCTTGGACTACGGGCCCATAGAAGTATCTAGATGGTTGTCTTCTCCTCCTATGCCTCAATGTTTAGATCTTGTGAGCTGCTTAACATGATCGAGATTGTTCTTATGTAATTCTATGTGTTGTGTTTGCTGGGATCTGATGAATATTGAACTTATGCCAAGTTGATTATACTCTTTATTGCATATGTGATTTGTGATATTGCATGCTTTCTGTTGCTAGTGGTTGCTCTGGCCAAGTAGTTGCTAGTGACTCCAAGAGGGAGTATTTATGCTCGATAGCTGGGTTCATGCCTCCTTTTCGCCTGTGCTCGAGTGACAGAAACGTGACAAAGGAGGATATGTTGTTGCCACTAGGGAGAAAACAGCGGTGTGTGTGCCCGCGTGCAGAATCATTGTTTACATTACACACATTGCTTAATGCGATTATCTGTTGCTTGCAGCTTAATACCTAAGGGGTTCGGATGATAACCTGAGGGTGGAGTATTAGTCATAGATGAAGTTGGATTACGGTCTGTGTATATTGTTGTAATGCCCGCACTAAATATCATAGTAGTCATCATGTCATGAATGTGTACTACGGTCCAACCTCTATTTGTCAATTGCCTAGCTGTAATTTGTTCACCCAGCATGCTATCTTTTATGGAGAGACACCACTAGTGAACCTATGAACCCCGGCCCATTTTTCTTAGACTGTTAAACAAACCACTACAATTCCCTACTTTCTTTACTTACTGCAAGCATACACCATTTTCCACACTATACGTCTAATCTTTGTTTTCCGCAAGACCGGTGACATTGACAACCTCACTGTACCGTGGGGACAAAGTATTTTGGTTGTGTTGTGTGCAGATTCCGGGTTGTTGTTGACACCGGTGAGGCTCCATCACCACCGTCATTAGCATTGATGCTCGTGATACACACGGTTGTTGGGAGAACCCAAGAGGAGGGTATGATGAGCACATCGGTAGGTATTTACCCTTAGTTAGGAACCAAGGTTATCAATCCAGTAGGAGAAAGAGGACCTTCGGAAGGTTGATGCCACTAACGGTGGTGCTGGTGCTTCACCGGTGTCAGCAACAACGTGGAACGTGCACACAACACAACCAAAATACTTTGCCCCAACGGTAAAGTGAGGTTGTCAATCTCACCGGTCTTGCTGAAAACAAAGATTAGACGTATAGTGTGGAAAACAGTGTATGCTTGAGAAAGTAAAGAAAGCAGGAAATTGTTGTGGTTTGTTTAACAGTGTGAGAAAATTGACCGTGGGTTCATAGTTCCACTAGTGGTGTCTCTCCATAAAAGATAGCATGTTGGGTGAACAAATTACATCTGGGCAATTGACAAATAGAGGTTGCACCGTAGTGCACAATATGACATGAAGATTACTATGCTATTTAGTGTGGGCATTACAACAAGATACATAGACCGACATCCATCTGCATCTATGACTAATAATCCACCCTCAGGTTATCATCCGAACCCCCTCAGGTATTAAGTTGCAAGCAGCAGATAATTGCATTAAACAAAGTGTGTAATGTAAGCAATGATTATGCACGCAGGCACTCTCACCGCTGTTTTCCCCCTAATGGCAACAACACATCCTCCCCCTTCACATTTCTGTCACTCGAGTAAGAAAACAAGGAGGCATGACCCACTATCGAGCATAAATACTCCCTCTTGTAGTCACTAGCAACTACTTGGCCAGAATAACCACTAGCAACGGAGAGCATGCAATATCACAAATAACATGTGCAAATAAAGACTATAATCAACTTGGCATAAGGTCAATATTCATCAGATCCCAGCAAACACAGCACAGAGAATTACATAAGATCAATCTCGATCATGATAGGCAGCTCACGATATCTAAACATGGAGGCATATGAGGAGAACACAACCATCTAGCTACAGCTACGAACCCGTAGTCCAAGGATGAAATACTCACGCATCACTCCGGAGGCAAGCATGGTGATGTAGAAGCCTAAAGTGATGATCTTCTCTCCGGCAGGGTGCCGGAAACAGCTTCAGAATCCCCCTGATCTGGGGTTGACGGTGACAGCGGCTACGAAACTTTTTCGGGGATTTTGATCATGTGCCTAGGGTTTTCCATCCAGGGGGCTTAAATAGGCGAAAGGGCAAAGGCGATGGCGCTCCAAGGGGCCCATACCTGTAGCTGGCGCGGCCAGGGGGCCGCGCCACCCTATGGTGTGGCCCCCCTGCTGCCCCTCTTCGGCTCCTCTTTGGTCTTCTGGATGCTTCCGGGGAAAATAGGACTTCCGAGTTTCGAATTTACCAATTTCGAGAATATTTCCATAACAACTTTTCGGAAACTAAAAAAAAAGCAGAAAACAGAGAACTGGCTTTGTGGCATCTTTTTAATAGGTTAGTCCGGAAAATCGATAAAAATGACATAAAGAAGTGAGAAAACATGTAGCAATTGGCATAATATGATCATGGAACATCAGAAATTGGGATACGTTTATGACATATCAATCATCCCCAAGCTTAGTTCCTACTCGTCCTCGAGTAGGTAAAGGATAAAACAATAATTTCTGAGGTGACATGCTACTAACACAAACTTAATCAATCTAATGTAAAAGCATATGCACGCTGAGATCATAAAACTTTAAACACAGGCATGATAAATAAAACTTTAATTATAAAGCATAGCAATTACTTTGCATCACGAAAAGTAACTCAAATAAAGGATCATGAATAATAATGCAAAGAAAGGTAAACGTTTGTTTCAGGTATAGAGAAAGCATGGAAAAGTGATATTTCGATAGTCCTTAAGAGTGGGGCAAAACATAAATGCTAGGACACCTTCAAAGTTCAAGAGGAAGACTAGAACAAATAATTTAAGAACATATGATATCACATCATAAAGTAATTATTGATGCTTATGGGACAAATGCACATAGAACTCAGAATGGCAAAATGGTCTCTCAACTGTGCATAAAGTTAGAAGATGGAGACTCAACATAAAAGTAAAAGAAAGGCCTTCGCAGAGGGCAGCAGGGATCACTCATGTGCTAGAGATTTTATTTTATTAAACAGAGGTATTAAAAGTTTGACACTCCTCCCATCCATCTTTCACAAACCATGGCTAACCGAATCCTCGGGTGCCTATCAACAATCACATACCGTGGAGGAGTGTATATATTTTGGGAGATGTATGCTAATGTCAACGAATGGTAAACAAAAAATATAGTACGTCACAAGTCAATTGGATTCACAAGAGCGGCTCCCATGGTGAAGGACGCAACTGGTGTAGAAGGTCATCCCTCTTTCTCTTTTGTTTACACAATTATGCTTTGACTGATAAAACATGGGCAAAAATAGTTAAGAGAATTTGTATGCATTAATTTGGGGATGGGCACCCCGCTGCCAGCTCTTCTATCATTTGGATAAGCGGATGAAGCCACTAGTCCAGGGTGCGAAATCCAATCAACAAGTGACATAACGATTCTCTATATACGTCCTCATGAGCAAAAACAGGAACATAAAGCATGAGTAATTTTGAAGGTTTTAAAGGTAACACATGAGCAATTTACTTTGGAATGGCAGTTAAATACCACATGTAGGTAGGTATGGTGGACACAATGGGAAACACTTTGGTTTAAGGGAGTTTGGATGCACGATTAGAGCTCATACTCAGTACGGGTGGAGGCTAGCAAAAGACTAGGAGCGACAAATCAAGAGAGCATAAGAGCCATAATCATGCATAACGACATAAGCATCATCAATTAAAACATAAGGAGTATCACAACTTCAAAAACTAAGTGGTCATGGAGGCTATTCGTGACTGGTTTGTAGTCATAAACATGGTGTGAGCATGCGCCAAGTCAACCAAATATAACATTCGAAAGAGAATACCATATATTGATGCTTTACTATGACAAGAACAACTCATGAATCTTTCAACACATATTAAACACTCTCAGATATTTGAGGGTAATCATGCTACTCAATAACCACATGTCTTTAAAAATAAAATAACATTTAGCATGGCATGAAAAAGTCCTAGCCACAGCCTATACAAGCTTCTACTAGTACTGTTATAAATTCTACTTCAAGCAGCAGTTTTTTGTTTCTCCCAACAAGCACCATAAAAACATGCTTTAACAAAAATACTCTTTATGATACAGCAAGCAAACATGAGAGTAATCAAATAATACTACTAAAACTAACAACTCTAATAAGAGATGCATGCAAAACAGAGATTAAGAATACAACGTATTCTCATGAAAAAGCGGAGCGTGTCACTCTCCAATAAAAGAATGTTGGGGGTACAAACAAGCTTATTATGATAGTAAAAACAAACTGAAAGAAAAAGCAAAAGAAAACTAAAAACAAAAATAAAAGACGCTCCAAGTAAAGCACAAAAGATGCGACCGAATAAAAATATAGTTTCACTAGAAGTGACCTGATAGTTTGTTGATGAAGAAGGGGATGCCTTGGGCATCCCCAAGCTTAGACGCTTGAGTCTTCTTGGAATTTTCTTGGATGTACCACCGGGGCATCCCCAAGCTTAGGCTTTTCACTCTTATTGATCACATCATATCATCCTCTTCTCTTGACCCTTGAAAACTTCCTTCACATCAAAATTCTCACAATCTTCATTAGCAACGTTAGTGCAATTGAAATAATAAACCCACATGGTTCAGTTTCAACACAAGTCTAAAACTATAAAACACATTATCTACTGTCACAAATTCTTTCAAGACTCTTTTTCTCAAAAGAACACCAAAAGAAAGAGATTAAGATGCAAATGCGAGAAATGGCAGAAATCTGTCAAAAACAGAACAGCGGGTAAAGATCGATTTTTTCAAAAATCTTCTGTTGCTCAAATAAAAAAGTGGTATTCTAAGAAAAGTTGAGTATATAACTCAGTATTAATAACAAAAAAGGTCAGGTCATTTTGAATTTTCTGTGATTTTTAACGGAATTTACAGTGGACAGCAGAAATCTGTTTCCTGCGTAGAGATCCGAAATATAGTGTCAACTTTCCACTAGTGGCTTTACTTGGCTTAACAAAAACTCAAAAGAAAAGATACAGCGGGGTTTCTAAGGAAATATAAAACACCCAGGTGCAGTCACACCAAAGAAAACAAAGGAAAACTGAAAGAAAACAGAGAAATAAAACGGGTTGTCTCCCGGTAGCGCTTTTCTTTAAAGCCTTTCAGCTAGGCATAGAAAAATCAAATCAAGTATTTTCAAGTGAAGAAGCATCATCTAGACCTTAATCTAAACCATTATTTGCAGCAATAGGCACTTTAGAAGTTTTTGAAGATTCAACATGAAGGTCACTCTTAGTCTCATTAATTGTTTTAGCAATTTTCAGCACATATTGAGATTTGGGTTTAGCCATCTTAGGAGCATACATAAATCTTTGCTCCTTTCCCACAAAGGCTTTATCCTTTTTTAATTTAATAGATGAAAAGGTTGATCTTAAAGCTCCCATGGAAACCTCTAGTTTACCAGTGTTGCTAGCTTCTAGAGCGGTGATTCTTTTATCAATAGTAACTAGTAATTTATTAACTTTGCTAGCATTATCAAGGAAGACTGATAAGTTCATTTCCAAAGAGTTTAGTTTATCAATAACGTACTCCAAAGTGATCTCAGTTTTAACATTTGTAATGGGATGTGCTCCTACTAAACTTTTAATCAAATTGCAGGCTTCCAAAGCAGGAGTTCCTAGAAAATTTCCACCCATAAGAGTATCTAACACATGCCTATACCAGCCAGAGATACCAACATAAAAATTTCTCAGGAGTATCAAGGTAGAATATTTTTTTGTGCACCTCTTATGAGCATCATTTATTCTATACCAAGCATCTTTTAAACTTTCTCCCCCTTGTTGCCTAAAAGAACGAACCTCTACTTCAGGAATACTCATTCTAGTAGAATAAAAGCAAGCAAATAAATAACAGCTGTGAAGTAAACTACTCCCTCCGTCCACTTTTATAAGGCTCACTTCTTACTATTGAAATGCTAATAAGTGTGCCTTATAAAAATGGACGGAGGGAGTAATTTTTTTTGTGTTTTTGATAAAGAGAAGCAAAAAAAGAAAAACAATACAATAAACAAAATAAAGAGGTTGAGAGTGAGAGACTCCCCTTGCCCGAAGACTTCGTTCTCCCCGGCAACGGCGCCAGAAAATATCCTTGATGTTCGTGATACACACGGTTGTTGGGAGACCCCAAGAGGAGGGTATGATGAGCACAACAGTAGGTATTCCCCTTAGTTAGGAACCAAGGTTATCAATCCAGTAGGAGTAAGAGGACCTTCGGAAGGTTGATGCCACTAACGGTGGTGCTGGCGCTTCACCGGTGTCAGCAACAACGTGGAACCTGCACAACACAACCAAAATACTTTGCCCCAACGGTACAGTGAGGTTGTCAATCTCACCGGTCTTGCTGAGAACAAAGATTAGACGTATAGTGTGGAAAACAGTGTATGCTTGCAGAAAGTAAAGAAAGCGGGAAATTGTTGTGGTTTGTTTAACAGTGTGAGAAAATGGATCGGGTTCCACTAGTGGTGTCTCTCCATAAAAGATAGCATGTTGGGTGAACAAATTACAGCTGGGCAATTGACAAATAGAGGTTGCACCGTAGTGCACAATTGACATGAAGATTACTATGCTATTTAGTGCGGGCATTACAACAAGATACATAGACCGACATCCATCTGCATCTATGACTAATAATCCACCCTCAGGTTATCATCCGAACCCCCTCGGGTATTAAGTTGCAAGCAACAGATAATTGCATTAAACAAAGTGTGTAATGTAAACAATGATTATGCAAGCGGGCACTCTCATCGCTGTTTTCTCCCTAATGGCAACAACACATCCTCCCCCTTCACGTTTCTGTCACTCGAGCAAGGCAACAAGGAGACATGAACCCACTATCGAGCATAAATACTCCCTCTTGGATTCACTAGCAACTACTTGGCCAGTATAACCACTAGCAACAGAGAGCATGCAAGATCACAAATAACATATGCAAATAAAGACTATAATCAACTTGGCATAAGGTCAATATTCATCGGATCCCAGCAAACACAGCACAGAGAAGTACATAAGATCAATCTCGATCATGATAGGCAGCTCACGAGATCTAAACATGGAGGCATATGAGGAGAAGACAACCATCTAGCTACAACTACGAACCCGTAGTCCAAGGATGAACTACTCACGCATCACTCCGGAGGCAGGCATGGTGATGTAGAAGCCTACAGTGATGATCTCCTCTCCGGCATGGTGCCGGAAATAGCTTCAGAACCCCCTGATCTGGGGTTGACGGTGACGGCAGCTGCGGAACTTTTTTGGGGATTTTGATCAGGCGCATATGGTTTTCCATCCGGGGGGCTTAAATAGGCGAAAGGGCAAAGGTGGTGGCGCTCCAGGGGCCCACACCTATAGCTGGCGCGGCCAGGGGGCTGGCTACCCTATGGTGTGGCCCCCTGCTGCCCCTCTTCGGCTCCTCTTTGGTCTTCTGGATGCTTCCTGGGAAAATAGGACTTCCGGGTTTCGAATTTTCCAATTTCGAGAATATTTCCAGAACAACTTTTGTGAAACTAAAAAACAGCAGAAAACAGGGAACTGGCTCTGTGGCATCTTGTTAATATGTTAGTCCGTAGAATCGATAAAAATAACATAAAGAAGGGAGAAAACATGTAGCAATTGGCATAATATGATCATGGAGCATCAGAAATTAGGGATACGTTCATGATGTATCAGGCATCAACCTTCCGAAGATCCTCTTTCTCCTACTGGATTGATAACCTTGGTTCTTCACTGATGGAAATTCTTACTGCTGCACTCATCACACCCTCCTCTTGGGGTTCCCAACACTCCATCCATAGAAACAAGAATTCCTGGCACCATCGAGGCATAGAAGACACCTTATAGCGACTCGAGAAGGACTATGCTCTACTCAAGTGGAGCCCTCCTCTACAATAGAAGAACAAGCCAAGGAGCCAAGTGGTGCAACTAACCAAGAACATGTTGAAGACCCTCCTCTTATTGACCAAGTTACTACGCAAGATGCAACCAATCCTATCATACATGCTACTCAAGGTCAAGGCCAAGATCAACCATCCTCATCCTCTCCTCAAGTTGAAGCTAGTGTTGAAGAAATTGTTGTTGATGATGATGATGATCAAGGCCAAGTTGGTCAAGACGGGGACCAAAATGATCAAGATGATCGAGTGATTCATCCTCGCAATAATGAGGAGATCGAAGCCCGTCGTGCTAGAAGGATAAGAAGAGCTTTAAAGCATATTGATGCTCAAGACAACAAAGTGTTGGAAGATGTTCAAGCTCGAAGATCCACAAGAAGTAAATTGACACATTTTAGTGAGAATCAAGCTCGCATATCTATGGTGGAACCAAAGAAAGTGTTTGAAGCTCTTGAGGACTACGATTGGGTTGAAGCTATGCATGATGAGCTCAATAACTTTGAGCGCAACAAGGTTTGGAGATTAGTTGAGAAGCCCAAAGATTGCCACAATGTTATTCGCACTAAGTGGATATTCAAGAACAAGCAAGATGATAATGGCATTGTCATAAGGAATAAGGCAAGATTGGTGGCACAAGGTTACACTCAAGTTGAAGGCATTGACTTTGATGAAACCTATTATCCCGTGGTTCGCCTTGAGTCCATCCGTATCCTTCTTGCATATGCATATTTGCATAATTTCAAATTGCAACAAATGGATGTCAAAAGTTCTTTCTTAAATGGTCCACTCAGAGAGGAGGTATATGTTAAGAAACCTCCGGGGTTCGAGAACCTCAACTTTCCTAACCATATATACAAACTCGATAAGGCGCTCTATGGACTTAAACAAGCACCACATGTGTGGTATGAGCACCTTAGAGAGTTATTGGAAGACCGTGGTTTTGAAGTTGGGAAGATCGATCCCACTCTCTTCACAAAGAGGGTAAAGGGAGAGATTTTCATATGCCAACTCTACATGGACGATATTATCTTTGGCTAAACTAACCAATCTTTCACTAATGAATTCTTTATGACTGACAGGTTTGAGATGTCCATGATGGAAGACCTTAAATTATTCCTTGGCTTTGAGATCAAGCAATTGGCTCGTGGGACTTTCATTTCTCAAGCCAAGTATACCCAAGACATGCTCAAGAGGTTTAATTTCCAAGGTGCGAAAATAAAGCCATCTCCTATGCAAGTCAAGTGCCACCTCAAGCGCAACCCATATGGTAAAGATGTGGACCAAACGTTGTATCGTTCTATGATTGGTTCTTTGCTTTATCTTTGTGCATCTAGGCCCGATATCGTTTTGAGTGTAGGTGTGTGTACAAGGTATCAAGCGGCTCCTAAGGAAAGCCACTTAGTGGCGGTCCATATGATTTTTCGGTATTTGGTTCATACCCCAAGGTTTGGTTTGTGGTACCCAAAGGGGGCACAATTCTCTCTCAAGGGCTACACGGATTCTAATTGGGCCGGTGATCAATATGATAGGAAGTACACTTCCGGGGCTTGCCAATTCCTTGGTAGGTCCTTAGTGAGTTGGTCTTCCAAGAAGCAAAATTGCATATCTCTTTCCACCGCCGAAGCCGAGTACGTGGCCGTCGCAAGTGCTTGCACCCAATTTCTATGGATGAGGAAAACCCTCAAAGAGTATGACGTTCACTTGGATAAGGCGCCTATCATGTGTGACAATGAAAGTGCCATCAAGATCGCCTACAGTCCCGTGCAACACACAAGAACGAAGCATATTGAGATCCGTCATCATTTCAGCCATGATCATGTGGCAAGAGGTGATATTGCTCTTGCATATGTTCCCACCAAGGACAATCTCGCGAACATCTTCACGAAGACACTCGACGATGCAAGATTCATGTTCTTGAGGAATGAACTAGATATCATTGATTCTAGGAGTTTGAATTGAAGATCTTGCACACACCCCTATAGTTGTGACGTGTTTGGGTTTAGGTGTAGGCATGGACATAGGGGGAGTGTTATCCAAACACATTGGGTTCTCCCTCCCCCCATTATGCCCAAAGCAAAAAATTCATTGTTATCTCTCTTTTTCTAATGTTGAATTATGAGATTCAATGTCGAGAATTGGCAATGTACCCAAGATATATCTTCGCGGTGACATACCATGTTATCTTACATGGTGGCTTAGGCCACCAACCTCTTCCTTTGAAGAGTTGGTGCTTGTTTGGTCTTGTTTTGACTTGCTGAGAGTTATTTGCTTTTTATGGAAAAGCATACTAAAAAATTTGGTGTTCTAATGTGTTCTTTCTTTTCTTGAGTATGTAGTTCCCTCCCTGCCGTTGATTTGATTTTCCAAGCCAAAACTTTCCAAAGAAAATAGTTTTATTTGCCTCATACATGTCATGTCCATTCCATGGGTTTTTTGGCGTGTGGTCTAGAGACTCCGGTCTGCCACACCAGAATCTCTGGCCAGTCCGGAGACTCCGATGTTTAGACCGGAGACTCCGGTGTGGGGTGCGGCAGTATAAAAAGGTACGGCTCGTGGAAGTTAGGGTTTTCATCCACACTTCCCCCCGTCCCCAAAACTGATGCGCCGCCGCTGCCGCCAAGGACTCCTCCGTCCGGTTTCCACAGCCGGAATCCGCCTCCCTCGACTCCCCCTCGCTTCTCCCCTCCGTGGGAGCCTCCATGGCAGACTTGGGTGGCAAGGGTACCCTCTCTCCCCTCTTGTTTTCTTGTTTTTATCTAGGATATTGTTCTAGATAGTTGTTTTGGGAGAATGGTACTTTCTACTTCTTGTTAGAACCACCCTAGGATGTTTTGCATCGGTAGAAATCATCTAGAAACCAGTTAAAATAAATTATGTTGAATTCATCTCTCGGATCTGGAAACAGTCTGGAGACTCCGGTCTGCCAGACCGGAGACTCCAGTGTGAATTCTCCAGAACTTGTTCTACTACTTCTGGTTGATTTCTTCGTCTATATTTGGACATGTATGCTCACTATTTTTGTCTGCTCTCTGGTTTTGTGTTTGGTTGCGTGTGTTTTGAGGGAAAAGGACGAAGTCATCCACATCCAATCCTAATGTCCAACCAAGAAAGTCGCGTGGTCAATCTCGTGATTACCTTATCACCAATCCTGAAACTGGGAGGGTTGCTCTGCGGAGTACATTGGCTGGTGAGCGTCGCCAAGAAGAAGCTATTCAAAAGGAACAAAGACGTGAACTGGCAAAGAAGGCCAAGTATGACAGGATCACATCTGTTGTGTCTATGAGAGAAAGGAAGTACGGGATCATGAGGGCCAAACCATTATTCACCATGGCCCGCACTGCTGAGAGTCCTCATTACTGGAGGAGGGAGTCTGAGCTGATTCAGAGGGATATTTATTCCAAGTTCAGGCGGCCTGTTTGTACTCAAAAGATTCTTGACTTGGAGGCTCTAGGCAGTTTTGAGTACTTTGAGGAGGCTGTGTCGATCACGAGGAAGCTAGGACTTGAGCATCTAGTTGGCATTCAGAAGAATTACAATGTCTCGGTCGTGGAGCAGTTCTTTGCCACTGTCACTTTTGGTGAGGAGGAGGTTGTTCCTCTTACTTGGATGACCGGGTCGTTAAGTGTGAGTCCTCCATTAGTAGGTTGGCTGAGCTGCTTGGTTACCCTTGGGGTGACAATTGTGGCAAACGTATGCATATCCATGGTGTGGCCTATGAAAAGAAGAGGATGGCTCCTATGTATGAGAAGTTATCAAGCACCGACACCGCTAAGGACCTCAGGAGAGTTTACAACATCCTTCTCCACCTCTTCCGCAACAACATTGCTCCCAAGGCGGGGAATGTGGATGCTATTCGTAGTGGAGTTGTTAACTTGCTCTATCAGGCATTACAGTGTCACTTGGGTGGTCCAGATGGTGAGGGGTATGAGATTTATGTCATGCACTTCATCAAGGAGGAGATGTACTCTGCTGGGATTGAGATCAAGAAGGTTCCAGTATATGCTCCATATGTGATGAAGCTTATTCTTGATAAGTGCCCGGGCATGGTGTGTGAGGTTGAGCACACAGTTGGTACCCTTCAGGTTCTCTCTTCTCACCGTCATGACACTAACACCCCCATGGGTGATGCTGAGGCTGCTCCTAGGTCCAGGAGGAAGAATGCCGACCTTCCCTCTTGCTGTTCTAGCAAGGAAGAGACTCAAGATGAGATGAAGAAGTTGTCATGGTTTCAGCGCAACATTCTTTGCATGACTATTGATGTCCACAAGGAGAATCATGAGGCCTATAAGGAGAGGCGCGAGCTGAAGAAGATGGTCTCCAAGCTTGAGGACCATGAAGGTATTGGGGCTACTCCTCCTATTGGTACCCCTCCCACCGAGTCCATGACCGAGTCCTATGGGAGCTGGAACACTCACCTCTTCCCATGGGGTGATTTTGAGGAGGTCACTTCAGCTCCTTCCTCCTCGACCAACCGTGGCAAGTCCCCTATGACCGAGGGAGAGGAGAATGTGGAGGAGAAAACTGAGGAAGAAGAGGACGAGGATCTTGAGTTCTTCAATGATGGTGATGAGGATGAAGATGAGAATGAGCAAGGAGATGAAGATGAGAATGAGCAAGGAGATGAAGATGATGATGGAGAAGACACAGACCATGTTGATGACGAGGATGATGAGGACTATGATGAGGATGACTGATCCCTTCGGTGCATGTAGTGCTCTTTTCCCTTTTTGGCGTCTTGATGCCAAACGGGGAGAAGAAGCAATAGTCTTCTCCGGGCTTTGCAAGGGTTGCTTTTATTTGATTTGCTTCGGAACACGTCTTTGAACTTGATTTGCTTTTATGGCTTGTGTTCCCTTTATCTTAGTTGATTTCATTTCCTAGTGAACTATGGATTTATGTGTGTGGTGAGACTACATGGTGAAGTTATCTATCCTATTGTGCTTAATAATTGCTTTATCTATAGTATCTATGCATGTATTTATATTGTTCGCTAATAATTGATCTTGAGGGCTTTGTTTGTAAAACATAGGGATAGCTCACGACTTGAGTGTTCGAAAGCCCGTCTATCTTTTACAAACATAGCCTAGCTATGATTTTATTGCAAATATGTGTGTTGTCATCAAACACCAAAAAGGGGGAGATTGAAAGTGCAAACGCGCTTAAATCATCTTGTTTTGGTGTTTGTTAACGGCATGTATATCCTTAAGTGTGTTGATGTTTTTCAGGGCTTAAATCATATTTGCAGTGGTGGTAGTGAGATAAAAAAGAGTCAAAGACTTTTGAGTGCTGGAGTTTCTAGTGTCACTCACTGGTCTCACACCGGAGACAGTCTGAAGAAACACCACAGTCTCCGATTTGGGACTTGTCAGTGAAACCAGTCGTGTGGTGCAAGTGGTGTCACCCACTGGTATCCCACCGGAGTCTCCGGTCTGGTACTTATCTGTGAGTACAGCGAAGCATCGCGTGTGGTGTCACCTCCTGGAGTCATACCGGAGACACACCGGAGATTGTCCGGAGTCTCCGGACTGGCTCTCCTTTGTGCTCCTTGATACGTCTCCAACGTATCTATAATTTCTGATGCTCCATGATCATATTATGTCAATTGCTACTTGTTTTCTCCCTTATTTATAGCATTTTTATATGTTTTCCGGGACTAACTGATACGTGCATTTTATATCATCATTCCATATAGGCATTATTGGGATGTTTTATAAATGTTATGTCATTGTTTTGCATGTTTTAGATGATTTTATGGGACTTTCCTACAAAGTCCCTATTTTTGGTATTTAATTTCTGGGTGTCAGAAAACACATGTTTTCATGTTTTTGATGTTTCAGGAGCTACAGGTATCCCAATTGCGAAAGGAAAGAAACCCTGTCAGTTTTTCTTCGGGAGAAAGCCCGTGGGCACAAGACACAAAGGAGGAGGGCCAGGAGGCCCAAAAGGGGGTAGCCCACGCGGCCAGATTCCCTGGCCGCGTGTGGGGCCCCCAAATGGCCCCACAGCACCTCCTCCCCGAGGTCTTTTTGCTGACGACTCCGTCTTCCCCGAAAACGAACACCCTAATTTTCCCGAGACGAGACGGAGCCGCCAGGACGGCGAAACTCTCCGCAGGGGAGACAGATCCTGCTGCTCCGGAGCTCCGGAGAAGGGGGAAATCATCCCCATCTTCATCCCCATCTCCTCCTTGGCGTGGGAGGAGGCATCTCCATCACCATCCTCACCAGCACCTGCATCTCCACCATCACCATCACCGTGATCCACTCCGTTCCCCTCATAGTTTGATCATTGCTACACCCTAGATACGTGTTATTGTACTCCGTTGCATGTTTGGGATTGAGTACTTGTCATTATTTGGTGGTGGATCCATTGTTTCATATTGTGTTGTACCACATATGTCACCATACATGATCATGTTTGCACGTTGTGAGTAGTTCCCGCATGTTCCTGAGGGCATAGGATGAATTGGCAATGATTTGTTACATGAGATGAGTTGTTATTTGGTCTAGTATTTATCTTTTATGTGATTCTATGATGGTGTTGTACGAACATCAACTGTACAACACTTCACCTACATGGGCTCATAGGAGAACACCGTAGTGCAGTGACGTGATGATGTCTTTAGGTGACAGGAACTTGAGACAGAGTCATTGAATTGCATTATGAGGGTACTTGTATCGGGGACCTTAGAGCATAAGGCTATGGTGGGACATCATGTCTTAATAATTCTCGTGCTGTCATTTAATTGGCCACGTGATCCATCATAAGGGGTGATAGTTTATTTATTTAGCTATTCCTATTTGTGGCTCCGTCCGAAGAAGATTAAAACTAGACAAGATATACAAACATGTTATGCAATGAATCACTATGCCAGCTAAATCCGCGCAGCCCTCGGGAACGTTTTCCACATATAAGACACAAACACACACTTGAGCTTGTCCTCTTGCACATTAGAGGATTGGGCGTTGTCTCTCATTGATACCTACTGCTTGCTGCAATTTACTTTCCGTATTTTACCTTACTTGCACTACACAATTAAAACACAAAAACACATGTTGCTTTTTTTATTGCTTCGCTATTCTACTTACCAGTTCCTTCTGCTCCTCGTGGGTTCGACAACCTTTCTAATTCGAAAATTACTACAATTGATCTCCTGCACTTGGGAGCCATCAAGACACTTTTCTCGCGCCGTTGCCGGGGAGCGTAGCGCTATTGGTAAGAAGTTTGGTAAGGAAAATTGAAAGCTGAATTTTACTTGCTGTTGCATCCTGTTATTATTATGGCTTTTATGAGAGATGCTTCGCTGAAACTTGCTTTATATGAGAGTTCTTATGCTATTAAACCTAAAGTTGTTGAAAAAACACCTCATGGTGATGGTTATATTATTCCCCTTGAATTTGTTAAAGCTGTTAGGAATGAGTATTTTGCAGGGGATGGAACAAAGGCTGCAAGTGATCACATACGGGCTATTGAGGATATATGTGGGCTAATTAGGCTCAAGGCTATTTCTGAGGAGGAGGTAAAATGCAAGTTATTGTACCAGTCCTTAACTGGTGATGCTCGAAAATGGTATATGTCCCTGGATGAAGAAATTACACATAATTGGGATACTTTTATGAAGGTTTTCTTTCTTAAATATTTTACTCCTAAAGAGGCTTATGAGAACCGTTGCTTTATATTTAATTTTTGGCCACACCTTGGAGAGAGTATTACTCAAGCTTGGGGGAGGCTTAAGGACCTCCTTCGTAAGAATCCTTGTCATGATCTCACAAATAAACTTATATTGATAAACTTTTATGTGAGACTACGTGATAGGCTAAAGCAATATTTGGATGGTTCATCTGGTGGAAGCTTTACAGATAATACTGCAGAAGAAGCTTGGAATTTATTGGAAATTATTTCGAAGAACTCTGAATATTGGGACCTAGACAAAGGTAATGAAGCTTATTTTGATTATGGATATTCATGTGTAGAAAGTTTCTCTAGTTCTATTTTGTTCAAGAATGTTATTAAAGATTTTGGTCTTGATCCATATGTTGCAATTGAAATAGCTAAGAAATTTGCTGAGCACATTCGAATTCCTAAAAGTGGCTTTGATTATTATGTTGAACCTGTTAAATCTTCTATTGTTGTCCCTAAACTTATTAAAGAAACACCAGTGTCATCTGTGGTAATAGAAGAATATATTGAACCACCTCCCTATCCTGAAAAAGTTAAAGAGAATTTGCTTATTGTTGTTGCTGACAAAAGTAGAAAGAGATGTTCTCAACCTAAAGAACAGGTGGAAGTCAAGAACCAAGTCTCTATTATTAAGAAATTAAATGAAGAAGATCCTGTTGATGTTTATTTATGTGAAGATGCTACCAAAGTTATTAAAGGGAATTCATCCAAAGTTGGTAAGCCAATTATATCATGCTCTATTGGGACTTCTTGTTATCATGGTTTATGTGATATTGGAGCAAGCATTAGTGTCATTCCATATTCTCTCTATCAAGAAATTAAGCCTGATATTGATCCTATCACCATGGAAGAAACAGGTATGACCATTCAGCTTGCTAATAAAGATTATATTAGTCCCTTTGGAATTTTTAGAGATGTTGAAGTATTGGTAGGGAAAATAAAATATCCTACTGATTTTATTGTGCTTGGTTGTCCACAAGATTCTTTCTGTCCTATTATATTTGGTAGACCTTTCTTACATACTGTTGGTGCTGAAATTGATTTGCCTAGAGAAAGGGTGTTTATTGAATGTGCTGGAGAGAAACTTGAATTTAATTTTTCTAAATTTGCTGATAAACCTGCTAAGAAAGAACCAAAATCTAAAGATATAATTGAAACTCTTGCTCATATAGCTGTAGCTTCATCAGACGTGGTGGAACGTTATATGCTTAATCAGGAAGAGCCATTTAATGATGCAGAAAAAGAAGCTTTAGAACAAATATTATGGCAGCAACCTCCACAATTACAATTGCATATCCCACCTGATAATCTAGGAGTACTCCCACCTCCTAAAGGAGATCCTAGTTTTGAATTAAAGCCTTTGCCTGAAACTCTGAAATATGCATCCTTGGATAAGAAAAATATATATCATGTTATTATTAGTGCTAACCTTTCAGCTGAGGAAGAAGGGAAATTACTTGATGTGCTTAAAGCCCACCGTAAGGCTATTGGTTATTCTCTTGATGATCTTAAGGGCATAAGTCCAGCTCTATGTATGCATAAAATTAATTTGGAAGAAGATGCTAAACCTGTTGTTGATTTCCAACGCCGTCTACATCCAAAAATGAAGGAAGTGGTAAGAAAGGAGGTAATTCGACTCATATAGGCTGGTATTATTTATCCTATAGCTGATAGTAAATGGGTTAGTCCTGTTCATTGTGTTCCTAAGAAAGGTGGAATTACTGTGGTTCCTAATAAAGATGATGAACTTGTTGCTCAACGTACTGTTGTTGGTTATAGAATGTGCATTGATTATAGAAAATTAAATAAAGCAACTCGTAAGGACCATTATCCATTGCCCTTTATTGATCAAATGCTAGAGAGATTATCTAAACATTCTCACTTTTGTTGTTTAGATGGGTATTCAGGCTTCTCTCAAATTCTAGTTCATAGTGATGATCAGGAAAAGACCACTTTTACTTGCCCATATGGTACATTTGCTTATAGGTGAATGCCTTTTGGTTTATGTAATGCTCCTGCTACTTTTCAGAGATGCATGAATGCTATATTTGCTGATTATATTGAAAAGATAGTGGAAGTCTTTATGGATGATTTTTCGGTGTATGGTACTTCTTTCGATAATTGCTTGTTCAACCTTAACAAAGTTTTGCAGCGTTGTGAAGACCAACACCTTGTTCTTAATTGGGAGAAGTGTCACTTTATGGTAACAGAGGGAATTGTTCTTGGGCATCGTATTTCTGGAAGAGGAATAGAAGTTGACCCAGCAAAAATTGAAGCTATTGAGAAATTACCATATCCAAGAGACATCAAAGGTATAAGAAGTTTTCTCGGTCATGCAGGTTTTTATCGTAGGTTCATTAAAGATTTCTCTAAAATATCAAAGCCTCTAACCAATCTTTTGCAAAAGGATGTTCCGTTTTCTTTTAATGATGATTGCATAGAATCCTTTAATGTTTTAAAGAAAGCCTTAATAACTGCACCTATTATTCAACCTCCTGATTGGAACTTGCCCTTTGAAATTATGTGTGATGCTAGTGATTATGCAGTTGGATCTGTTTTAGGCCAAAGGGTTGATAAGAAATTGAATGTTATTTACTATGCTAGTAAAACACTAGATGGTGCTCAAAGAAATTATGCTACAACTGAAAAAGAATTTTTAGCGGTAATATTTGCATGTGATAAATTTAGATCTTACATAATTGATTCAAAAGTCACTGTGCACTCTGATCATTCTGCTATTAAATATTTGATGAATAAGAAAGATGTTAAGCCTAGGCTAATAAGATGGGTACTTTTGTTGCAAGAATTTGATTTATACATAGTAGATAGGAAAGAAGAAGATAATCCCGTAGCTGATCATCTTTCTAGAATGGAAAATATACCTGATGATCCTATTCCTATTAATGATAGTTTTTCTAATGAACAACTTGCCCTTGTTAGTGTTCTAGTGCTAAATTTGCATCTCCTTGGTTTGCTAATTATGCAAATTTTATTGTTGGGAAAGTTATGCCACCACAATTTACTTACCAGCAAAGAAAGAAATTCTTTTATGACCTTAGACATTATTTTTGGGATGATCCATTCTTGTATAAGAAAAGTGTTGATGGCAATATTAGACGTTGTGTACCTGAGCATGAACAGCATGCTATTATAAGAGATTGTCATGACAGTCCCTATGGAGGACATCATGCAGGAGATCGTACTGCAGCAAAGGTATTACAATGTGGTTTTTATTGGCCTACTCTATTCAAGGATTGTGCTGAATATATTAAAACTTGTGATAAATGTCAAAGAGTAGGAAACATTGGTAGAAGGAATGAAATGCCTATGAACTATACATTACCACTTGAACCATTTGATGTGTGGGGTTTTGACTTTATGGGACCATTTCCTGCATCTAGTACAAAACATACTCACATTTTGGTTGCTGTTGATTATGTTACAAAATGGGTAGAAGCAATTCCTACTAAGAGTGCATACCATGCCACAGCCATGCAAATGCTTAAAGAAATTATTTTCCCTAGATTTGGTGTTCCTAGATTTTTAATTACTGATGGTGGATCTCATTTTATGCATGGTGTTCTTAGAAAAACATTGGCAAAATATAATGTTAATCATAGAATTGCATCACCCTATCATCCTCAAACTAGTGGACAAGTTGAATTAAGTAATAGGGAAATTAAACTTATTTTAGAGAAAACAGTAAACAGAGCTAGATCTGATTGGCCACTTAAAATTAATGATGCATTGTGGGCTTATAGAACTGCTTATAAAAATCCTATGGGTATGTCTCCTTATAAAATGGTTTATGGAAAAGCATGTCATTTACCCGTTGAATTAGAACATAAAGCTAGATGGGCTATTAAGAAATTAAATTTTGATTTAAAAACAGCGGGGGAGAAGAGATTGCTTGACCTAAATCTATTAGATGAATGGAGGAATGAAGCATATGAAAGTGCAAAATTGTTTAAAGAGAAAGTTAAAATTTGGCATGACAAGAAAATTAAAAGAAAGGAATTTAAAGTAGGTGATCAAGTCCTATTGTACAACTCTCGTTTTGAGTTTTCTGCAGGGAAATTAGCTTCAAAGTGGCAGGATCCATTGGTAGTGTAGGAGGTATACCGTTCGGGGGCCATCCGTCTTCACGGTGATATGAAAGGTAAACCTCATGTGGTCAATGGACAACGCCTAAAACATTATATTGCAGGAAAGAGCTTCATAGGAACCATCGAGGAGATAAAGTTAATGACACCGGAGGAGGTAATTGTAAGGGATCCTGCAGTTTCAGAAACCCAAATTCAATAATTTACAATTATTGTGTTTGGAAGTTTCTCGGAATTGCGTGAAAACTTACGGAACTCATTTTTTATGGAAATTAACGTGTGGGACAAGAAAATTGGAAGGAATTGGACCTCGAGGGGGAAAAGAGGAACCCACACGCGGCCAGATTCCTTGGCCGCGTGGAGGTACCCCTTTTCCACCTCGGAGTCCCGTTCCGTCTCGTTTTCGACTCCGACACTTTGTCTTACCCTAAAACCCGTCAATATATACCCCCTTTTGTCGATCTAATCCCGCACCGAGAGTTCTCGCGCGATCTTTGTTTCTGCTGTTTCTGTCTGCCAGGGTTTAGCCATGTCAAGCTCCGGATCCAACCTAGGGGGGAAGATCCACCCAAGGGAGGCATTGTGAACCATTACCTCAACTCCGTGATGACCCCCATGAAAACCCTGACCTTGAAGGATGGTGTGTTGCTCATGGAGGAGGTGAAGGCTCCCAAGACCGAAGGCACGCTGGAGGAGAGGCTGGAGGCTCTGGAACAAACAGTTTTCAGGTATAACTCTATTGTTGAACGCAGCCTTGATGCCCACCACTTCATGAATCTGGAGCTGGAGAAGAAGATAGAGGAGTACGAGGAGAGGATCAAGGACCTGGGGATTAGGTATCTGCGTGTCATATCAGAGATGGATAGGTACCAAGCTCTGATGTGGGACATGGAGAACCAGAACTGCCTTTTCCGTGGAAGCAGGAAGAGTGGAAGGAAGATTACGACAAGAAGAAGAAAGAGTGGTGGGCTGAGTACGAGAAGAAGGGAGAATGAAGAAATTACCGCAACCATCTAAGCTTGGGGGAGTTTCACCTATCCCCCGTCTTTTATCAGCTTTATCATGTCTATCTAGTTTTGGTGTGTCTTGCTTTTATTATCTAGTATCGTTTTCGTTTAGGCTTGAGTGAGCTCATTGAGCATTATCATGCATCTCCGACTTATGGTTTATCAATGAATAATAAAGTATGGTGTCATCCATGATTCCCTTGTTTTGGGGATTTATGGGTAACACTCATGCAAATGAGCATGGCATATTTAGAGGTTTCAATCACATCTTGCCTTGAAATTAATTAACTTGAGTGTGTTGGACAATTGTAGAATTATCTCAATATGACATAAATCCACTATCTATCTATTAGCTTAATGGCTATTCCGAGCATGTTCACCATGTTATAGTTTCATTTATGCTCTAAATTAAGATGTTTATGTTATTAATTGGCATGGGCTGAATTTGGGATAAGACTCTCACAAACTTTTGAATGCACACATTTATTTCTATTGCACTTAACAAACATGACCCATTAATGGGAGCTAAAAGTTTTGTGCTTGACAAGGATTTTGGTTGGGAGTTGGCTAACACGTGCATCACGTGAAAAGCTTTCAACATTGCACAAAGAAATTTTATATTTAGTTGATGTCATGTGCTTTTGTTTTTTGGACTCCTGCCATGACGAAATGAAATAGAGGAATAGTAAGTTTTGATGAGTAGGTATATATGACTAGAGAAATTGCATTGGGCCGCTAACCCAAGCCATGCTTGATCATGGTGGAAATTTACTTACAGCTAGAGTGGACTCTACAAACACATCCTACAATAAAATAAGAAGCTATGCATATAGTGAATGAAATAAAAAAGGATGATGAGTCTACTCCGTTTGTTCATCTTGTAATTGTGACATGGGCTGGTTTCTATGTCATGGGGCAAGAGGTACCTCTTTGTAATTCTCTATGATGTCATTAATACTTATTATGATTGTACAAAGCTTATTAGGAATCTTAAGTTGAGTAATCATGGAGTAGGTTTTCACACTCACGGGGCATGAGACATTCAACCAACACCTTGTCAACCACATTACTTCAACATTCATAAATTAAGATGCTAATGATAAAGGGGCAATGAGAGTCTTAGCCCAATGGATGCCACATTACAATTAGTAATTTAAGCTGAATAGTTTGGAAACTAAATGAGACTTGATCATGCTTTACCTCTACTCATTTATCTTTCTCCAAATTAAAGAGTATAATTCGATTGTCCAACATACAATGGTTATTTGCTTTCAAAAGTATGGGGTGTTTGCTAGAGCTTCGAATATGTTATCCTTATGTGTATGAGTTCTATTCATTCATCTTGCATTATAACTGAACATGATGATGATACAATGCCCGTATTTATTTATCAACCATAAGTCCATTGATGCATGTAATGATCTATGTCCTTATTTACTCGAGGACGAGCAAAGGTTTAAGCTTGGGGGAGTTGATACGTGCATTTTATATCATCATTTATACCCTCCATATAGGCATTATTGGGATGTTTTATCAATGTTATGTCATTGTTTTGCATGTTTTAGATGATTTTATGGGACTTTCCTACAAAGTCCCTATTTTTGGTATTTAATTTCTGGGTGTCAGAAAACACCTGTTTTCATGTTTTTGATGTTTCAGGAGCTACAGGTATCCAAATTGCGAAAGGAAAGAAACCCTGTCAGTTTTTCTTCGGGAGAAAGGCCGTGGGCACAAGACACAAAGGAGGAGGGCCAGGAGGCCCAAAAGGGGGTAGCCCACACGGCCAGATTCCCTGGCCGCGTGTGGGGCCCCCAAATGGGCCCACAACACCTCCTCCCCGAGGTCTTTTTGCTGACGACTCCGTCTTCCCCGAAAACGAACACCCTAATTTTCCCGAGACGAGACGGAGCCGCCAGGGCGGCGAAACTCTCGAAACTCTCCGCGGGGGAGACATATCCTGCTGCTCCGGAGCTCCGGAGAAGGGGGAAATCATCCCCATCCCCATCTTCATCCCCATCTCCTCCTTGTCGTGGGAGGAGGCATCTCCATCACCATCCTCACCAGCACCTGCATCTCCACCATCACCATCACCGTGATCCACTCCGTTCCCCTCATAGTTTGATCATTGCTACACCCTAGATACGTGTTATTGTACTCCGTTGCATGTTTGGGATTGAGTACTTGTCATTATTTGGTGGTGGATCCATTGTTTCAGATTGTGTTGTACCACATATGTCACCATACATGATCATGTTTGCACGTTGTGAGTAGTTCCCGCATGTTCCTGAGGGCATAAGATGAATTGGCAATGATTTGTTACATGAGATGAGTTGTTATTTGGTCTAGTATTTATCTTTTATGTGATTCTATGATGGTGTTGTACGAACGTCGACTGTACAACACTTCACCTACATGGGCTCATAGGAGAACACCATAGTGTAGTGACGTGATGATGTCTTTAGGTGACAGGAACTTGAGACAGAGTCGTTGAATTGCATTATGAGGGTACTTGTATCAGGGACCTTAGAGCATAAGGCTATGGTGGGACATCATGTCTTAATAATTCTCGTGCTGTCATTTAATTGGCCACGTGATCCATCATAAGGGGTGATAGTTTATTTATTTAGCTATTCCTATTTGTGGCTCCGTCCGAAGAAGATTAAAACTAGACAAGATATACAAACATGTTATGCAATGAATCACTATGCCAGCTAAATCCGTGCAGCCCTCGGGAACGTTTTCCACATATAAGACACAAACACACACTTGAGCTTGTCCTCTTGTGCATTAGAGGATTGGGCTTTGTCTCTCATTGAGACCTACTGCTTGCTGCAATTTACTTTCCGCATTTTACTTTACTTGCACTACACAATTAAAACACAAAAACACCTGTTGATTTTATTATTCCTTTGCTATTCTACTTACCAGTTCCTTCTGATCCTCGTGGGTTCGACAACCTTTCTTATTCAAAAAGTACTACAATTGATCTCCTGCACTTGGGAGCCATCACTAACCTATTAACAAGATGCCAAGTGCCAGTTCCCTGTTTTCTGTTGTTTTTGGTTTCAGAAAAGTTGTTCTGGAAACATTCTCGGAATTGGACCCCACAAAGCCCGAAGTGCCTATTTCCCCCGGAAGCATCCAAAAGACCGAAGGAGAGTCGAAGACGGGCACCAGGGGGCCCACACCATAGGGTGGCACGGCCCCCTGGCCGCGCCAGCTATGGGTGTGGGGCCCCTGGAGCTCCACCACCTTTGCCCTTTCGCCTATTTAATCCCCCGGGATGGAAAACCCTAAACACCTGATCAAAAATCCCCGAAAAGTTCCGCAGCCGCCGTCACCATCAACCCTAGATCAGGGGGTTCTGAAGCTGTTTCCGGCACCCTGCCGGAGAGGAAATCATCACCGGAGGCTTCTACATCACCATGCCCGCCTCCGGAGTGATGCGTGCGTAGTTCATCCTTGGACTACAGGTTCGTAGCTGTAGCTAGATGGTTGTCTTCTCCTCATATGCCTCCATATTTAGATCTCGTGAGCTGCCTATCATGATCGAGATTGATCTTATGTAATTCTATATGTTGTGTTTGCTGGGATCCGATGAATATTGAACTTATGCCAAGTTGATTATAGTCTTTATTGCATATGTTATTTGTGATCTTCCATGCTTTCCGTTGCTAGTGGTTGCTCTGACCAAGTAGTTGCTAGTGACTCCAAGAGGGAGTATTTATGCTTGATAGTGGGTCCATGCCTCCTCTTCGCCTTGCTCGAGTGACAGAAACGTGAAGGGGGAGGATGTGATGTTGCCATTAGGGATAAAACATCGGTGAGAGTGCCCTCGTGCATAATCATTGCTTACATTACACACATTGTTTAATGCAGTTATATGTTGCTTGCAACTTAATACCTAAGGGGGTTCGGATCATAACCTGAGGGTGGATTATTAGTCATAGATGCAGATGGATTTCGGCCTATGTATATTGTTGTAACGCCCGCACTAAATATCATAGTAGTCATCATGTTATAATGTGCACTACGGTGCATCCTCTATTTGTCAATTGTCCAGCTGTAATTTGTTCACCCAGCATGCTATCTTTTATGGAGAGACACCACTAGTGAATCTATGAACCCCGGTCCATTTTTCTACACTGTTAAACAAACCACTACTATTTACTGCTTTCTTTACTTACTGCAAGCATACACCATTTTCCACACTATACATCTAATATTTGTTTTCAGCAAGACCGGTGAGATTGACAACCTCACTGTACCGTTGGGACAAAGTATTTTGGTTGTGTTGTGTGCAGGTTCCACGTTGTTGCTGTCACCGGTGAAGCGCCAGCACCACCGTCAGTGGCATAAACCTTCCGAAGGTCCTCTTCCTCCTACTGGATTGATAACCTTCGTTCTTAACTAAGGGGAATTTCCTACAGCTGTGCTCATCACACCCTCCTCTTGGGGTCTCCCAACGAGTGCACGATCTGCACCATCACTCCTTGCTGACAGGCTCTGCGTGAAGACGGAGGGTCAATCGAAGTTTTACATCGTAGTCTCCGGTCCTGCACACCGGAGTCTCCGGACTGGTGTTTGCGCTGAAGAAAAAGGAGCTGGAGCGTGTGGTGTCACCCCCTGGCGCCACACCGGAGACTTACCGGAATGTTTCCGGAGTCTCCGGACTGATGCCCTGGCGAAAAGCTCATCCCGGAGTCTTCGGACTTTACAGCGGAGTCTCCGATGTGAGTTTGGCAGAATCGACTCCAACGGCTCCAAAATTTGTGAGGGGTATAAATACTCCCTCCCCTCCACCTACCTCCATCTAGCTCGTCCAGAATAGATCTCACCATTGCTAGAGCTCACCCACCTTGCTAGATCTCCAGAACCCTCCACCCAAAAGCCTTGATCTTTGGAGGATTGAAGGAGAAGGCCCCGATCTACGTCTTCACCAACCGGATTTCATTTCCCCCCTCATTTGCTTGAGGGGAACTAGTCTAGGGTTTCCTCTTGTGGAGAACCTAGACAACTTGTCTCTCTTGGTGATTCTTGTGATTGTTGGGAGCCCCCAATTCGGTTGTGGTTGTGTGCCTCAAACTTGTTTGTAAAGGACTCAATTCCCGCCTCAAAGGGGATCAATAGTGGAAGGTGGACTAGGCCTTTGTGGCGGGTTTCATCGGAGAATAGGGTGATGCCTTTGTGGCGTTGAGTAGGCCTTCGTGGCGAGCTCACACCCCTCCAACGAGACGTACTCCATTAACAAGGAGGAACTCGGGAATACATCGTGTATCGACGTGTTTCCTATCGGTTATCTCGTTCCCTTACTCTCTACTTGTGTTTGCCTTGCATTTATTGTTGTACTTGTTGCATTTATTACCGTACTTGCCATATAGGTAAATTCATCATAGTTGCACTATCTAGAGAATTTACCTTTGTGTCAAACCTAGTCTTTTAAGAAAATTAAAATTGGTAGTAGAACCTATTCACCCCCTCTAGGTTCCCATACATTACTTTCAGATGCCACCAAAATTATTGGTTATAATGAATATATTTGATATGATCAAGAAGAAAACCGGTCATGATAATGTTGAGCATATTGCAAGTATGTCTTGAAGAAAGAGGTTGTGTGAACATTTATGTTTACCTTCAATGCATTATCGTCATGAAGAAAGAGAAGAGACACGGTTGATCAAGTCAAATTGAAAAGAATGGATTCAGTATTGATTAACACTCAAATCTAGCTCTTGTCCATATAGTCTTGAGAACCAACCCGTGATATATTGTGTGTAGATTTTTCTATGTGGGGTTAGGTATCTTTCTATGGGAATGCATCAAAAGGAACATTTCATAAAGCCAATGAAGAATGAAGTCAAGTGGGGATCTTCATCGAGATAACGGTCAAGTGAAGACATAGCTAAGAGAAGCTTTCCCATATTGTCTTATGGGGAAGCAATCTACAAGTCTTCACCAAGCGAAGAGCAATCAAGAAATATGATCTTATTTGAGGTGATCAAGATCGACATCATATAGCTCAAGTGGAATGTGCAAGGCAAATGTATTACATTGATAGGGTTTCTATTTTACCGGTCTCATGATGTTAATTTGGAGACTGGGTTATAGGATAGATAATCGTTCTATCAAGAGGGGCTCTCGAATAAGTTGCTTGATCGTTTCGTTCATAGAGAGATCAAACCTTTGGATCATTGGAATCATATTTCTTGGTTCTTATTTGGTATTTATCTTTGTGAGGTTTTCTGCTTGTCGTGTTATTCATGACAAGACCAAGTTCATAAAAAAACGGATCTTGTATGAAAAACTTATTGGATTTTTTATGTTGAAGGTTTTACCCGTTCCTCTCTCATAGGTAGGTACAACCGTTTTCTCATTTGGCTTTAACTCTTTGTTGTACTATGATGTTTATCTGCATATTCTTGTAGTGCTCGTCGTTGTAATTCCAACGAGTCCAAAAACATCAAAAACAGAGTCCGGATGCAAAAGATATAACGGAGTCCGGAGTCCACATGCTTTTGTCTCTCATTTTGAGCCCAAGAAAGTTTATGAGGCTCTTGAAGATCAATATTGGATTGAATCTATGCATGATGAACTCAACAACTTTGAGCGCAACAAAGTATGGAAGTTGGTTCCAAGGCCTAAGGATTGTAAGAATGTCATCGACACCAAGTGGGTGTTCAAGAACAAACAAGACAAAGATGATATCGTCATTCGTAACAAGGCGGTATTGATGGCTCAAGGTTTATCTCAAGTCGAAGGTGTTTATTTCGGTGAAACTTTTGCCGCCGTAGCTCGTCTTGAATCCATTCATATCTTTCTTGCATATGCTTCTCATCATAACTTCAAGTTGCAACAAATGGACGTCAAGAGTGCTTTGCTAAATGGTCACATTCATGAGTTAGTCTATGTCAAGCAACCTCCGGGTTTCGAGGATCCCAACCACCCCGAATATGTCTATAAGCTCGATATGGCGCCCTATGGACTTAAACAAGCTCCACGTGCATGGTACGGCCACCTTAAAAAGTTTCTAGTGGATCGTGGGTTTAATGTTGGCTTAATCGATCCTACCCTCTTCACCAAGAGAGTTGGAGGTGACTTCTTCATATGCCAACTTTATGTGGATGATATCATTTTTGGGTCTACTAACACCAAGTTCAATGAAGAGTTTTGCAAGCTCATGACCGATAGGTTTGAAATGTCCATGATCGTGGAATTGGAATATTTTCTTGGCTTTGAGATCAAGCAACATCCCGAAGGAACCTTCATCAAGCAAGCCAAGAATACCCAAGATATGCTCAAGATATTCAACATGCATGAAGCCAAGCCTATGAAGACTCCCATGTCCACCACTCTTGACTTGAAACCCGCCCCGAATGGTAAAGAGGTAGATCAAAAGGTATATCGCTCAATGATTGGTTCTTTGCTCTACCTATGTGCATCTAGACCGGATATCATGTATAACGTTGGTAAATGTGCAAGGTTTCAAGACTCTCCGAGGCAAAGTCATATTGAAGCGGTTAAACGAATATTTCGCTATTTAGTTCATACACCAAACTTTGGTCTTTGGTATCCCAAGGGTTCAAGCTTTCAGCTCATTGGGTATTCGGATGCGGATTATGCGGGAGAGAAGACGGATAGGAAGTCCACTTCCGAGGGTTGCCAATTTCTTGGTCGCTCTTTGGTGTGTTGGTCTTCCAAGAAGCAAAATTGCATTGCTCTCTCCACCCCCGTGGTCGAGTACATCTTTGTGGAGAGTTGTTATTCTCAATTGCTATGGATGAGGCAAATTGCAGAATTATGTTATCGACTTTGACAAAGTTCCTCTCTTGTGCGACAATAAGAGTGCCATCAAGATCGCCTACAACCCCGTTCTTCACTCCAAGACGAAGCACATTGAGATTCAACATCATTTCATTCGGATCACGTTGAGAAGAGCAATATTGATCTCTCTTATGTGTCGACCAAGGATCAACTTGCGGACATCTTCACGAAGGCCCTTGATGAACCAAGATATAGGGGTTTAAGGAATGAACTAAATGCCACCGATTCATCTAACTTCACTCGATACCTTGCATAGATACCTCCATTACACGTGCTATTTGGTTTTGGATGTAGGCATGGACATAGGGGGAGCGTAACTCAATTCATGAGTCAACGCTCCTCCTATCATGCGAAAATCAAAACTTCATGCATATCCAGTCATTTTGTGACTCATTGTGTTTTAATGTGAGTCGTGCTTTTGGGCCCAAGATATATCTTCGCGACTCCTTGGCACATACTCAAACACGGTGGCTTCGGCCACCAACACTTTCTTTTCGTGTGTTCTTGATTTATTTTGTTGTAATTCTTGACTCTGTTTCAGTTTGTGTTTTTTTTTCTTTGTCGTGTTTTTCCGTTTTTCGAAAATTCCACTCTAGGCTCTTGTTTGTCTCCATTCTCCTTGAGGAACACTTAGTCTCTGGGAGCCCGTAAATTCCGACCCAAGGACCGGAATTTCCGGTCCCCTGCTCTTTGCCCCGGAAAACTTCCCCAATTTCCTCCGTGTTCGCTCTCTGGACACGGCCGGAAATTTGGTGCGGAACTTTTAGGGACAAATATCCGGGGTCCGTAATATTCCGTGTCCTGGTCCCGAAATTTTTTGGTGTTCTACATTTTGACCGAAAACTCGTCCAAAATACCCTCGTGCCCACTCTCTAGACACGCCCGAAGATTTTGTGTAAAATTTCCGGCTCAAATATCCGCCCCCTCCCCGAAAATTTCCGCCCCCTCCACGGGAATAATCCGGGGTAAATGTTGGGCGCCTATATAAGGCGACGGGGTGGGCTGCGTTCTAGCCTTTTCACCCTTGTCGCCTACTTCTCCACTTCCCTCTCCCCCAACTGTTGCTGCCTCCTCAAGTTCTCCCCGGGGGCCTCTCCGCCTTCTCTCCATCCTCATTGGCGCCTCTTCTCTTGTCGAGGGCATACTTCTCACCGGTTCCTCCCATGGATCGTGGTAGGTGGTCGTGCCCTCTCCCCAATCTAGGGTTTTTTCCTTTTTACTCTCTAGGGTTTGCTTCCCGACACTTCCTTGTCTCCCTCCTCCCCTTGTCTATACCATGTTGTTGTTTCCCTTCACAATATTTTCTGCAGGACTGGATTTCTTGTTGTGTCACGATCTTTCCGAGGCCGGAAATTTCTGGTCTAGCGCCGGAATTTCCGCCCCTCGGAAATTTCACACTGGGCCGGAATTTCTGGCCTGCTCTGAATATTGTGGTTCGCAACCAACACATTGTATATTCTTAGGGTTCCCCTGTCATTTTCTGCAACACAAGCATGTCTCAAATTCGAGTGGGCAACTGAAATTTCCTGACCAGAAATTTCCGGCCTCAAGGCCGGAATTTCCGTCCCCCCCCCCCCCCCGCCCGGAAATTTCCTGTGCCCTCCGGAATTTCCGGCATGCTCTGTGTTTCTTTACAGTGACTCACTTCCACATTTGAAACATGAGCCTTACTGTTGTTTTTGTGTTTTTCCCGTTTTCTTCTTTGTCTCTTTGTGCAGATGGTTTGAGCTCTCAGCCCAAAGGCACCAGCAGCCGCAAGCGGTTCCGTAAGTTTATACAGAATGATGAGGGAGTATATTTGGATGAGACTGTGATTCGTTAGCATCAACGCGAGGAGAAGCGCGAGTATGAGCGTCAGCGAGATGCGTATAGGGCAGCTCGCAAGAAGCAAGGCAAGGAGTCTCTCAACCTTTCTGCTATGTCTGTGGCTGATTTCAAGACCTGGCGCAACAAGGATCTATTCTCTTCTGACTCTCAAGATCCCACTATTGACTCTTGCTTTTGGAACGTGGAACAAGAGTCTCTGTTCAAGAAGGTCTATTCTATCACGAGCAAGCCCGTTTGTCCAATGAAGCAGATCAACTTTCAACACATTGCCTCGTTTCCTGACTAATTTAGCAACTCTGTGAGTATTGCTGAGGTACTTGGTCTGTGTCCTCTGATGGAGATTCAGTGCTCCTACAATATTCCCGTGGTCCAGCAATTCTATGCTACAGTGGTGTTTGATGATTTAAAGGATATTGGCATGACTTGGATGTCTGGACCGTATTAGCTCTCTGCCACCTTCCACGACTTTGCCTTTGTGCTAGAGTATCCTTTTGCTAGCCTTTCAGTTCTCCAGGGTGCTCGGATGCATGTCTATGGTGTGGAGTATGACAAGAACAAGCTGGTTGAACTATATGGGGCTCGAGGCGTTGTGGGTTCTGCTAAGGGACTCTATGCTATTTATGACATTCTTCTACGCATGTTCTATGAGTCCATTGCTCCCAGTGGCGGCAACACTGATGAGATTCGTGGCGGTCTGGTGAACCTCATGCATCACGCCTATCTGACTTTCACCGAGGGTAACCTGGAGGGTACTGAAGCTCAGAAGGTTGATGTGATGGACTTCATGTTTCACGAGATTCACTTTGTTTTCTTCCACCGCAAGGTGCCTCCCTATGCACCCTACATCATGAGGCTCATCAAGTCTAGGTACCCTGCTGAGGAGCGTGAGAGTCTCGAGCTAGACTGTGAGCCCCACAAGGACGTCAAACTGTACAAGAAGAGTGCCCATGTTCAGCAGGCATCACATGATGTTGGAGCTACAGGCCATGGACATCATGACCCTCTGATGCGTGTGAACACACGTTCGTTGGGAGACCCCAAGAGGAAGGTATGAAGAGTGCAGCAGCAAGTTTCCCTCAGAAAGAAACCAAGGTTGAATCGACCAGTAGGAGGAAGGAGTAACTTCAGAAAGTTGATGCAGCTGAGATGACAAGGCGCACTACCGGTTCAATAGCAACATGGAACCTACACAACACAAACAATTCACTTTGCCCCAACGAAGCAGTGAGGTTGTCAATCTCACCGATTTTTGCTGATAACAAAGAGGTTAAATGTATGGTGTGAAAAACAATATGAGAACAGTATGAAAACAGGAGCAACAGTATGAAAACAGTGGAAGAAGTGGAAGCAGTGTGTGTATTATCAGTATGTGAAAATGGACCGGGGTCCACAATTCACTAGAGGTGTCTCTCCATAAAAGATAGCTAACATGCGTGGCGAACAAATTACAGCTGGGCAATTGACATATAAAGAATATACATGACATAAATATTACCATGAGATTCATGCGGGCATTACAACAAAATACATAGATCGTCATCCAACTGCATCTATGACTAATAATCCACCCTTCGAATATCATCTGAACAAACATTGGGTATTAAGTTGCAAGCAACGGATAATCGCAATAAGCAAAGTGTGTAGTGTAAACAATGTAAACGAAGTAAACATCTTTGTTTTCTCCCTAATGGCAACAACACATCCTCCATCCGTCAAGTTTCTGTCACTCGAGGACAGATGCAAAGGAGGCATAAACCCACTATCGAGCATAAATACTCCCTCTTGGAGTCACTAGCATCTACTTGGCCAGAGCATCTATTAACAACGGAGAACATTGATACGTTCAAAACGTATCTATAATTTTTGATGGTTTCATGCTACTTTAATGCTTTTCATAATTGTTTTTATATTAAGTTTATGATTTATTTGGACTAACCTACTAATAGTTGCAAAAGTGCATAATGTTCTTGTTTTACACTTTTATGTGTAGGAATTACCTAAAATAGAAGAAGAAACCTTGTTGGAGTCGAATTGGGACTTTCCTGGAATCTGTGTGAAAATATTTTTTAAAGATTGCCACATTACGGGTCGAAAATGGCGTCAAACGGAAATCTCACAGAAGACAAAGTTGTGGGGAATTTTGCGGCGTACGTTCTAGAGTTAAAATTCGCCTGATACCGAGTCCGTACGGCCGAGATACACCCGACTTACCGCAGACCTAGATGGGATGACGGAAATCCGTGAGACTATATAAAGGGAGGAAACCTAGGTCGTGGGAGACACCACATACCACGAATTTCCAGCCACCAAAGACACGTTTTAGCCTCCCCCATGGATCTCATCTCCATGGGGGAGGGCTCCAAAGTCCATAAAGGAAGAGGGCTAAGGGGCGGCGCTCCACCATGATGCCGGTGGCGCAGAGAAGGAGGCCATGCGCCACCGCCGGCGCCGCCCTGCGCTGTCCTCTCCGCCGTCTTCACCGCCATCTCCATCGCCAATTCCTCCTTGTCTACAGTTAGTCATTCTCCCACACACCTCTGTATCGCCCTATGTAAACATGGTTTTTGACGTTATAAATTATTTGCAGATGATCTATTGCATCTATGTCATGTTTGTGTAGATCCCTTTTGTCATATGATTGATTGTTGAATCTATATGGATGTTTTGAGCTATATATTGAATTTGTTACATTCCTATGGTGCCATCATATGTTTATGCACGCATGGATCACATCATAGGGTTTGTAGTGTGTGTAGAAAGCTAGAGGGAGGGCTGCTTGAGTGACAGAAACATGAGCCCCAATCTAGTGACTGAAGCATATGGGATAAAGAGGACCTTTTGATATTAATGCTATGGTTGGGTATTTTTACCTCAATGTGTCTTCTAGTAGTTACGGATGTTTGCTAGAGTTCTAATCACAAGTACTTGCAATCATTGGATAGTGAGAGCTTGTTAGCTTTGCCTCTCCCACATAAAAGAGGAATATCAACCATGTATTTGACTATTTGACCATGGATAAATCTATCACAGTTACCACCACTTTCCCACACTCATGGTAATGTTAGTTTATAGTCATTTAGTGTACTTTATTGCTGCAGAAACTAACTTTACTTTCATGTATTTATTATCCTGCAAAACTATCTTGTTTACCCATATTGTCGCTCTAGTATTATTTCCTAGGTAAAGAAAACGTTTAGTGTGCGTAGAGTTGTATCAGTGGTTGATAGAACTTGAGAGAATACTTATCCTACCTTTATCTCCTCGTTGGGTTCGACACTCTTACTTATCAAAAAGGCTACACACGATCCCCTATACTTGTGGGATCTCAAGACCAGCGTGGGTGAATATTCTTATGTGCACTTGTTTGTTTTGTCTTTAAATAGTTTTTACTTTTAGTTGTAAGTTGTTTTCTATCTTAGTTTGGATAGGGAATGCGAATTATAAAAAAATAGTTGTACTTGTTATCTAAGAACGTTTTCAAAAAGAAAAGTGATTGAAAAGATGAGTAATGGTTAAGTGGGGGTCGACCTTGAACACTTGTGTTCATGCCTATGAAACCAAAACAAATCTTTCCATGGAAGCTTTTCAGATAAGAAATGTATATATTGTAAATATTGTATAGATGTACATAAGAAAAATAAAGTGCTAATAGTAGTCCCTTGTTACTTGAAAGTGCAAAAGTTTGGTTTACTGCACAGAAACAGATTTGTTGTGCTTCACCGTATAACCTGTTTAAAATCACCAGAACATTATTTTGATCTGAAATGTTTTGTGCATAAACCTGAGATTATGATATTTCTTTAATTAGCTTTTTCACATAGGGGGAGCGTAACTCAATTCATGAGTCAACGCTCCTCCTATCATGCGAAAATCAAAACTTCATGCATATCCAGTCATTTTGTGACTCATTGTGTTTTAATGTGAGTCGTGCTTTTGGGCCCAAGATATATCTTCGCGACTCCTTGGCACATACTCAAACACGGTGGCTTCGGCCACCAACACTTTCTTTTCGTGTGTTCTTGATTTATTTTGTTGTAATTCTTGACTCTGTTTCAGTTTGTGTTTTTTTTTCTTTGTCGTGTTTTTCCGTTTTTCGAAAATTCCACTCTAGGCTCTTGTTTGTCTCCATTCTCCTTGAGGAACACTTAGTCTCTGGGAGCCCGTAAATTCCGACCCAAGGACCGGAATTTCCGGTCCCCTGCTCTTTGCCCCGGAAAACTTCCCCAATTTCCTCCGTGTTCGCTCTCTGGACACGGCCGGAAATTTGGTGCGGAACTTTTAGGGACAAATATCCGGGGTCCGTAATATTCCGTGTCCTGGTCCCGAAATTTTTTGGTGTTCTACATTTTGACCGAAAACTCGTCCAAAATACCCTCGTGCCCACTCTCTAGACACGCCCGAAGATTTTGTGTAAAATTTCCGGCTCAAATATCCGCCCCCTCCCCGGAAATTTCCACCCCCTCCACGGGAATAATCCGGGGTAAATGTTGGGCGCCTATATAAGGCGACGGGGTGGGCTGCGTTCTAGCCTTTTCACCCTTGTCGCCTACTTCTCCACTTCCCTCTCCCCCAACTGTTGCTGCCGCCTCAAGTTCTCCCCGGGGGCCTCTCCGCCTTCTCTCCATCCTCATTGGCGCCTCTTCTCTTGTCGAGGGCATACTTCTCACCGGTTCCTCCCATGGATCGTGGTAGGTGGTCGTGCCCTCTCCCCAATCTAGGGTTTTTTCCTTTTTACTCTCTAGGGTTTGCTTCCCGACACTTCCTTGTCTCCCTCCTCCCCTTGTCTATACCATGTTGTTGTTTCCCTTCACAATATTTTATGCAGGCCTGGATTTCGTGTTGTGTCACGATCTTTCCGAGGCCGGAAATTTCTGGTCTAGCGCCGGAATTTCCGCCCCTCGGAAATTTCACACTGGGCCGGAATTTCTGGCCTGCTCTGAATATTGTGGTTCGCAACCAACACCTTGTATATTCTTAGGGTTCCCCTGTCATTTTCTGCAACACAAGCATGTCTCAAATTCGAGTGGGCAACTGAAATTTCCTGACCAGAAATTTCCGGCCTCAAGGCCGGAATTTCCGTCCCCCCCCCCCCCCCCCCCCCCGCCCGGAAATTTCCTGTGCCCTCCGGAATTTCCGGCATGCTCTGTGTTTCTTTACAGTGACTCACTTCCACATTTGAAACATGAGCCTTACTGTTGTTTTTGTGTTTTTCCCGTTTTCTTCTTTGTCTCTTTGTGCAGATGGTTTGAGCTCTCAGCCCAAAGGCACCAGCAGCCGCAAGCGGTTCCGTAACTTTATACAGAATGATGAGGGAGTATATTTGGATGAGACTGTGATTCGTTAGCATCAACGCCAGGAGAAGCGCGAGTATGAGCGTCAGCGAGATGCGTATAGGGAAGCTCGCAAGAAGCAAGGCAAGGAGTCTCTCAACCTTTCTGCTATGTCTGTGGCTGATTTCAAGACCTGGCGCAACAAGGATCTATTCTCTTCTGACTCTCAAGATCCCACTATTGACTCTTGCTTTTGGAACGTGGAACAAGAGTCTCTGTTCAAGAAGGTCTATTCTATCACGAGCAAGCCCGTTTGTCCAATGAAGCAGATCAACTTTCAACACATGGCCTCGTTTCCTGACTACTTTAGCAACTCTGTGAGTATTGCTGAGGTACTTGGTCTGTGTCCTCTGATGGAGATTCAGTGCTCCTACAATATTCCCGTGGTCCAGCAATTCTATGCTACAGTGGTGTTTGATGATTTAAAGGATATTGGCATGACTTGGATGTCTGGACCGTATTAGCTCTCTGCCACCTTCCACGACTTTGCCTTTGTGCTAGAGTATCCTTTTGCTAGCCTTTCAGTTCTCCAGGGTGCTCGGATGCATGTCTATGGTGTGGAGTATGACAAGAACAAGCTGGTTAAACTATATGGGGCTCGAGGCGTTGTGGGTTCTGCTAAGGGACTCTATGCTATTTATGACATTCTTCTACGCATGTTCTATGAGTCCATTGCTCCCAGTGGCGGCAACACTGATGAGATTCGTGGCGGTCTGGTGAACCTCATGCATCACGCCTATCTGACTTTCACCGAGGGTAACCTGGAGGGTACTGAAGCTCAGAAGGTTGATGTGATGGACTTCATGTTTCACGAGATTCACTTTGTTTTCTTCCACCGCAAGGTGCCTCCCTATGCACCCTACATCATGAGGCTCATCAAGTCTAGGTACCCTGCTGAGGAGCGTGAGAGTCTCGAGCTAGACTGTGAGCCCCACAAGGACGTCAAACTGTACAAGAAGAGTGCCCATGTTCAGCAGGCATCACATGATGTTGGAGCTACAGGCCATGGACATCATGACCCTCTGATGCGTGTGAACACACGTTCGTTGGGAGACCCCAAGAGGAAGGTATGAAGAGTGCAGCAGCAAGTTTCCCTCAGAAAGAAACCAAGGTTGAATCGACCAGTAGGAGGAAGGAGTAACTTCAGAAAGTTGATGCAGCTGAGATGACAAGGCGCACTACCGGTTCAATAGCAACATGGAACCTACACAACACAAACAATTCACTTTGCCCCAACGAAGCAGTGAGGTTGTCAATCTCACCGATTTTTGCTGATAACAAAGAGGTTAAATGTATGGTGTGAAAAACAATATGAGAACAGTATGAAAACAGGAGCAACAGTATGAAAACAGTGGAAGAAGTGGAAGCAGTGTGTGTATTATCAGTATGTGAAAATGGACCGGGGTCCACAATTCACTAGAGGTGTCTCTCCATAAAAGATAGCTAACATGCGTGGCGAACAAATTACAGCTGGGCAATTGACATATAAAGAATATACATGACATAAATATTACCATGAGATTCATGCGGGCATTACAACAAAATACATAGATCGTCATCCAACTGCATCTATGACTAATAATCCACCCTTCGAATATCATCTGAACAAACATTGGGTATTAAGTTGCAAGCAACGGATAATCGCAATAAGCAAAGTGTGTAGTGTAAACAATGTAAACGAAGTAAACATCTTTGTTTTCTCCCTAATGGCAACAACACATCCTCCATCCGTCAAGTTTCTGTCACTCGAGGACAGATGCAAAGGAGGCATAAACCCACTATCGAGCATAAATACTCCCTCTTGGAGTCACTAGCATCTACTTGGCCAGAGCATCTATTAACAACGGAGAACATTGATACGTTCAAAACGTATCTATAATTTTTGATGGTTTCATGCTACTTTAATGCTTTTCATAATTGTTTTTATATTAAGTTTATGATTTATTTGGACTAACCTACTAATAGTTGCAAAAGTGCATAATGTTCTTGTTTTACACTTTTATGTGTAGGAATTACCTAAAATAGAAGAAGAAACCTTGTTGGAGTCGAATTGGGACTTTCCTGGAATCTGTGTGAAAATATTTTTTAAAGATTGCCACATTACGGGTCGAAAATGGCGTCAAACGGAAATCTCACAGAAGACAAAGTTGTGGGGAATTTTGCGGCGTACGTTCTAGAGTTAAAATTCGCCTGATACCGAGTCCGTACGGCCGAGATACACCCGACTTACCGCAGACCTAGATGGGATGACGGAAATCCGTGAGACTATATAAAGGGAGGAAACCTAGGTCGTGGGAGACACCACATACCACGAATTTCCAGCCACCAAAGACACGTTTTAGCCTCCCCCATGGATCTCATCTCCATGGGGGAGGGCTCCAAAGTCCATAAAGGAAGAGGGCTAAGGGGCGGCGCTCCACCATGATGCCGGTGGCGCAGAGAAGGAGGCCATGCGCCACCGCCGGCGCCGCCCTGCGCTGTCCTCTCCGCCGTCTTCACCGCCATCTCCATCGCCAATTCCTCCTTGTCTACAGTTAGTCATTCTCCCACACACCTCTGTATCGCCCTATGTAAACATGGTTTTTGACGTTATAAATTATTTGCAGATGATCTATTGCATCTATGTCATGTTTGTGTAGATCCCTTTTGTCATATGATTGATTGTTGAATCTATATGGATGTTTTGAGCTATATATTGAATTTGTTACATTCCTATGGTGTCATCATATGTTTATGCACGCATGGATCACATCATAGGGTTTGTAGTGTGTGTAGAAAGCTAGAGGGAGGGCTGCTTGAGTGACAGAAACATGAGCCCCAATCTAGTGACTGAAGCATATGGGATAAAGAGGACCTTTTGATATTAATGCTATGGTTGGGTATTTTTACCTCAATGTGTCTTCTAGTAGTTACGGATGTTTGCTAGAGTTCTAATCACAAGTACTTGCAATCATTGGATAGTGAGAGCTTGTTAGCTTTGCCTCTCCCACATAAAAGAGGAATATCAACCATGTATTTGACTATTTGACCATGGATAAATGTATCACAGTTACCACCACTTTCCCACACTCATGGTAATGTTAGTTTATAGTCATTTAGTGTACTTTATTGCTGCAGAAACTAACTTTACTTTCATGTATTTATTATCCTGCAAAACTATCTTGTTTACCCATATTGTCGCTCTAGTATTATTTCCTAGGTAAAGAAAACGTTTAGTGTGCGTAGAGTTGTATCCGTGGTTGATAGAACTTGAGAGAATACTTATCCTACCTTTAGCTCCTCGTTGGGTTCGACACTCTTACTTATCAAAAAGGCTACACACGATCCCCTATACTTGTGGGATCTCAAGACCAGCGTGGGTGAATATTCTTATGTGCACTTGTTTGTTTTGTCTTTAAATAGTTTTTACTTTTAGTTGTAAGTTGTTTTCTATCTTAGTTTGGATAGGGAATGCGAATTATAAAAAAATAGTTGTACTTGTTATCTAAGAACGTTTTCAAAAAGAAAAGTGATTGAAAAGATGAGTAATGGTTAAGTGGGGGTCGACCTTGAACACTTGTGTTCATGCCTATGAAACCAAAACAAATCTTTCCATGGAAGCTTTTCAGATAAAAAATGTATATATTGTAAATATTGTATAGATGTACATAAGAAAAATAAAGTGCTAATATTAGTCCCTTGTTACTTGAAAGTGCAAAAGTTTGGTTTACTGCACAGAAACAGATTTGTTGTGCTTCACCGTATAACCTGTTTAAAATCACCAGAACATTATTTTGATCTGAAATGTTTTGTGCATAAACCTGAGATTATGATATTTCTTTAATTAGTTTTATGTTTTTTGATTTGAGCTACATAACTATATCATTGAGTGACATCTTTACAGGCTGTTTAGTTTTCGCAGATTTCTTTGTTTATTCAATATTATACTTAGTGTTCTTAGTTTCCTTAGTTTTTCGACGGACAAAGGAAATTTTATAAGAAACCTCGGTATATACAGTGGCTAATATTTAATAATTATCATGAAACTTGCCAATAATTCAACATGAGTGGATTTTATTTAATGAGTACTAACCCTACTAATGAGTTTTGTGAAGTTTTATGTGGATATAGTTTATAATATCTAATCAATATGGTGATATGAGATGAACAAAAAGATGCAAGAGCTCAAGATTGGGAATGTTTAGGTGCATCCCAATACCATATTGAAGAAGATACAATCATCTAAGCTTGGGGATGCCCGAGTCATCCCCCTATCCATCAACAAAAATGAGATTGTCTCGTTCATGATCTATATTACCTTTTTCACATGGTATGGTCTTAACATGCATTTTAATTTGCTTTAATTTATTTTTGGGTTTCTTTGCTATTACTATGAAGTTTAATTCTTGTTTAGCCTCTGTTATTTTAGTTTGTAAAAAAAATAAAGTACCAAGTTTTGCGCATTTAGTTTAGTTGATGCATATTTAAGGGCTTTTTCTGTTTTTAGCATATGCTGCGCACTGTATGATTTTTCATATTTTACTGAAAACTCAAAAAGTCACTAAAATTTAACTAGTTATGTATCATCTAACCCTCTGCATTCACAAAAAATGGAAAAAATTTATGACATGTTTAAGTGCACCTAATAAATACGTTTTCCAGCTGCTGTTTTTCTGGACAGATTCTGACTTTTGTTGTAAGAGTGGCCGCTTTGCATTTTCGTTTGATTCTTTTTGGGTCTTACCTTTCATTTATAAGTTGTAAATTTAAGCAACCTTTATGCAATTCAAAAACAAAATTTGATTTGGTTTAATAGCAGCACTTTGGGAAAATTATCATGCCTAGCTAAAAGGCTTTAAAGAAAAGCACTTCTTGGGAGATAACCCATGTTTTTATTTTTGCATTGTTTTTCTCTGTTTTCTTTGAGTCAAGGGGTTGTATACTTCTGTAGAAAATCCTTTGTATCTTTATTTTCATGTATTAGTTGAGCCAAGTAAAGCCTCTAGTGGAAAGTTGAGTCTATATTTCGGATTTCTGCGCAGGAAACAGATTTATGCTCTCCACTTTTAAATTCCTATAAAATCACAGAAAATTCAAAATGATCTGAGTTTTTTTGTGCGTAATCCTGGTCTATATACGCAACGTTTCTTAGTTGAACACTTTTTCATTTGAGCAAGACAAGATTTTCTAAAAAAATCATCTTTACCTGTTGTTCTGTTTTGACAGATTTCTGCCAATAATTGCATTTGCATCTTAATCTCTTTCTTTTGGTGTTCTTTTGAGAAAAAGAGTTTTAAAAGAAGTTGTGGCAGTAGATAATGTGTTTATGAGTGTTAGGCTTGTGTTGAAACTGAACCATGTGAATTTATTATTCCGATTGCACTAACGTCATTAATGAAGATTGTGAGAAGTTCGGTGTGAAGGAAGTTTTCAAGAGTCAAGAGAAGAGAATGATATGACGTGATCAAGAAGAGTGAAAAGCCTAAGCTTGGGTATGCCCCGGTGGTACATCCCAGCAAATTCTAAGAAGACTCAAGCACCTAAGCTTAGGGATGCCCAAGGCATCCCCTTCTTCATCAACAATTTATCAGGTCACTTCTAGTGAAAGTATATTTTTATTCGGTCACATCTTATGTGCTTTACTTGGAGCATATTTTATTTTTTACTTTCAGTTTATTTAATTTTCTTTGCTGTAGTTTATAGTTGGATCTTATCATACTTGTGTGGGAGAGAGGCACGCTCCATTTTCATTGCTTAGAACACTCTAGTTTTCATTCTTATTGTTTTGTGAGTGTTCACTTTTTGCTAGTACTGCGTTTAGCCTTTGTTTTCATGCATCTCTTATTCAGAGCTGTCAGTTTTAGTAGTTTTATGTGAGTACACTCATGTTTTCTTGCTTTATCATGTAGAGTATTTTTTGTTAAAACATATCTTGTATGGTGCTTGTTGGGAAAAGAAACTGCTGCTTGAGGTAGAATTTTTAATGGTGCAAGTAGAAGCTTGTATAGACTGTGGCTAGAACTTTTTCATATCATGATAAATGTTATTTTAGTTTTAAAGCCGTGTGGTTATTGAGTAGAATGATTAGTCTCAAATAGCTGAGAGTGTTTAATGTGTCATTGAAAGAATCATGAGTTGTTCTTGTCATATTGAAGCATAAATTTGCTGTATTCTTCTTTGAATGTTTTATTTGGTGGACTTGGCACATGCTCACACCATGTTTATGACTATGAACCAGTCACTAATAGCCTCTATGATCATTTATTTTTTGAACTTGTGGTACCACTTATGCTTTGATTAATGATTTTTATGTCGCTATGCATGATTCTGGCTCTTATGCTCTCTTGATTTGTCGCTCTCAGTATTTTGCTAGCCTCCACCTGTACTGAGTATGGAATTCTACTTGTGCACCCAACTCCCTAAAACCAAGTTTTCCCATTGTGTCCACCATGCCTACCTACATGTGGTATTTAACTGCCACTCCAAGTAAATTGCTCATGTGTTACCTTTAAAACCTTCAAAATTACTCCTGCTTTGTGTTCCTGTTTTTGCTCATAAGGACGTAAATAGAGAATCTTTATCTCACTTGTTGATTGTATTTCACACCCTGGACTAGTGGCTTCATCCGCTTATCCAAGTGATAGAAGTGCTGGCAGCGGGGTGCACTGCCCCAAATTAATACACACAAAATCTCTTCACTATTTTTGCCCCTAATTTATCAGTCAAAGTATAATTGTGTAAATAAAAGAGAAAAAGGGATGACCTTCTATACCAGTTGCGTCCTTAATATGGGAGCCGCTTTTGTGAAATCTAGTTAGCTTGTGACGTACTGTATTTTCTGTTTACCATTCGTTGACATTAGCATGCATCTCCCAAAATATAGACACTCCTCCATGGTATGTGATTGATGGAAGACATACGAGGATTTGGTTAGCCATGGTTTGTGCAAAATGGATGGGAGGAGTGTCAAACATTTTACACCTCTGTTTAATAAAATAAAAACTCTAGCACATGAGTGATCCATGATTCCCTCTGCGAAGGTCCTTTCATTTACTTTTTATGTTGAGTCCCATCTTCTAACTTTATGCACAGTTGAGAGAGCATAGTTGTCATTATAAGTTTAATGTGCATTTGTCCGAGAAACATTATTAATTGATTCATGATGTGTTATTACTTGTTCTCAAATTATTTGTTCTAGTATTCCTCATAACTTTGAAGGTGTCCTATCATTTATGTTTTGCCCCACTCTTAAGGACTAGCGAAATATCACTTTGCCATGCTTTCTCTATACTTGAAACAAACGTATAAATTTTAATGCATTATTATTCATAATCTTCTATTTGTGTTACTTCTCATGATGCAAGGTGATTGCTATGCTTTATTATTAAAGTTTTATTTATCATGATTGTGCTTAAGTTCTATGACCTCAGCTTACATATGCGTTTACAATATTGACGATCAATATTATGTTGGTAGCATGTCACCTCAAAAATTATTTTGTTTTTATCGTTTTACCTACTCGAGGACAAGTAGGAACTAATCTTGGGTATGTTGATACGTTCAAAACGTATCTATAATTTTTGATGGTTTCATGCTACTTTAATGCCTTTCATAATTGTTTTTATATTAAGTTTATGATTTATTTGGACTAACCTACTAATACTTGCAAAAGTGCACAATGTTCTTGTCTTACACTTTGATGTGTAGGAATTACCAAAAATAGAAGAAGAAACCTTGTTGGAGTCGAATTGGGACTTTTCTGAAATCTGTCTGAAAACACTTTTTAAATATAGCCAAGTTATGGGTCGAATACAGCGTCAAACGGAAATCTCACAGAAGACAAATTGTGGGGAATTTCGCGTTGTATGTTCTAGAGTTAAAATTCGCCTGATTCCGAGTCTGGACGCCCGAGATACGCCCGATTTACCGCAGCATGATGGAAATCCGTGAGATTATATAAAGGGAGGAAACCTAGGTCGTGGGAGACACCCCATATCACGAATTTCCAGCCACCAAAGCCATGTTTTAGCCTCCCCATGGATCTCATCTCCATGGGGGAGGGCTCCCAAGTCCATGAAGTAAGAGGGCTAAGGGGCGGTGCTCCCCCATGATGCCGGTGGCGTAGGGAAGGAGTCCCTGCGCCACCGTCGGCGCCGCCCGGCGCTGTCCTCTCCGCCGTCTTTACCGCCATCTCCATCGCCAATTCATCCTTGTCTATAGTGGTTTATTATCCCACACACCTCTGTACCGCCCTATGTAAACATGGTGTTTGACGTTCTAAATTAGTTGTAGATGATCTATTGCATCTATGTCATGTTTGTGTAGATCCCTTTTGTCATATGATTGATTGTTGAATCTCTATGGATGGTTTGAGCTATATATTGAATTTGTTACAGTCATATGGTGCCATCATATGTTTATGCGCGCATGGATCACATCATAGGGTTTGTAGTATGTGTAGAAAGCTAGAGGGTGGGCTGCTTGAGTGACAGAAACACGAGCCCCAATCTAGTGATTGAAGCATATGGGATAAAGAGGACCTTTTGATCTTAATGCTATGGTTGGATATTTTTACCTTAATGTATCTTCTAGTAGTTACAGATGTTTGCTAGAGTTCCAATCATAAGTACTTGCAATCATTGGATAGTGAGAGCTTGTTAGCTTTGCCTCTCCCACATAAAAGAGGAATATCAGCCATGTATTTGACTATTTGATCATGGATGAATCCATCATAATTACCACCACTTTCCCACACTCATGGTACTGTTAGTTCACAGTCATTTAGTGTACTTTATTGCTGCAACAACTAACTTTACTTTCATGTATTTATTATCCTGCAAAACTATCTTGTTTACCCGTATTGTTGCTCTAGTATTATTTCCTAGGTAAAGTAAACGTTTAGTGCGCGTAGAGTTGTATCAGTGGTTGATAGAACTTGAGAGAATACTTATCCTACCTTTAGCTCCTCGCTGGGTTCGACACTCTTACTTATCGAAAAGGCTACACACGATCCCCTATACTTGTGGGATATCAAGCATGCAAGATCATAAATAACATACACATGAAGATAACATGATAGATTGATAATCAACAGACATAGCATTCAATAATCATCGGATCCCAACAAACACAACATGTAGCATTACAAATAGACGATCTCGATCATGTGAGGCAGCTCACGAGATCTAAACATGAGGCATAAAGTGGAGAGTACAACCATATAGCTACTGCTATGGACCCGTAGTCCAAGGATGAACTACTCACGCATCACTCCGGAGGCGAGCATGGTGGTGTAGACCCCTCCAATGATGAATTCTCCTCCCGTCAGGTTGCCGGGGAGAGCTCAAGAACCCACCCGATCTCGGGTTGACGATGATGGCGTTGTCGGGTGTTTCTCGGGACGAAATGGTATATTTTTAGGGTTGATGTATCGGGGGAATAAATAGGCGAAAGGGAGATGGCGGTGGACGCCCGAGGGACCCACACCACCCCCAGGCGCGGACAGGGGGGTGCGTGGCCCTATGGTGTGGCCCCCCTCCGGGCCTCTTCGGGACTCCGTGGAACCTTCAGGAATTCTAAGACTTCCAGGCTTCGAATTTTCCAATTCCGAGAATATTTCCAGAACAACTTTTCTGAAACTAAAAACATCAGAAAACACGGAACTGGCTCTGTGGCATCTTGTCAATAGTTTAGTCCGGGAAATCGATAAAAATGACATAAAATGTAAGGAAACATGTAGCATATGACATGAAAACAACATGGAACATCTGAAATTAGTGATACGTTTATGACTTATCACCCTCGCATGAGACTGACTGCTGAAAGGAGAGGCAACGAGAAGAGATCGTGGGTCATTCGTGCCATTGAGAAGGTGGTGTGCATGAATGTCTGTATTCACAAGGAGAACTACAATGCTTATGTTGAGCGTCGCGAGATTCTTACTAATCAATGTGCTATCATGACTGCCCTGAACATTCCAGATGTTCCTCCTCCTCCACCCGCTCTAATTTTGTACCGCAACTGGAATAACCGCGATGTTGATTGGGACCTTGATATTTCTGATGACGATGACGTGGAGTCTGCTAGTGAGGATGGCGACTCTGAGAATGATCCCGAGGATGGTGCCAGGAACTAGGAGCTTGTTCCATGGGACGTTAGACCTCCCCTTTTTCTTTTTGGTATCCTGATGCTAAACGGGGAGAAGATCTAGGGATCGGGGATTTGATTGGGTGAGTGTCTCTGTGTTTTTCTTCGTTTCATTCGTTTTCTCTCGTGCACACTTCGTTTTATTCGTGAACTCTTATTTGTGCTATTTGTGAACCTTTATTATTTTGAGGCATGTCTCCTAGCTATTTCTATCTGTGATGTTTGTCTTTACTTTTGTATCATATGATTACCTCTGTGCAAACACCCCTGTTGTCATCACTCACCAAAAAGGGAGAGATTGAAAACTCATGTCTCCTCTAATTATTTTGGTGGTGATAACAACACGGGTTATTCTACTAACATCATATTTAAGTGTTCATAACTGGGATTATAGTCTTGATCAAGAACAGAAGAAATCCTTCGAAAAAGACTCACGCAAAAAATTGTGGCCGGAATATTCAGGACACAAGACGGAATTTCTGGTGCCTAAAGGGCAGAATTTCCGGGCTTGATCCCGGAAATTTCTGGCCTCCTTGAAGACCAGCTGCCAAGGAATGGTCCGCCTCAATTGCACGCTCTCGGTGCCAGGGCGGAATTTTGGCCGGAAATTTCGGGAGGAAATATCCGGCCCTTATTCCCCCCCACAAAAAGGACGCGTCCTTGCCGCTCGCTCTCTGGAATAGGGGCGGAAATTTGGCTGGAAATTTCCGACCCCGGATTATTGAAATATCCGCCCCCCGAAGATTTGGAAATATCCGGCCCCTACTCCCGGAAATTTTCGGTACTTATACCGGAATATTCCGACCCTGGAGAACAACAACGGCTAGAATTCAGAGGAGGCTATAAATAGCTGTCTTCTTCCTCTAGAGAGCCATCTCGTCCATTCCACTCTCTCCTCCATAGATTCAAAGCTTAAAACGCCTAGATCTCTCTCTTCAACCAACGAAACTTGATGCCCTTCAAGGATTTGGTGGAGAAGACCAAGATCTACATATTCACCGAGCCAAAAATCGATTTCCCCCAATTTCTCTGTTGGGATCTTATAAATCTCTTGGTTGCCTTGTCATCCTAGAGAAACCCTAGTGCTTGTAGCTTCCACCTTGTTGCAAGAAGATTCAGATCATTGAGACCCTTCATCCAACTTGTGGAGTAGCCTCAACCTTTTGTAAAGGTTTGGTCGACACCTTCAAGTCGACCTCATAGTGGAAAAGAGAGTCTCCCTCACCGGAGAATCTCAAGGAGAATAAGGTGTGCACATCAGTGCTATTGAGGAGCGCTTAGGTGGCTCCCCACCTCTCCAACGTAGACGTACTTCTCTTGATAAAGAACTACGGGAAACATATCATTTTCTCCTTTTTTTACACCTGTGGTTATCTTGTACTTTACATATTGCTTCCGTTGCGTACTTGTTTTTGTATCACTTAGAGTGTTCATCTAGTTGCACATCTAGACAACTGTGTCTTTTAATTGCTTAGCCTAATTAAAACGGGGAGACGGTTAAAATTTGTAGGTCACTTATTCACCCCCGGTCTAGTTGACCATATTGCACTTTCACCCTCCACATCCCCGTCCCAAATCCTAGATCGACCTGGAAGGATATGGAACGGTGGCGGCAGGGGGAACAACGACGGGAGGGAGCAACGTCAGCAGGAGTAACGACGACGACCACTCCCCTAGACCTCCCCAAGTCGGCCTCTTCCTTGGCCCCCCGAAGCCGACTGCTTCCCTTCGATTTGTTCCATTCCCGAATTCTTATTTGGCTTCAAATATTCATGGTTGATCTATTGAATTGCATAATCTAAGGATAAGAATAGGTAGATGTTTTCAATTGAATGTATATAGTTCATTATCTCCCATACAAATGTGTGCAACATACATTTGTGTTATCCTTCATGTCTATGCTAGTACGTTTGAATGTTTGAACATGAATATGAAGTATGAATATGATTGGTTTAAAAGTATGTATGCTATTAATAACTTCATGTTAGGAGCACTCCAAACACTCTAAATACACTTTGTGTTGATTGGTTTAAAAGTGTATATGCTCTTAATACCGTAGACAATTGAATTTCCATTCTTTGACGTCTGAACATGAATTGGAGTTGGCTGCTATCTTTTGATTCCAACAGCGAATACCAAGCACGTCTAAACAAAAGAATTTGAACTGAAGACCATTTTCTTTCCATCTTGAATTTGGTATTCCCTGTTCAATTCAATTCAATTCAATCCCGAGACAGTATTTCCTACATCCAAACACAGACCAAGTGTTGCGCTAGATAAGAATCTTGCTTACGTGTTTTGCTGGAGATAGGACCTCTCATTTGAAGGTAAGAATTTATTTTTAGGAATTTGTAGCGACTGAAAAATGAGATGATTTAGCCGTATATGCATATTCTGTGGGCCCTAAATAGCCGTAATGTGACCTACCTGTGGGCTAACTCCCGTCCCCACAATCCCCTCCTCTCCGTGTCCGAGGTGTACAGTATTATTATGGCGTAAAATTGTTCCAGAAACAGCAGACATCCTGCTCGATACTCGATAGTATAGCTCTCAGATCCATCGCCACCCCGGAGAACTCGCGATGCCGCCGCCGCCGCAGCCGAACGGGGGGAAGGTGACGCCGAATCTGGCCATGGACGCCGAGGGCACGCGCCTGCTCAACCTCACCGTCCTGCAGCGCCTCGACCCTGCCGTCGAGGACATCCTCATCACCGCCGCTCACGTCACGCTCTACGACTTCAACATCGAGCTCAACCAGTGGGTGAGCGCGCCGATGGATCCTCTCTCGTCCGATGCCCTTGCTTCATTCGATCATGACCCGATCCGATCTGATGCGATTTCTGTATTGTGCAGAGCCGGAAGGACGTAGAAGGATCATTGTTCGTGGTGAAGAGGTGAGTCAGGCCGATTTAGGGAAAGGTGGTTTGGATCGGGTTTTGTGCCGTGTGTGGCAGCTAATTTTCTTTGGATTGTGTTGGATCGCCTGTAGGAACTCGCAGCCGAGGTTCCAGTTCATCGTCATGAACAGGCGCAACACCGGTATGTGCATCTTTGACTAGCTGATCTCTCGTACGGATTGGTTTGCCGACGTGCTAGTTTAGATATTGCACAAATAGCACAGGTCTATAGTAATACAGTGGGTCCTTTCCGTTCTTGTGAATCAACTAGGACTGAGATCGCGAAGAAACATTCCCATTGGGTCACACTCAATGTAGTGCGTCCTAAATCCTAAGATTGATACTTTAAGTTGATTAAATCATAATTGAATGGTGTAATGCAGTAGTGACACACTTACAGAGGAAAACAACACATGGTATGTTATTAGATTAAATTACAACTGAATGGAGTAATGAATTACTTACATAATTTGAGGAAGACAACAGTGTTTGATTGCTTCAAACCAATTTGGGCCGCTCCTAACCTTGGTTTAGCCATATTGAAAGAACAAGAATAAGATTTTGTGTGTAATTTTATTCGAGCTGATGTTTCCTCTTCAGGCCTTGTTTGCTACAAGTGTATATTTAGGGATTGGAGGGGATTATCCCGGTCAAACGCTAAATCCCCAAATATCCCCCAAAACTCGTTTGGTCCAAGTGGATTAGAAGGGATTATCCCCACTCTTCCTCAAAAATCCCCTTCATTCTAGTGTATTTTTCTGTATATCAAATCCACTCCCTCTAACTAGTGGATTAGTGGACGGGGATTTTATGGGTTTGGGTGGAGAAGGGGGTTTCACCCAAACCCTGTGGGGATTATCCCCACCAATCCCCAAATATACACCTGTACCAAACAACGCCTCAGTGATTTCACAGCTCTTATGTCTTTGTAGTATACCAGGGGTCAGAGATGATCTAGGAAGCTTAGGATCTTGCCATAGCTCTATGCCTGCATAAAAATCAGACAGGGCGCAGCACTAATTCTTGATCAGTGGATCCATTGGAGAAAATCTAGTCGATCTTAAGATACATTGTAAAATCCATTCGCGGTCTTTGAACTTGGATGGTATACTCACTTTGTTCACTGGACCTCAAACTATCTGAAATCCAGTCACTACGAGAGTTTAAGTTACATGTTATTGTCCCTTTGTGGGATTGGCTACCTTATTTGAACTATCTGGTATACTGTTGACTGATGGACTGTCATTTGGCAATGCCAAGCAGACAACGAGACTTTAGCTGGAACCTTTTGCAAATTGTCATGCACTGTATCTAGCCTCTTCCTTCCCTAAATAAATTACCTCGCACCGTTCTCCTATTAGAATTAGCACTTAGCTGCCCTCACACCTGCTCGATGAAAAGTTCATATTACATCATAGATTTTGTTAGGGAATGTTGTGAAACATAAACACATAACAGATGCCCATGTGAACACATTGTGAATAAGGCTGGTCTTCCACCTCCGAGTAGCAGAAGATATTGGGGTTATTCTTTCTTTTTATTGCCACAGCAGGATAGGTCTGTTCTCATGATTTGTATTTTGCATAAGTTTGTTAGGATTTTAGTCTTTAGACCGACACCTGATAAGTTTTTGTAGATGCTAAACTTTATATGCTATACATATACAATAAATTGATAGGGCTATTAAAAGATTGCTTATTTTTTTGTCTTGACAGATAATCTCGTGGAAGATCTATTGAGTGATTTTGAATATGAACTTCAGCCTCCATATTTGTTGTACCGGAATGCCACACAAGAAGTAAATGGCATTTGGTTTTATAACCAACACGACTGCGAAGCTGTTGCGACTCTGTTTGGAAGGTAAAACATGTCTTGGTGGCTCGTTTCCGAGGATAAGATGTATAAAGCTATGCCACAATTGAAACTGAGTACTGACTTTCGAAATTGTTGGTACTAATATTTTTAGAAGTATTCAGATTACATACTTGACATGATGCGTGTTATTTATCTCGAAAACGTGCTTACATAATATAGTAGTTTTGTTATATATATCTTGAAAACGTGCTTTACATAATAAATTGGTAAAAGACTCAAAATTTTAGCCTGGAGAATGCCAATGTTCAAAATGACATCTTTTAGGAAACCGGAGAGTACTTGACCCGGGAAGAGTTTTTTGTTTACTTTTGAACTGAAACTATTGATTGTTCAAACTTCCGAACCGAGAATTGCCAAATACTCTGCTTAATAGCTGCATTTAGGCAATTAAGTGCCTAGTTAGTCCTTATGTGGAACCGGAAGTTGTTTGATCCATTTATGGTTTTAGTACACTTTCATCGATTTGTAAATCGATAGTTCTAATATCTGTTTGATCCATCAATATTTTGCACACAGCACTTTGCTGCGTTTCATTAAAAAGAATTCAATCTTTTTCTTGCAGGATACTGAATGCTTACGCCAAAGTGCCTCCAAAGCCAAAAGTGCCTTCCATAAAAAGGTTTTCTTCTGGACTTGTGCATACAGTAAACTTATTTCATTATTCTGGCTCTATATTGAGTTTTATATTAGATTTATTTTCACTGGATTCTTCTGATGTGCCACAGTGAGTTTGAGGAATTAGAGGCTGTTCCGACATCCTCTGCCATTGATGGTCCCCTTGAACCTCCATCATCTACTGTAGTTTCGAATACCCCTGACGAATCATTCGTCAATTATTTTAGTGTATGTTCTCTGAACTTTCTCTGTTTTGTTCCAATTTCTTTTCACATTGTTCATCATATAGCACATGTTTGCAGTAGCTTGGTTCTGGTCTCAGAAAGTCTAATGGCTAGTATTTGGTTTGAGAATTAACTTGGCCCTAGCACAAATTCATTCCTTGCTTATGTATTCATTTTTAGTTTGAGAATTGCAATGTGTGCTTCATATCACTGCCTCACCTCACAAACAATCCCAAAACACCCCATCTAAATTTCCTGAGCTCAATAGTAATTCTTCATTTATCTGGATTCTGAATTTAGTGTCCATTGTGGCATCTTGATTAGTAGTAAACTATAAAATATAACCAGTACAGTGCCTCTTGTGGTTCACTGTCACAGTTGTACAAATGGTATTATCACTGTGCTGCTATTTACTGTGTCAGAATTTCTGTTTTTGGACAAATATACAGGGCGCTGCCAACGTTGGGAATGTACCAAGTGCACCAATGACTGGAAGAGCTCACCAACCCACAGAGTGTGTTGCTTCCTCCCACATACCAATGATCATTTCAACTGCTGCTCCAGCACATGAGATGACTTCTTCATCAGCTCCACCACTGCCCCTCCGCACTAATGCCCATACTAGCCACTCGACAAACCTTGTAACTCCAGCGTTCTTTGTACCTCCATCCTCCGCCTCATCTTTGGTTCAACCGGCTTCATCCTTGATGCCTACAGCGCCACCTCTTTATCCAACTTCCACATCCAGCCAACGTCTTCCATATGGGACCCCCCTTCTTCAACCGTTTCCACCACCAACTCCTCCTGCATCCCTTACCCCTGCGCACAATGATGGGCATATAATTTCGAGGGATAAAGTTAAGGATGCCCTCAAGAGACTTGTTCAGGTAAGTTTCACATTACAAGGAACAAGTTGTTATTTTCTCCCTTTTATATTTTTTAACACTTGTCTCCCTAACAGAGTGACGAGTTCATCGATTTAGTCTATCGGGAGTTGCAGAATGCACATATATAGACTGCTTGCTAGTCTTTATGAAGTTTATGGTCGTGACAAAGACGAAAGGAGTGCTTTTGTTCTTTGAGTTTTGTATGCCTTTTAGCCTCTAGTCCTGAACATCTGTATAGCTTTGTCGTAATGTATCTATGTAGAGTCCTTACTCCATATAGCAATGTCTGGTAGTATTTATGTTTGACCTTATTTCAGATATCTGCATTGCCCGTACAGTATATTTATGTAATTTTAAACACAGAGTTAAAACAGGTTATGCAACAGCCTTAAATACTGGTTTCTTATAGTTGATTCTTCTTCTTAACCCTGGTTTTGCCAAGGGAGTGTTTGAATTGGTTGACATTAGTCTGGTGTTTCACGGAGACTCCCAAGCAAAACACATAAATGTGTCACTCAAACTATAATAGCGTCAGCCTTGAATATAATTTTGTGTATGTAATAGCTGTTTCTTATAGTTATTCTTCTTCTTACCGCTGGTTTTGCCAATGGAGGGTTTGAATTGGTTGACAATAGTCTGGTGTTCAATGCTTGGGTAGAGATTTAGAGTTTGTTAGAGGCAAAGTCCAGTGGTAGGAGGTTTACCTGTGTCAACCATAGATAGAGCTTGATCTTGCGCTCCAAAGCCATTCATTTCCGGGTTTCAGAAGTGGCGGCTGATGAGAGCTGAGTTGAGTGCCATAGATGAGAAAAATTTGGAATGAGCTTGTCAGACAAGAATCGTATAGACATTGGTAAAAGAAAGTTAAGAAGTTCCAAAAGATTACTAAGGGATGGAGTAAGAACATATAATCTCAACTTAGAAATCTTAAAAAAGATAGGAATTGTCATGCAGTAGTAAATCAAAAACAGGAGAAAACTGTTAGCGCAATCCGTGGACTAGTCATGGGGCGATGCTAACTTACGGTCACCTTCGGGAAGTAAAGGGGAAGAAAACGCCCCTACAAGTTTTTCTTCAAGGGACGATCTAGCTATTCTGTGAGGATTTTATTTTCCCTTCGCATGATTTTGTGCTAGGCCTTAAAAAAAACCATATCTTTTGTGAAAACGCCCCTACAAGTTTTTTATTTCACACACGTGCCTACGCCTTACATGTGGGTCCCACTTGTCACCAGTAGAAGAAACAATAAAAAATCTTAGACACCATTAGGGATCGAAGCAGGGGCCTCATGTGTGTTTCTGCTGCATACGCATGGTGACATATTGTGATGGGCTCCTAAGATTCATAGGATATGATAGGGGTAGGAAAAAGTATAGGAATATAAAACTGAAAAAGTATAGGAATATAAAACTTGTAGGATTGGTATGACATGGCTAAATGAATCCTATGAGAAGACGCGGTGGCGGAGACGGCGGTCGGAGATTGCGCCAGTTGCCTTGGAAGTTGGGGGCGCTTGACGTCTGCGGTGCTGCGCCGGGCCAAGTGGAAAGTGTGGTGGGAGCGCGCGCGGCGCAGTCTCCCAGGCGGTCCCGTCGCGTGTGGACTGGAGGCTCCCTCTTATGACGGAGCAACACGTGGAGTGATTCTGGGGCGGGTCTGGTGGCTTCTCGGCCAGTGGGGACGTGCCAAGAGGCGTCTTTGGAGGAGGTTGTTGGGGACGCAACGGATCATTCCGATTCGATCAAGGGATAAGGAGGCACTCCGGTTTGAAAAAAGCCACTTTCGACCTGGCACCGAAAAAGACAAGGAGAAGCTGGGAAAGTTAAAGAGAAAAGTGGAGAAGGATATGGTAGGGATCCTGAGGCGTGGGGGATTGGTGCGGTTCCAATTTTGTGCACGACAGTTGGCCCGTGCATGGAGGTGAGTGGGAAACGTGGCGTGGAGGGTGTCGGCACCCGACCCGCAAGTGTTACCACCCCTGGGGTGGGCCTTGGCGGTGATCCCGAGACCAACCCGACCCTGGCGTGCGGTACGGGAGGCGAGGTGGATGATCCCAAGGCCAACACGCCCTGGACGCGCGTGGAGGTGAGTGGGAAACGTCGCGTGGAGGGTATTGGCTCCCGGGCTGCAAGTGCTCCCGCCCCTGGGGTGGGCCTTGCTGGTGATCCCGAGACCAACCCGACCCTGGCGTGCGGAACAGGAGGCGAGGTGGACGATCCCGAGGCCAGCAGCATTGGACGCGGGAACCGTGGGCGATGTCGGCGCAACTTATATCTGGGAGGCAGGCCCCACGTGACAGTTGTGGCCCGATGACTCCCGCCGCAGTTCGATCATGGATTCAGTGGATGGTGGCTTGTCGGTGACTTCGGTTGTGCCTATCGATAGCACAGTCGTGACAGAGGAGGGGGAGGAGGTTTTTGAGGTTTCACTGTCAACCCACCTGGACTCTGAGGATAGAGTTTTCGAGTGTGATGCTCAAGGGGAGGAGGACGAGGTGGATTCTAGGGCCAATGCGGCTGAGTTGGGTGTCGGAGAGGTGGACCCATTCGTCACCCTTCATGAGCCATTGCCGTCTGAGAACCCACAATTTAGCAGACTGAAGGCTTTATGTGTGAACTTGCTAAGAAGTTGGCTCCGCGAGTTGGAGTCTTCAGCGGGGTCGCGCCTTGTTGAGGTGTTATGCACCCCGCACCGGCACACTCGTAGCTCGAGTGTCCCATGCCCATCTAGCAAGCCTCTCAAAAAGGCATATGTTGCCAACACCGTGTGCTTCTCAAGGCACTTGTGTTGTGCCAGACAACATAGTGGTGGATGAGGCGGCATTGCAGGATTTTCGGAACCTCTTCGACTCGCCAATGAAGGACGCGCATTTGCGGGTTGTTGCTTCTATCTTTGGCACGGAGATGCCACCCAAGGTGTGTTACAGGAGATGAGTATCCCAGTGGTCAGTACACACTGATGTTTTGGGTTTAGGCCTAGGATTGGAGTTTCATTGATGTTTATAGATTATAGCATAGACATCTTGAGTTGGAATCCTCGCGGCCTGAATGAGCCGGACAAGAAAAATGTTGCGAGGGATTTTGTGGAGTCTTTGCATGTAAACTTGGTGTGTCTGCATGAAGTAAAGTTAAATGTGGTGGAACGCTACATGATCCTTCAGTGCCTTGGTCCAGCATTTGATGCATTCGAATATATGCCAGCGGCGGAAACTAGAGGAGGAGTGCTTGTGGCTTGGGACACGACTGTCCTCAACTTCTCTCATGTCAGCAGGGATCTGCATACGCTGACAGGAGAAATCACAACAAAAGAGAATAAGAGTTGGTGGATGTCGGTGGTTTATGGCCCACAAACCGACGCAGAGAAAACCCAATTCTTGCAAGAGCTTGCAGAGAGACGGATGCTATGCCCTGGCCCGTGGATTATTGTGGGAGACTTCAACATGATCCTCTCGGCGGCAGAGAAAAACAACACAAACCTGAACATAAATATGATGAGTCGATTCATGAACTTTGTAAACCTTCATGAGCTCCGTGATTTGTAATTACATGGGAGAATGTACACTTGGAGTAATGAGAGGGCAACTCCAACTATGACATTTATTGATAAAGCTTTAGCTTTGGTTGACTGGGACATCCTATTCCCAGGTTGTATCCTTCCGGCGCTGTCAAGTAACATTTCGGACCATACCCCACTGCATTTCTCCTTGAGCGCGGCTGTAAAGCCTAAACGGAAATTCAGGTTCGAGATGTTCTGCTTGAAGTTAGAGGGCTTTGATGACGCGGTGAAGGAGGGTTGGGTCTGTGATGAAGCAATTGTGGATCCGTTCAAACGCCTGGATGCACTATTCAGGAACTTGGCAGCCTATCTCCAATCGTGGGGGCAACATAAGGTGGGAAACATTAAAATCCAGCTGGCAATTGCAAACACGATCATTTTCAGACTGGAGGCGGCTCAGAATAGGAGGCAGTTATCCACGGGAGAAATTTGATTTCGACGCATGCTCAAATTGGCGATCCTAGGGCTCGCTTCTGTGGAGCGCACTGTGGCTAGGCAAAGGTCAAGGATGAGATTGCTTAAGGAGGGGGATGCTAATACTGGAATTTTCCACGCAGTTTCCAACGACAGAAAGGGTAAGAGTTTCATCCCCGCAGTGAGAGTGGGGGGTTCTCTGATCACGGACCAATCCCAGAAAGAGGAAGTTTTCTTCCAGGTATACCAGGAGTTGTTGGGGAAGCTGCAGACGAGGGAGTACTCTTTGGATCTAGGTTACATAGGCCTTCAAACCCAGGAGTAGCATGATCTGGACGGGTTATTCTCACAGGAGGAGGTTTGGGCCATCATTAGGGAGTTGCCTGCGTATAGGGCCGCTGGGCTGGTTGGGTTTTGTGGTGCGTTTTACCAGAAAGCCTGACATATCATTAAGCCTGATATTATGGCAGCACTTTAGAAATTGGCTCTTGGAGATGGTAGGGGTTTTGGTAAGCTTAATAGGAATCTCATCACGCTGATACCTAAAAAGCAAGATGAACTGTAGACATGGGATTTCAGACCGATCAGTCTTGTTCATACCTTCTCCAAACTATTCTCTAAACTGCTAGCCAATCGTTTTAGAACCAAACTGGGAGAGCTGGTGAGTACAAATCAGTCTGCATTTGTGAAGGCAGGATTCTAGACGACAACTTCATCTTGGTTAGACAAATGGCTCGAAAAATTAATATCAGGAGGGACAAGGGTTTCCTGATTAAGCTGGACATCTCCAGAGCGTTTGATTCTCTCTCTTGGGCATTTCTGTTGGAGGTACTTAGACAGAGAGGCTTCAGGGAGTGGTGGTGCAAAATTATCGCGATCCTGCTGTATACAACAAGCACTAAAGTGGTGGTCAATGGGGTACTTGGGAAAATAATCTACCATGCTCGGGGTTTGTGTCAAGGGGACCCTATTTGCCCCATGATGTTTGTTCTGGCTATGGAGGTAATCACGTTATCGGTTGCAAAGGCAGTGTAGGAAGGGTTGTTTACCCCTCTGGTGGGATGCACGGCTATGCATAGAGTCTCAGTATACGCAGATGATGTGGTGCTCTTTGCCAAGCCCACAAAGATGGATTTGGCCGTGGTTCACATAATCTTGCATATTTTTCGCGAGGCTTCAGGTTTAAAGTCAACTATGCTAAAACCTCCGCAACACTCATTCGGGGAGAGGAGGTGGACGAGACTTTGGTAGCACAAGCCCTGGGCTGAATATCTCACAGTTTCCTATAAAATATTTGGGCCTGCAGTTGGCTTTGTGTCCTTTGACCAAAACCGAGTGGCAACCTTTGTTGGATCAGGTTCTTAAGAGTGTCCCGACTTGGCAACGCGGGATTATATGGAGAGAGGGTAGGCTAACCTTGGTTAAATCAGTGGTTTCTGCGAGACCGGTGCACCAGTTGCTAGTGGCAGAGGCACCAAGTTGGCTTCTGGAAGAAATTAATAAATGGATTCGAGGGCTGTTGTGGGCAGGGTCAGATCGTGCGAGAGGTGGACAATGTCTTGTAGCGTGGGAGAACGTTTGCAAGCCATTTTGTTATGGGGGCCTAGGTCTAAAGAATCTGGAGACTCAGGGGCTGGCTCTTCGGGTGAGATGGGAATGGCTGAGGAGGACTCATGCATCAAGGCCCTGGAAGGGACTGCCAATGATGAAAGACACAATGGATGTGGAAGTATTCAACAGTCTCGTCCGCATCAATGTCGGGGATGGAAAGAGGATCCTGTTCTGGAAGGTTATGTGGATCAGGGTTTGGCAATCCAGGAGTTAGCTCCTCTCCTCCGAGACGCAATAATATCGAGAACTACCAACAAAAGAACAACAGAAGAATCTCTAACTGAGAATCGATGGATAATCGACATTAGGGGGACTTGGTCCACGAAGATGTAAACCGAGTGCATCAATCTCTGGCTGGCGATCTAAGAGGTCTCACGGAATGAGTCGAGACCGGATGAGTTTGTGTGGCCTGCTGGGATGTCAGGGAGATACTTAGCGAGCTCCACGTACAAGGCATTGATGTAGGGGCAAATTAGACCCCCTATAGCATCTGGAGTGTGGAAGTGTTGGGCACCGGATAAGTGCAAAATCTTCGTGTGGTTAGCACTTCAGTACAAAATCTGGACCTCAGATAGGAGAGCTAGGCATGATTTGCAGGACCATCCGGATGTTTTCAAGATGTGTCTGCAAGAGATTGAGACCACCGATCATATCCTCGTGCAATGTGTATTTTCCAGACAGGTGTGGTTGACACTCCAGGAGAGATTCAAAGACAAGCAAAGGAAGGCAGTAGACTCACTGGTAATCCTGATTACGTGGATGATCTGGAAGAAACATAATGCGAGGGTATTTGGGAACACAAACCAAATCTGCAACGAGGAGACACTGACAACGAGAGCTTTCGATGAGTTGCAGCGTTGGGTTGACGCAGGAGCGGGAGTAGGAGCCATCCTTCGTGATTAGTCGATTAGGAGTGGTGTGGGGTGTGTGCGACAACTGCGTTATGCGTAACATACGTTGTCGTAAACTCTTGTAATTAGAATTTACAACTCTCTTTTCTATAAAAATCTGCTATGCAATTGCATACCCTAAAAAAAAGAGCAATTTTCTTTAGTTCTGTGAAAGAATTTTTTCCATGAGGTTGGACTTCATGTTTTTTTTCTATAAGATTTGTATTACAAGATTTTTATGGGAATGTTTCGTATAGGATATCTATGAATCAAACAAGCAATATAGTAAAGTTTTCTATAGAATCCAATCCTACAAAAATTATGCCATTCCAATGAGTCAAAGAGGCTCTGATTGTTTCTATATGTATTGTTTGCAAACATTGATTGCTATCTGGCATATATGTTGCAATGTTTTTTTTCCCGATTTGCTACAACCAATGGAACAATTGTTTACATTCATTTGAGAAGTTGTAACAGTTTTAGGTCCCGCTTGGATTACAATTTAAATACACGGCTAGAAATCACGAAGGTATCTCATAGGTCAAATGGGTGGAAAAGATACGGACCTAGGATGGTACGTAATTTCTTACCCTCGTTTTGGGCTAATTTGCGGCCAACCAAGCGGGCCATTACATTTTTTTTACATACTGGGAGAGAAATAATGCAACCATGTTGAATACGAAAAGAAAAATGTTACGCGCGGGAGTTCTTTGCGTTGATCTGACACTTCAGAACAGTCGGCCCAAACAACGGGTCGCGCCACCCATATAAGAACAGATAAAACGTTGAGTAGAGTACCAAAATGAGCAAGAATGTCTTCCCCTTAAAAGAAAATGAACAAAAGAATGATCTCAGCGATTACTCCCTCCGTTCCTAAATGTAAGATGTTTTACCTCTTTTCTACATTCACACATGTCTATATGTATGTAGACAACTTTTAGTGTATATGTTCGCTCATATAATATGTAGAGAAAATTCCTTATTTGACACTCCCTTAAAACCATGTTCCTTATTTGACACTATAGAAAATTTGCTTCCCTACATGACCTATAGTCTAAATTTGTTTCCCTATATGACACTCTAGTGCATTTTGTACACGTGCAAAGACTTTTCTACCCCTATGTATAATGTGACCAGAAATATATATAAGATAATTGTTGTGCACAAGAAATTTGTCATGGGTCAGACAACGCTGAGCCTAATTGGCGTTCGACGTGATTTTGTATAAAATAACAATTTAAATACTTGCGTATGCTACTAAAAGAAATTGGGGTATACGTACTAACTTTTATCTCTTAAGAGATCTAAGCGCAGGGCTATTCAGCCCCTAAGAATCGCTCCTGGCGTGGACCAGCCTGTCAGCGTGTGTCTGTGGGGGTCGTCCTGTTCCTTCCTTCGACCGTGTCGCTTGTGTGGGCCTTTCTTTTGCGCTGGCGCTACCCATGTGGCGTACCGCGTACGTGGTCATTTCTGGGGATACGTCAGTTCGCACCGTCGGGTTGCTGCTTCTTTTTGTCTCGTCTCTTCACCGGCAGTCTCCTTTCTTTCCTTCCTCTCGCTTTCTCTCCCGCGGAGGTCGTCTCTTCTCTTCTCTGGATTTTTCGCTCCAGGCTGGTTTTTCGGCGTTCGTTTGATTGCTGCTTGTTACTCTGGCCTTTGGTGGTGCTCGAAGTGTCTCCTTTTGTGCTATGGCCGGCGTCGTCTTCTCGGTGGCTTGTTTCTCTTCTTCCTGCATTTCTTGCTTCCATCTTGTTTTTTTATTGTTGAGTGCATTGTGTGCCATCTATGCGTGTAGATCTGCACCTTGCATGTGTTTCCTGGTACTATTTTTGTGGAGAATCGCGGATCTTGTGTGGTTTTTTTTGTTCGGATGATTTTGGGTGGATTCGTTGTTTTTAGATTGCATGTTGGTGGTTTCAATTTTCTTGCATTGCGAGTTGTGCTGGGGTGTGCTTGTTGTTCTAGAACTGGTTATTGGGTAGGGGATGTGATTGGATTTGTGGGTGTCGTTTTCGGTTCATATGATTTGGGGGTGGTCGTTCTATTTCAGATTGCGTGTTCATTCTTCGATTTTGCTTGTAGTGCGACTTGTTTTGGGGGAGTGCTTGCTGTTTTGGAGCTGGTCATCGGTTAAAGATGTGTTTGGGCTTGTTTGGATTTGGGGAGTGCTTGCGATTCGATTTTTCTTGCGATGCAAACTTGCTGGTCACCGCGCAAAACCTAGATGCGTCCAGTTCGTTGGCATTGAGGTCAGCCTAATTATGGTGTCGGCTAGCAGTCGGCAGCGCCAATTTGGCCCATTGCGCCGCAACTTTTCGAACTGCGCCTCCTGGATTTATAGTGTCACCTCATTCCCCCTACCTCGGCTCTGCGTCCAGCGTGACTGCTGGCTCAATCCAATGATGCTGCTCTGTGTCGGCTACTTCTACTCCAGCCGAGCGAGGGCAGTGGTGCTGTCGCCGCAATCTCCCGCGACGGCTTCCTCGACTACTTTGACTAGCTCGCCCGTCGGGGACGGCGATGAGTACATCGCGCTGCTGCGGTTCCCTTCTCTGATCTGCCCCCTTGTGCTCTGAGGTGCCATTGTCATTGATCCATTGTGCTGGTCTGGTGCTCCCGTTTTCCCGCCGAAGTGACGATGACACAGACATGGTTCTCTAGAACTTGGCTTCTATGATGGTTATTTGGATATCAACTTCTGGACTATGGCTTACGAAAAAATAGGATTTCTACATGTTGTTGGAAGGGTATCATAGGGCTTCTCTCTAATCATAATCTGTGTTATAGCCGTGGTGCTTACAAAGCTTGAACTTTGAGGACTGCTACTATTCTAGCCACAAAATGCTCCGGAAGTTGTTGTGGTTAATATTTGTGTGCTAGCTAGGCTTTGGTGGCTCTCATAAGGGTACATTTGGTTATGAGTGCTAAGTATTGCTTTGCTCTAGAATTAGAGGACAACATATGATGTCCTGATCTTAGTTGTCTTCTGTACTACAAATAGTTGTCAGTTCTAGTAATTATTACGTTTCTTAGAGAGCATGAGGCGATGGCAATGCCAGTTGACCATCAGTTATCAAATTTGGTGATATATGTTTGGTGAATTGCAAAGCTAGCAGCCAAGGGCATTATCCACTGGCTTAGTTATCACCATGCTTTATATATTTTGGGGGCAGGGAGTAGAAAACATCCATTCATATATACTTAGTTGGATATGTTATTGTTGTTGAGTCGCTTCTTTGGCAGGTTTGCTTCCATGTATGACATTTTGTCAGGTTTGTTTTTTCCACCTTCTGGTTATGTTGGACTTAGATATAGGACTTAAGTATTTATTTTCTCTCTTACCCGGCGAATGATGTGCTATTTTTCTTCCTTTTTTGTGAAACAACAATTTTCTTCCTTTTGTTAAGAGAAATTTCATCTATAGATGAAGAACATAACGAGTCCAATTGATTGCTTGAGTATAGTGAGGAATAGCAAGAAATAGAATATGTAACTAAATTCAAAAGTATTATATTAGTCTCTCCACTTTTGAAAATTTTGCAACGCTAAGAGGTGTCCATATCATGTGTTCACCAAGGTAGTTTGGCCAATGAACGGCTGGATGCTTAGAACCAGAATAGATTTTACCGTGTGCATAAGTGTTGATCGAAAATGTTAGAAATGATTTTGTTTCCGGTGTTTTAACACTAAACAACCGGTGGTAAAGCTAATAAAACTAGCACTTTTAAGCGTAGTGAAATCAAAGAAGACCACTATCTAACCATACCTAAGAACTGCATTTGATAGTTGTTGTGTTAGATTATCAATGGAATACTGAGGAGAAAAAACACTTCTTTGTCAAATATTTGAGGAACCTGACCACACGACATATGCTTTCAAGCAGACAATTATTATGCTATTATCTTTCTTCTAAAACAATATTCTCGGATCAGTCGTCATAAACCAGTTAAATGTCTTAGATACTTAGCGGTTAAGCTATAATTCCGATTCCCGCCTTTTTGTTTCTTTTGTGGTGCATGTTTGTAGTATTTTGTTCAGTTTTCCTATTACTAAACTCCTTTCTGATACTTTTAGTTTTGTATTGCAAAGCAACATCAGACATCCTTCTAATGGGTTTTCTTTAATAAATGATATAGTACTGATTTTTGTAGCTCATATTGGCGTGACCATGATTTTGCTTCATAGTAGAAGTCTATAACGTGGTATGAGAGGATTCATCTAAAGAAACCGAGTAGCATTGATATTTTGAAGATGAGTAAGAAATGACACTTTCATTTTAGAGTTCTAATTTGCAGATCTACCACTTAATAATAGGAAACACAATGAAGAATGTGGAATTTGGCGGCTTGAGTGGTGTTGCGGTTGCAGCAACGCAGTGCATGGATCTGTTGTTTCTTCTGTTAGACCTGACATGTCGATCCATGTAGAATCTCACAGCTTCACATGGATCAGATTTAGCTTATAAAATCAATCTCACATGCGCGCATGAGGGAAAAACCAAGAAAGCAAACAAAGCTTATAAAATCAATCTCACATGGGCGGATGAGGGAAAAACCAAGAAAGCAAACAGCGCAGCGAAGCGCGCAAGGTCCATCTAGTATAGATCTACATGGATGTGTGAACGGACAACGACGTCGCCTAGAGGGGGGGGGGTGAATAGGCGATTAAAACTTTTCCGGTTAAAGATTGCTAAATGCGGAAGTAAACTAGGTGTTTAAATTAACAAGCATACAAACTAAATATTTTACGGTCAACTAGATGCACTAACAACTTATGCTAAGCAAGACAAGTAACAAGGTGATAGAAAGATATATGACTTCAAGCGCGAAGGCTATCACAATGTAAATTGCATAAGTAAAAAGTTCGGGTATATAAATAACCGAGACACACGGAGACGATGATGTATTCCCGAGTTCCTCCCATAAGGGGAGTACGTCTCGTTGGAGGGGTGTGAGCTCACCACGAAGGCCTACTCAACGCCACTAAGGCCTCACCCTATTCTCCGATAAACTTCCGCCACGAAGGCCTAGTTCACCTTGCACTATTGAACCCCTTTTAGGCGGGGATCGAGTCCTTTACAAACACAGTGGGGCACACATCCACAACTCAATTGGAGGCTCCCAAGAACACCACAAGTCGTCTAGGGTCAAAGACCCAAGAGTAACAAGCTCACAATCTTTCACTTCCACGAATCCTCCTGGAGAGAGCAAACCGATGCAACCGATGCAAATGGCAAGAGCACAAGTGCTCAAATCCTTCACTCTCAAATTCCAAAAAAGCAACAAATGCTTATGGGGGAATAAGAGAGGAAGAACGATGGAGAAACACCAAGAACTCCAAGATCAAGATCTACTAGGTTTCCCTCACTAAGAAGGAGGATGGATTGGTGGAAATGTAGATCTAGATCTCCTCTAAATTCTCCCTCAAAGATATGCAAGAATAATTGGAGGGATTGAGAGAGGAGCAAGTTTTCCAAAGTCAACAATGGTGGAGAGAGAGAGAGGAAAGACGGGCTGGAAAAGTCTTGGGGACTTTGGGGAAGAAAGCCCCTTAAATATGTGCTAAAAAACTAGCCGTTTTCCACTTTTTCCGTCCATTCCGGAATGTTCCGGAATGATTCCGGAGTCCGGAATGGCCCGGAATTGATTCCGTAGCGATTCCGGATGGCAACAAAGCATTTTCCCGTTGAAGTCGGAATAATTCCGGATGGTCCGGAATGGTCCGGAATAATTCCGGATTGCAACAGTGAGACTGAAAACCGATACGAGAGATGCCATAACTTTTGTATATGGACTCCGTTTTCGATGTTCTTGGGCTCGTTGAAATCGCAACGACGAGCACTACAAGAATATGCCGAGAAACATCATTGTCCATAAATGGAAGATAAAATCAAATGGTAAAGGTTTAGACCTCTCAAATAGGAACACCTGGTAAAACCTCCAACACACATAACTTTTGCGAATGAACTCCGAATTAGGTGAATCCAAATGGGTTGGAAAGGTAATAACAAGGACTATCCAAACAAAAAAAGGAATGGAGAAGTTACCACACATGGAAGGTGTGAAAACATTCTCAAAGCTGAACCGAATATTTTCACCACCGAAATCGCAACAAGTTTTTCTTACCAAAACCGTCTTCGATAAACCTTGGCTTTCCATGAAGATCACGACAAGCACTAAAACCCAAAGGAGACAAAAAGACAAATAAGAACCAAGAAAGATGATATGAAAAGTATGCAAAGGTTTGAGCTCTCATAACGATTCGATCAAGTTACTCACTTGAGAGCCCCTCTTGATAGTACGACTATCTATCCTATAACCCGGTCTCCCAAAGGCACGAGACCGGTAAAATAGAAAACCTATCAAGATTATACCTTAAACTTGAGCATTCCACTTGATCTATATGATGACGATATCGACTCTCTCAAGTTGGATCTTCTTTCTTGTTTGCGCTTGCTAGCACAAGCTCTGCTTGATGAAGACTTGCAAGTTGCTCCCCCATACACCATTATGGGAGAGACCCTTCTCGGCAAATCTTCACAAGGACACAATCTCCAAAAGGGTGGCAAGCATCAAGCATAGGATATCTTCTAGATGCTTCACTTGAGATTCCACGTCAAGCTAGATGACGAACACCGCTTGACGACGACATAGACCACGGGCTATATGAAATCTTCCTTTTGGTTCAAGCCCATGGAAAGATACCTAACCACACATAAAGATGCCACACACACATATGATGGGTTATTTCACAAAGTTATATTTACAATTGCTTACCATACCATGAGATACACAATCCCACTTGGTACAAATTGTAACTTTGTGTGTTGATCACTTGCTTGATCAACCTTGTATCTTTGCTTCTCACTTCAAATGATGATGTCTTGAAGATGATAATGAAAGATCACCTAATCCTTTTCTTCAAAACACACTAGCAATAAGCTCAACTCAAACCATGACCAATCTTCATATAAATCTTTGAATATAACAATGGCCATAAAGAAAGCTAATAGAGTTCAACACATGAACTCCATTATTTCCTATGGACAAGAACTACAAGGATAACTAAATGCAACCATTAGTCCATAAGGATTGTCATTAATTAACAAAACCACATATGGGGGCACCATGCGCTTTCAATGTGTTTTTGGAGCTTTGCTGTACTGGAAAGTTACATTCATGCACTAGGTTCTCGTGTTGGCACGTATAACCGTGGACAAGAAAAATGGCTAAGCCACGTACGAGACCTTCCTAGTTTTTTTTTAAATTTTCATGTATATATAAATAAAGCAGACAAGCCCGCCTCATTAAAAACATTCCAGTCCCCTTAGGTACACTGGAAGGAAAAGAGTGCGTAAGAAAGCTTGCTGCTGACAGATTACATAGTTGCCTCAAAGAGGATTACATCACTGGCTAGGGGCTCGTTAATAAACTCTGGGGGATCCTCAATCCAACAAACTGAATTAGGAACGTCCGCTTTACTAGCTAGGATATGAGCCACTCTATTACTATCCCTAGGACAATGAGAGAAAATAACATGCGTGAAATTGCGGGCAAGAAAAGTACATTCTTCAAAGATGGCTGAAGCGGCACCTAAGGAGTTTCCTCCTTCGCACATGGTGTTTATAATCTCCAGACAATCGCCATTGACCTCAATTCTGTTGCACCCGATCTGGCCTACGAGAATGAGTCCATCCCTGAGAGCCCACGCCTCAACACTTACCACATATGGTATATTTGATATAGTACGACAATTGGCGGCCAAAAAATACCCTTGTCGTCTCTTAACACCGCCCCTGTTGAGCCAATGCATCCATTGAGACAAAAAGAAGCATCAAAGTTTAATTTAACATAATTAGTCGCCGGTTTCAACTAACCTTGTCTTCTCACCGGTGAGGTTTTCTTGTAGGACTTTGCATGTTTTAGGGCCATGGCTAGTATAGTTTGTGTGGTAATTGCCGGTTTAGTATCATGTTCATCACGAGCAATCTTTCTATGCTCCCACCATATGAACCAGCAAGAAGTAATGATTAACTCCTTTGATCCAACCTCCACGAACTCTGGAGCTGATTCGATGTTACTCCTCAGAATATATTCCAAAACCCCGGAGCCTTCTCTATCCATCTGCACCATGTCATTGATCATGGACCAAAGGCCCATATTTTCCCATATTTGTCTAACACGGCTACAACTGAAAAAAGCATGAGTAAGATCCTCACAATTTGACTTACATATAGGGCAAGAACTCTCAGAGATTATATTTCTATTCGCCAAAATACTTTTGCAAGGGATAGTTCCATGTAAAATCTCCAAGCAAATTTTTTAATCTTTAAAGGAACTTGGAGTTTCCAAAGAATATCCCAAACTGGATTGATGTCAGATGTACCAGGTCCACTAGTTCTGATTAGCTTCCTACCGTGTTGATGGTCCCACTCAATATAATAAGCTGATCAAACCGTGAAAATTCCCTTCTTTGTATTATTCCAGGATATAAAATCTTCCATCGTACCAAAACATAGAGGGATTTGGAGTATACGATGGACATCCACTGATAGGAAATTATCCCGGATTTTTTGTTCATCCCAACATCTTCTCTCAGTATCAATAATATCCGAAACCAAAGAGATGGAGGACACCCCTCTCTCGGATATAACATTTCTAGAGGGGCTTTTGGGGATCTAGGGGTCCTCCCAAATTTTAATATTTGAGCCATCGCCGACTCTCCAGATACACCCCCTATTGAATGTTTGTATCCCTGCTCATACACTTTGCCAGGTAAAAGATGAACCTTTCATTAGTCTTGCATTTAACAAATCACCCGATGGGAAATACTTGTCCTGTAGAACCCTAGCACAGAGGGATTTCGGTTCACTGAGTAGTCTCCATGCTTGGCGGGCTAACATAGATAGATTAAAACAATGCAGGTCTCTAAATCCCATACCACCTCTCTTCTTTGGCACACACATCTTCCACCAAGCAAACCAATGCATATGTTTCTGTGCCTCTTCATCTCCCCACCAGTACCAGGTCATAGCATCTGTGACACCTTTAATAACAAGTTTAGGGAGTTTGAACACTGACATAGCATATGTTGGGATGGCCTGGGCCACTGCCTTAAGAAGAATCTCTTTTCCACCATAGGATAGTGTTTTCTCTTTATAGCCTCTCAGTATTTGCACTACTCTATCAATGATATGAGCAAAACAATCAGAACGATCAATACCTACTTGGGTAGGCAATCCAAGGTAAGTATCAGTAATGGCCTCCGTCAAAATATTTAGTTCCAGGCAAATCGACTCTCTAATTTCCACACTAGTACAGGGGCTGAAAAAAATACTCGATTTCGCTTCACTAATCAGTTGTCCCGAAGAATCACAATAATCATGAAGAATTGCACTCAAAGTAGTTGCATTGCCCAGATCTGCCTTCATGAGAATAAGAGAATCATCCGCGAACAGGAGGTGAGAAACAACAGGTGCATTACGGCACACTTTAACACCCAGAAGGTTACCTGACTCCTCTGCATCGAGAAGTAGGCTGGTCAATCCCTCAGCGCATAACAAAAAGAGATATGGAGATAAGGGGTCTCCTAGCCGCAACCCCCTGGAAGAAGATAGCACATCCGTCTCCATCCCATTGAACCGAACCCTGTATTTAACAGATTTGACACATGCCATAACCAATTTAATCTAGTCAGACTCAAAACCCAATTTTTCGATTATTTTTCCAGGAAAGTCCATTCAACTCTGTCATAGGCCTTATGCATGTCCAATTTTATAGCACACCAACCAGACTTGCCTGTTCTCTTCTTCTTGATAGTATGACAGGATTCATAGGCAACTAGCACATTATCAATAGTAAGGCGGCCCGGGACAAAAGCACTTTGAGTTGATGAGATAATATATGGGAGGATGCCCTTCAATCTAGTTGCAATCACCTTAGAAATAACCTTATAAGTGACATTACAGAGGCTTATAGGTCTGAATTGAGTTACCTTAGAGGGACTATCGACTTTCGAATAAGCACAATGGTAGTATCGTTCCAATCTTGTGGAATTTTTGCTGTATTGATAGCTAAGAGAATTTCATTAGTAAGTTCATGTCGAAAAAGCCCCCAATACTTCTTAAAGAATATTGCATGAAGGCCATCTGGACCCGGGGCTTTTAAGTCCCCAATATTGAAGAGGTTTTTTTTCACTTCCTCTTTAGTATAAGGCCCTGTCAGATTAGAATTCATGGCTCTAGTGACTTTTTCTTGACTTTTGATAAAACCTCCTCATTCGGGACAGGAACTTCTGAAGAAAAAGTCCATGGAAATAGGTTTCGATAAAATCCGAGAGAGTAGCCCCTTCAATAATATTACCATTGTCATCCTCAAGGGATTTTATCATGTTTCTCTTCTTTCTTTCCGAAGCAAATTTATGGAAAAAGCTAGTATTACGGTCACCATTTTTTAACCAGTTGACACGGCTTCTCTGGATCCATTTGGTCTCCTCTTTTTCCATCTCTTGCTCAATCTGTATCTGTAGTTGTTGTTGCTTTGCGGAAGCTTCATCGGATAGAGGTCTACTAAGAACCTTGTTTAGTTCCTTCTGCAAGGAACGCAATGATCGACGAGGCTCCCTCAACGTCTGCATCTCCCAAGCATGCAGAGTCTCATGTACATGGGCTAAGCGTTGCGCCACGAACGAGTATCCAACTTGCTGGGCTCGGAGCCAGGCCGAATGAACTACCTCATTTACTTCCTCCTCCATGAGCCAAGCTGCTTCGAACATCTTTTGCTTTCCCTTAATAGGCCGATGGATATTAGTGAGATAATCCGTATCGACAGTAATTGGACGATGATCCGATTTATAAAAATCCTCATGAATCACACATGAAAACTGAAATTTATCAATCCACTCTTGATTAGCCACAACTCTTTCTAACCTCTCCCTGATTTTCCCTCTTCTCCATGTATATATGTCTCTGTGAAATCCGAGATCACAATCAGATAGGACATCTCTAAAGCCTTGCATACGTCTTTGGGGTCTGAGAATGCCTCGCTCTTTTTCAGTATTAGAGAGGATTTCATTGAAGTCTCCAATAACCACCCACGGAAGATTAACCATCACCTGTAAGTTTCTGATATAATCCCATGTCAGATGCTTTCTATCACCACTTGGTTCCCCATAAATGCCCGTAATACGCCAAGCATCTCTAGTACCTTCGTTAATACGAATATCCAAAAAGTTAGTATGTTCAGTAAAAGAGATCACATGTAAGCTATTGTTCGAGAACAGAATTAAACCCCCACTTCGCCCATCACTCTCCGAGATGATCATGCTATGAAAACCGAGTCTTCTTCTTAAATTTTCTGCTTTTGCTTTAGAAAGGTGAGTCTCCGATAGAAATAGGACATCTGCTTTAACTCGCTCCTGGACACCCAGCAGCGATCTAACTGCCGTGGTTTTCTAGAGACCACGGCAGTTTGAACCACAAAGTTTCATTGCGACCGGACGGGTTCCTCGTGAGAACCCGCCGATCCTAGTGATGGGGAGTTAGCTCCAACCATCTTAGCTTTCTTCATCCGAAAAGACCCATGCGAATTGGATTTTGATAAATCCTCTTCTACTTCATGTGTCACCATATTGTTGTGCAGTAATAGTTTTTCTTGGTTAATCTCTTCTCCATCCTTCTCATAAGACAATCTTTTTCTAATAGAAACATCCTCCTCTTTTTCCCTCATCTCACTATTTGTAGGTTTTAACGGACTAGTTGATGTATCATTGAGATAATCTTCCTTCGAGTCAGCTGTTTTGAAAGACGCCATAGCGTTATGGCGCCAACTTACTGTATTAACGTCAGTGTGAGGTGGGGGGATGCCACTGCCCCTTTGATCTCTACCTCGACCACGTTGAAAGCCACGTCCTCCTCGTGATCCACTAAAACCAGACGTTCTTCTTCCATGCCAAGTGTCCCAATCAGCTTTAAGAAAACCTCCCCACTTCAGGTTTGAGCTATCGTGTTCGCCTATCCCGCACTCCAGGTGGGTATGTCCAAAACAGCCACACGCCGCACAGAATTTGAGATTTTTTTCATACTTGATTTGGAAGGCCTCACGTTGGCCCGCTCAAGAGAGAGAAACAATCCGAGGAAGAGGTTTACGGAAATCGAGTTTTACCCACACCCTGAAAAAATTGCCCACATCATCAACAGTTGTTTCAACCTTGAGCACTTTACCACATTTTTTTCAACCATATTTTTGATCAGGTTCTAATCCCGGTACCCAATTGGTAGTTTGTGGATTTGGAGCCAAACCTCAATGTGATTAAGACCAATGGATTCAAATGGTACTAGGCCATCGTAGTCCTCAATTATCACTGCATTTTGTCTGAAGTGCCATGGGCCTCCCTCCTTCACCTTGATCCAATCCCCAAGACAGAAACATTGCACTGTGAAAATATTAGGTTCTAGACATGTAAAAATCACCTCTTTTGCTGGGCTCCACGCAATCCTCATATGTTGTTCAAACGCTTGAGGGCTGAAAGCATTGTTTGTGTGGACACGAACCAGGGCCAACCACTTCATCCCCAGAACCGGATCATCAAGGACATCCTCAAGCACCAGGTCGTCGAGATCCTCTTCCTCAATGCCAAGTCGCAACAACAGATCATCGATGTGCTCTGGACCTCTGTCAATCTGACCATCCTTCCTGCTGGATGCACTTGACGCATCCATGCTAAAACCCTGGAGCTCTACGGCGACACCCGACAGCAGACACGAACGGCTTGAAGCGATCTAGGGTTTGAGAGAAACCAGTCAGGTTGAGGTACCATAGGGATAGGACCCGGGCTAAAAAGCACAGATGCGGATCATGTCCCTAAGCCTTGCCGGAGACGGAAAAGAACTCCACACCGGACCGGATCAGGTGGGAGGAGAGGAACCCTATAATCGCCTTGGCGTCTAGGTCGGGAGAGACCTTCCTAGCTAGCATCTCATGCGCAGTAGGATTTAGTGGCCAACCGGATTGTACACATACATACCCAAATGCATACCGTGTCGGGCGACCGGAGGGCAGGCCCGGATGCATGCAGCCACGCATGCAACTAGCTAGGTATCGTATTGAGTGTAAACATTTCTGGTCATATTATGCACATGGGTAAAAAAATTCTTTTGAATTGTGTATAAAATGCACTAGTGTGTCATATAGGGAAAAAAATTAGCACAGGAGGTCATACAGGGAAGAAAATTTTCTCTAGTGTCAAATAAGGAACATGCTTTTAAAGGAGTGTCAAATAAGGAGTTCTCTCTAGTATGTATCTAGACAAAATGAACAATAGGTTAAACACCTTGTCGTGGGATAATCACGACAGACGTTACCCGTGGTAACTTACTTTGGGGCAAATCGACTCTGGTGTTTGGGAGAGGGTTTAGCTCAGGGGAAATCATGTTATCAGGTGATCTGGTAGCTCGGGCTGCAATGTCGCCGAGTCTCCGATCTAGGGTTACAACTATCAGCTCTCGTACTACAAGAATACTCGAATATCTGATAAAACTCTTCTGGTCTCTCGGTCCTAGGAGCCGGTTTATATATTACCCGGCTCTCTGGCTTCCTATACAAGACATACCCGGAACCTACCCGGAATCCGCACACAACCCTAAGTTTCCTAATCGTGTGCCCAAGGCATGGGTTACCAGACCTACGCTCCTTCTTGGGTCTTCTAGAAACTCCTCCACCTTGGGCCGGGTCTTGTGCGATTTCCTCCGGGCCGGGTTTCACCTAGGCATGAGCCTACCGGGTTACCATCCCCCCAACAGTAGTCCCCAGAATAGCTTGGACATCATGGGATCAACCATGAAACGCATGCTATTCCCTGCAAAACAATAAACATTCGAATTCATAGTATACTGGGTTAGAGCGCTTTTAACTATAGCCAGGCCTGCTCTTCGGGAGGTCCATACAATAACCCGGTTTTCCCCGAGCCAGGGCATCATTTCCCGGGTCAACACTCCAAAGAAACGTGACAAGACCCGGCATTCGTATCCCTATCCGTCAATCCGAGTGATACGCCTAAAATCCATCTCAATCTTTATCCGGATATCTCGCAACGACTACCTTGATACCTATACCCAAATATCCGGGCCGGATCAATCTCTTCCGAAAATTTCTCGCTTACCGCCCACACCCTAGGTACTTTCCCCCGCGCCTATAAATTGGCCCCAGGGGTCAACCCTAAATCTCAACGGCGATTTCCTCTTCTCCTTCTTCCTCTCGCTCCACCTCCGCGCCCTCGAGCCCAAAATCAAGCCCGCGTCCGCCAGAGCCGCGCCAGTACCCGCAAGGCCGCCGTCGGTCGCCGCATGCGCCTCCGTCAACGCCCGCACTCACACCTTCATCCGCGCCGCCGGAGCTCTCGAGACGTCGCCGCCGCGCATCTCCACCAACAAACCATCCCGGTAAGTTTCTCCGTCCACTAGATCTAGATCTCCCTTTTTCTTCAATCTCGCGCTAGTATTTTGGATTGGATTCACTCGTAGTCATCCGCCATTACTCCATTAGCTAGGCACGCTTCCGCGATCTCTAATCTCATATTTTTCCTCAATTTGTTCTTAGCTAGATCCATTTTCCATATCTCTCGCAAACACTTAGTTGTTTACTTTTCCCTCTTCCTGCTGTATCAAATAGTTGCGCTCTTCAAATTTCTTGGCATTTACTTACCCGCATTTTACCTCCATCTAGATCTACACTCCATGACTCCCAAGGCTAGTGCCAAGCTAAAGGGCAAAAACCTGGCTGGAAAGCAAAAGCCGGGTCAGTCGATTTCCGCCAATTGGGCAAAATCGACTGTCACCAAGGCTAAGCTTGACGAGCTAGCCGAGTCTGGCGTCCTGCCCGCTCAGCCGGAAATCCATTGGAGGGCGCCGGGTGAGGAGACCCGGCCTTCACCAGGCCCGAATGAGGTAGTCGTCTTCCTCGAGCACGTGATTCGGGGTTTCCGCCCCCCGGGTCACCGTTTCTTCCGGGATCTTTTAGATCATTATAAACTCCGGGTATTTGATATCGGCCCAAACTCTATGCTAAATATTTTCCATTTCATAGTCCTCTGTGAAGCTTATCTATGCACCTCTCCAAACCTCGCTTTATTCTTAGAATTATTCCAATGCAAACCCTGCCGGGAGAGCACGGACGGGGCCCTCCTAGTTTGTGGAGGGGTCCCGATTCAGAGACGTAAAAACTCTCTGATGCCGACTCTTAATCTTCACACTCATGTGAAGCACTGGCAGAAAACATTTTTCTACTGCCGAGACACATCTTTACCCGGCGAAAAGCCTTTGCCGGGTTTCTCTGATGATATCCTTTCTCTCTCCGATAATCGAAATTCTTTCGCACCCGAGGCCGATAGACAGTCTATCCAGCCTCTTCTCCACAAACTTGCTGTGCTGTCGGCCCAAGGACTCATTGGGCTTAACCTGATTAAAACCTGGGTCAGCTGCCGGATCCAGCCAAACAGCATCCGGCCCAAGCTTATGTGCGATTACTCCGGGCACGTCACCGACTGTCTCCGATATTCGGAGAAAACTTACCCGGCCGCGGATGTAAATAAAGCCATGAAGAATTTCTTGGCTGAAAAGATTGACGTCATCAGGAGCATATCCGGACTTAGTCCTTTTACACGCTCTAACCCGGCTTCTCCAGTAAGAACCGGCTATCACCCCTTTGATCCGACTGATATTTCTTATGCTCACATACTAACTTTTGTTTCTGTGTTTCTTACTCAGGAAACTGACGAATTCTGGAAGATAGTCACCCCTCCCCCTTCCGAAAACTCGGAGAAAGAAGAGGAACCGGCTGATAGCGATGAAGGTAAAACCGGGTCTTCTCTTTATACTTACTTCGTTAACTTATTAGACCAAACTTCTCCCCTTCCGACAATGCTCCTTATTCACCAGTGCTAGAGGACAAGGACGACACTCAGTCGGAAGAAAGTGAAGCAGAGCCGGAGGCTGAGGTTGGGGCCAAAAGGAAGACTAGGAGAGTTGTTTTCAAGGTTCCCTATTCTTCCATGACCTCCAAGCCATACTCCTATGCCAATATGTGCGAACTTAACAGGCATCTAACCACATCACCATCTCTGAAGGAATCAACTCCAGCCAAACGACGGGCAACCCGGACTTCTCCGGGTGACGATCCTCTTCGCCCGGGTATCCCTATGTCACCCGCTCGCCGAGCCGGTACTCCTCCAACTTGTCAATCCCATATTCCTAGAAAATATCCTTCTTCAAATCACCCATTAGCCGGACAGCTCCGGGTCTCACTTTCCGATTCTTTATCAGCATCTTCCGGGTCCAGCAACAATCTCCCGGCCGACTTTGTCGTGAATACCGGGTAATATGCTTCCCTTATTAGCCAATATATTTGTATTTTCCATGTCTTCTATCTAATACTTACTAACCTTTTCCTTTTCTTTCTCAGAGCCAAGGTTACACTTAGTGACCAGGGGGACATGCACATTGATAACCCGGCCATGGAAGACCCGGAGAATGTTGTGAAGCCCGCATCTGGCGGTGAAGAAGAAGAAGAACAGCTCGATGACCCTATTGACCAAGAAGCCGATTTTCCCCTACCAACGCATCAGTCGGCTGACGCTGATGTCGAGTTTCTGGGAATACAGAGGGGTGCCCCTGCTCCCAACACCCAGGCAACCAGAGTCGACCCGCTGAAGCAGGAAAGGACCCCGCCACCGGGTAACCTGAACCCTAGCTCCTCCAGGCCAAATCTCAGTGGCCTTGACTTTGAAAGGATGCTGGATGAACTTTATTCCCTGAAGACCAATGAAAGAGACATCCTCGAGTCCCTAGCTGCGGAGCATCAGGTAGCTTTACCGATATTGCTTACATACTCATCTAGTCCCCAAGTTCCGAGTTAACTGTACAGAGTTGGCTCGGTACTTCCATAACTGTGCAACCTTCCATACTCGGTTCTTATCCCGTAACCGACTGATTTTTCCTTGTCTGTTTTTGCAGGCTTACGTGACCCGGTCGGAGGAGATGTTGGCAAAAACCAACGAACTCCTCCAGGATGAGACCAAATTGCGGGAAGAGCTGGAAGCCGAGGTGAAGGACCTTTCCAAGGATTGCAAGAAATACAAGAAAAGGTTCCACCACGCTGAAGGTTTACTGAAGAAAATATCAACCGCTGTTGCCGACACTTACAGCTCCCTGATTGGTAAAGGATCCTAACTTCCTAATTATAACCCGGGTTTCTCATTTTGTAGGGTCTATAACCCGAGTCTTATAACTTTACTCTTCCTATTATTCTGCAGTTCCGGGTGAAAATGTTGAAGATGAATACGATATAGAGAAACTGAAGACCCTGAAGGCAGTGATTCGGCAATTTTCTGTGGGGACCAAGTGGATCCTTGAAGCCGTGAAGTAGCCTGGCGGTTATGGCGGTGTGTCCCAAATGCTTGATGCGTGCTCGACGGTCCCTGCCTGGATCGATCACTGGAAGCGCTCAGTATGCCGGGTTGGGGTGACCCGTGGCCTCGCGATGGCCAAAGCCTATTTTCCTAGGCTTGAGCCGGCAACGCTCGTGAACGGGTTCCCCGAGTTCAACACTGACGGCTCGCGATTCTCGGGTAAGGACTACAAATATATCCATGCTCAGGTACGCCACTCGGCAAGCTTGATAGCCGATAAACTGGACGTGAACAAGCTCACCCCGCCATACAACGCTGAAGATAAGCTGGTACCATCTGCTCTCCCTGCTCCCTTTGACATGCTAGCCCGGTGGAAGGAGGAAGTTGCCAAGAAAAAGGCCTAGGCCGACTCTGTGCCATCCTTGTCCACTCCAGTTGTCCCTCCTCCAGCTCGTGTTGATACCGTGGTTGACCCGAACACGGAGGCAGAGAAGACTACCGAAGAGAACGCCGAAGACCCGGCCGCCAAAAATACTGCTGATGACTCGGCTATGGATGCCGAGTGAAGTTTTACCCTTTTTCGCCCACGAACACTTATTCGGCCAATATGCACTATGTAATATGCCTGATACAATTATTTATTTGATAATGCGCCTGTGCACTTTTGATACTATTTTCTTGGTTTGTAACACGCTTAAACTTTAATGGCTTTGGTGGCCCTTTTGGCCATCCACCTTGATATGCTTTTTCCAGTCTTAAGCTTTTTGCCGCTTTTCTGATCTTTCTCCTTTTTCCACATCTATGAAACTCGGATTCCGGGTCTCAGGATTTTTGACTGGGTGAACTTTGCTTCTTAAGTCCCCAAGTCCACGAGACTCGGATTTTTGGGTTTTAAGCTCGATAGCTAAACAGTTTGTTGTTTTTCTCAAATTTCCAAGTCCCCAAGACCCAAATTTCTGACTCTAGGGATTTGTAGTTTTAAGAAAAATCTCCCTGTTTTCGCCACGGCCCAAAATATATAGCTACCCATATAAATTTTGAAGCTATGCTTAATACATTGCGAGTTTCCGGCTGTAGCCTTTTACTCCGCATAACTTGTGGTTTGGATGACCCTTTTGATCCTCTTTGTTATAAGCCGGCTTTCGCGTGGATATTCAGTGCTGCTATAACTTTATAAAAACAGGGTCAGGCAAGTCCCGGTGGGCATCATGACTGATTGTAATTACACGTTAGCAAAACACGCCACATTCTTGCGAGTCACATCAAGCTTAAACAAGAGAAATCAAGGAAGTTTGGCTCTATTGTCCGGTTATAAGATTGTAACAGTACTTATTGCAAGTAATCGATCCTCATAACCTAATGGCATCGTGGCCGGGTCTGAGATTGTAACTGTGTTATTCAAGCAATCAGCCCCCAAGACCTATATATGCAATCTATGAAAATTTTAAACCTAATATACTATGAACAAACAATTAATACTTACCTGATATGGAGTAAAGTAGAACAGGGAAATTGAAACAAACTAACAGAAAGAAATAAGAAATAAACAATATCATAGTTTGACAATCTCTTTATTGATATGAGAAAGGTTAGGTCAGCAAGCCGCCTCATTAAAAACCCTACAGTCCCCTTAGGTACCCTAGATAGGAAAAGAGTGTGTCTGAAACCTGCTGCCTGTTACATCGTGCAATTCAACTTGTAAACCTAGCCTATGCTAAGTGTAGTAGGGACGTAGCTGAGCCACATTCCATGGTCTTTCCCGTTCTTGCATAGATGAAGTGGTATGGGTGGTGTCATTGAGTGTAATCGACTCTTCCCTTGGATCTATTAAGTAGTATGATCCATTCTGCAAATTCCGGCTTATGATGAACGGGCCTTCCCATGGTGGATATAACTTGTGCTTTCCTTCCTTTGATTGTACTAGGTGCAATACCATGTCTTCTTCCTGGAAGACCCGGGTTTTGACTCGCCGACTGTGGTATCGCCTCAAATCCTGTTGATATATAGATGATCTCTCCAAAGCTTGCTCCCTGTGCTCTTCTAACATGTCCACGGCATCCTGCCGGGTCTTCTCGTTCTCCACCTCAAGATAAGCCGCCACTCGGGGCGAGTCATGAATAATGTCACTCGGAAGAATTGCCTCTGCATCATAAACCATGAAAAACAGAGTCATCTCAGTAGATCTATTAGGTGTAGTGTTAATTCCCCAAACCACTGATGGTAACTCCTCAACCCATGCTCCAGCAGCTCTGAGGCACGGGGCTCGTAGTCGTGGTTTCAACCCACGAAGTAACTCCTGGTTTGCTCTCTCCACCTGTCCATTAGCTTGTGGATGAGCTACCGAGGCTACGTCGAGGCAGATGCCATTGTTTCCACAAAACTTCTCCATATCTCCTAAGGACATGTTGGTTCCATTGTTTGTTATTATGCTATGAGGATACCCAAACCGATAGATGATCTTTTTCAGGAACTTAACTGTTGTGGCTGCTTCACAATTGGTGACTGGCATAACTTCAACCCACTTAGTAAACTTATCGATAGCCACCAAAAGATGAGTCTTTTTGCAAGGTGACGTGTGAAAGGGGCCCACCATATCCATACCCCAAACTGCAAACGGCCAGGTCAACGGAATTGTTTGCAACTCCATAGCCGGCACATGGGTTTGGCGAGCATACCTTTGACATCCATCACATCTTGCCACCAAGCGCTCCGCGTCCGCCAAAGCCGTGAGCCAGAAGAAGCCGTGTCGATACGCTTTAGCCACAAGGGATCTTGTGGAGGCATGATGCCCACAATCACCTTCATGGATTTCCCTTAAAATATGTCGGCCTTCCTCTGGTGTTACACAGTGCAAAAAGACTCCTGCATCACTCCTCTTATACAACTCACCATTGATGATAGAATAACCCTTTGCTCGTCTTAGGATTTGCCTGGCTAAAACTTCTTGTGGTGGTAACTCGCCCCGTGACAGGTAGGCCAGAAACGGCTCCGTCCACTCGGGAATAGCATGTACAGCGGCCACAAGCTCCAAATCTGTGTCTTGGTTGGCCACCTCTTCTTCAGACTCGGTTTTGACAGAGGGCCGCCATAGCTCGTCCAGAAAGACATTAGGCGGAACCGGCTCTCGGCGCGAGCCGAGTCTTGCGAGCGCATCTGCTGCCTCATTCTTTCGCCTATCAATATGTTCCACCTCATACCCGGAAAAAGATCCGGCCACCCTGTCTACCTCTCTGCGATACGCTGCCATTGTTGCATCCTTTCTATCCCAGGTTCCAGAGACCTGCTGTACCACAAGATCCGAGTCTCCATAGCACCTTATTCGCCTGATATTCATCTCCTTTGCTACACGCAGTCCATGCAATAGAGCCTCATACTCGGCCACGTTGTTAGAGCAATCGAAGTGGATTTGCAACACATAACTCAACTTGTCTCCTTTTGGTGATGTAAGTACCACCCCAGCTCCTGATCCCTCGTATTGCTTGGAACCGTCAAAGTGCATCACCCAAGACTCGGAACTTGGCATCATTGTGGGCATGCTTGTGTGGGTCCAATCATTGATAAAATCAGCTAAAGCCTGGGACTTGATCGCAGACCGAGGCTTGTAGTTGATGTGATAATCTCCCATCTCAATGGCCCACTTGGCTATTCTGCCCGTCGCATCTAAATTTCTGATAATATCTGCCATTGGTATAGAGCTAACCACTGTTATGGGGTGTTCCTGAAAGTACGGCTTCAATTTCCGACTGGCCATGAAGACCCCAAAAACTAGCTTTTGCCAATGCGGGTAACGCTGCTTTTCTTCCGATAAGACCTCACTCACATAGTAAACCGACCTTTGTACCAGATGATCCTTTTAATCTTCCTTGCGCTCAACTACAACCACTACGCTGACCGCCCGAGGCCCAGCAACAACGTATAACAACATGGACTCTTTGGGACCCGGTGCTGCCAGAATCGGCGCCTCAGATAACTGCTTTTTCAGAGCTTCAAATGCCTCGTCCGCCTCTTGGTCCCATAGAATTTGTCGGTTTTCTTCAAGAGTCGGTACAAGGGTATTGCTTTTTCTCCAAGCCTAGATATAAACCGGCTTAACGCTGCTACACATACTATGAGCTTCTGAACGTGTTTCAGGCCTTCCGGCTTTTTCAGGCTCTGGATGGCCTTGATCTTTTCCGGGTTTGCTTCAATCACTCTCTCGGACACGATGAAACCGAGTAACTTTCCTGCTGGGACCCCAAATACACACTTTGTGGGGTTAAGCTTCATCTGATATCTCCTCAGATTCTTGAATGTCTCTTTTAAGTCGTCAATGAATGTTTCTGCTTTCCTTGTTTTAATCACCACATCATCAACATAAGCATGGACGTTGCGTCCAATTTGATCCTCAAAGCACTTCTGAATGCACCATTGGTACGTTGCGCTAGCGTTTTTTAGCCCGAAAGTCATAGTTTTGTAACAAAAAGCTCCAAAGGGGGTCATGAATGATGTTTTCTCCCAATTTTCCTTTTTGAGTTTGATTTGGTGATACCCGGAATAAGCATCCAGGAAACACAATAGGTCACTTCCTGCCACTACATCTATGATCTGGTCTATTCTTGGAAGGGCAAACGGATCCTTTGGGCAATGCTTGTTGAGACTCGTGTAATCTATGCACATCCTCCATTCGTTGCTCTTTTTCAGCACTAGGACCGGGTTTGCCAGCCAATCCGGGTGGAAAACCTCCATAATAAAACCGGCTGCAAGGAGCCGAGCTATCTCCGCTCCTATAGCCTTTCTCCTTTCCTCATTCATTTTCTTTAGACCCTGCTTCACAGGCCTGGACTTTGGATCAACGTGCAAACTGTGCTCTGCTAACTCGGTCGGGATACCCGGCATGTCACTGGGCGTCCACGCAAAAACATCCTGATTCTCACGAATAAACTCTATAAGCGCCTCTTCCTCTTTGTTGTCTAGGTTAGAACCTATAGAAAATTGTTTGGAGGGGTCACCCTCGACAAAAGCCACCATATTGGTGTCATGGGCCGCTTTGAACTTTGCTCTCTCGTCCTGCGTATTCGGTCTCTTCAAAGCTGTTCTATCTTCCGGGTCTACGTGAGACCGATAATACTTGAGCTCTTCCTTCCTGCAAGCCTGTTCCGCCATCGCTGCATCTCCTTCGTCACACTCTGCTGCCACAACCCGATTCCCGTGTATAGTAATGGTATGCTTGGGACCCGGGATCTTTAGCTGCAAATACACGTAACACGGCCTGGCCATGAACTTAGCGTAAGCTGGCCTTCCGAATAGCGCGTGATAAGGACTGCGTAATTTGACCACTTCAAACGTGAGCCACTCCACTCGGAAGTTATCCTTGGATTCTCCAAAAACGACTTCAAGCGTTATCTTTCCTTCAGGGCACGCCGAGTGACCCGGCATAATTCCGTGGAAAACTGTGGAACTTTTCTGCAGCTAAGACTCCTTGAGCCCCATGCGTAGAAAGATTTCCCAATATAAGATATTAATGCTACTTCCACCGTCCATCAAAACCTTTTTCAGCTCGTAACCATTGACCTGCGGTGCCACCACCAACGCTAGCACACCCGGATGTTCTATTGTTTCCGGATGATCCCTTCTGCTCCACGTTACCTCTTGATATGACCATCTCAAATATCTCGGAACACCTGAAGAAACCGAGTTTACGGCCCTTTTAAGTATCTTTCTCTCTCTGTTAGAAGTCCCGGTAGTGTGGACGTGATATTGTCCTAACTGTTTTGGGTTAGCTTGGAAACCTCCAGCACCTCCTTGATTATTACCCGGATTGCCACCTCCTGCGTTGCCAGCGGAGGGTGGCCCGTTGCCCGGGTTTCCACCCGGACCCGGTCCTCCTCCCCGGCCTGCACCTCGCAGGGCTTTGTGTATTTCCTCGTTCTTCCATCTCTGTAAGTCCACGCATTGCTCCAATGAATGATTAGCCGGCCTGCCGTTTCTGCTATGACGCGGACAAGACATCCTGAAGGCCTCTATATGGTTAGCCAGCCTTGGTGGTCCCTGGTAATTTCCTCCGTTGAAGTTTCCCTCTGTCCTGGGTCTTCCAAACCCGGCCTCGGTATTAGCAACAAACTCGGAGTTTCCATCGTACGGGCGTTTGTGCTGGTTATTTCCATTGCTTCCTCCATTATTACCCGGTACGACCCCGCTGCCGGGTTTTCCGTTATTGTTCGCGCTGAATTTCCCTTTTTTGTCTTCAACATCCTCTTCTGTGGTGTCTGTGGCGGCGTTCTTATTGCATGCGTCCATCAATTCTCCCATTGTAACCTCTGAAGCGTGCCGACTCGACTTCATGCGCGTCAGCTTTTGCACCAAGGGTATGTACTTGAATGTTTTCGCCATGGCTTGCAATGCATCTTTTGGCTGAATATCCGTGGAAGAGTGGAGAATTTCCATGACCCGGCGCACCCAACTGCGCGCCGACTCTCCCTTTCTCTGGACACATCGTTCCAAATCGTCAATCGTGAACAACTTCCGGCACGTCCCATGAAAGTGCTTGATGAAGGCAGTTTTCAACTCACTCCATGAATTGATGGATCTTTCAGGCAGGTTATTGAACCACAATTTTGCTGCTCCTTCTGACATCATAAGGTACATAAACTTGGTTTGAAGCTTCTCGGATGTGTTACGAATCGACATTGCTATCTCATAACTGCTCAGCCAGGTCTCTGGATCCATAGTTGGCTCATAGTTCACAACTTTACCCGGTTCCTTGAATTTATCCGGGTATGGTTCTGCTCTGATGGCGTCCGACAAACACTTAGGGCCGGCCAGGTTGGTCAATACCGGCCTTGCGCGCGATACATGAGACTCGACTGGCGCGGCTGGGGGTGCGGCGCCTACTGCCACTTGTACTGCTGACCCAGCCATTCGCCTTGCGCGGGAACTGTCGACAATCGCATGTGCTGCCGAGACTGCGGGAGCCGCTGGCCTACGAGGAGGAGGCGGCATTTGTTGCTGCTCTGCCCTCCGCCGTGCCGAACTTGACTGAATATTCCTCGTGTTTCCGGGTTGCCGGATGACATATGGCGTCCCGTGCAAACCACTTCTATGATCCGGATAATTTGCCTGCTGAGCCACTGCGGTGCGTAGCATCTCTATGGCCTGCCGAGTTTCGATTTCTTGGGGCGTCTCTCCCAGTGGGATACGGTCGAGCGCTAGGGACGCGGCGTACACGTTATCCATGGGGTTGTTGAAGTGACCTGGTGGGGTATAAAATCGTGGTGGTGGTGGTGCAGCATTACCAGGGGCGATCCCAGTTTGCAGCGTGGGTAACCCGGCCTGCACGCTTGCCGGCTGTCCTCCCAAGGTTGCCGCCTGATACACGGTTCCTTGATTCACAACCGGGATTGGTTGATCCTGAGGGGTAATGAACAATGCAGCCGGCTGTAAATTTCCGCCCGTCGCCGGTAATCTCGTCAAGCTTGAATACGATTCTCGAGTTCTTCCAACTCGCGCTGGCGCTCGGCTATCCCTTGTTTCTCAGCTTCCACATCTCTTCTCTGTTGCTCTAATGCACGGCGGGCCACATCCAGATCTCGAGCACGTGCCGCCGCGTTTTCTGAAGTTATCACCGTTGCTAACACTGTGGGATCTAAGATTAGGTTATTGTTGAACAGAGCCGGATTTCGCGGGTGCGAGGCTCCCGCTCCTGGTGTTCTGTTTGCTGTGAATCCGAACATATTCATGTTCCGTTCGCTTTCTCCCGTATGACTGGTAATCGAGGCCGACTCTCCATCGACCCGGGCTATAACCTGGTTTCCATCAGCCGGCGCCTGCTGTTGAGCCAGCGCTCGCGCCGCTGCGACCGCGACCATCGACACATCTCCCTGATTAAGATTGGTTGCAGGAGCTGTGTATACCGCGATCCGGCGCGCGATGCCTGGGGAAGATTCATACTCCTCCTCTTCGCAGCTATCTTCCGCGTACCGATCTTCAAGTAGGTGCAAGATAGATTCGGTATCATCTTCCCTCATAACCCGGCCACGCGGGGTCCATACCGGCTTCTCCGGCTGTTCCCTCTTCGCGGTGGGCTATTCCCCCGGGTCGGCTGTCCCGACCGATTCTTCTCCATACGATTGAACGCAGGTCGCTTCTCCTGATACAGAATCATACTCAACATTGTCAAGAACGGAACCGGATGCACGTACCATACCGATGAAGACATTGACCCGGCCGATCGTGACGATAGATCCGGTTTCCAGTAGATCCGACTCTGGCCCCCAACCAAAGTCGTCCACCATCTTCTCTCCTTCAGAGTTGGTGACGATCTCGCCGATGACGAGGTTCTTCATGCTTTCCCGAGCTTCTCCCGTGATATAAACACCTTTGGACGTAGGCCCCACGGTGGGCGCCAACTGTCGTGGGATAATCATGGCAGACGTTACCGGGGGTAACTTACTTTGGGGAAAATCGACTCTGGTGTTTGGGAGAGGGTTTAGCTCAGGGGAAATCATGTTATCAGGTGATCTGGTAGCTCGGGCTGCAATGTTGCCGAGTCTCCGATCTAGGGTTACAACTATCAGCTCTCGTACTACAAGAATACTCGAATATCTGATAAAACTCTTCTGGTCTCTCGGTCCCAGGAGCCGATTTGTATATTACCCCGCTCTCTGGCTTCCTATACAAGACATACCCGGAACCTACCCGGAATCCGCACACAACTCTAAGTTTCCTAATCGTGTGCCCAAGGCATGGGTTACCAGACCTACGCTCCTTCTTGGGTCTTCTAGAAACTCCTCCACCTTGGGCCGGGTCTTGTGCGATTTCGTTCGGGCCGGATTTTACCTAGGCATGAGCCTACCGGGTTACCATCCCCCAACACACCTTATATTTAAGAACGGAGGTACTTGATACCAAAATAGATGTAGATGATGCAAGTACTGTAGTATAGAACGGATGGACTACATGGTAGGCTATAAGTCAAGTCATGTTGTTATCTACAAGATTTAACAGTATCTTTTGTACCCGGAGTTTTGACCCCTTGAACCGTGCCCATTACTTAACCTAGATCATAGTCGTATTTACAAGTTTCAAACAAATACTGTTCTGTGCGCGTCATCAAACTGTACTCCACTATTAACGTGTATCTCCACACTTCCCTAAAAAAAGGGTCGTGCTCTGCGTAGGTCGCCCTAGATTGGGCAAATCTAGGTCTACTCGTGAGCCGTTTGATCGCTATCCAACGCGCAGAAATCAGCACATACACTTTTTCACTTTAGCCCCTCCGTTTTCCGTATATAGAACCCGTACTCCACAACTGTCCCACTTAAGCGAAGGGGTATACTGTGTTGCCCCTGGTCATCTCGGTAATTACAGCAAAACTGTCATTACAACAAATTCACTAGTATCGCCACAAAAATTATCGCCCTGCGTACAAAAAAAAGAGATTGCAACAAATCGTTCCAAATTTTTTCGTAAAATAAGTAATGTTACAAATAATAGTTAAACAATATGTTCTTGCGTTGCAACAAAAATGTTTAAACAATTCAACAAAAATCATAACCTATTGCAACAAAAAAATTATTTGCGTCAATGAAAAAATTGGTAAACAACATAATAATTTGTCACTGTTTTAGTTACAACAAAAATCATCACCTATTTCAACAAAAAGGTAAATCGATAGCAACAAAAAAAATTACATGTTTACCACATGTAAAGAAACCCATAAACATGTCATTCCAAATGAATTCTAATAAACATATAAACATTTCCTGGAAAATCATCCAGAAAACATTGCAACATCTCATTTGTGGTTTCTCAACAAAATACGTGCGAAACAGTAACAATTTTTTTAGACGTACGCAACGTTAGACAAAAATAGCGAAGACACTTAGCCAATATATGACTGCACGTAGCTACTGTGTTGGGCTGGGTCTACCTAACATATTGGGCCAAAAAAAGCCCAAAAGACTGCTTGCCAACTCTAGGGGGCCTAATATAACCATTTTCCAAAAAACAAAAAGTGTATTTCCACACAGTGCCGGGGCCGTCGCACGGTCACCGGAACGTGAGCATGACCAAGAAAGCCAGGAATGCCGCCGCACCGACGCCGGAGCACCAGAGGTCAACTATGCCTTCCCGCCTGGCCTTCCACTCCTTCCTCTCCTTCTTCCCCTTGGCGAAGTCCTCGTAGACCCGCCTCGTGGCCTCCTCCGCTCCACGGCGCTGCCTGGCTCTCGCCATGGCCGCCGCCACCGCGGCCAGCCCGTCCCGCCCGCTCACGCCGCCGCCCTCGGCGTCCCCTGCGCAGAGTCTCACCTCCCTGACGTGGCCGTGCCGGTCGTCGCACGTGACCGCCGCGTCCAGCGCGACACCGCCGCCAAGCACCACGGTGAACCGCGCCACGGCGTCCCTGCTCAGCCAGCTACGGTCGACGGTCACGGGGCGCCGGCTCGAGGCGTTCAGGGCGGCGCCGGTGGCGGGGTCGATCAGTATCCAGCTGAGCGTGAGCTCCTGCGGCGCGATCGGCGACGGCGAGGAGAAGCCTTCCTGGACGAGCGCGTCGATGCGGAACGGCGAGCCCAGGAACCACGCCGACGAGGCGTCCGTCTCGACGACGCGCGACATGATGCAGACGCCGTTGTGGTGCAGGTCGACGGCCGAGACGAGCCGCGCTGGGACTGGGAGCGGGAGGGAGGCCGGCACGGGCGGTTCCGGCGACGACGCGGACGCGGACGGGAACGGGAACGCGTCGGCGTAGAGCGCCTGGTAGCCGCGGCGGCAGACAAGGTCACGTGCCGACGGCCACATCTGGAGGCAGAGCGCCCGCCACGCAGCCGGGTCGTTGGCGAGGTCGCGGAACCCCGAGCACGCGCACCCCATGGCCGCCAGCGACGGGCCGTCGAGACGGCGGAGTACGAGAGCGAGGACGTCCGCCGGGAGGTCATCGATGACCGTCCCAACTCCGCCGCACGCCGTCCCCACCATCTCCTCAACGCGACTGCTCGGCATGACCACAGGCACGCGCGCACGTACGTACAAGGTGTGATGCTTGGGAAGATTTTGTGTGCTAATACTACGACAAGGTGTGATGTGAGCTGCAGATTCCTGATGATCTCGTGCAGTTTGTAGGACGTGTATTTGGAATTTGGATTGGGTTTGAAGCCAATAATAATCTGGTTATATATTTGTCGGGGAAGGTGAGTGATCGCGGTCTGAAAGCGATCGTGCGCTCCCTTTCCCGGGTCGTGGCCGGAGAACGGAGACGCCACGGTGACGGTGCGAAAGCAAAGCTGACCGGACGGTGGAAGCGTCACCCCGCCATGCGTTCGCGCGAGGCCACGGCGTTGCACGCATGGCTCCTTTGACCGACGTGCCCAGCGAATGGGGTTTAGCTGATTCTGTGGGATACACGACTTCTTAAAATAAGTACAGAGATCGAACTAGTGCAAACTAAAATGTGATCCAACTATAAACTATGGACGTGGCGGCTGGAGAGTAGCTTTCTTCAACTAGCTCCTTTCGTCCTCATGCCAGAGTTTTTGTTGAGCTGCACGTATCTCATTGTCACGGTTGTAACACATACTGTAACACGTACCAACTCCTTCCCCTTTCTTAGGCTACTCCTACTCTTAAGGATCTCCATGAACCCCACGTCTGTACTCTGATATATGTAACCGAACCCTGGATTAATACTATCTATCGACACAATTACACTAAACAACTTGGTATCAGAGCTCAGGCTCGCCAACCATGGCCGACACCAGCGCCTCCGCCGCAGCTCCGGCCACCCTCTCCTCAACCACCTCCCCACCCCTCCAACCTCTGAATCCCCTCGACTCCGACCCCCGCACACCCATCCCCCAACGCGGCACAACGGAAACCCTACCCAACCGCGCCGTCTCCGATCTCCGTGATCTCTCCACCATGAGCGCGTCCCTCCCCGTGATGCCGATCACCGGCGCCGCCGCCAACAACCAGCCCCTCTCCTTCCACCCCAAACCCACCCCTCCGATCCTCGCTGTCAACATAGGGGCCTACATCAACTTCACAGTCAACTCCTCGGGGCAGAACTTCTCCAAATGGCGGCAGATCTTCGTTTTCCTCCTCACCATGTACAAAGCCCTCGACCACGTCACCGAGGGCGCGGCGCCCAGCAACCCCGACGACGATTGGCGCGCCGTCGACATCCACATCTCGCTGTGGATCATGGCAACTCTCTCCGACGACCTCCACCGCCTCGTCGCCGCGCCGGACGGCCTCGCCTACACCACATGGACTCGCCTCCACCAATTCTTCTTCAACCACCAATCGACGCGCTATGTCTACCTCAGCAAAGCCTTCCGCAGCTGTCCGCGCGGCGACTTGGACGTTGCCGCCTACGCCAGCAAGCTGCAACGCCTCGCCGACGACCTCGCCGCGATCGGGCGCCCTGTCAGCGACGAGGATCTCACGCTTCAGTTCCTGGACGGGCTCGGTGATCCGTATGGTCTCCCTGCCGAGCTGATCCGCGCCACCAAGCCCCTTCCTCTCTTCGTCGATGCCCTCTCACGGATCCAACTCGCCGAGGTGAATCACGCCCACAAGTCTCTGACCGGCGCCGCGCAAGTGCATGTCGCCCACGGCGGCTCATCCGGCGGACAGCGCGGCCACGGCGGGCCGCAGCACGGTCAACGCGGCCACGGAGGGCACCAGACCGGCCAGAGCGCGTCGGGCGTCAGCCCCAACTACAAAGGAAAAAATCCCATCCCGGGCTTTGTGCATCACAACCAACGCCAGCCGAGCGGCCAGGGCGCGTCGAGCGGGCCGAGCGCGTCGAGCGCGCACGGTCACCGCGGCCAGACCCCGCCGCCTGCCCAGCATGCCCCGAGCGGACATGGCAGCCACGGAACAGCGGGTCACCGTGGCGGCCCTGGCGCCTCCCAACAACCCTGGCTAGGGTATTTCGCGCCGGTGGGCGCGCCATTCCCGCCGGTCCGCGCTTCCTGGATACCCCCCAACGCCGCTAGCGTTCTCGGCCCTCGTCCCGGCGCCACCACCCACGCCTACCCCGTCATGATGAACACGAGCGCCCCTCCTCCCGCTTCGCCGTACTCTGCATCGACGACGCCGTACACCTTCGACCACGCCGCCATGATCCACGCTGCAAACACCAACAACTCCCTCCCCGCGAACCCGGAATGGATCATGGACTCCGGTGCCTCCTCCCACGTCACTGGTAAGACGGGTAACTTGACCTCCACTCACTCCAACTTAGACTTAAATTCTCAACATATCATTGTCGGTGATGGATCCCGCATCCCAGTCCTAGCAATTGGTTCTGTTCAAATTTCCACTCTTCCGCTGCACTTACAGAATGTTTTGGTTTCACCTTCTATCGTCAAGAATCTGATTTCTGTTCGCAAGTTTACCCGTGATAATTATGTCTCTATCGAGTTTGACCCTTTTGGTTTTTCCGTGAAGGATCTAGCTACCAAGACTACCCTCCTTCGCTGCAATAGTGAGGGGGACCTATATCCCTTCTTCGGATCCACGACATCGCCACCCACCGCGCTCCTCGCCGCCACCCACAACATATGGCATCTTCGTCTCGGCCACCCCAGCTCCACCGCCCACTACCCCACCGATTTTTTATCTACATGTAATAATAATAGCTCCCCTAGTCGTTCTGCCCTCTGCCACGCATGCCAGCTAGGCCACCACACTAGACTGCCATTTTCCACCTCCACCTCTCACACCACCGCCGCCTTCCAGCTCATACATTGCGACTTGTGGACTTCTCCCATTCTTAGCTTTACTGGTTACAAGTATTATCTGGTTGTACTTGATGATTTTACTCACTATTCATGGATGTTTCCTTTGAAAAATAAATCAGATACATGTGCTACTCTCCAGCGTTTCTTTGCCTTTGTTCGCACTCAATTTCATACATCCATTCAATGTTTACAGTGTGATAACGGTGGCGAATTTCTCACTCTTTCGTTACGTGACTACTTTGCGCAACATGGTGTTATTTTCCGTCTCTCGTGCCCTCACACATCTCCTCAAAATGGCAAAGCTGAACGTCTCATTCGCACCACAAATGATATGATCCGTACACTACTCCTACAAGCCCACCTCCCTCCCCAATTCTGGGTCGAAGCCCTCCACACAGCCACCCACCTACTCAACATCCGTCCCTCGCGCTCTATTAACCACGACACTCCCCACTATCGCCTCTACGGACAACAACCCACATACGATCATCTACGCGTTTTCGGATGCCTCTGCTACCCAAATCTCACCGCCACCACGCCGCATAAACTTGCCCCGCGTTCCACCCGCTGCATTCTCCTCGGTTATCCTCGCGAGCACAAAGGCTACCGCTGTTTTGATTTGGCCTCCCGTCGCGTTTTCGTGTCCAGGCATGTCACTTTTGACGAAAACTGCTTTCCATACGCTGCAGCACACCTCGGCACAGAAAATCCCGTCACCCCTACCAACCCCGCCGCCCAGAATCCCTCTCGGATCGCCCCCCATCCCCCACCTACCTCGTACGCTCCAACCACCAGCCAGCGTCCGCCACCTCAGCCACCGAACCCCGCCACCAACCGGCAACCCCCTGTTACCCAGTCCCACCCTGCACCTCCGACACCCCTGCCCCCCACGCTCACAGATTCCACCTCGCAAACCCCACCCAACCCCAGCGTCTCCCGCCCAGCCCCGAGCCACTCACCGCAATCACCCATCCCACCCGTATCTTCCTCGAACTCCACCCCACCAACCGGACAGCGCACGGCCCCCGCTCCACGTCCCCAACAGCCCACACCCACCCAGCCTCCGCTCACTGCTACGCGCACCCAGCTCCAGTCGCTGCCACCGCGCGCCATCGCGGTACATCCACCCCAAAACCCACACCATATGGTCACGCGTGGCAAATCCGGTTTCTTTCTCCCAAAACAAAATTTTTCCCTTATTTCTTCCTCGCCCTCAGCCATCTCTCCCATCCCCTCCACTTACCGCTCCGCACTTAAGGATCCAAACTGGTATAATGCTATGCTTGATGAATTTAATGCACTAATGCGGAATGACACGTGGTCTCTAGTTTCTCGTCCTGCAGGTGTTAACGTGGTTACAGGCAAGTGGATCTTCCGGCACAAGTTTCATCCTGACGGCTCGCTCGCACGGTACAAGGCACGTTGGGTGTTGCGTGGATTCACTCAACAAGCCGGTGTGGACTATGGCGAGACTTTCAGTCCGGTTGTCAAACCAGCCACCATCCGTCTTGTGTTGAGCATCGCCACCATGCATTCTTGGCCCATACACCAGCTCGACGTGAAGAACGCCTTTCTTCACGGGCATCTCGAGGAGACTGTCTACTGTGAGCAACCTTCTGGTTTTCTCGACCCCACTCACTCCTCTCATGTTTGTCGCCTGCATAAATCTCTTTATGGTCTCAAACAAGCCCCCCGTGCATGGTTTCACCGCTTCACCACATTCCTCGTTTCCATTGGTTTTGTGGCATCCAAAAGTGACTCTTCCTTATTCATTTTCCATCGTGGCACCACCGTTGCATATTTGCTTCTTTATGTTGATGATATCATACTCACCGCCAACACCACCGTGCTTCTCCATGAGATCATCACCTCCCTCAACTCTGAGTTTTCCATGAGTGATTTAGGTGACATCCATCATTTCCTTGGCATCAATGTGCACCGCACCACGGGGGGGCTGTTTCTATCACAGCAACAGTTTGCCTTGGAGATTCTTGACCGTGCCACCATGTTAAATTGCAACCCCATCGCCACACCCATTGACACCAAACAAAAACTATCCGCCTCAGATGGTTCTCGTTTTGTCGACCCACACCTCTACCGCAGCCTTGCGGGTGCCCTACAGTATCTCACACTCACCCGCCCTGATTTATCCTATGCCGTTCAACAAGTTTGTCTCTTTATGCACGACCCTCGTGACTCCCATTTTCAGCTTGTAAAAAGGATCTTGCGGTATCTCAAGGGGACCTCGCATTTCGGGTTGACACTCCACAAGCAGTCATCTCTTGATCTCATTGCATATTCCGATGCTGATTGGGCAGGTTGTCCCGACACTAGGAAGTCCACCTCGGGTTTCTGTGTCTTCCTCGGGAACAACCTACTCTCCTGGTCCTCTCGTCGACAGCCCACAGTCTCCCGCTCCAGCGCGGAGGCTGAGTACCGCGCAGTTGCGAACTGCGTCGCTGAGTCGTGTTGGTTACGCCAACTTTTACATGAGCTACGGCATCCCCCATCTCGAGCCACGGTGGTCTACTGCGACAACGTCAGCGCCATGTACATGTCATCCAACCCGGTCCAGCATCAACGGACGAAGCACATCGAGATAGACCTGCACTTTGTCCGTGATCGCGTGGCTCTCGGTGAAGCGAAGGTCCTGCACGTTCCGACCAGCTCTCAGTTCGCCGACATCTTCACCAAAGGGCTGCCGACATTGCTGTTCCAGGAGTTCCGTGCCAGTCTGAACATCTCTCCGAGCGTGGTTCCGACTGCGGGGGGGTGTTGAGCTGCACGTATCTCATTGTCACGGTTGTAACACATACTGTAACACGTACCAACTCCTTCCCCTTTCTTAGGCTACTCCTACTCTTAAGGATCTCCATGAACCCCACGTCTGTACTCTGATATATGTAACCGAACCCTGGATTAATACTATCTATCGACACAATTACACTAAACAACTGTTTTTTGTTTTGTTAAAACATCTCTAGAATCTATAGAAATTCTTAATTACAACGTCCCAACCTGATTCTAGACCTATAGAATTGCGTTTTGGTCGCGATTCTCTTCATTAGAGGACTAGTAATCATGGACTGAGGAGAGGGGGTACAATATTTGCACGTCACCATAGGCAAAAATATCTATTTGTCCAATCATATACATGCATGGGCATCGTTTTATTAAATTTCGATACAACCTTAACAGACAATGCAGTGGACAAGTAGATTCTTAAATTTTTAATACTCCTATCATATCGTGTCAAGAAAACAGTGCATTGGCATGGGCCTTAGCTAAGATACAACCTTTGCACTACATCGTAGCCAAAAATAGTTAATTGTCCAATCATATATATGCATGAGTATTATTTCATTAAATTTAGATACAATCTCTAAGAGACAATGCATCGGAAAAGTAGGTTATTAAATTTTCAATACTCCTCGCTCAGAGAAGTTGCCGTCGGCCCGTCGCGTCTTCTAGCTGAGAACGTCTTAACGGCGGACGAGACTCAGGACCCAGAGCAACGACAATTTGCATTAGCACGGGTCCGTTACGTTGATGGGCAACAAAATATGGTCCCATTGTTCTCCCATTAATCACTCGTAACTAAACGTTCTCATTCTTTCAAAGATTGGTGTGTCTCCGTGTGCTCAGCACACGGTTTGTCCCTGTATGTGACATGTGCGGGTTTTTATTTTCTATGTGTTATTTAAAAAAATCGATGGAGCCAAAGACATTCTTTTAGCTAAAGAGAAGGTTGAGTATAAGACTTTTAAGCAAGCTAAACTAACTCGTTAAAAGCGATTATATTAAAACAAAGAGAGTACATATCGTCCCTAAAAAAAAAGAGCGTACATATCCTTGTAAAAATGCCATTCTACCCATCCCCGCTCGCTGAACAACCAACTTGAAAAATCTCTACTATACTCAGGAATTGTGAGCAGGAATTTGGGGTGAAAGGGAACATAATTTGAAGGGCACTGTTGGGCGTCCTCCGGATGATCTTGGGGGAAAATCCTCCGGGTCCTCCTGTCGACACGGGTCCCAAAAATCGCTCAATCCCGCTTTCGCTACACTAACAGCAAAAAAGATTCATTGAAATACGAATTTTTCACTAATGTAGCAATTTTCCAAATTTCCTCCAAATCCCGCTTTTGCTACACTGGAGCAAAAAACGGTTCACTAAAATAAGAATTTTTCACTAATATAGCAAAAAAAAATCGCCCACATAAAAAACCAAAAGAACTCGTCGGAGACCTCATAGCAGATTCCTTATACTATTATAGCAAAAATAGAGGACGACTGCAGCAAAAACAAAATGCTATTATAGCAAAATAATAACTTCCTCAAAGACATCACCGGAGATCTCGTCGGAGACATTATAGCAATCGCTTTGTACTATTTTAGCAAAAACGGAAAACAAATGTAGGAAAAAATAATTTGCGCTATTGCAGCAAAAAAATAGGTTCGTCGGAGACATCGCCGGAGATTCTCGCCGGATACGTCGTAGCAAAAACACTATGGTATTTTAGCAAAATTGGAGACCAATTGTAGCGTACGAACTATTCTATTATAGCAACATGGGTTACCGTTTCAAACTAATGTGAAAATATGAGCCCAACTAACGTGAAAAGTTTGGACCTGCTAATGGCCGACGATCGAGAAAACAACCCGTTTATAAAAAAATGGGGAAAAAGAAGAGTGTGGGTGGACCTACAGGTTGTGTGGGCTTTTTAGGCCCACCTAACCTGCCGCGCGCCAGCACTCCCGATCCGGAGGACAGGACACGAGCGATCCTCCGGGGGATAAGCATCATTTTCCTAATTTGAATTTAGAGGAAAGAAGATTAGCAGGATAGAAAGTTACACGCAAATAGTTCGGTCCGTTCCTCTCCCCCCCCCCCCCCCCCCCCCCCCACAATCCTCTACTTATTCAAGCGCAAGTATACCTGGCCATATGTCAGGCCGGGCCGGTCTTCGGGCCAGGACTAAAAAAGCCCGTTGCAAAAATCTTAGGCCCGAGCCCGGCTTGACCTGACTTTTGGTCCTGATAATTCGGGCCCGGTCAGCCCGGCCCGACCGCGATTTAAATTCTGCTTCCTTCAAGCCCAAGCTCGGCCCGCCCGTCGGGCTTAGTTTTCCAGGCCCGACCCGATGGCATAGTCTGGGCCGGCCCGGAAATTTCGGGCCGATCGGGCCAGGCTGCCCATGGCCAGGTATAAGCGCAAGCCGCATAGCACAGGATCAGGCATAATATTTGTGTGCATGCTTCAACATTAAAAGATCGCTAGCCTATTTTAGCTCCCGCTAGTGCACGCTTGTCAGCTGAGGATGGTACGGCCGTGACAGTGCCGCCGCCTTGAGAACCAGACTATCTCAGGTTGGTGTCGACGCGAAACATGCGTAAAACACATCATTGTCTTCCCAAATCGCCACCTATGCTGGTAAATTTTCCCGTCGGATCTTGACATGAAAGATGAGATTTGTTGCGGTTCTTGACAAGAAGTTGCTCTAGAATTTCTATAGGAAGACGAAGGGGGAGGGATTTTCTGCCCCTTCATTCAATAAGCTCGAAGAGCCCTCTATTTTGGGGGTTGTTGGTGTTGTTTGTCGTTTCTACTGTGGTGATGTTGATGTCATGCTTCCCTTGGCCGGTCGTGGTAGTGAGGGAGTGGAGAAAGATGGAGGTGCTGCTGGGTTAGGGCGGCAGCAGGTCTTTGCTGCATCCAAAAGGAGAATCTTGGTGGCACAAACTTGGTTGCCGACTTTGAAGGCCAACATGTGGCTCCTTTCAACCTCTGGTGTGGAGGACCTTCAAGGAGATTCTCGCCGGATTCATGCACTTTCCCGTCACTACGTGGTGCATCCCCACTGGTGGAATGGTGCCTGGCGACAGTCTGATCTATGCTGGAGAGGACCAAGGAGTTGATTGCTTTTCCCAAATTTGTTTTAGGGTCCTTTATGTAATTTTCCAAGCCTATCTTGTATTTTCTTTCTTTCAGGGTCCTCTTTGTAAAATGTACGCAACAACAGTTCATTAAAGTGGGGTACTTCGCGGCCTAAAAAAAATGCTCCATTGGTACAGCCTCATTGGAATATTTTAATAATTTAATATGCTCGTGAGGCAATCAGCCCGGATGTTGCACCAGCTGGGAGCGCCGCGCGTGCTGCTCAAACTCGACTTGGCGCGCGTCTTCAACTCCATTGCCTGGCCCTTCTTATTCGAGTTGCTTCGCCGGTTTGGATTCGGAGATAGATTCCTTGAGCGGCTGGCCCCCCCATATGGCACCGGCGCGGGCTTCGTCAAGGCGACCCACTATCGTTGCAATTGTTCGTCCTCGCCGTCGACGTGCTAGGCACACTGATCAAACGCGTAGTGGATCTTGGCATCCTCCAACAGCTGCACCCACGTCGTGCAATCCCAGCGATGTCCCTCTACGCGGACGATGTAATGTTGTTCTGCCACCCCGCGCGCAGCGACATTACTGCTGTCAAGGAGATGTTGTTGCTGTTCGGTCGAGTCTCAGGCCTGCACGTCAACTTCGGCAAGAGCTCCGCAACCCTCTTGTGTTGCAACTAAGAGGAGGCTAAACCGATCGTTCTTCACCTGGGATTCCCAATTGTGTAACTGCCCATCACGTACCTCGACATCCCTCTCACGATTTGACGACCCACCGCAGCGCAGCTGCAACCTGTCATCTATCACACCGCCGATGCCCTGCCGGCCTGGAAGGCACACCTCACAAACCGTGTCGTACGCCTCGTATTGGTAAAATCAATCGTTGCCGCGATCCCCACCCACAATGCTAGTGCTCGCCCCACCAAAACAAGTCATCAAGCAACTCAAGAAGATACATAAAGGATTCCTATGGGCTGCTAGAGCTGACGCTAATGACGGGCACTGCCATGTAAATTGGCGACGCGTATGATGGCCTATCTCCCTCGGAGGCTTGGGCGTACGCGTGCTTGGCTCGCTTTGAGGTTGAGATGGCTATGGTTCTCCCAGACATACACAAACAACGCATGGGCTGGGCTTGATCTACAATTCTCAGCCAACCGAGCACGAGCTATTCTTAGCTTCCACGTCCATGGAGCCGGGAAACGGACATACGGCCCTGTTCTGGGAGGACCGTTGGATCCAAGGGCGATCAATCAGCAAGATCGCGCCGGTGATCTATGCTTGCATCCCCAAGCGATGGTGGAATCAGAGGACGGTGGCGCAAGGCCTACACGACAACAGTTGGGCCGGCGACATCCAGGGCGTGTTTGGCATACACGAGGTCGAGCAATTTCTTCAGTTCTGGCAGATGATCATGGACACTATCCTCACCGAAAGACATGACCACCTGATATGGAAGTGGAAGACCACGGGCACCTACTCGGCACAGTCCGGCTACCTCGCCACGTTCCATGGATCAGTGACCTGCCCCGCTTGGAAGATGATATGGAAGGAATGGGCACCGCCAAAGGTCAAGTTCTTCCTCTGGCTTGCGCAGCAGGACAGATGCTGGACCGCAGATCGACTCGCCCGCCATGGCCTGCAGCACCATCCACGATGCCCTCTATGCGACCAAGCCTCCGAGACCATCCACCACATCATCATCGAATTCCCATTCACACAAAAAATTTGGCATGAGATCCTCACGTGGCTTCGGATGACAGTACGAGGCCCAAACCAGGAGGACTCGCTGGTGGACTGGTGGAGCCGCGCGTGACACAACACCCCCAAGCCGCAGAGAAAGGGGCTGGCGTCTATTACCCTGCTACTACCCTAGATGGTATGGAAGCATCTCCGACTGTGTTTTTGACAGGGCACAGCCCTCAAGTGCTGCACTTCTGTCGAAGATCAAAGAAGAGGCTACCTTATGTGCAAGAGCTGGTGCTGCCGGGCCTCAGGTTATCCAACCGCAAACATGGGATGTACACTAAGTACCATTAGAATGCTTGTATTCCGCCTCCTAGGAGGAATGTAGAACAAACTCTATCTTTCCAATAAAATGAAACGCAAAGGTCCTTCGTGTTTTCTAAAAAATATGTGATTAATATCGGGTGGAGTAATTTTGATATAACAAGTATAAATAATCTATTCAAACTTCTAGAGAAAATATGGGAAGGAAGATAAAAGTACCGTTCTGATTGTTTGGGAGAAAGTAACCATGCCCAAAGATCAAGGTGGTCTTAGAGTTATATATCTAGTTGTGCATAACAAAGCATCGCTTACCAAACAGTTACGTAATTTTTTTAATCTTAAATATCTCCCCCCCCCCGGCCAAGTTAATTTATGAGAAACAATACACTAATAGACCTGTTGATGACATACCAGATAGGTCTTTCTGGTGGAAAATCGTGGTAAAATGAATTGCTGAATATAAGATACCGACCTCTTGTCAAGTGGGAGACCGCTCAAATATTTTTATGTGGACACATGCATGTAACTTAGAAATTTATAAAGATAAGTTTTCTCATATTTTCTCTTTTAGTTTAAACAACAGACCGAGCATCAGCGGATTTATTCAAGGAAAATCCGTAGAAGACAATTTTCACACTCGATTATCGGTTCAAGGTTTTCAGCAACTTAAAATTTTGCAGCAAGATGTTTAAAACATCTAGTTTAATAGATATTCATATTCATGGAAACTCTCTGGGGGCTATTTTGCTCGGTTTTCTTCCATGAAGGTCTGTTATTTTACACAAAAGTGGGATCTGGATCATACTCATTTTTTATCAGATTTGGAAAAGCGCCACCATTCTCAAATACAAGTTTTTCTTCTGGTTTCTTATGAAAGATGTGCTCAACATAATAAATTTGCTCCGAGGTCGCCGTCATCGTCATCGTCATCCCGAGATCGGGAGAGTTCTGGAGCTCTCGCCGGCACCCTGCCGGGAGGGGAATTCATCACCGGAGGGGTCTACACCACCATGCCCTCATCCGAAGTGATGCGTGAGTAGTTCATCCCTGGACTACGGGTCCATAGCAGTAGCTAGATGGTTGTTCTCTCCACTTTGTACCTCATGTTTAGATCTTGTGAGCTGCCTAACATGATCAAGATTATCTTTATGTAATGCTACCTGTTGTGTTTGCTGGGATCTGATGAATTTTGAATGCTATGTCTTCTGATTATCAATCTATCATATTATCTTCATGCATATGTTATTTATGATCTTGCATGCTCTCCGTTATTAGTAGATTCTCTGGCCAAGTAGATGCTAGTAACGCCAAGAGGGAGTATTTATGCTCGATAGTGGGTTGATGCCTCCTCGGCATCTGTGCTCGAGTGACAGAAACGTGATGGATGGAGGATGTGTTGTTGCCATTGGGGAGAAAACAACAGTGTTTACTTAGTTTACATTGTTTACATTACACACTTTGCTTACGGCGATTATTTGTTGCTTGCAACTTGATACCCAACGTTTGTTCTAATGATATTTGGAGGGTGGATTATTAGAATAGATGCAGTTGGATGACGATCTATGTATTTTGTTGTAATGCTGAAAGTACACAAAGGTCAACTAGAGGGGGGGGGTGAATAGGTGACCTACAAATTTTACTCCTTTTTCAATTTTAGTGGGGGCTTTGGAAAGGTAATAACTTGGTTATCTAGATGTGCAACTAAGTAGACATCCTATGTGACGAATAACGAGTAGCAACGGAAGTAAATGCAAGGCACAAGATAACCACAAGTGAAAAACACGGAGACAAGGATATGTTTCCCGTAGTTCCTTCTTGAAAGAAGTATGTCTACGTTGGAGAGGTGGGGAGCCACCTAGGCGCTCCTCAATAGCACGGATGTGCACACCTTGTTCTCCTTGAGCTTCTCCGGTGAGGGAGATTCTCGTTTCCACTATGAGGTCGACTTGAAGGCGTTGACCAAACCTTTATAAGTGGTTGAGGCTACTCCACAAGTGAGATGGAGGCTCTCAACAATCCGAAGCTTTTTGCTACAAGGTGGAAGCTACAAGCACTAGGGTTTCCCTTGGATGACAAAGCAACCAAGAGATTACAAGATCCCAAGAGGTATGGTGTGGGAATACAATTTTTGGCTTGGTAGAAAGGTAGATCTAGTCCTCCTTCATAAGATCCTTGAAGGGCATCGAGTTTGGTTGGAGGAGGAGGGAGATCGGGGCGTTTTGAGCTCTACAACAATGGAGGAGAGAGAGGAATGGACGAACTAGCTATCTAGAGGAACAAGACAGCTATTTATAGACTCCTCCAATTTATGACCGTTGCAGTGTGCCAGGGCCGGAATATTCCGGTGTTAATACCGGAAATTTCCGGTGTGTCCTGGCCGGATATTTGAATAGTCCGGGGGCGAAAATTTGAATCTTCCGGGGGCGGAAAATTCCGCCCAATGTTCCGCCCCCATCTCTGTGCGCGGGCAGCAGCCGCGCGCTGAAAACTGCTAAGGACCAGAGGCCGGATATTTGAATTATCCGGGGGCTGATATTTGAATAATCCGGGCACGGAAATTTCCGGCCAATAATCCGCCCCCATCTTTGTGCGCGGGCAACTGAGACAACTCCAATTTCTGCTAAGTACTAGAGGGCCGGAAATTTGCCCCGGAATTTTCCGGCGCAAATATCCGCCCCAGCTTCTGTGCGCGGGGAGTGGGAGAAAAAGTCAATCTCTTTGACATGGCCAGAGAGGCCGGAATATTCCGGTGCAGGGGCCGGATATTCCGCCCCAGAAGCACCGGAAATTCCGGTGTAGACAGTGAAAAATCCGGTGGCAGTAAATCCAATCTTCAGAACTCCTCTTTGAACTTTTGTATGTATTTATCAATAATCATCTTGGCTAACAGCTGCATAGACTCAAACAACATTGTTAGAGAGAGGATACCCGCGTTGTTATCATCACCAAAATCATTAGAGGGATCATGAGCTTTCAATCTCCCCCTTTTTGGTGAGTGATGACAACACAGGTATTTGCAAGGGAATAAACTTGCATGCGATGGAAAGTAAAACACCAAATATAGCATATATAGGAGACATGCCTCCTAATAATAATATTTCACACAAGCAAATCCACGAATAACGAAGTTTGAAAAGACGCACAAAACGATAAAAGGCGAGGAAGAACGAAACCCCACCCTAGCAAATCCCCGCAATCATCTAGATCTTCTCCCCCTTTGGCATCAGGATACCAAAAAGAGAAAAGAGAGCACTACGTCCCATAGAGAAAACTCTAGGCCTGGGTGTCATCATCTGCTTCTTCCTCCTTGCTAGCCGACGCAATGTCCTCATCATCATCCACTCCGAGATCCCAGTCAATGTCGCGGTTGTTCTAGTTCTTGTATGGAATCCTGGGAGGAGGAGGAGCTGGCAGATCGGAAATGTTGAGACCAGTCATGATGGTGCGCTGGTTCTCCAGGATGTGGCGGCGCTCAACATAGGCGTTTTAGTTCTCCTTGTGGATGCACACATTCATGCACATCACCTTCTCAATGGCACGAGCAAGCCATGAGCGCTTCTTGGTGCCGGGAGGAGGTGAACGCATGCGAGGATCACGGTGACCCTGACCCGTGGCGCCAACATCATGAGCAGCCTGCTGAGTGTGGGCGGCCTTCTTCTACAGCATGACATCCTTGTGCTCATCACAGTCTAACTCAAGGTCCTCACAGAGGTCAGCAGGATAGCGAGACTTGATGAGCTTCATGATGTAAGGAGCATATGGGGGCACTTTGCGGTTGAAGAGAGAAAACTGGATCTCGTTGAAGATGAACTCCATCACATCAATATTGTGGTGCTCAGTATCAGTCATGTCACCCTAAGTGAAGGTTAGGAAGGAGTGCTACATGAGGTTAACCAGGCCACCACGAATAGCATCATTATTGCCCGCGCTCGGGGCAATAGTCTCTCTGAACATACGCAGCAGGATGTCATAGATGGGGTAGAGACCTTTTGCAGAACCAATAACACCAGTAGACCCATACAGCTCAGACAACCTGTTCTTCTCATACTCCATCCCGTGAACGTGCATGTGATGTCCCTGAGGAGTGTGAAGACCAGCAAACGGATAGCCGAGCTCGGCAGCAAAGTCATGGAAGTTGGCAGTGAGCAAGTGAGGGCCAGACATCCAGGACATCCCAATATCCTCAGACTCATCAAAGACCAGAGTGGAGTAGAACTGCTGGATGAAGGTGATGTTGTAGGAGCATTTGGTCTCCATGAGGGGACGTAGACCCAGAAGTTCAGCCAGCTGGACAGAGTTGTTGAAGTATGCAGGATTGGCAGCCATGTGTGCAAAGTTGATGGATTTCATGGGACAGACTAGCTTGCTCATCACAGTGTACACCTGCTTGAAGAGCGTCTCCTGCTCAACGTGCCAGAAGAATGAGTCGATGGTTGGGCCTTGAGGACCCTCAGTGTACCAGGACTTGCCTCTCCATGCCTTGAATTCAGGGGTAGACATGGTGGCCAAGTTAAGAGCTGACTCCCCCTGCTGCTTATTGGCCTTGCGAGCTGCCCTGGAAGTGTCACGTTGGCGCTCATATGCTTTCTCAGCATCCTTCTCATGACGGCGAGTCTCCGCCTCATCAACTAACGTGCCATCAGCATCTTCCCTCAAGTGTCGGAATCTCTTAAGTGAGCTAGTCATCTTAGGAGGCCTAGAGCTTGAACCATCTGCGAGAAAAGCGAAGGAAAATGCAACAAAAAGCAAACAAAAGTTGATCAAATTGGGGGCTCACAGCTTGTTGAAGTGAAGGAATGGATCTCAGTTAGAGAGGGCAGGCCGGAAATTCCGGCCCGGGGCAGAAATTCCGGGGGACGGAAATTCCGGCCTCAGGTGGAATTTCCGGGGGCGGAAATTCCGGTCTTGGGGCGAAAATTTCCGGCCTTCGCAATTTTCGAATCAGATCTGAATCTGGGATCTGCCATGAATCTAAAACGATGAGGATATGTAATGAGAGGAACACTAGGTATGTGTGATACTAGTATATGGACGTTCCTCACAAAAACACATGGAATATCAAATAACAAGAGATCAAATCAACCAATAGCCCTAGATTTCGGAGAAAACGAAGCACATACCGGGATCCATGAGAGAGGAAGGGATGTGCGGTCTCTTGATCCGCAAAGAGCAATCATAGGATGAGGAGGGGAGGCAAGGGGACCTCCCGGACGACTCGGAGGCGGCGGCTGCGTTTGGGGGCGGAGTGGAGGCGAGGGGAGGGAAAAGAGTCTGGAACTGCCCCTCCCGTCGCCTTTATATAGCCCCCAGCCGCGAGGACCGGAAATTTCCGGTATTAGGACCGGAATATTCCGGGGGCCAGAGATTTGGGCCGGAATATCCGCCCCAAATATCCGGTGTGCCTTCTGCGAGCGGGCACGCTGGATATTTGGGTGAAGATTTCGGTCAATCTTCCGGGGCTTAAGGCACGGAATATTCCGGGACCCCGGATATTTGCGCCGGAAATTTCCGCCCAAATTTCCGGGGTGCCTTCTGGGAGCGGGCACCTTGGAAATGGGTGAAAATTTCTGAGGCAAATGTCAGGAGTCCAAAAATTTCCGGGCCCTATGCTGGAATTTCCGGGGTTCCCATGCCTTCCGAGGTTTTTGTGAAAAATGAAACAAGAAGAGAGCCTCCAAAACAAATATGAATCAACGAGAATGAACACACAAACACGAACAAAAAGAAAACAATTCAAATACAAAGAGAAATGTTGGTGACCGAAGTCACCGTGTTAGAGTGTGTAGCAAGGAGCCGCGAAGATGTATCTTGGGCCCAAAAGTATGACTCACGTTTAAGCACAATAAGTCACAAAATGACTAGATATGCATGAAGCTCTGATTGTTTTGCGCATGATAGGTGGAGTGTTGGTTCATGAGTTGAACTACGCTCCCCCTATGTTCATGCCTACATCAAAACTCGAGAGCACATATAGTGAAGGTAATTATGCAAGGGTTCAAGAGAAGTTGGACGCATCGATAATATTTAGTTCATTCCTCAAACCCCTAAATCTTGGTTCATCAAGGTCCTTCGTGAAGATGTCCGCGAGTTGATCCTTGGTCGCCACATAGGAAAGATCGATATCACCCTTCTCAACGTGATCCCGAATGAAATGATGCCATATCTCAATGTGCTTCGTCTTGGAGTGAAGAACGTGATTGTAGGCGATCTTGATGGCACTCTCATTGTCGCACAAGAGAGGAACTTTGTCGAAGTTGATGCCATAATCTCTCAATGTTTGCCGCATCCAAAGTAATTGAGCACAACAACTAGCCGCGGAGATGTATTCGGCCTCGGTAGTAGAGAGGGCAATGCATTTTTTCTTCTTGGAAGACCAACATACCAATGAACGACCAAGAAATTGACAACCTCCGGATGTAGATTTCCTATCCGTCTTCTCGCCCGCATTGTCCGCATCCGAATACCCAATGAGCAGAAAGCTTGAACCCTTGGGATACCAAAGACCAAAGTTTGGGGTATGAACTAAATATCGAAAGATGCTCTTAACCGCTTCAAAATGACTTTGTCTCGGAGAGGCTTGAAACCTTGCACATTTACCTACGCTATACATAATATCGGGTCTAGATGCACATAGGTAGAGCAAGGAGCCAATCATGGAGCGGTATACCTTTTGATCTACCTCTTTACCATTTGGGTCGGGTTTCAAGTCAATAGTCGTGGACATGGGAGTCTTCATAGGCTTGGCGTCATGCATGTTGAAACGCTTGAGCATATCTTGAGTATACTTGGCTTGCTTGATGAATGTGCCTTCGGGATGTTGCTTGATCTCAAAGCCAAGGAAATACTCTAGCTCTCCCATCATAGACATCTCGAATTTATCCGTCATAAGCTTGCAAAACTCATCATTGAATGCGATGTTAGTAGAACCAAAGATGATATCATCCACATAAAGTTGGCATATGAACAAGTCACCCCCAACCTTTTTGGTGAAAAGGGTGGGGTTGATTAAACCAACATTGAACCCACGATCCACTAAAAACTCTTTAAGGTGCTCGTACCACGCACGTGGAGCTTGTTTGAGTCCATAGAGTGCCTTATCGAGTTTGTAGACATGATCGGGGTGGTTGGGATCCTCGAAACCCGGAGGTTGCTTGACGTAAACCAACTCGTGGATGGGACCATTCAAAAATGCACTTTTAACATCCATTTGTTGCAATTTAAAGTTGTGATGAGAAGCATATGCAAGTAAGATGCGAATGGATTCAAGACGAGCTACGGGAGCGAATGTTTCACCGAAATCGACACCTTCGACTTGAGAGAAGCCTTGAGCTACCAATCTAGCTTTGTTGAGAATGACGATGCCGTACTTGTCTTGTTTGTTCTTGAAGATCCACTTGGTGCCGATGACGTTCTTGCAATCTTTGGGCCTTGGCACCAACTTCCACACCTTGTTGCGCTCGAAGTTGTTGAGTTCTTCGTGCATAGCTTCAATCCAATCTTGATCTTCAAGAGCTTCATAGACCTTCTTTGGTTCAATATGAGAGACGAAAGCGTAAGCTTTGCTAAAATCCGCCAATTGCCTCCTTGTGACGACCCTTCCACGAACTTGTCCAAGAATCATGTCCTCCGTATGACCGGCACGAGCAAGATTATCAAGTCTTCTCTTTGCCCTACGAGCTAGCATCTCCTCCAAAGTTTCCTTGGATAGCACTTGATCATCACCTTCATCATCGGAGTCTTTTCCACCTTGATGTTGATCATCAACGGGAGGTGGATCCCTTATGTGTCGAGTGGTATCATCACCCTGAGAATCTTTTGCTTGTCCTTCATTGTGAACTTGGCCTTCATCATGAGCTTGGCCTTCAGTGTGAGCTTGGCCTTGATTGGTCGAATGATCTTGATCGTTAGCTTGGCCTTGGTTTGAAGCATGAGGGCTTGGTGCATCTTGTTGGGTAGCTTGGGTATCAATGGGTGTAGTCAATGGCTCCACTTGAGTGGAGAATAGTACTTCTCCCTCCGTTATCCAGTAACCCTCAATGTGGATTATTTCACCAATCCCCATTATTCTTATGACGATGGGAGGAATTGCATCTCCTACAACACCATGATCTATACGGCCCCCTTGGGACCCATTATCCTCATCAAACACCACGTCTATAGCTTCTTCAACTTGTCCGGTGGACTTGTTGTATACTCTATAGGCGTGAGCGTTTGTGGCATAACCAACAAAGATACCCTCATAGGATTTAGTCTCGAATTTCGACAACCGTTTACCTCTCTTACGGATGAAGCACTTGCACCCAAAGACCTTGAAGTATGAAACGTCCGGCTTCTTGCCCGTGAGAATCTCATAAGGGGTCTTGTTCAAGATCTTGCGAAGATATAATCGGTTGCTAGCGTGACAAGCGGTGGAGACGGCCTCGGCCCAAAAATTATAAGGAGAAGAGAACTCCGCAATCATGGTTCGAGCCGCATCCATTAGTGTCCGATTCTTCCTCTCTGCCACACCATTTTGTTGAGGGGTGTAGGGAGTGGAATATTGATGAGCAATTCCTTCCTCGCTAAGAAATCCCTCCACGGTGTAGTTCTTGAACTCGGAGCCGTTATCAATTTGAATAGCCATGATACTCGTATTGTGTTGGCGCTCCACCAAAGTGATGAACTCGATGACCCGCTTTTGAGTCTCACTCTTCCTCTTGAATAAGTACACCCAACAATATCGTGAATAGTCATCCACAATCACCAAGCAATACTTCTTGCCTCCAAGACTATCATATGATAGAGGACCAAAGAGGTCCAAGTGAATGAGCTCGAGGATTCTTGAGGTGGTGATGTTTTTCTTGGTTGGGTGAGCTTCTCCATGTTGTTTTCCAAGAACGCAAGAGCTACACACACGATCTTTGGCAAACTTAGCATTTGTTAGTCTTAGAACATGATTGCCACTTTGAAGGTCATGCAACGTCCTCATATTGGTGTGGGCTAACCGGCGATGCCATAGCCAACCCACATCAACTTTAGCCATTAGGCATGTCGCGGCACACGTGTCTCCTTTAGAGAAGTCCACTACATACATGCCGTTCTCGACATGCCCAACAAAAGCTACTTTAAGAGTCGTTTCCAAAGTGACAATCACATTCTCTTTATTAAAGAACGAGGTAAAACCACTTTTAGCAAGTTGAAGAACCGAGATGAGATTATAGCCAAGGGACTCAACAAGAAGAACATTCTCAATTGACAAGTCATTTGAGATTGCTACCTTGCCTCGTCCCAATACCTTTAGTTTGGAGTTATCACCAATAGTGAAGCAATTGAGATGAGGTAATGGAGGATGTAGATCACTCATTGCGTCATTGCTTCTGGTCATATGTTGGGATGCACCACTATCCACCGTCCATTTTCTCGAACCGGAAGCACTCCCCTACAAAAGATTAGTGTCTTGATTTAGGTACCCATCGTTGAATGGGTCCTCTTTTGTTAGCGACAAGGGTCTTTGGAACCCAAATACTCCAATGATAATCATCACCATAAGAAGTACCAACATATTTAGCATACACATGACCATCTCTAGATTTCATAAGAACATAAGATGGGTTGTATTTTCCGGCAAAGTCATTATGAGTGGTGCTCCCCCCTAGAGGTGTCACCACCCACAATGGTGTTGGTCTCCTTTTCCTTGGAAACCTCTCCATCTTTCACAAATCTTACTTCTTGTGAGGAAGAGGTGACCTTCTTCTTGTTCTTCTTCTTGTACTTCTTCTTTGACTTGGCTACATAGCCAAGTCCCTCCTTCCCATTTGTGACTTGTTGAGGGGCCACATCATTGAGATTCTTCTCACTTCCTACAAAATTAGTTGCACTACACGAGATGATAGGCAATGTATTCATGCAAGTAGATGAGGATGACATAGCTTGCTTGTTTGATTGTTGAGCTAGGAGATTGTCACGAGACTTGGTTAGCTTGTCATGAATTTCTTTAAGAGACATGGACTCCTTTTTTAGTTTTTCATGACTAGCAACTAATTCCTCGTGAACAATTCCTAGCTTCAACTCTTCATGTTCAAGAGTTTTAATGATAGCAAGAGATTGTGCGTTATCATTCCTAAGCTTAGAGACACTCATGGCAAAGTTTTCTTCAAGACTAGACAATTTCTCCTCAAGAGAGGCACGAATGGAACGCTCATTTTCAAGAGCCTTTTCTAGCTCTTTTTCATTGCAAGAGTGACTTCCATGGCTTTCTAAGGTCATGATAATTTCCTCCTTTTCATCTACAAGAGATTTAGCCTCATCAAGTTGCCATAAGAGGGCATTTACTTTCTCCTTAGTCTCACATTTGAGGCTAGCTAGCCAAATGTGTAACTCTTTGGCCTCACTATCCTCCTCACAACCATTCTCAACACAATCCAATAATGAAGGAGGGTTAGTGATAATGGTCTTAGAGTTAGAAGAGCATACCGAAGTGGCTTTTGCCATAAGACATGTAGGTCGGGTAGCCACAATCTCATTGGGGGATTCAAATAAAGAAATCGATGGAGATGACGCGGTGGCAACGAAGACCTGGGCCACTCCTACCACTTCATCTTCTCCTTCATCTCCGGAGATATAGGTTTCTAGAACCGCCCCTTCTTGAACGTAGAGGGCCCTTGGCACTCTTCTAGCGAAGTTCTTGTTTTGTGGAGCCTTGGACTTGTTTTTGCGAACAAGCTTGCCTTCAATTTCTTCTCTTGGCTCAAAGGGGCACTCCTTCACGAAATGGTTTGCGCTACCACAGTTGTAACATGTCCTTGGGGGCTCCCCCTTCTTCTTGTAGTTCTTATTTTGTGGAGGTCTTGGAGAGCCGGCCTTGTGAGCTTCCCATCTCTTCCAATATCCATGCGTAGCGAGAGCGATGCACTTGTGAGCTCCCGTATAGGTGTCTTCATAGTCTTCCTCATCATCATCCTCTTCTTCACTTTCATCAACTCGAGCCATTGCCTTTGACTTCAACGCGAGGTTGAGTGACTTTCCCATCCCTCTAGAGTGAGCTAGAGCATCATTCGCACTCTTGTGTGATAGAGAGATGGCGATGAACTCACTAAGAACACCAACGGAGTTGAGAGTGTTGTAGTCCGCTCTTGTCCGGATGCTAGTGGAGAGATTCTTCTCAAAGGGTGTGATGGCCTTGACAAATTTCCTCTTTATCCACTCATCGGAGATCTCTTCCTTTCCAAAGTCTCTCAATTGGTTGGCGAGAGTGACAACTCTTCTATAGAGCTCTTCGGGAGTCTCATCCTCTTGCATGACGAAGTTCTCGGAGTTGTCAATGGCCACATCATACTTGGAAGATTGAATGCTAGCATTTCCTTGAAACAAGGTGTCAAGTTTGTCCCAAGCTTCCTTGGCGGTCTTGCAACCACGAATGTGAGTGAGATGCTCCCTTGGGAGAGCCTTCTGGATGATAACGAGAGCAGTCTTGTTGAGTTGAGATTACACATCCCTCCTTGGAGTCAAGTTGCTCGGGTCATGCGGATATAATCCATGAATCACACTCCTCCACAACGCGGTGCATGATCCAGAAATATGGGACTCCATTTCAAACTTCCAAGAAGAGAATTCATTAGTGTTAAGCATGGGAGGAAGTCCAACATGAAGAATGTGTGGCATGGAAACAATTGGGTGAATGGTGTCATAATTTTGAGGAGGTGGAACTTGTGCGTGGACCCCGGAACCATTAGCCGTTTGAGACTTGGATCCACCGGAACTCTCCTTTGCCTTGGCTTTAGCCTTTTGTGTGGCTTTAGCCTTAGCTTTGGCAATGTTCTCCTCGATTTGGGAATCGCCAGGAATCGTTTCCTCTTCCGAACTATCCTCATCGGAGACGTGGGGAGAGTTCGATGGCCCCTTAGGTTTACCCATCATGTTCTCCAACATCTTCTTGATGGAGGAAACCTCCGAGCCTACACTAGATATAACCTTGGACAATTGGGTTTGGATAGTACAAACCATTGTCTCTAGGTTAGCTATAGTGTCGGCCATTTTGGAGAGCTCCTCCTTAGAAGATTCGGGATCATCTCCGTTGACACAAAAAAATTGGCATGAGATCCTCGCGTGGCTTCGGATGATAGTACGAGGCCCAAACCAGGAGGACTCGCTGGTGGACTGGTGAAGCCGCGCGTGACACAACACCCCCAAGCCGCAGAGAAAGGGGCTGGCGTCTATTACCCTGCTACTACCCTGGATGGTATGGAAGCATCTCCAACTGTGTTTTTGACAGGGCACAACCCTCAAGTGCTGCACTTCTGTCGAAGATCAAAGAGGAGGCTACCTTATGTGCAAGAGCTGGTGCTGCCGGGCCTCAGGTTATCCAACCGCAAACATGGGATGTACACTAAGTACCATTAGAATGCTTGTATTCCGCCTCCTAGGAGAACTGTAAAACAAACTCTATATTTCTACTAAAATGAAACGCAAAGGTCCTTCGTGTTTTCTCAAAAATATGTGATTAATATCGGGTGGAGTAATTTTGATATAACAAGTATAAATAATTTATTCAAACTTCTAGAGAAAATATGGGAAGGAAGATAAAAGTACCGTTCTAATTGTTTGGGATAAAGTAACCATGCCCAAAGATCAAGGTGGTCTTAGAGTTATATATCTAGTTGCGCATAACAAAGCATCGCTTACCAAACAGTTACGTAATTTTTTTAATCTTAAATATCTCCCCCCCCCCCCGGCCAAGTTAATTTATGAGAAACAATACACTAATAGACTTGTTGATGACATACCAGATAGGTCTTTCTGGTGGAAAACCGTGGTAAAATGAATTGCTGAATATAAGAGACCGACCTCTTGTCAAGTGGGAGACGGCTCAAATATTTTTATGTGGACACATGCATGTAACTTAGAAATTTATAAAGATAAGTTTTCTCATATTTTCTCTTTTAGTTTAAACAACAAACAGAGCATCAGTGAATTTATTCAAGGAAATTCCGTAGAAGACAATTTTCACACTCGATTATCGGTTCAAGGTTTTCAGCAACTTAAAATTTTGCAGCAAGATGTTTGAAACATCCAGTTTAATGGATATTCATATTCGTGGAAACTCTCTGGGGGCTATTCTGCTCGGTTTTCTTCCATGAAGGTCTGTTGTTTACACAAAAGTGGGATCTAGATCATACTCATTTTTTATCAGATTTGGAAAAGCGCCACCATTCTCAAATACAAGTTTTTCTTCTGGTTTCTTATGAAAGATGTGCTCAACATAATAAATTTGCTCCGAGGCCGCCGTCATCGTCATCGTCATCCCGAGATCGGGAGGGTTCTGGAGCTCTCGCCGGCACCCTGCCGGGAGGGGAATTCATCACCGGAGGGGTCTACACCACCATGCCCTCCTCCGAAGTGATGCGTGAGTAGTTCATCCCTGGACTACGGGTCCATAGCAGTAGCTAGATGGTTGTTCTCTCCACTTTGTACCTCATGTTTAGATCTTGTGAGCTTCCTAACATGATCAAGATCATCTTTATGTAATGCTACATGTTCTGTTTGCTGGGATCTGATGAATTTTGAATGCTATGTCTTCTGATTATCAATCTATCATATTATCTTCATGCATATGTTATTTATGATCTTGCATGCTCTCCGTTATTAGTAGATTCTCTGGCCAAGTAGATGCTAGTAACGCCAAGAGGGAGTATTTATGCTCGATAGTGGGTTGATGCCTCCTTGGCATCTGTGCTCGAGTGACAGAAATGTGACGGATGGAGGATGTGCTGTTGCCATTGGGGAGAAAACAACGATGTTTAATTAGTTTACATTGTTTACATTACACACTTTGCTTACGGCAATAATTTGTTGCTTGCAACTTAATACCCAACGTTTGTTCTAATGATATTCGGAGGGTGGATTATTATAATAGATGCAGTTGAATGACGATCTATGTATTTTGTTGTAATGCTGAAAGTACACAAAGGTCAACTAGAGGGGGCGTGAATAGGTGACCTACAAATTTTACTCCTTTTTCAATTTTAGTGGGGGCTTTGGAAAGGTAATAACTTGGTTATCTAGATGTGCAACTAAGTAGACACCCTATGTGACAAATAACGAGTAGCAACAGAAGTAAATGCAAGGCACAAGATAACCACAAGTGAAAAACACGGAGACAAGGATATGTTTCCCGTAGTTCCTTCTTGAAAAAAGTACGTCTGCGTTGGAGAGGTGGGGAGCCACCCAGGTGCTCCTCAATAGCACGGATGTGCACACCTTGTTCTCCTTGAGCTTCTCCGGTGAGGGAGATTCTCGTTTCCACTATGAGGTCGACTTGAAGGCATTGACCAAACCTTTACAAGTGGTTGAGGCTACTCCACAAGTGAGATGGAGGCTCTCAACAATCCGAAGCTTCTTACTACAAGGTGGAAGCTACAAGCACTAGGGTTTCCCTTGGATGACAAAGCAACCAAGAGATTACAAGATCCCAAGAGGTATGGTGTGGGGATACAATTTTTGGCTTGGTAGAAAGGTAGATCTAGTCCTCCTCCATGAGATCCTTGAAGGGCATCGAGTTTTGTTGGAGGAGGAGGGAGATTGGGGCGTTTTGAGCTCTACAACAATGGAGGAGAGAGAGGAATGGACGAACTGGCTATCTAGAGGAAGAAGACAACTATTTATAGGCTCCTCCAATTTCTGACCGTTGCAGTGTGCCAGGGCCGGAATATTCCGGTGTTAATACCGGAAATTTCTGGTGTGTCCTGGCCGGATATTTGAATAGTCCGGGGGCAAAAATTTGAATCTTCCGGGGGCGGAAAATTCCGCCCAATGTTCCGCCCCCATCTCTGTGCGCGGGCAGCAGCCGCGCGCTGAAAACTGCTAAGGACCAGAGGCCGGATATTTGAATTATCCGGGGGCGGATATTTGAATAATCCGTGCACGGAAATTTCTGGCCAATAATCCGCCCCCATCTATGTGCGCGGGCAACTGGGACAGCTCCAATTTCTGCTAAGTACCAGAGGGCCGAAAATTTGCCCCGGAATTTTTCGGTGCAAATATCCGCCCCGGCTTCTTTACACGGGCAGTGGGAGAAAAACTCAATCTCTTTGACATGGCTAGAGAGGCCGGAATATTCCGGTGCAGGGGCCGGATATTCCGCCCCATAAGCACCGGAAATTCCGGTGTAGACAGTGAAAAATCCGGTGGCAGTAAATCCAATTTTCAGAACTCCTCTTTGAACTTTTGTATGTATTTATCAATAATCATCTTGGCTAACAGCTGCATAGACTCAAACAACATTGTTAGAGAGAGGATACCCGCGTTGTTATCATCACTAAAATCATTAGAGGGATCATGAGCTTTCAAATGCCCGCATGAATCACATAGTAATATTTATGTATTGCATATGCACTTCGGTGCAACCTTCATTTACGTCAATTTCCCAGCTGTAATTTGTTCACCACACATGTTATTTATCTTTCATGGAGAGACACCACTAGTGAACTGTAGACCCCGGTCCATTTTCCTTATACTGATAAAACATCTACTGATTGCATACTGCTGCTATTGCTTTCATACTGTTTTTCACACCATACATTTAACCTCTTTGTGTTCAGCAAAACCGGTGTGATTGACCAGCTCACTGATACGTTGGGGCAAAGTGATTTGATTGTGTTCTGTAGGTTCCACGTTGCTGCTGAACCGGTAGTGTGTCCTGCCACCTCAGCTGCATCAACCTTCAGTATTGCTCGTCCTCCTACTGGTCGATTCAACCTTGGTTTCTTTTCCGAGGGAAAACTTGCTGACACACTCTTCATAACCTTCCACTTGGGGTTTACCAACGTTTGCATCAACCGCCAGTGTGGTTTTTCTCACTGTAACATTTACGGTACTAAGGCTGTAGTGGCCTAGTACTACCACCGGCCACTTCAATTTTATATCGAGTATGTGGCCAACGGTAGTACCGCTGGCTCTACCGGTAGTACCGTTACTAGAGCGCGACGGTACTTCTCTGGTTATACCGCCTACCACCAGTCGCTGGCACTCCCTGGTACCGCTCAGGTTACTAGGTAGCGGTAGTACCACTCACGCCAACGGTAGTACCGCCAGGCGTAAAAAGGGTCAAACAACTATATTTGGGGGGGGGGTATAAATACCCCATCCCCTTCTTCCCCAAGAGGCGGCTCATGAAGCATTCAATTCCAGCATTTATTGAGCCTCCAAAAGCTATATTTCTCCCAATCCCTCCACCCAAACTCGTTGATACTTTGAGGATTGAAGGAGAAGGTCCCGATCTACATCTTCACCAAGACATTCTTCATTTTCCCCTTATTCACTTGAGAGATTTGAGTCTAGGGTTTCTTTGTGGAAAATCTAGACTACATTACTTGTTGATTGTTGGTGATTCTTGGGAGCCCACAATTTGGTTGTGGGTCTGTGCCTCAAGCTTGTTGTAAAGGATTCGATTCCCGTCTCAAAAGGGATCAATAGTGGAAGGTGGACTAGACCTTTGTGGCGTTGTTCATCAGAGAATAGGGTGAGACCTTTGTGGCATTGAATAGGCCTTCGTGGCGAACCTCACACCCCTCCAACGATACGTACTCCCCTAACAAGGAGGAACTCGGGAATACATCTGTGTCTCCGCGTGCTTCCGTTATCGGCTACCTCGTTTCTTCTCCTTTATTTTATGTTTGTATCTCGTTTATTTTTGTTATTATCATATAGGTAACTTCACCTACTTGAATATTTAGATAATTTACCTTTGTATCAAGCCTTAATTTGAAGAAAAATTAAAATTGGTCGGAGAATCTATTCACCCCCCTCTAGGTGCCCATACTATTCATTCACCAGGCTCTGCGCCCGCACCCGGCGCGAGATGGAGGGCCTGCAGAAGCGCCACCGCATGGAGGAGGTGCTCGAGGCAAAGCTTCTGGAGAAGGGGTACGCTCTGGAGCACGGTCACCTAGAGAAGAAGACGGAGTGGGTCCGTGTTGCCGAGGAGCAGGATAACAAGTTCATCGACCTCGGCACGGACTCAGAGTGAGATCGCCGTTGGAATCTGTGGCTCCAGTGAGCCGTAGTTAGTTATGCAGGGTTAGGTTGCCGCCGCAGTAGTTATCTAGAGTTAGGACGCTGCCGCAATCGTTGCTTCCGGTGAGCCCTGGCTCCAGCGAGTACTATCTGAATGTAGCTGCATCTTCCGAATCTTCGCACGTGGTTTAAATATTTTAAAATTCAGTTTTGTTTACAATTTTTATTTTGCGCGGACAGTTTTGGGACATAAAACCACAGTAAATGTGAACTGAAAGAGTACCCCAACATATTGCTCTGGACATTGCTTTTTATGGGATGCTGGAACATCTGGATACGAAGAAAAAAAAAATCAATGGAATCAGACCTCCTTAAACAAGATCTTCATATCCGAAGCTACAAAATTAAAGCTAAACATTTGGCTGGTCTCAAGGGTTGGATGGATTCTGTTCTTCCATACTTTCAAGTTACTTTCATTCTCTTGAGGTTAGATGAAACAAGAGTTGGATAGGTTTTGTTTTCCTTTTGTTTTTTTCCCGATGTAGAGAACCGTAAAACGGAGCCGAAGTATTCTTCCCTTCCGGACTATTTTTTTTTTCTGGTGTACATATTCTCGTTTTAAATATATGAAAATATACTCTAGAACAGCTGTTCTACGATTTTTCGCCTGAAAACCTTATAAATAGTTTATCATGAACTATTCAACTATTGATCAAAGGGAGAGGAGTTTGACTGCACGTTTCGAAAAAAAATCGTATATTTTGGAATTGAGCTTGTATTTCTAAACGAATGATGTACAATAGTATTGATGAACTCCAATATTTAGAAAAAAAAACTTCTGATGAAACATTGTCCGTTCCGTATTTACCGTCACAGCAGCAGGTTGAGATTTTAATGCCCTTTCGCCAAGCTAGCTGCCGTATGCTTTGGATGTTTCAAGTCCAACCGTCTGATCGTGCCACACAGGCACACACGAACCTGTACTTCTTTGTTCCCCTCGGCCAGGAACAGTTGACGAGTCGCTTTCACGCATCTTCAGCTGCGTATAATACTCGTCCCCTACACAAATTGGAACCGACGTCAATCGCTTACTCAACGCTCGTGTGATGAAAAAGGGATTGTATGGAGGTCACGTCGATCGTTACTAATCTCTCACAAGCATATCTGCATATGTATGGGACTAGGGTCAACCTTCGGACTCGATGTAAATGACGAAGACACTCAACTAGTTATAGAGTCGACGTCTCCCATTTGCTCGAGTACGACTACATATGAGTAAATATATGGTGTTAGGCTGGAAAAAAAGTTCGCAAGGAAGATGCTCATTACTCCCTCCGTTCCATAATATAAGATGTTTTAGCTATTTCACATGTTGTCTAGATACACACTAAAGTGTACATAAACACTAAAATATGTCTAGATACATGTGTATATGTTAGCAGGCTCTCTGACGGGCCGCCAACCCTAGTCAGGCGAAGGCCCACAAGGACGAGGAAGCCCAACCCACGCAACACGGGCAACGACTGGACAAGGTGATGATAAGAGGCGCGTGCGGCAAGGAGGAGGTATCGAAGATCGATCAAGACGAACGGCGGCGGCGGCACTCTTCCTTCCCATCTGATTCTGAATCCCACCTCCCTTCCTGCTATTTCCCTTTTGCATCTGGTGTTTGTATCGGATCTAGATCCTGAGCTTGTATCCCGAACCCATATACTACTACCAATTAGCAGTACCAGTGAGGTGTTAACACTTGGTATCCAGAGCCACAAAAATTCCCCACCACACCATACCCTGGCGTCGATCATCGAAACTCGGCAACAGAAAGCAAATCGGTTGGAGAAGGAGACCATGGAGGCGGTGACCAAGGCGGATCTGAAGGATCTCTTCCGGGAGTTGAGGGAGGAACTCAAGGCCGATCAGCAGGCGGAGATCGGCAAGTGGAAGCCGGCGATCGACGCGCAGATACAAGGGCTGCGAGTCGCGGTGGATCTTCTTCAACAACACGTCTTCCGCGACCCCTCCCCGGAGTTCCACGATGTAGAGGGGGCATCGATGCGGGATCTCGGCGATCCTGCGTTGTCGAGGACGCCATCACCTCCGGGTGGCCTCCCGGCAACAGACACTCCTCGGGCCAATGGCCACGGCGCGGCAACATCTCCTCGGACGGCGGTCGGAGGGGCCCTAGTGGTCCCATCGATCCCTCCGGGCAATGGTACGATCGATACCCAAATCCCTAGTAATGCCTTGGTAGATCTAGGGGATTTGAGTCATATGATTCCATCGGGCGTTCAACAACCACCTACGATGCCATTTCCACAGTTCGATGGGGAAAATCCTCACTTATGGAAGGATCTTTGTGAGCAGTACTTTACAGTGTATGGTATACAGGAATCATACTGGGTCCAAATGGCCACGCTTAATTTTTCTCCTACAACCGCAGTGTGGCTACAGTCAGTGTGAAAAAAATTATTAGGATGTACCTGGGAGTCTCTGTGTAGGACTCTGTGTATTAGATTTGGTCGAGATAAGCACCAGTTATTGATTCGTAAATTCTTTGCCATAAAACAAGTAGGTGGGGTACAGGATTACATTGATCAATTTGAAAACCTGATGAATCAACTATTATCATATTCTGATGAGGTGCATCCTTACTATTTTTTGATGAGATTCATTGGAGGACTACGGGCTGATCTTCGTCAAGCAGTTATGGTACAAAGGCCACCTGATCTGGATGCCGCAATGTCACTAGCATTGGTGCAAGAGGAGGTACAGGAGGGTATCCAGCAGGAATACTGCAGCTATGATGTCAACCCTCGCGCGACAGCGAGACAAGTTCCTCACATGATCCCACGCCAGCAATTGCGTCAGGCCCCATCGCCAGCAGCAACAGATCGAAGGGGGATTGAAGCAGCTAGAAGCCCTTCTGCTGAGCCAGCCAAACCAACCCCAGTGGCAGCGGCTCCTAATGCATTGGCTACTCTGAGAGCATACAGGAGAGCTAGAGGTTTGTGCTTCAAGTGTGGGGAAAGGTGGGGTCATGATCATGTGTGCCCTTCAACGATACAGTTGCACGTGTTGGAGGAACTGATGGACTTCATGGAAATCTCTGGAACAGAAGGGGTTGCACAGGAATTCACACAAACAGAACCAGAGGAGACAGCTTTTGCTATATCATTACAGGCATTCAACGGTAATGATGCCTCCACTCTGCTTCAGTTATCTGCTGTGGTCCAGGATAAGGTAGTATCACTGTTGGTCGATTCAGGGAGTTCAACATCATTCATCAACGCTAGATTAGTGAAGGATTTTACAGGAATTCAGTCTCTGGCTAGACCTGCTCGTGTGAAAATTGCCAATGGAGCAGAACTGATGTGTACTCACGAAATAACACAATGCCCGTGGACCATTCAGAATCATGAATTTACCACGGATTTCAAAATCCTACCACTGGGGGGGTTCGATATCATATTGGGCATGGATTGGTTGGAGAAGAACAATCCAGACATTGATTGGGTCGAGAAAACAATGACAATTCTAGTACCAGAGGGACATGTTAAGCTACAGAGCAATTGCAAAAACACAGTGCAGTGTGAGATTATTTCTGGGGAGCAGCTTCAGTGCATGATTGAGCAGCAGGACATCGAACACTTGGTCTTTGTCTACACACCAGTGGAAGAGGCAGGGAATCACAAACCATCAGAGATACCAGTAGCAGTCCAAGAGGTGGTCGACAGGTTTCAGCAATTATTCATTGAGCCAACAGAATTGCCTCCTCGGAGAACTTGTGATCACAGCATACCTCTTATACCAGGAGCACAACCAGTCTCCATCAGGCCTTATCGCCATTCCCCGGACACAAAAGATGAGATCGAGAAGCAAGTCAATGAACTCCTGGCATCTGGAGTCATTCAACGCAGCAATAGTCCCTTTGCATCACCAGTGATACTCGTACGCAAGAAAGATGGGCAGTGGCGCATGTGTATAGACTACCGTCGACTGAATGCTCTGACAACACCTAGTAAATTTCCTGTTCCAATCATAGAAGAACTACTGGACGAACTCAAAGGGGCATCCTGGTTCAGTAAGCTGGACCTTCGAGCAGGGTACCATCAGATAAGGATGAAAAAAGGGGAAGAATTCAAAACTGCTTTCCAAACTCATTCGGGCCATTACGAGTACAATGTGATGCCGTTTGGATTGGCTGGGGCACCTGCAACCTTCTTGAGTGCAATGAACGACACATTGCAACCAGTTCTCAGGCGTTGTGCATTAGTATTTTTTGATGATATCCTGATTTATTCTAGCTCCCTGGAAACACACATTGAACACTTGACCGAAGTCCTGCAATTACTTCAACGAGATCAGTGGTGCATTAAGAAGACCAAATGCTCTTTTTCTCAACGTAAACTGGCATATTTGGGGTACATTGTTAGCAGTGAGGGCATTTCGACAGAACCAGACAAAATTGAGAAGGTGCAAAAATGGCCAGTACCAGTGACAGTCAAGGAACTACGGCAATTTCTGGGTTTGGCCGGCTATTATAGAAGGTTCATCAGGCACTATGGGATAATAGCCAAACCCCTTACACAGCTACTCAAGAAAAATGTACCATTTATGTGGACTAGCACCTGTGATACAGCATTCGAGACTCTCAAGCAAAACCTCACAAGTGCACCGGTGTTGGCACTACCAGACTTTCATCGACAATTTGTGGTAGAGACAGACGCCAGCGATTTAGGCATTGGTGCAGTACTGCAACAAGAAGGGCATCCCATCGCCTACATCAGCAAAGCGTTGGGGCCACGCAACAGAGGACTCTCCACTTACGAGAAGGAGCTCATGGCAATTTTATTTGCAGTGGAACACTGGAGGCCATACCTGCAGGCATCTGAATTTGTCATCAAAACGGATCAGAGGAGCCTGGTGCACATGGAAGATCAGCGGATCCACACGCCATGGCAACAGAAGGCCTTTACAAAACTACTAGGCCTTCGATACCGTCTCTGCTACAAGAAGGGGACAGAAAATGGAGTCGCGGACGCATTGTCACGCAGACCCAGCACCGATGAGGATACTCTCAATGCAATCTCCTATTGCCAGCCTCAATGGCTCGCAGAGGTAAAGGCTGGCTATGCAAACGACCCTCACTCAACAAAGATCATTAATGATTTGGCAGGAGATCCTAAATCGCACTCCCACTTCAAGTTCGATGAAGGGATTCTCAAATACAAGGGCCGTGTGTGGATCGGACACAATACTGAACTGCAGCAATCAATTATGCAAGCAGGACACGACACGGAGATTGGGGGCCACTCTGGGGCACCAGCAACTTACCAACGTCTGCATCAGCTTTTCGCTTGGTCGCGCATGCAAGCAACAGTCACCAGCTATGTACAGGCCTGCCCCACCTGTCAACAAGCTAAACCTGACCGCAATCGCTACCCAGGGTTGCTGGAACCTTTACCAGTGCCTAAACAAGCTTGGCAAATGGTCTCGTTGGATTTCGTCGAGGGTCTCCCACAATCTGGACGTGCCAACTGTATCCTCGTGGTGGTGGACAAGTTCTCAAAATACAGTCACTTTATCCCGCTAGCACATCCATTCTCTGCTTCGATGGTGGCCACTGCATATATCGACAACGTGTATAAATTACACGGCATGCCAGAGTCGCTGATATCAGACAGGGATCCAGTATTCACAAGCAGATTCTGGAAGGAGTTGTTTCGTTTGACAGGCACGACACTTCGCATGAGCACACCGTACCATCCGCAAACTGACGGCCAAACCGAAAGGGTTAACCAATGCATGGAGACATTCCTCAGGTGCTTTGTCCACTCTTGTCCGAAGAAATGGCGCTCTTGGCTACCCCTTGCAGAATATTGGTATAACACTACCTGGCATAGTTCTCTCGGCAAATCACCCTTCCTTGTCTTATATGTGCATGAGCCTAGACATTGGGGGCATTGAGGCTGCCACGGCAACACCAATTGAGGACCTGAATGTTTGGCTTGCTGAGAGGAAGACCATGACAGAACTCATCAGGCTACATCTCCTCAGAGCAAGGGATCGTATGAAGATACAGGCAGATAAGGGGAGGTCTGAAAGGACGTTTTCAGTTGGGGATCAAGTCTATATCAAACTACAGCCCTATGTTCAGAGCTCGGTGGCCAGGCGTGCTTGTCACAAGCTATCGTTCCGCTACTTTGGACCGTTTCCTATTGCAGAGCGCATCGGCCAAGTGGCTTACAAGGTGACATTGCCAGCAACATCAACTATACACCCAGTCTTCCATGTGTCTCTCCTCCGCAAGGCGCTCAAGGAGACGGACCAGGTATCCACTGTTCTCCCAGACGCCACTAACCAGTTCATGATCCCCATGCAAGTGTTGGACCAGAGACAGCAAGCAAAGGCCAACAGGCTCGTCGAACAAGTCAAGGTGAGGTGGTCTGATGAAGCAGTTCCAGATTCTTGGGAGGATCTCGAAGAACTCCAGTCCAGGTTTCCCTACGCAGCGGCTTGGGGGCAAGCCGCAACTGAAGGAGAAGGGGGTGTTAGCAGGCTCTCTAACGGGCCGCCAACCCTAGCCAGGCCAAGGCCCACAAGGACGAGGAAGCCCAACCCACGCAACACGGGCAACGACTGGACAAGGTGATGATAAGAGGCGCGTGCGGCAAGGAGGAGGTATCGAAGATCGATCAAGACGAACGGCGGCGGCGGCACTCTTCCTTCCCATCTGATTCTGAATCCCACCTCCCTTCCTGCTATTTCCCTTTTGCATCTGGTGTTTGTATCGGATCTAGATCCTGAGCTTGTATCCCGAACCCATATACTACTACCAGTTAGCAGTACCAGTGAGGTGTTAACACTATATATATGAATGTGGAAAAAGTCTAAAACATTTTATATTGTGGAACGGAGGGAGTAATAAACAAAGGGTCCTACATTCCTACAGCTTAGAGATGACTCTGCTTCACCGCGAAGTGACATAGACAAGGAGCTTAGCTCGGTTCTCAGACCTCGTAAAAGCCTGTACACCGGAATAAAATGCTGAAACGGAGCTGCCGGTTGAACAGAAGAGAATAAGGCTTGATCGCAGTTTTTGAACCCCTACAGTAGTACTACCAACCAGTAGAACTAAAAAGATGGTCCGAGTCAGCGCAGCAGCCAGAAGGAAAATTCGTAGGGACGACGTGCGTGCGGCCGGCCGTGTCTCCTACCGTTGGTTAGGTTATCATCAGCGGCGATCGAACACGCAGCACATCGGACCCACTCCGTCTAGAGAACACGAAATGCACGGAACTTTTTCTTTTTTTCTTTTTTGAGAACTCGACGAAAGTGATATCAGCTCGTGCCGGGCCGGCTAGCTCCCGGCGACGGTGCTACTTCAAAGGGGGAGTGACTCCACGCGCGTCGTCACCTGCTGGGCCGGCTCTTTCATCTCTTAAGCCCTTATGTTTCCGCCTAGCACGTTATCGCCAACTGGGCTGCTTAGTTGAACTTTTTTTTTGAAACGGAACACCCAGGCTCTGCAGCTTCTTAGTTGAACTGTCCTCTGCTTAGGTGTGTTTGATTTTGGATGGAGTGGACTGGAACGTACTCCTTCCGATCTCATATTAATTGTCTCAAATTAGAAAAAAGTGGATATTTCTAGACGTTTTGGACGAAGTGGAATGGAATATACTTCATCCGTCTCATATTAATTGCCATAAAGTTGGATAAAAGTAGATATATCTAACACTAAAATATATCTAGATATATCCATTTTCTATCTAACTTGAGATAATTAATATAGGAGGGAGTAAGCAATGGTTTCTTGTGTTTGACTAGGACAAAAAAAAATTGGAATAGAATGGCTATGTTTTGTGTTTGGTTTGGAGAACTGGAATGGATATATGGACTTCAGCTCACCTCTTTCATAGGAAATGCGAGCTTACCATACACATATGTATTGGTACCACCATACTAATTAAATTTCTAGCAACATTCGATATATGTTTTCAGCAATAAACATTATTTCAAGCAATAAGCAATATATGTCATCCACAATTGTAGCTGCCTTTGGTTACATCAAAACATAGTAGCATATCCACAACTTAATCCACGGAAATATTAACACGTACCGGTACATCCGATCTAGATAGATGGAGCAAAATGTATTAACATCAAAATATGATATACTTCCCATCTCCACTCCATGTACTTGTCACACTAATCAAATTGCAAACGTCTAGCACCCCCCCCCCCCACCCCAAATCTGACGAAAATTAGAACCATCTACCAGTTGTCTACTACTCCCTCCGTATTGACAAGTAAAATGTTTTAACATTTCCTAAATAATCGTATCTAGACATGTTTTAGTGTAATATGTATATGAATCTAAGCACTAAAACATGTATAGATACGTTTTGTCTAGAAAATGGTAAAACATTTTATATTTCGATGCGGATGGAGTACTTGACTGCACCTCACGTAGTGGAGATCGAAGAGGCTGCCGCTCGCTCTTGGCCTGCTTGCCCCGCCGCCGTTGCTTGCTTTGTGCACGCCTACATGCGAGAGCTCGTGTGTGGCGGCACAGAAGAAAAGCACACATAAAAGCTGGTCGAGTGAGGCATCACCCTTGCCGACCTTAGTGCGCGCTTGATACGTCCATTTTGCATCACTTATTCATGTTATGATGCATCACTTATGTTATTTTATCTTAGTTTGCATGTTTTATAATTTTTGGAGGATAAACACTGGGACCAGACATCTGATGGAAAAAAGCACCGTCGAGATACCCTATTTCAGAAGATCAGAAGAAAAGGGGGGATACCGGAGGAGTCTTAGAAGTTCCGAGGAGAAAGTCAGCCAGAAGGGCACCCGGAGGGGGCCACCTGGGGCCCACACCACCAGGCGTCGCCCCCTAGACCGCGCCTGGGGGTGGTTTGGCCCTCCTGGCCCACTTCCGGGCGTCCCTTTCGCGTACTTGGCCCCCAGGGAACCCTAGGACCCAGAACATCATCGAAAAATTATTCCGTCGCCGCCTCGGGGCGGAAAACAACAGAGAGAGAAAAGCTCTCCAACAGGGAGAAATCTACCGGATAAATTCCTCCCCGGAGAGGGGGGATCATAGCCATCGTTACCGTCATAGCTCCGGGCATCATCAAAATCTTCATCGGGATCATCATCACCACCAGCATCATCACCCTCATCATCCACCTTCATCCCGCTGTAACAATTAGGGGTCTTTATCGTTGCTCTTCACTAGATCTCTCTCCCGGTGTGGATTACTTGTTAGTAGTTGATGCTTGTGAGATTTATTGGTGTTTACACTTTATGACCAGATTGTTATTATCCATTATATCACCTCTCATTATGATCCATATGATGTCTTGTGAGTAGTTCGTTTAGTTCTTGAGGACATGGGAGAAGTCATGATGTTAGTAGTGAAATTATGTTGAAGTAATATCTCGTGGTTTGGTATTTAAGTTGTGGTGCTATTCTTCTAGGGGTGGCATGTGAATGTCGACTACATGATACTTCACCTTTATGGGCCTAGGAGGATGCATGGTGTATTTGGCTACCAATTGTGGGGTTGCCGGAGTGACAGAAATCGAAACCCATGTTAGGAAACCAATGCACGAGGGAGTGTAGGATCCCGGAGTTTTAAGCTTGTGGTTAGATTTATCTTAATTACTTTCTTGTATTTGCGGATGCTTACGTGGGGTATAATCACAAGTATGTATTAGTCCTAGTTGGGCGGTGCATTAGCATAGATTCATCCACACAACAATTCACGAACCAATAAATATTAATCAATCGTAATGAAGCGAAAGCGCTTAACGAAATTCCCATGTGTCCTCGAGAACGTTTGGTAATCATAAGTAGAACAACCAGCTTGTCCTTTGCTCTCAAAAGGATTGGGCCACTCGCTGCAATATTATTTACTGTATTTTATTGACTCGCACTTTATTTATCTGCTATATCAAAAACCTCCAAAAACCCGTTTATTAGTATTTATAGTGAATCCTCTATCCAACCTGCTTGTCAACATCTTCTGCTCCTCGTTGGGTTTGACACTCTTATTTATCGAAAGTACTACGATACACCCCGTATACTTGTGGGTCATCAAGACTATTTTCTGGTGCCGTTGTCGGGGAGTGAAGTGCTATTGGTAAGTGGAATTGGTAAGAGAAACTTTTACTCTGAGTGTTGTTTTTATTTTTGTCTGTTGTTTTAATTCATTATGGAGAATACTTTTGGTTATTTGTTTAGGGGTACTTCTACCGTTACTGCTAGGGTAGTAGGTAACCCATTATCTGCTGAATTAGATCCTTATAAAATACCTATGAAAATTGTTGGACGTGTTATGGATAACTGCTATTATGGAGATGGAAGTATCCATCCCGGTGATCATTTTCTCTTTATACATGAATTCTGCAAGTTATTCAGGTGTGCAGGTATTACAATGGATCAAGTTAAAAGGAATTATTTTCTTTATCGCTAAAAGGAAGAGCCGCTGAATGGTTCAACCTGTTGAAAAATGGTGAATCTATTGGATGGGAGGAAATTATTCCTCTCTTTTATTCTAAATTCTATCCTCCTATTGAGTTTCATAAAGACCGGAATCAAATATATAATTTCTGGCCTCATGATGGAGAGATTATTGCCCAAGCGTGGCGGATAGTGAAGTTATTAATTCCCAAATGTCCCGTTCATGAGCTCCCGCGTAATATTGTTATCAATAATTTTTATGCAAGGCTTTCTCTTGTTCTGGATCATTCACACGTATGAAGGAAGAAGCTAAATGGGATCTTCTTGACCATATTCAAGAAAACACTGAAGGATGGGAGAATGACAAAGGTAGAAAGTCAGGTGTAAATTATGATTATGAGTGCAATAAATTTTTTATGGGAACCGATGATTTCTATAATGTTAGTGTTGTTGGTGGTCTTGATTCTCAAATCTTTGCAAACTGTCTTGTAACTTTTGCCTCCTATCTTAATATTCCTAAGAAGGAATTTAGCAAGTACCATGCACCTTATAAAGATATTGTTCCTCCTAGTAATGTAGAAGTGCATGTTGTTAATCCTGCTGTTCCTGAGCCTTATATGAAAAAATGCCTTTCCCTTCTAAGGTGAAAGAACACTCTGTTGTAGCTAGTGTGGTTAATAAGAGTATTAAAAAAAACTTTTGAACCTGATGAACAAATAATTGTTGAACCTGCTGTAGCAATAGTGAAAGATCTTATATGTGGAAACGTAGAGGATAAACATATTGTCTTTTGTGAGGATGCTTCTAATATTGTCTCACATCCAAATAGACCTAAGAAAACTAGTGTTCATGTGCTTCCTGTTAAGATTGGTGATCATTGCTATTATGGTTTGTGTGAAATTGGTGCTAGTTCTAGTGTTATTCTTTATGAGCTTTATAAAGAAATTATGCATGAAATTGGTTCTTGTGAGCTTGAATATATTGATGTGGTTATTCAGCTTGCTAATAGAGAAACTTCCTTTCCGATTGGTATTGTTAGAGATGTGGAAGTTTTATGTGATAAAACTAAATATCCCACTGATTTTGTAGTACTTGGTAAGGCTGCTAGTAAAACTTGTCCTATTATTTTTGGTAGACCTTTCTTGAACACTTGTGGTGCTATTATAGATTATAAGAGGGAGAAGATTTTGACTAAATTCGATGGAAAATCTTATGAGTTCAATTTCTCCAAATTTGCTAGAGCACCTTATGAATCTGAATTGCCTACTGAGAATTTTAGAGTTGAACAAGTTGCCTCTATTTCTCTTGCTCCTAACAATGCTTTGCAATAATATATGGAGGACCATGAGAGTGAAGTCTTTATGGAAGAGAGAAATGAGATTGACGCTATTCTTCTTCGTCAACCGGTGATACTGAAACATAATTTACATGTGGAGGACTTGGGTACCACATTACCACCCAAGGAGGATCCTGTTTTTTATTTAAAACCATTGCCAGATGATCTCAAATATGCTTATATTGATGATAAGAAAATATATCCTGTTATTATTAGTGCTAAACTTTCAGGTGAAGAAGAGGAAAGATTATTGGGAATATTGAAGAAACATCATGGAGCTATTGGATATACTCTTGATGATTTGAAAGGGATCTCTCCCTCTATATGTCAGCATGTTATTAATATTGAACTTGATGCAAACCCAGTAGTTGAACATCAACGCTGTTTAATTCCTAAGATGAAGGAAGTGGTAAAAAATGAGGTATTAAAACTTCTTGATGCTGGTATTATTTTTCCTATTGCTAATAGTAGATGGGTGAGCCATGTGCATTGTGTCCCTAAGAAGGGAGGAATGACTGTTGTGCCTAATGAAAATAATGAGCTTATTCCTCAAAGAGTAGTAGTTGGATATAGAATTTGGATTGATTTTAGGAAGGTTAACAAGGTTACCAAGAAAGATCATTATCCTTTTCCTTTTATTGATCAAATGTTAGAGAGGTTGTCTAATAAAACTCATTTTTTGCTTTCTTGATGGTTATTCTCGGTTTTCTCAAATTGCTGTTAGGAAGCAAGATCAAGAGAAAACAAGCTTTCCTTGTCCTTATGGTACTTATGCTTATAGAAGTATGCCTTTTGGTTTGTGTAATGCTCCTGCTACGTTTCAAAGATGCATGTCTGCTATTTTTCATGGTTTTGGTGAAGAAATTGTGGAAGTATTCATGGACGATTTCTCCATCTATGGAACTTCTTTTGATAAATGCTTGCACAACCTTGATAAAATTTTGCAGAGGTGTGAGGAAACTAATCTTGTTCTTAATTGGGAGAAATGCCACTTTATGGTGAATGAAGGAATTGTTCTTGGATATAAAATTTCTGAAAGAGGTATTGAAGTTGACAGAGCTAAAGTGGAATCCATAGAGAAAATGCCCTATCCTAGGGATATTAAAGGTATTCGTAGTGTTCTTGGTCATGCTGGTTTTTATAGGAGGTTTATTAAAGATTTCTGTACAATATCAAAGCCTCTTACTAATCTTCTTCAAAAATATGTACCTTTTGTTTTTGATGATGATTGTAAGGAAGTTTTTGAAACTTTAAAGAAGGCTTTAACTACTGCTCCTATTGTTCAACCACCTGATTGAAATTTACGTTTTGAAATTATGTGTGATGCTAGTGATTTTGCTGTAGGTGTTGTTATTGGACAGCGCGTAGATAAGAAGTTGAATGTTATTCATTATGCTAGTAAGACTCTTGATGCTGCTCAAAAGAATTATGCTACTACTGAAAAAGAGTTCTTAGCTGTAGTTTTTGCTTGTGATATGTTTAGACCTTATATTGTTGATTCGAAGGTTACTATTCATACTAATCATGCTTCTATTAGATACCTTATGGAAAATAAATATGCTAAGCCTAGGCTTATTAGATGGGTGTTGCTTTTACAAGAGTTTGAATTGAATATTGTGGATAGGAATGGTGCTGAAAATCCTGTTGCTGATAACTTGTCTAGATTGGAAAACATTGCTTTTGACCCTATTCCTGTTAATGATAGTTTTCCAAATGAACAACTGGCTGCAATAAAGGTAAAATCCCAAGATAGTCCATGGTATGCTGATTATGCTAACTTTATTGTTTCAAAGTATTTGCCTCCAACATTTACAGCTCAGCAAAGAAGAAAATTCTTCTATGATTTGAGCCATTATTTTTGGGATGACCCACACTTATATAAAGAAGGAGTAGATGGTATCATGAGAATATGTGTTCCAGATCATGAACAGCGTGAAATATTGAAAAAGTGCCATGGTAGGAGAGAACATAATTTACTATTGGCAACCTAGTAAGACCATAATTTACTATTGGCAACCTAGTAAGAACATAGTTTACTATTGGAAACCTAGTAAGAACTTGAGTTACTTCTACTACTACATGTGTGAATTCTAGTGTTGAAGCCGCTCTGTTGTTGAAGAAAAATGAACATTCAACGTGATACAGTTTGTTACCCCCTCTGTCCCGAAATAAATTGGGCGACTGGAATTTTGCAAAAAAAAACCTCAACATTTTGGGGAGACAACCCGTCCAATATCTCCCGTCGAATCTCGATTCGCTCCCCATCTCGCTCTCCTCCGGATCGCCATCGCTAAGCTCTGCTCCGTCTCCCCGCCACCGCGCTCTGCTTTTCTCCTCCTCCATGCTCCCTCGTTTCGCCGCGCTCCCCCACACCTTCGGTCGCCAATTCATCAATGAGCCCTCTTCATCTTCATGCGCCATAGGCAGATTATGTTGGCGATAGACTCGAGATCCTAAATGAAATCCTCACTCGTCTTCAAACTCATTTGCACGTTGGAATATGCAGCCCCCACGAGGGAGGAAGTCAGTACAAACAATGTACTGGCAAGTGACACTTGTTTGGTGGCATTTTTGAGGAATAAACTAGCTACATGATATTTCGCTGGTGAAGTCTGGGCTATTTGCATAAAGCCAATTTTGTCCTATATTTAATAAACCTTTGTAAAACTCTGAAAATCAACATGGGTAGACACACCATGTAGTTTGATAAAGGCATCATGGGTAGACACACCATGAAGTTTGATAAAGTCATCATGGGTAGACACACCATGAGTTTGATAAAGTCATCATGGGTAGACACACCATGAGTTTGAAAAGTCATCATGGGTAGACACACCATGAGTTTGAAAAGTTAACACAGAGGGGTAGACACACCATGTTCTCTAGGAAAAGGTTTCTACCATGTTTTAATTCATTCAGAAAAGATGAGGAGATCCTTGAGCACCAACTATGTCTAGTTTGCTCAACTGGCCCATAATCGGGGACACGGCTACGATCTTAGTTTTTAACTCTGCAGAGGTTGTGCACTTTCACCTTGAGACTCATTTTCCCCGAGAGAAAAATGAGACAAGATCTTTGGGAAGAGGGATTCAACCATACCAGCATGACTCGACGCTCCTAAAATTCTACCACCCCATGTCATACAACAGGATGAATCCCCACAACTTACTTAATCTTGGCAGAGCCCATATTACCTCAAGGCTGCACTGGAAGCTAACTATACATGGAAGACCTACAGATCTCTTTAGTCCTGGCTGGCAATCCACAAGTGTACCCTCGGGTGACAACCCCCACATCCATGGCCCTGGGAGTGACCCAAGTGACAACCACCATAGACATGGCCCTGAGTAGCCACTCAACATAATCCAAGCAATTACCAATCCACCCAGGTGTTTCATTGGGTTGTTAAATTTCAATTTTCAAAGTACCACAACCCAATAAGTAGCAGCAGCAGTTGTGATATTATTCTGGTATAGCTAAACTAGTACCTAGCCGGGGTTTCAGGTTGGCTACACACTACTAGGTGTTATGAGCATAGCATATGCTTGGAAAATAATAATATCACCTATCATGCACACTACTGAAAACACTAATGCATTTGGAAAAAAAAAATAGGACATGAGTATCACTTGCCTTGTAGGAGTTGGTATAAAAACACTCTCTTCACAAATAGAACGTTGCTCTCCGTACAATCTAAACAATACAAATAAATAAAAATAAACAAGCAGTTCACAACATAGAAACAAATACAACAAAAATACAATACAGAAGCATAACAAGTTATTCAACTTTATTGGTGTTAACATGGACAAGTATTTTGACACATAATTCAATATGCAAAAAGAATTATGATGAGATGGTTATTGTTTGGTCTTGTATGGACAAGTTCAATTTTATCACAATAATTCAATTTATGTAAAGGAACTGTAGTGGTCTGAGTTTGGCTTAACACATAATTCAATTTACTAAAATAATTATGGGAAAAGGGGTTTAGGTATAGCTTAGGATATGGGTTGATCAAGGAATATCACTTCACTCAATATACAAAAGAAGTGGATGTGATATGGTTTAGGGTCTAACACTTAATTCAATGTACAAAAGGAATTAAGATGTTTTAAGTCAGGCTTTCCACATTGACAAAACAAACTTGTTTCAAGGGTCCTAGGGTTTGTCTTTTATCACAAATATCACACAAGGCTTTGGTCTAAGGGTTTTAGAAAACTAAATCATGATCAACATGATTCATTTCATGGCTTTGGTTAGCAGGGTTGAAGAAATTTACAATATGGCTTGTAAATTTACAAAAGGTATTAGGCTATGGGTTTATGGTCTAAAAGTTACTTTCCATATGTTCTACATCAAATGGGTGTTGGTTTTGATCAAAATGATTGCACCACAATTTTCCTAAAAAGGGGTTTCATCAAACAACAGTTAATTTATAATGGTTGACCACTATGGATGCTTTACATGGTAAGGTTACATGTAATGGTTTCTATGGTCACAATTAGTTGGGTACTGGTTTTCTATGGTCTAAGGTTACTAAATGGAACAAATTTCTAGAAGGAACCTAATTAAAATTATTTATAGAATTAAAACTAGGTGCAAAATACTTAAATGGTCATTTAAATTCTAAACTCCATTTTTATCGGTTCAATTATTATTTTGGGACAGAGGGTATGAAAATAAACATCCTAAGGATTCCAAAAAATACTTTATTTTCAATTTTTCGGTTTATAGAATTTTAATTATGCCAGAAATCATTAAACAAGCATATTTAAATTTGAACCAATTTAACTTAGTCAAATTTGAATTTGGACAGTGCCAAAAGTTTCTAAATCTTGTGCTGATTTCAAAAAGTATAAGTTTGCTAAATTTGGCTAAGTAGATCAAAAGTTATGAGGTTTCTAAGTTCCAGGGTTGTTTCTGCAAATTGCCAATTGATTTTCTATTCGGATTCCAATGAAAAAATGGCAAGGCCACGTGGCCGCTCCTGATTGGCTCGAGCTGGCTGACTCGGCGCTGATGCGGCGGCTGACTAGGCGATGACGTGGTTAAGTCATATGATTTGGATCGTTGGATCCAGATCCAACGGTTGCTTACCCCTTCACTAGTGAATCCAATCTCCACCGTACAAAATAGATCGAACGCCAGAGATTGAGAGAGGAGATCACCGGAGGGAAGCTCGCCGGAAAATGGCGCGTGGTGGTTCTCCGGCGATGAAATCCGATGACGTCGATGAAGAAGACGTCCTCCGAGCAAAGGGATACCACGGGGAGGTGCGGCGAGACACGGTGAGCTTGATGGTGTCCTCGGTGAACCTCGTCGCTTCCGAGAACGGTGGCGCCGTGCGGACGGAGGGGATCCCGCGCCGGTGAGCTCTCGAAGTGCACGGCGAGCTCGATTCTGCGCGTAACAAATCCAAACCAGAACATCAAAAGATGTGCGGGATCACAGGGAAACAGAGGAGACCAAGTAGGGGCAGAGATGACCTCACGTTTCGCCGGATATGATGATCTACGGCGGCGGTCTTGCTCAACTCCAGTGAGCTATTCCGGCCGCCTGGGGACGTCTTGGACTGGGGTTCAAAGGGGGAAACGGAGAGGAGAGTGGGGGAGATATAAAGGAGGGCTCGTGTGGGCTGTTCGGGCGCGGGGCGAGTAGATCGTGCGCAAGCGAGAGATCGTGTGCGGGTATCCGGGACGGAGCTGGGGGACGATGACGTCACCATGACATCGCGCGGGTCCCACCTGTCATCCAATTAGAGTGAGAGGGAGCTGCTGGGACGGGATGCAGCGGTACTGGGCTGGGCTTCGTTTCCTTTGCGCTGGGCGCGGTAGATAGGAGGATGGGGTAGATGGGCTGCCCCGGGCTGCTGGCCCTTTTCTTCTTCTTTTTTTTGTTCTGTCCCTTTTTCTTTTCTGTTTTAATTCTTTAATAACTTTTGCATAAAACCTCCAAATAACCTCAAACAAGATTATATAGCTTCATAAAATCTTTCTATTTCACATGAAAACAAATATGTGTTGTTTTACAACACATTTCAAAATTAAATTTTGAAAATAGACAAAATACCTTTAATGATACTAAAAATCATTTTTAAATAGAAAATAATTATTAATTGGAATTTGGGTTTACTAAAATTAAGAGAGGTGGTTTGAAATGTAAATGTTGATTTTCAAGGTCTTTTACTTGTTTTCAAAAACACAATAATTCATATAAACACTTTATTGGCTATCACTTGATATAATATTGTGAAAGGCATAAAGAAAGTATTTTTATTCACATGAAACAATTTTGGAGGCATGGAGACAATATTAGTGATAGTAATTCTCTGATTTTGAATATCATAAATATTTCATAGTTATAAATGGTTTCAAAACATGTTTGTAAAGAGGTTTGTTAAGAAGAAATAATTTCTCTTTAAAATAAAAACTAGATTTGAAATAGGCTTAGTGATTAAGGAAGAAAGGAAATTTGGATTCCTAAATCCAATTTCATAGATATGTGTATTGTTTTATTTTGTTTCTTGCATCTCATTTGGTTTTTGGTGACTTGTTTAACATGAAAACAAAAAAATTCAAATTTTAGTGATTTTTGAACTTTCCAAAAATCAGAGATGTTATAGACTACCACCCTTAAAAGAAATCTCGTCCCGAGATTGGGGAAAGCTAGAAAGAGAGGTAGGTTTGGGTAACTGGGTTTACTCAAATTGGGTGGGCTACCACCCTTAAACTTTTGTGGGCAGTCTAAATTATCTTGTCCTCAGGTTGCTGTGTCTATTCTCTTCACCAAGCATAATATCCTTGTATAGCAATGTATCTACTCCTTGAGGGCAATTGGGCTCTTGAATCCATGTTTTCAGCAGGTAGGGATCTATGTGTCCATATTCACCCCCAATAGGATGAGTCTATTCACTTTTCTTCGAATGTGGTTGCAATCAAGATGGGCTGAGTAGAACTTTTCCTTGCATTAGAGATCTAGTTCAACATAAGTTTGTTGAACTACTTTGGACACTGAGGGGTCACTCTTTGGGTCAAATCAAAATCCTTGGGCAGTCTAACCTTCACTTCAGCTTCTTGGATGTTGTCAGGGCCAGAGAAATTTCTTTCTCTTAGGCCATTCCACATCAAAGGTGTGGTGCATTTTCTTCCCATAAAGAGCTTTAAATGGTGCCATCTCAATACTATCTTGGTAACTGTTGTTGTAGGAGAAATTATGCATATGGTAAGTTGTCCCCAACTAGATCCATAGTACAAGACACATGCTCTCGGCATATCTTCCAAAATCTGATTCACTCTCTCAGTATGACCATATGTTTGAGAAAGAAACGTTGTGCTGAACTCTAATATGGTTCCTAATGACTCATGTAGTTGCTTCCAGAAGTGTGAGGTAAACTGGGTACCCCTATCAGACACAATACTCCTTGTAACACCATGAAATCAGACGATCTTCTTCACGTATATACCAGCCAACTTAGCACTGGTGTAAGTGGTCTTTTCTGGTAAAAAGTGTGCTATCTTTGTCAGACAATCGACCACTTCCCAATTAGAATCATACTCCGATTTGGTTCGAGGTAATCCAATGGTAAAGTCCATACCAATTTGTTCCCATTTCCTTGGTGATCTCTCATCATACTTTTGTATCCCTTGAATGCAAACACCATGCTATTTCTAACGGAACTCTCATGATGGGCAATAACTTCAATTGTATGATTCCTCCATGATTGGCTTTGTCCTTTCCGATGTTTAATACGTTTTGGCAACACTTGCCTAACATCGGATTAAACTAACATTCTACCATTCTATGGTTCAAGCTTATTAACGTCGTCTCTCTAATAGGTATGTCACTCAGATTTACCATTCTTCATAGCAAGAGTTAATAATATGAGTAGTCATCATGGGGGTCAATCCATGTTGCACTTTATCATTACCTTGTACTTATATTAGTGAATCTCGTATGATGACACTAGGTCACTTCATTTGTCTAACAGATAGTTTCCAATCTGTAAGACAAACCTGAACTAAACTATCGTGTCTCCAAGTAGTGGGGTTGCTTAAACTCTTTGCACCTCCATTTGAATAGTTGCATATTCTCCATGTGTCCTTCTAGTGTAGATAGCTATCCAAAAACTTAGCTCATGTGAATCAGACTCCATATGTCTGTTATCACTGGTTGATAAACTTTCTGCTCCTTGGGATGGTGGTGGCTTGATCATGGATTTGGTTGTTCCTTCACACAGAAGAACAAAATATTCAGATCTTTGGTATTCCTCAATTTGGTGGTTGTCTCAAAAGGTGCTCTTGGGGGTCAAGTGAGTTGTTGCACTCCAAATTGGAAACTCACTAAGGTTGGTAAAGTGGTATGGTGTTGGGTTTGGTTTGGTTTAGCATGGATCAGTACAGATTTAGAAGGAGACTAAAGAAGGTTCCTACCCAAACAAAGCAGAGCAAGGAAATTCATCGGACAAACAACATCTAACAAGCATATAGAAAACATTCATCACTCCAATCATCAAGGTTTAACAAAGAACCTAGTATTGTCATAACACACACAATTTGTATGATCAATACACTAACACGTTAACGGTGTTCTAACAAAGTAACTAGATTGGTGGTCTCATATATATCTTCTTGGGTTTCTTCAAATCCTCCTCTTGATGTCTTGAGGTGTCGATCTTCATGTTGAAACCAAAAGGTCATGTGAAAACTATTCCTTTCACTCCATGATTTTTCACCAACCATGTCTTGATGGAAAACAAAAGGTAGGTTATCTATAATAAGAGAAGAATATTTTGAAGGTGAATAATAGATGAGAGGATATGAGAAATATTAAGATGCGATGTTCTGTTTCTATAGGTTTGAATAAAGTGGATTTTCAATCCTATGGGTCTTTTTCCTAGTTCTAATCCAAACTTAGGGTCTCGATCCTACAGGCAACACTATGCTATGATACCATTTTGTAGCGCCCTACCTTTTAATAAAGATAGAACACATGTGTATCATGCTATTCCCGGGATCTCTGATAGCATACACATGACAAAATGAAATATTCATTGCAATAGCATCATTCTACATCGTTGATCCAGTGGATAAGAAATAAAATAGACTTACAATTGGCATAGTCATCATGGACTAGCCCAATTAACAGGGCTTCAGAGTAAACACAGCGGAAACAATTCATCAATGAGCCCTCTTCATCTTCATGCGCCACAGGCAGAACATGTTGGCGATAGACTCGAGATCCTAAATGAAATCATCACTCGTCTTCAAATTCATCTGCACGTTGGAATATGCAGCCCCCACGAGGGAGGAAGTCGGTACAAACAATGTACTGGCAAGTGACACTTGTTTGGTGGCATTTTTGAGGAATAAACTAGCTACATGATATTTGGCTGGTGGAGTCTGGGCTATTTGCATAAAGCCAATTTTGTCCTATATTTAATAAACCTTTGTAAAAGTCTGAAAATCAACATGGGTAGACACACCATGTAGTTTGATAAAGGCATCATGGGTAGACACACCATGAAGTTTGATAAAGTCATCATGGGTAGACACACCATGAGTTTGATAAAGTCATCATGGGTAGACACACCATGAGTTTGAAAAGTCATCATGGGTAGACACACAATGAGTTTGAAAAGTTAACACAGAGGGGTAGACACACCATGTTCTCTAGGAAAAGGTTTCTACCATGTTTTAATTCATTCAGAAAAGATGAGGAGATCCTTCAGCACCAAGTATGTCTAGTTTGCTCAACTGGCCTATAATCGGGGACACGGCTAAGATCTTAGTTTTTAACTCTGCAGAGGTTGTGCACTTTCACCTTGAGACTTATTTTCCCCGAGAGAAAAATGAGACAAGATCTTTGGGAAGAGGGATTCAACCATACCAGCATGACTCGACGCTCCTAAAATTCTACCACCCCATGTCATACAACAGGATGAACCCCCACAACTTACTTAATCTTGGCAGAGCCCATATTACCTCAAGGCTGCATTGGAAGCTAACTATACATGGAAGACCTACAGATCTCTTTAGTCCTGGGTGGCAATCCACAAGTGTACCCTCGGGTGACAACCACCACATCCATGGCCCTGGGAGTGACCCAGGTGACAACCACCATAGACATGGCCCTGAGTAGCCACTCAACATAATCCAAGCAATTACCAATCCACCCAGGTGTTTCATTGGGTTGTTAAATTTCAATTTTCAAAGTACCACAACCCAATAAGTAGCAGCAGCAGTTGTGATATTATTATGGTATAGCTAAACTAGTACCTAGCAGGGGTTTCAGGTTGGCTACACACTACTAGGTGTTCTGAGCATAGCATATGCTTGGAAAATAATAATATCACCTATCATGCACACTACTGAAAACACTAATGCATTTGAAAACAAAAATAGGACATGAGTATCACTTCCCTTGTAGGAGTTGGTATAAAAACACTATCTTCACAAATAGAACGTTGCTCTTCGTACAATCTAAACAATACAAATAAATAACAATAAGCAAGCAATTCACAAACATAGAAACAAATACAACAAAAATACAATACAGAAGCATAACAAGTTATTAAACTTTAATTGTGTTAACATGGACAAGTATTTTGACACATAATTCAATATGCAAAAAGAATTATGATGAGATGATTATTGTTTGGTCTTGTATGGACAAGTTCAATTTTATCACAATAATTCAATTTATGTAAAGGAACTGTAGTGGTATGAGTTTGGCTTAACACATAATTCAATTTACTAAAAGAATTATGGGAAAAGGGGTTTAGGTCTAGCTTAGGATATGGGTTGATCAAGGAATATCACTTCACTCAATATACAAAAGAAGTGGATGTGATATGGTTTAGGGTCTAACACTTAATTCAATATACAAAAGGAATTAAGATGTTTTAAGTTAGGCTTTCCACATTGACAAAACAAACTTGTTTCGAGGGTCCTAGGGTTGGTCTTTTATCACCAATATCACACAAGGCTTTGGTCTAAGGGTTTTAGAAAACTAAATCATGATCAACATGATTCATTTCATGGCCTTGGTTAGCAGGGTTGAAGAAATTTACAATATGGCTTGTAAATTTACAAAAAAAAAGTATTAGGCTATGGGTTTATGGTCTAAAAGTTAATTTCCATATGTTCTACATCAAATGGGTGTTGGTTTTGATCAAAGTGATCGCACCACAATTTTCCTAAAAAGGGGTTTCATCAAACAACAGTTAGTTTATAATGGTTGACCACTATGGATGCTTTACATGGCAAGGTTATATGTAATGGGTTCTATGGTCACAATTAGTTTGGGTACTCGTTTTCTCTGGTCTAAGGTTACTAAATGGAACAAATTTCTAGAAGGAAGCTAATAAAAATTATTTATAGAATTAAAACTAGGTGCAAAATACTCAAATGGTCATTTAAATTCTAAACTCCATTTTAATCGGTTCAATTATTATTTTGGGACAGAGGGTATGAAATTAAACATCCTAAGGATTCCAAAAATACTTTAATTTCAATTCTTGGGTTTATAGAATTTTAATTATGCCAGAAATCATTAAACAAGCATATTTAAATTTGAATCCATTTAAGTTAGTCAAATTTGAATTTGGACAGTGCCAAAAGTTTCTAAATCTTGTGCTGATTTCAAAAAGTCTAAGATTGCTAAATTTGGCTAAGTGGATCAAAAGTTATGAGGTTTCTAAGTTCCAGGGTTGTTTCTTCAAATTGCCAATTGATTTTCTATTCGGATTCCAACGAAAAAATGGCTAGGCCACGTGGCTGCTCCTGATTGGCTCGAGCTGGTTGACTCGGCGCTGATGCGGCGGCTGACTAGGCGATGACGTGGTTAAGTCATATGATTTGGATCGTTGGATCCAGATCCAATGGTTGCTTACCCCTACACTAGGGGATCTAATCTCCACCGTACAAAATAGATCGAACGCCAGAGATTGAGAGAGGAGATCACCGGAGGGAAGCTCGCTGGAAAATGGCGCGTGGTGGTTCTCCGGCGATGAAATCCGATGACGTCGATGAAGATGACGTCCTCCGAGCAATGGGATCCCGCGCCGGTGAGCTCTCGAAGTGCACGGCGAGCTCGATTCTGCGCGTAACGAATCCAAACCAGAACATCAAAAGATGCGCGGGATCACGGGGAAACAGAGGAGACCAAGTAGGGGCAGAGATGACCTCACGTTTCGCCGGATATGATGATCTACGGCGACGGTCTTGCTCAACTCCAGTGAGCTATTCCGGCCGCCTGGGGACGTCTCGGACTGGGGTTCAAAGGGGGAAACGGAGAGGAGAGTGGGGGAGATAGAAAGGAGGGCTCGGGTGGGCTGTTTGGGCGCGGGGCGAGTAGATCGTGTGCAAGCGAGAGATCGTGTGCGGGTATCCGGGACGGAGGTGGGGGACGATGACGTCACCATGACATCGCGCGGGTCCCACCTGTCATCCAATTAGAGTGAGAGGGAGCTGCTGGGACGGGTTGCAGCGGTACTGGGTTGGGCTTCGTTTCCTTTGCGCTGGGCGCGGTAGATAGGAGGCTGGGGTAGATGGGCTGCCCCGGGCTGCTGGCCCTTTTCTTCTTCTTTTTTTTTTGTTCTGTCCTTTTTCTTTTCTGTTTTAATTCTTTAATAACTTTTGCATAAAACCTCCAAATAACCTCAAACAAGATTCTATAGCTTCATAAGATCTTTCTATTTCACATGAAAACAAATATGTGATGTTTTACAACACATTTCAAAATTAAATTTTGAAAATAGACAAAATGCCTAATGATACTAAAAATCATTTTTAAATAGAAAATAATTATTAATTGGAATTTGGGTTTAATAAAATTAAGAGAGGTGGTTTGAAATGTAAATATTTATTTTCAAGGTATTTTACTTGTTTTCAAAAACACAATAATTCATATAAACACTTTATTGGCTATCACTTGATATAATATTGTGAAAGGCATAAAGAAAATATTTTTATTCACATGTAACAATTTTGGAGGCATGGAGACAATATTAGAGATAGTAATTCTCTGATTTTGAATATCATAAATATTTCATAGTTATAAATGGTTTGAAAACATGTTTGTAAAGAGGTTTGTTAAGAAGAAATAATTTCTCTTTAAAATGAAAACTAGATTTGAAATAGGCTTAGGAAGAAAGGAAATTTGGATTCCTAAATCCAATTTCATAGATATGTGTATTGTTTTATTTTGTTTCTTGCATCTCATTTGGTTTTTGGTGACTTGTTTAACATGAAAACAAAAAGTTTCAAATTTTAGTGATTTTTGAACTTTCCAAAAATCAGGGATGTTACACCCCCCCCCCCCAAAGAATCCATCTATTGCAATTTGCCCCCCCCCCCCCCCCCCTCCCCCTAGGATACCTTGGCAAGCTCGGCCACTGTTTGAGTGTTTTAGATTAAATCTTGATCTCCAAGTAGCAGCACATCTTATTGAAGGTACAATTGTGTGGAGTAGATCTATCATCACAAAGCTCTAAGAATTTCCCATGCAACTTGACCGATTTATGTATGCGATAGTTTTTTCCTAGCAAGTGACTTTTAAAACAAATCAATTTTTCATCAGAAGATATGATACAGCCATATTTCTTGATAAAAGATCTGCTATGCTTGTAAAGTCTTAACCGGTCTTACCCATACTGTATTAATTGTGAATGTGAAATGAGTACTTTAGCTCTTACTGGCAAGTACTTTCTGTCACGACTTAGAGCATTATGTTGTTCCAACACCAACTGCACCACCAACTGAGTATGAAGCAAACCTTGTTGCAACCATTTCTGGAATGGTTTAGTTGGTTGTCATTTCATATGATGAAGTAGTTTGGTTTAGTGGTTTACTTGGAGTACATTACATTACTTGTTTTTGGAGTATTTTTCTCTCTTTATATCAGCATTGCGAAGTTGTTCACAGTCTAATATCTCATGTTTCTCCACAAGTTTTTGGAATATTTCTGTAAACCAAAATTGTAGCAGTAGATAATTATACTCCTGGTTATCTGAGAGGGATAGTAAAACATACACTTATTTGTGCTACTATCACTATTACACACACAATTACTACTACTCTTGTGTGCTCAAATAGGGATGTGATCCAGAGGTAAAGAGACGATGAACTTGAGCTTTGTTACTGAAAAGATGTCTCCTCCCAAACCTGCATCAGTTGCATCAGTATCTTGCTCAGAGAAATTAATCTGTGCCTGGATTATAATTAATCCGTGCTTGATCAGTACTGCATCAGTAGCTTTAACTAGTGGAAGTGGAGTACGGTATGAGTGCAACATGCATTCTTTCTCCAGTATGAGTGTACAGTATTTGTAACGTAACTAGTGCAATTGGAGTAGAAAATTTCAAAGAAAATCCATATTCCGTACTCTCCCTAATTCCAAATGACTTTATTAATTAACCCATGTGAATGTGTTTTCGTGTGCTAAAAATTGATTGAATGGCTTGCTGTAGTGGGGAGTGAAGTTCAATGCTCTCACTGTCATTTGACAAGTTTATTCTCACTGTCATATGCTGGTATTTGCCATGTGGTAATGGCTATTTCTTATCTTAGTACACTGCTTCGATCAGTGGCAAGTATGACCAATAGGAGTCGTTCTTCGGTACTCACCTCCGTTCATATGCAGCTCTGGGATGGGATGGGGGTAGGGCCACTTTGACTGCGTTGGATCTGCTCATTTATGCTTGGTCGTTTAACTTGAGAGTTGACCATCTCTCATCTCCAGTTCTGTGTTCTTAATATCTGCTTATTTAGGAGTCTCATTGTGTATCGTTATGGACTAAATAAGCAGTCTTCTTTGTAATTCAGGATTGTCTGAGGTTAACTTCTGGCTTTGTAATTAAGGATCGTTTGGAGTAGATGTTATTTCCTTTTTATTTTTGAATTTCCTTTTTCAGTGTCAGTGTAGGATCGTTTGAGGTTAATTGGAGTAGTTTTTGCTTAGAAAGTTCAAATTTTGGGACTAGTAGGCTAGTTTTAGTGGAAGAGAATTTGTCTCATGTTACCCAAAATGCTTGCGTGTAAGTCATGGTATATACCGAGTTCTTTTAAAAAATGCATATATTCCTAGGAACAGAACATTTAAGAGGTGTTTGGTTTGTGAGAGGAAACGCAAAGGTAAACACAATCAAGTTACCCTGTTAATGTAAACGTAATCGGGCAAAACGGAAACTTGTTTGGTCGGATATTGTAACGGAAACAAATAATTTCCTGCAAACGGAAATAAAGATAACAAATCTAAAGGCCCGGCGGCGGCGTTGCACCTCGCGAACTCCGCTAGGTCGGCACGGGAGGGGAAGACGGAGGCTCGCCCTAGGCGTCGGCGGCGTCCTAAACTGTCCAAGCCGGTGGGGCGGCACTGAGGCTCGCGCTGGCCGCCGGCGGCGACCTAAGGTGTCTAGGCGACGGCGAGCGGCGGGCGTGACACTTATGGCGGTGCCTCGCAAGGGGCTGCGGATTTGCATCGTGAAGCCGGCGGCGCGGCGATGCCTCGCAAGGGGCTGTGGATTTGCATCGTGAAGCCAGCGGCGGACTACGCGGAGGAGACGTTGGAGAAGACAACTCGTGCTCGTGGCCAACGTGTGAGAGACGTACGTGCGGGTAACGGTTTGCGATAACACAACTAGTTGGGCGTAATCAGATTACTATAAGACCGGAATTTGGTACCATGGTAAGCGATTACAGCCTGGTCAAACCAAACATGATTTAACGCAATCAGTTGCCTCTGTAAACCGGTTACGTTACAAACTGATGAAACAAACACGTCCTAAGAGTAGATGACTATGTATTCCAGACTAGATGCTTGATGGCTGGTCTCAATGTAGCAGAGAGTATTGTAACTGTTGGAGTAATTCTGTTTGGTTTCTGTTTGAGTATCAACATCACAATCATTGAGTCAATCATGGTTCTTGTTCTTCGGGAGCAGCATAGACAAGGTGGAACAGAGTTGGCCTGTCGGCAAGTAGCTGAGACGAGCTGCGGGCGAGAAGCTGCACAGCCGGGATGTAGGGGAAGAGCTGATGGAGCTCTCCTCATCAACCTGAGCAACCGGGAGGTTAGCAATGAGCTGGTGGCGCTGCCGGCGAGAATCTGACAAGAGCTACCACTCGTCGACCTGCGCAGCCGGGAGGATGGTGACGAGCTGCCGGCGAGAAGCTGACAAGAATTGGAGCTCTCCTTGTCGACCTGCGCGGTCAGGAGGTTGGTGACGAGCGACCGACGAGAAGCTGACAAGAGCCGGAGGTCTCCTCGTCGACCTTCGCAGCCAAGAGGTTGGAGACGAGCTGACGGCTGGGAGGTTGGGGTCGAGCAGCTGGCAAGACGGAGAACTCAGCTCCGGCTCTCCTCATCAACCTGCGCTGCCGGAAGTTGGGACAAGCTGCCTGCGCCGGCTGCCGGCGAGCTGATCAAGGACGCTGTCGGGAAGCTAGTCTCCGGGGAGAAGCAGCAGACATATATGGCTTCATCGTGGTATCGAGGTGCTGTGTGTGCAAGGGCGACGGAGCTGGCGAGAAGGAGTTGTTGCAGAAGGATCATATGGGAGGCGGAGGTGCTGGCGACGGAAGCAAAGAGATAGATCGCTATGGATTGATCGCTGCGGAGCGACGGACATTTAAAGCTCAGATTTTTATTTACGGAGTTGGTTGTCAGATTTTCAAATGAAAGGGATGTTTCTATAAAATACACTTGTACTGAAACGTTTTCTCCCTCCGACACTTATTTCGGGACAGAGGGAGTATAACTCTAAATCTGCTGACAGAGTCACAGCTCCACTATTTGTACTTCCCTTAGTGAATAAACTTCCTTAAACTGATTCAAGAATCGTGAGTATACCCCCGTCTCAAAATAAATGTCATTGACATGGATTAAAATGGATGTGTATATTACTTAAATACATCTACGTACATCCATCTCAACGGCACTTATTTTAAGACGGAAGTAGCACACTTCCCCTAGATATTTTCGCAACCCCCAGTTTGGTCAGCTTTCACGTTACCACATACCTCACCTGCAAGCCGAAGCTACTTGTAGTTGTTTCTTGAGGTAAACTACATCCCTCTGGTGCTCAAGAACCTATGTATCAAATTGCCCTAATGTTGCAGTGCCCAGGAAGACGTAATCAATTCTACAGCTGAATTCACAGATTTGAGTCTAAACTCAAAGAGCTAAAGATCTGCAGCGAGTTGTCCTTAACAGTCTCCACTGAAATCCCCAAACTGAGGCAAAGTATAACAGATCCATCAGAAGTACAACTGAACTGCTGTGGTTACAAAAGGCATTGCAGACACTAGAGATCTGAGCCCCAGTTTCCAACCGAACCACCTGAATTCAAGCAAAAACACTAACAAAAATAACAGAGGCAAAAATAGACACCAACTGAATCAATTACTCCCTCTGTCTCAAATTAACTGTCATTTCAGACCCCCAACATACTGGACAAAACAAACCAGATGTTGCCAACTGACAATAAAGGAAATGTGGCATCAACGGAACATAGTATGCCTACCGCCACCAAAATCTCTAGACAGAAACGGCACACGCAGTGCACGTCCATCCCAAAATTCCTGTCTATGAGGGGAAAAAGGACGATGTTGTCTACGAGCTCAGAACACGGTATGTACACGATCCAAAGCCTCGGTAAACAATGGTCACAGCTAAGAATGGTAAGAGAACGCCACACCAACCTTGGGGAAACGCCATGGATCATTTACATCCACATTGGCAGCGGCCTTCACTGTGCATTTCCCATCAACAAAGCATTTCTTCACGGCAATGCTGATGCCGGCGCTACCAGCCCGAGCCTTGATGTAACAGGAGGGGTCCAGTGCATGCTTCAACCCAAAAGTTAACCTCACGCCTTCATCATCACCTTCAACAGGAGAATAACTTGCAGCTGCCGCAACGGTGGTGGTGCTGTCAATTATCTTCTTACAGAAAGTAGCCCTATAAGTGTGAGGCCGCTTGCTGTTGGATAAAAACAACAGCAGATCAACATCTACTAGGCAAGGCAATACTAGCAATAAAAATAATGAGAGCTGAAGGGAAGGAACCAAGCTTACAATGTGAAACCATATGCAGCAAGACTCGTGTTAACCCTCATTCCAAATCCATAACTGTGCTCTCCTTGCTCGTAATCATAAGTGTACAGTGCCCCCAAGCCAACTGCCTTCACCCCCACGAGAAACGATAGATCAATCTTACGATTCCTTGGTAACCCTATGTCACAAGCATAGGCCAGGTAGGGATGCAAGGCTTTCAATTCAATCTGATAAAAAGAGAGACAGGGCAATTCAGAACACATAGAAACTGACAAATCTGAACAATTGCTGCTACCTCAGCTGGTAATTCAAGCAATAAAACAAATGGATAAACCAAAAGGTTTCCACACGAGACTAACTAGAACCGGTATAATGTTGCACAACAAAAGTCTAATCTACAAATAAAATTGGGAACTCATACAAAGCATTTCACACTTGAAACGTCATAAAGCAAAGATCAAAATTAGCTAACAAAACATAATTTAGTTGTTTTGTTCAAAACTCTAACTAATTGATCCCATGTGAAAAGCTGACCGAATTCGTTGAACATGAGTACTAACTACTAACAAGAAAATTCATCAAGAAAAAACATCAGAACATTTACCTTTCCATGATAAGAAGGGTATGGCATCTGCATAACCCAAGTCAAGTTTGTACCATAAAGTTTTTCAATGGCCAGCTTTGTCGAAAATACCTACAGAACATAATAGAAACTTATGTCAAACGTCCCCAATCAGCAAAACAAAACAGAAATTGGGATCTAATGCAATCAATTGAACATGAGAAACAGAAGAGGACCAACAAAAATTACATCAGATTCTTCGTTTGGAGCAATAGCATATTTTCCACATAACAAGACAGACTTATTATGTCCTTTCAGCTTCAGAAGGAACTGCTCAATGATTTCACCGCCATATTGAGCTCCAAGAGCACATGACTGAAAAATGAAAAGAAGCTTACTACAATATATTACTGCCATTTTAAAAATAGAAAAAAAAAATTGAAGATGAGAAAGTTCACCATTTTATTAGAAGGCTCGGCATTCAACTTCCACCTCTTGAAACAGAAATCGTCAGTCAATATAGCTGCAAACAGAGAAAATACAATGAAAAATGCAGTCAAGAGAGAATGAAATAAACAGTTAAAAGGGAGCAGATCATACAAGTTGATTCCTTGCCGATGCTGGTGTATTGTCCAGGGGTCGTACCGATGTTGTCAACAACACAATCTACATTGCAAACAAAAATGAGCATTAAAAAAACACATCCAACAAAGAAACAGAACACACAATATATTGACTGAAGATTGTACAAACCATAATATGCATCTCCACTACTAATAAAACAGCGAACATGAGTTTCGCTACAGGCACACACGAAAACGTACACAAGACCACGCTGGGTACTCCTAGCAAATAAAGTTAACCACATCCTACAGCCCACAACGCTCCAATGGTCCGACTCTACACATGAATGGACCAGATTTAATGTTTTGCCCACAGCGCACGTACCCACAAATTTACAGGGCAAAAAAAAAACCACGACCCTCAAGTGATCGATCGGAACAGCCCCCACGATCCCTAGCAACAAAAAATCCACGATCTCAGGCTGCTCTGGGCCGATCCCGCCGTCCTCCCCGGCCACGTCGTCGGCCATTCCCGCCGTCCTCCCCGGCCAAAAACGAGGTCTCCCTCTGGTGTGGCGGCGTCGACGTCTCGCCGGGCTGCGCGCGCGGTTAGGCCAATCCTGCCGTCAACAAACATGTGTCAAACATAGTATGAAGTTATTTTTTCCGTGTCCGATTGATCTGAGACGAACATCTCATACTTACATTGCAGATCGGCAAATGGTGAAAATGAGCTCGCACTGAGGCAAGCCTCTCACATATTTCCGAGATCCAAATTCCGGGTTAGTAGCACATTATCAATACAATATATAACGTGATAATATAGCATGGTACCTGTATTATTGGTAAATGCAAAATAAAGGCTAGCCACCCGAAACTCGACTGATGATGTAACCTGTACATATTTATGATTGTTACACAGGTAGAAACATTGGTGTCGCATATGGCGTCCTCTGACCGTAATGGAGGACGGACTCCATTTGAGGACCTAACAAACTCTGATAATGCAGGTAAATATATCATAAAATCATGCTTAATAATATGGATCAAATATGTACAGCCTATAAGGAATTTGTTTCTCGCAGGACAAAGGGCAAATCCAAACGAATTGAAGAGACAAAGAGCAAGAGAGAGGTATGCACTAAACAAAGATGAGATAAATAAAAAGAGGCGTGAGGCTCGGGCTCTCAAGAAATCTGCTGGAATTGTCAATGAGAACCATACTCCAACAAACATCCCCCTTGCCATAACACCTACGCAATCAGGTTTTAACCCCATGTGTTATAATGCCACTGGGCAATCAGCTCTCACCCAGCTACGGTCTGCTCAACCTACGGAAGGTGATGATTACTAACCAGATAGATATACCAGCATCATATATGTACCATACTAATAGAGTTTAAACAATGGTTATGTAGATATAACTACTGTTGCCGCGGTGCCATCCGGTGGGACTACATTTCAGGGACAAAACTCAATTCATTTCAACTGGAGGGCTTCTGATAACAAAGAAAATGATTATCATGCTATTGGGTCCTCGCAGGGACATGCCTTACAAACAACACCTACAGGATCACTAAGCATCTTGGGTAATCTCGAAAAAATACTCCTCACAGCTCTCTTCTACTATGCGAACACTAATCTATACTTGTCATGCAGCAGATAAACAAGCACAGAAAAGACAGAGGGAAAATTTAAGATATGATAAAAACAAAGAATTTGTGTTACAAAGGCTACGTGAGACGCGAAATCGAGATAAATCTACACCTGTCCTCACGAGTGTAGAGCACACACAAACCAATACACCAGTGTCAAACATTTTTTACACAGGACTACCCACGGGTTTAGTTGCTACAGGAGAATCGGTGGTCAACCAGCTACAACATACATCATCCGAACAAGGTACTTTTTTTCCCTATAAAAATCATAGTGATCATAATTATGTTACCATGGACCCTAACTGATGTTTTTCTCCTCGAAATTATGCAGCCATATCCATAGCTGGTCTACATTCACTTGGTTCGCAATTCGAGCAACCAAATGGAACTACAAATGCTAATGAAGATTCTGATTGGCTGCACCGAAATGATACATACCAGATGCAAGATATTGGAGGGCGACTAAGACCTGTCAGCATACCCCGTCGTACAGCAAATGAAAATACTCCCATGGAGCACTATATAGGTATTGCTGACTACCACTTGGTTTATACCAAAATTCATCACAGTTGCTTACCCTCTTTGACAAAAATATTTGCAGGCAACGACCATGATGAAGATCCATATGGAATACAGGAGCCTGAAAGCAACACGGTACATTTTGATGGTATGCATAATTGTCATTTATAATTTCCTCTCCCACATTATTGGTATGAGGTGAACCTTATTTATTATTTATACTATCTTGGTTACTAGACTGTTTGGAAGCGGGGAACCTTCCAGAATCTGAAGACATTGAACCAGATGAAGAAACTAGGATGTTTGCCGAACAAAGTAAAATTTCTATCGCTACGATGAGTTACCAAAATAATATAATTTGACCAGTTGTTGGAGCTACTGATAAAATGACAATGTGGTCTTTGTTTCAGATGTGGCATTTGAATCCTACAGACAGGAACGCCATCAGCCTGATGGAATTCCCACAAACGATCGTCATGACTATGTTTACAGGAATCTACCCAGAAATCACCATGTCCTTAGAAAAGTTGCTGACTGCCGCCACTGTGGAGCATTGCGGTTTCAATTCGAGGGGCCTGCGTTTTGTTGCAGGAAAGGGAAAGTTTCTATAGTTACTCCAGAGGTTCCAGAAGAGTTGATACGGTTGTTTACAAGCCAACATGACGAGGATGCAAAATATTTTAGAGAGCATATACGGTATTTCAATTCGCACTTCTCTTTCACAACTCTTGGAGTCACCCTAGACCACCGAGTCAGCACTGCGGCAGGCACCGGCGTATATACATTTCGTGCGTGTGGAGGATTGTACCATGCTCTTGATGAACTGGTGTCAGGTGACAATGGTCCTCGACATTTGCAGCTCTATATTTACGATACTGATGACAACTTGTTGCACAGAGTTAGGAGGTCTCCCAATCTTAACATAGAGATCATAAGGACGATTCTAAGAATACTAGATATAAATCCTTATGCTCAAGTGTTTAAGAGCCTTGGGGCTGTTGAGAATCTGGATGAGTATAGGATCTCACTGAACACAGATATTAATCTTGATCAAAGAAGGTACAATGCTCCAACTACTTCTCAGGTGGCAGCAATATGGGTTGAAGGGAGCGACCCCCAGAATTGCTTTGATAGGAGCGTTGTCGTGCATGGAAAAGGAGACCGCCCATTGTATATAAGAGCATACTATGGGTGCTATGATCCTTTATCATATCCACTCTTCTTCCCAGGTGGGGAGACAGGTTGGAATCGATGGATGCCGTATATTGGCCCCCCCAATGACATGAACCAAGATTCAGGGGGTAAATCGTTGGAAGCCTCTCATTTACTTATAGGTATGATGTTCCGACTTTTATTTTTGTTGACAGACTTGTCAATTTATATATGGAAACTTATGAATTCATCCATCTTTCAGATGATAACTTGGTTATAGAACAAGGTAACCATTTTTCAAATGATGACGTGGTTACAGAACATGGTGGTCATGAAAATCAAGCTACTGCAGGTATTTGGCCATCCTTGATCTTTCTTAGAAATGATTCAATAATATAAAATTAATGTTGTCATTAATCAACTTTAGATGAAAACGAGGAAAACCAAGATGAGGATTTTGGAGACAATGAGATGAATGCAACACAATCTAGAAAATTTGTGAGTGCTAGAGAGTACTACTGCTTCAAACTTCAGGTCCGAAAGAAGCTTTTTAACATAGTCTTGTTCGGGGGACGCCTTTTCCAACAATGGGCCGTTGACATGTATATAAAAATTGAGACAATGAGACTTGACTGGTACTCAAAGCCAGAAAATCAGAAAGTTATACGCGCGGACATGTACCAGGTAACTTGTGGGTGTTCTTTTAACACATTATATATGTTTCTTCGCTTATACCATCTATATACTAATTGCCGTGAACTATTGGTTTATCATAGGGCCTTGTTGATACCGTATTTGCGGGCGAGTCACGCGGCGATCGGATTGGCAAGAGAATCGTGCTTCCACGTACTTTTCCTGGTGGTGACCGTGACATGCAGCGTAGATTCTTGGATGCAATGGCAATAGTTCAGCGGTGGGGTAAACCAGATTATTTTATCACAATGACGTGCAACCCATATTGGGATGAGATAACTAAGGAATTATTGCCTGGGCAACTGCCACAAGACCGTCCAGACTTGGTGGCAAGAGTATACAAAGCTAAGCAGAAAGATATGATGGATCTACTGATTAAACATAAGCATTTCGGAGAAATTGCAGCTTATGTACATGTCACCGAGTTCCAAAAACGAGGTCTCCCGCATGAGCATATACTTCTAATCATGAAATCAAATAGCAAGTTAAGGACCCCAGATGACTATGACCGCATGATAAGCGCAGAGATACCTGACAAAGAAAAACACTCTCTTCTCCATGATCTGGTCGTCAAACATATGTTGCACGGACCCTGTGGTGAGTTGAGGAAAAGTTGTCCTTGCATGATTGATGGAAAGTGTCGCTTTAATTACCCTCGACCACATTGCGATGCTACACAACAGGGGAAAGACTCATATCCTATCTATAGAAGAAGGGATGATGGGCGTCAAGTCAAGATCAGAGGAGCAACTTTGGACAATAGATGGGTGGTTCCTTACAACCCATTTCTGCTCGTGCGATACAACTGTCACATTAATGTTGAAGCATGCTCGAGCATCAAGGCAGTGAAGTACTTGTTTAAGTACATTTACAAAGGGCATGATAAAACGTCATTTGCATGTGAGCAGGACATTATCAATGATGGGGGAATCATCAATGAAATTCGACAATATCGGGATGCACGATATATATCTCCACCTGAGGCTATTTACAGGATTTTTGGTTTTAAGATGTTTGGTGTGAGTCCATCTGTGTTGCAGCTTCAGCTTCATTTGCCAAACATGCATACAGTTGCATTTAAGGCCGACGCAAATCTATCAGATGTTCTCGCTCGGCCATCTTCTTCCAAATCCATGCTTACCGAGTACTTTGAGATGAACCGCAAGTTTCCGGCGGCACGGAAGTGGTTGTACAGAGAGTTCCCGGAGCATTATAGATGGATATCAGGAAAAAAAAAATGGCAGAATAGAAGAAACAAGAGAATCCAAATAGGAAGACTTGTTTATGCACATCCTGCTGAAGGAGAGAGGTACTACTTGCGTGTGCTCCTAAGTCATATCCGAGGTGCCACTTCATTTGAGGATTTGAAAACAGTAAATGGACATCCGTGCAGTTCTTTTAGGGAGGCGTGTGAGCACTTAGGCCTCATTGAGCATGACAGAACACTTGATGATTGCATGACGGAGGCAGCCACATTTCAAATGCCTTCTGCTCTTAGACGCTTGTTTGCGACTATATTGGTATTCTGTGAGGCGACACAGATCCGTCAGTTGTGGGACAAACATCTAGATTCAATGTCGGAGGACTACCGTCGCACTCAAACTAATCAGACATCCCTTGAGCAGATGGTTCTTAGAGATGTTAGGGATCTAATACAATCAATGGGCAAGGACATCAAAAGCTATGGGCTTCCAGATCTGGTTGAGACAGAAAGTACTTCTGACGCTGGGTATAGAGAGGTGGAAGAGGAGAGGCAAGTTACAGTGGACCAGGAACATCTAGATCTATTTACGAGTTTGAACAGGGAGCAACTAGATGGTTTCAATGAAATAATGGATCATGTGACAAACCAAAAAAGTCGGATATTCTTCGTTGATGGTCCAGGAGGCACCGGAAAGACGTACTTGTACAAGTCACTACTCGCGAAGGTGCGATCCATGGGCTTAATAGCAATCGCAACTGCTACATCAGGTATAGCGGCGTCGATCATGCCTGGAGGCCGGACTGCACACTCCAGGTTCAAAATTCCAATCAAGGTCACTGACAACAGCATGTGTGGTTTCACAAAGAATAGTGGTACAGCAGAGTTGCTTAAACAGTCGTCTTTGATAATTTGGGATGAGGTCGCTATGACAAAGCGTCAAGCAGTTGAAACGCTTGATAGATCGCTGCAGGATATAACTGGATGTCATTTGCCATTCGGTGGAAAGGTCGTCGTCTTCGGCGGAGATTTCAGGCAAGTCCTCCCTGTTGTCACACGAGGGACAAGAGCACAGATCACTGATGCAACACTTTTGAGATCCTATCTGTGGGAAAAGACACGCAAGATACGACTAACGCGCAATATGCGGGCACAAGCAGACCCTTGGTTCTCCGATTACCTGCTACGGATCGGCAATGGAACGGAAGAAACAATTGGAAACGACTACGTTCGTCTCCCTGATGAGATTGTGATTGCTTATACCGAGGATGATGAACCTATTAACAAACTCATCGATAGTGTCTTCCCATCCCTACATGCTAATGCAAGGTCGAGAGAGTATATGAGCACCCGCGCCATACTCTCGACCAAGAACGACCATGTGGATGACCTGAATGACAAGATGATTTCCAGGTTTCCGGGGGAAGAAAAGGTATACCATAGCTTTGACTCTATCGAGGATGACTTCCAGAATAATTACACGATTGACTTACTTAACTCGATCACACCAAATGGTTTGCCCCCACATATCTTGAGAGTAAAAGTCAATTGTCCGGTCATTTTGCTACGGAACCTCGACCCACATAATGGCCTATGCAATGGAACACGGCTTATGATCAGAGCCTTCCAGGACAATGCAATAGATGCGGAGATTGTTGGCGGCCAGCATACTGGAAAGAGGGTATTCATACCTAGGATTCCTATGTCGCCCTCTGATGACACCTCACTTCCCTTCAAACTTAAGAGAAAACAGTTCCCCATCCGCCTGAGTTTTGCCATGACCATTAACAAGGCACAGGGTCAAACCATATCCAACGTCGGTATTTACCTTCCTGAACCTGTGTTTTCACATGGCCAATTATATGTTGCATTGTCAAGGGGTGTGTCAAGAATGACGACGAGGATTCTAGCCAAGCCGAACAAGGAGGTCGACAAATCAGGGAAAAGCACCAAAAACATTGTCTACAGGGATGTCTTAGAGGGCTGAGACAGGTTCAATCTTTCGTGTTCTCTTTGCAACTTTGTTTTTGTAGCGGATATTTCAAATCTTGACCTAACACATTACATTTTTTTATTTACAGGTTCAGACCTGATCGGACTACATAATCAGCATGAAAGAGCCGTGTTGCCAGTCAAGTCCCAGAAAACACTTGTTTTCCTCATGTTTTCGAATAAAATAATTGTTTGCCTTATGTTTATTGGTAGCTAGGGACAGACCCAGATAATAGCCAATCCCCAAGTTGGGCTGTGTAAAATATTAATTAGTGACTCTGTTTACTTTAAGATTTCATGAAACAAAATAAATTTCTGACTGAGTGATCTCACACGTACATCGCAAAAATAAATTTCATGGTCAGTTGTATGTTGCATTTTCAAGGGGCGCCTCGAGACAGACTGACACGGATTTTGGACAAGCCGAACGAGGTGATTCATAAATCTGGGAAAAGCACCACAAACATTGACTATTGCCAGGTGGGTTCTTCTTTCCTGCTTTTTCATTCCAGCTAATTTTAAATGAACAATAATTTTGGCTTTTATTATGTTTCTGAACTGGTTTGTTGTGCAGATCAGACCGATGTCGCTTGCTACTGATACTATTGGTTTCTAATACATTACTATATTCATATTTCCCGAGAAGCCAAAAAGATTTCAGCGGTCAGGTATGCATTTCATATACCAACATGATATGAATGTGTACATCAAGCATCAAATTAAAAGATCAATATTTTAATTTCTGCGATATGGAATGCATTTCATATTACCACGTAACCAGAAGACCTTTATAGTGTTCATATTTCTGTAATGGTTTCATATTGTTGCAAAAACTTAAGTTAGCAACACCTTGGTAGCTTTTACATTTCATCTATGTGTGTCATTCAAGTCCAGTATTGCCAGATTTAGAGGCAAGGCTGTAGCATTTCTGCATCTTTCACATTCAGCTGCTGTTTTCCTAATTTTATATTGACACAAAGGATGTAACTCAATTATCTCATCATCACAGAAACGTTGAAGCAATATAGAAGGAAGATACAAGTCTAAGTGTTAAAGAACGATCCAGCCTGTCTGCTCACTATATGGGATGGCTAAATCTTAGTGCATGGTGCACGCATTGTTGAAGATAAGGCTTCTAGATAAGTTGAGGTTTATCTGTTGTACCTAGCTCGGTATGTATAGACCCAGATAATAGCCAATCCCCAAGTTGGGCTGTGTAAAATATTAATTAGTGACTCTGTTTACTTTAAGATTTCATGAAACAAAATTTACTTCTACAATGGGAGAATGCAAAAGTAAATATTCAGCTGAATTTGGTCAGGGGCTAGACTGTGCCTGGCAGACCGACAGTATGACACAAGTAGTACAGCCAAGTCATTCAAGTTGTCCGACAATGCTCTGCAAGCTATCTGATAGACTAGAAAAAACTAAAAAATATCTGCGTGCAAACTGAAAATAATAAAACATGTTGCAACTTTAGAACCGGCAACATTCAACTTACTTGTCAAATTCTTAAATAGGTACCAGTATGGCAATTGACGGGGATGGAATAATTCCTAAATGCTCCAATTTGAAATCCACGAGGAGAAACCTGGACACTTTCTTCTGGTAGTAGACGGTCAAAAACCGAAGCTAGAGTTTTAAAAGAAAATGCAACCAGTTAGCTATGGATTTCACCAATCCAGGAAATAAAAAACATATGATAGTGATACCAACACACTCTGGCTACCCGATTCACATGTAAGCTGTTCATGTCTCGGCCCGATTTCCACAACAAGTATAGTGAAATATACCTATAGTAAGTTTCATATATTGAACTTTAGTGGCTGGCACGGATGTTAGGCACAGGTTTCCTTGAAATTATTCCCAAGGAGATACATTCTTTCTTCTATAAATATGTTTCCCCTTCCCCATTATTTCAGTACATGGAGAAGGAATGTACGTGGGGTGTTAATATTAGTAATAATTATTAAAGAGCACAAAAGGAAAACATGGGGCCTGGGATGACGATCACATATTTATTAGAAAAGAGAGAAACGTGGGATGAGATAGCGACCAGGAGAGCAATTGTCGCGATTTGTTGTTTCCCTTTCCTACTTATGTGTTAATATTGCCTACAGAGGCCGACCTAGAGAGGTACCCATAGCCCAAGAAAGAAAAGGGTTTTGCACTCTAGGGTTTCCTTCCACCTCTCCTCCATCCTCTCTCACAACCTCACTGCCGCATCCTCACAATCCTCCACCGCGGCGACCTCCTCCAGAACAAGCCTCTCCACCGTGACGCGCCCCACACATCTGCTCGTGGTCATCCACCATTGTCCTCCATGTCTGCGCCACCATCCCCCGTAGCCTCTACAGATCTATCTACTATCAACATGGTAATGATATATGTTTGTAAATTCATCTTAGTCACGGTTTCGTATCTACAGCTGATATGGTTGGTTTATAGGAAAACATCGACAAGGGAAATAAGGAGGAGCCTGCAGAAAATATGGAGATTGAAAATCTGATAGCCGGAGAAGAGGATAGGAGCCCAATGACGACAAAGGCAATACAAGAACATGAAACTACTGATGATACAATCCACGCAAAGGCAAGTTTTCTTTTCAACATCTCATTATTATTGACATAACAGTAAGTGTGGGACAAATACGGGTTTTATTTTCACATCTGACCTATATAATATCAAACGGAGGTAGACTAAAAATTACAACTCTCCTTTATCATGTTTTCAGTTACTAATCGAGGAAGAATCACTAATCGAGGAAGAATCGAGTGGGAGTGGATTAACCGACAATGATTCGCTAGAGAGAAAACAGGACACGCAGACCACAAATTCTGAAGTGACAGAGGCGAGTGTTCTCATAAATTTACATCTCCCAAATAATTCTACATAGAGATAATTATCTCTAACTTTCTTCTCAGATTTTAACATGCATCGAATCGAGTGAACAAATGCTGGCAGCTCATGATGAGGAATTGGCACAAGTGCCCGACATAGAAGGACCGAGAACTACTGAGGACGAGGTGAAAATGCCAGAGCAGATAGATAAAGTAATTCGACAGCATAACAAGCCTAAGAAGGCACGCGATTACATGGTTGCTTCACAAGGCATGGCTCAAATCCTACTCTATTCCTATTTTGCTACATTTAATTTTCCATATCTATTCCTATTTTGCTACAGTTATTTTCTTCGTTAAAAATAAATGTTATTACTTCAATTGCAACAGATTACGCTTGCACCATTGATGACGCGTCTGTGATTGAAAATATAAGGTCTGAACCAAGCGATAAAAAATATTTAGTCAGTATCGATGATGCATGTTTAAAAAAGCGTCATTTGCTAACTCTTTTGACTTCTGGAGAATTCGTCGGTGATGAAGTAAGTATATGTAGATTTATGATAAGAACATGCAATTTTTAATATTACTTCGTATTATCCCCTGTAACCAAAAGGTGTGCACCTTTATCCAGATCATAAACGCGTACATTCACTGCATTAGTGCCAAAGAGCATCTACAGTTCAGATCAGGTAAGAGTGTGTTCTTAGAGAATGCATGCATATCTAATATGATAAAGGAGGGTAGCTTTATGCGGGATGATGCACCTGAATGGGTATTCAAGAGAGCCAAAACTTATTTGGAACATGATATGGTTAGTCTCAATTGCGTACATATTACTATATATAAATTCACTCGAGGACGGATGTTTGGATAGATGAGATCTAATCTAATTTTTTTTTTAGATATTCTTTCCAATAAACATGGATGACATGCATTGGTACCTAGCAGTTATAAATACCACAAAACAGTGTATCCAAGTGCTCGACTCGCTAGGCTCAGGAATTAACCGCAAAGACGTCACTGAAATGGTAAGTTATTAGTTCCACTACCCTATCTTTTGATAAGACTAACTCTGTTATTTTTCGCCTGCGATGCTAATACTTTGTCATTTATTCATGCAACAGTTACAAGGACTAGAAAATGTATTCAAATTTGTAAGTCTGCACATGGAACTAAATTCTGATAAGTGGAAGGACCTAAACATCACAAAATGGCCAAGAGAAGAGTTTATTAAGAGCAGATTGCAGACAGATGGGTATACCTACTAACTCAACGCAATCGACATTATGTATTTGTTCTATGTCCTCAATATTATACACTGTGAGATTAGTTAAGCTACATCATTCCTGCTACCCATAGGAGGAATAAATCATTGCTGCTACTCATGGCATGAACCTTATTCATCTAACTCCAATAAATATTCCTCCTCAATGATAAATCAATCTGGCCGAGAAGGAATGACAGCTCGGAAACAATAATGGAAATTGCATCCACTGCTCGGTGGATCATATAACACTTAAATATGAAACTTTTGAATTTAAGAAGAAGTGCCAACAGATGCACATTCTAAATCAGAAAGTAGAAGCACAAATGCATCACAACCATACACCGTCTTACTGCTTCAGTAGTTATGCCATGATGTAAAGCAATAGTTCAAAGAAGAAAACAGAAAACAAATCGCACCTTAGAGTCGGGTCCAGGAGAGCCAGCATGGCAAAGTTGAGTAGGTTGTGCTCGAGCCTCTCGGATGCTCGGGGATGGAGGCCAGGTAGCTTAATAGGTTTCTCGACCTGCCGCTGGTGAGGAGCGCGAAGACGTGGTTCAGATCGACATGGCTGGGTGGAAATTAAGCATTTTTGGAGAGAAATTTAGCCAGCTAATTAATCAACCTGGCTGCTGCTCACTCGCGAGAAACAACCGGCTAACAATCTTGGCTAACAATGTTGCACTGCACCTGACAATAATTGTGCATATCAACCATATATTACAGAAGTCAAGATGGAGCAAACATTGGATCACCTGTTGTAGTAGGAATTACCTTTATTAGCATCCCATATTATGCAACTGAAGCAGAAACAATACCATGAACCATCACACGACCACTGCAGGTCAAGAACGTCCTTGCGATGGAACCTACCAAACCAACAAGGCCACAAACCATTATAGCAATCAAGTGTAATCAAGTGTACAGGGATGCAGTATACAAACTCGCAATTACAGGGGCATAAGAATTATTAGTATAAATGGTTTCAGGAGGGGCAGGAGGAAAGCTAAACAAACCTGCGTATGACTCCCAATCATTACTGCTCCCAATCCTGCCACCTGCAGATTTGATCTTCAGATCCCTTGCCGATGAGCAGAGAAGAGGAGGTGTGTGCAGGTACGATTTCAATCTGGGCAGGGAGCAGCAGGGTCTCCGCCAGCTCTCTCAGCTAGAGCGAATCCTTGGGCCCGAGTCGACGAGATGGGCGGGGAGCAGCAGGGTCGTGCGAGCCTCGCTCCGGCGGTCCGGGAGCTCCGTCCGGCGGCGACGCGGGAGCTCTGTTCGACGGAGGCGCGGGAGCTCCGTTCCGGCAGCGACCGAGAGCCAGGGGCCGGCTCCACGGTGCGCGGAATTGGAACCTTGCAGCGGCAGCTTGGTCCCCATCGCTGTGCAAATCGACGGAACGGCCAGCGCGCCGGATACCTTGCGTCGGCAGGTGAGGGACGGCCGGCGACTGAACCTGGGGGCGCGAGGTGCCGGGCGGGCGTGGGAGGTTGAGGTTGAGGTTGGGTACGGGAGCCAGGTAATGGGGAACGGCGGGGGCGACCAAAGACCAGCGCAGCACCTCGCGGGGGCGGTGGAGGTAGGTGACGGGTCAGAGAGTGTGAGAGTGTTTTTTTTTCTTTTTGAGATGTACGATTGTGAGGGTGCTATTGAGATTTGAGGCTGGATAGTGAGTGACTACATCTTTGCCGCATGTGTACTAGAGCATGACCTTATTTAAAAATGTTGAATACCATCTAAGTTTCACTATAAAAAAAATTGATAATTGTTATTGCTGACTATATTTAAACCCTGTAATCATGCAGCTCATCTTGTGGTCTGTGGATGATAAATTTTATGGAATACTTTATGGGTGATGTTTTGTCTGACACTCCTACTCAGGTATTTCTTTCTCTCTGTATTATATTATTCTATGTCGTATTATATTTAAAACTAACTCTAATTATTATTGTAGGCTAATATAACAGATTTTAGAACAAAACTAGCTGTTATTTTAGTCGACTCGAAATTAAACGATGATAATATAAGAAATCGAGAGTTGCAAGATGACGAAAATGACACAGATCCCACGGATTGTGTGGTTCTGGATAGACCACCTAAGAAGCTCAAAACATCGAACATATCTTCACAAGTTGAGGAAATCTCGCAATCATTTCTCCTTTCACCATCCGTCAGTCCAACAAACGAAGACTTAATAGACGAACTTTGCTTGTGCATAAGCATGGTCGATGATGTCACTTTACTGGAGTAAGCCATTTTTTCAGTTCATTTTATGTTCTCATAAATTATACTCTTGTTTTCTTATAATTGACAGAATTCCTATTTCACAGGACCGAATGGGTGAAAAGTTCTATTCCTTACCCTATAAGTTTAGATTTGAGACAAATAAGAAACATATTAAAGACCGATGAATACATGGATGTTGCTTGCTTTAATATGGCCGTGCGGATATTAGCGTGCCACGACATCCAACTTGTTAGAGATATACCAGTTCACTACATGGATTTAAAATTTTGTGTAAGTTACTATATTCACATATCGCATTTTGCCTCATTTCGACTACTAATGTGTTTATTATTATTATTATTTTAGTTGATGTCCCACGGTGCAAGAAATACAAGTCGTCGCAAAAAAATGGACGTTACTACATTGGCACAGTTGTTTGAGAGCTGGCCTGATAGCAATGAGTATCATATCTCAAAATGTGATATGGTAAGATTAATTTTTCATTATTAAAAAGGGGTTGTTTGTTCTTAATGATTCATTTATATTCCTAAAATGTATGCATTATTGCAGATTTTATTGCCGTGGGATATTTTTGGAATATTTCTACTATTTGTCTTAGATCAGAAGAAAAAGGTTATCTCTATTTTGGACCCCCTTCCAATACCTACTTTGGGCCAAAAAATAATTAAAAGCATGATCAATAATTTAAGCCTTGCACTCCAAGTTGCAAACCCCGCATTGAAGGTCAGCGTCTCTAAATGGGGATGTAAAGTTCCTATTGTTCCGACAAATTCATACGGGTATGAATCTTCTCAATGTGTTACAGTCTTAACTGATTCATTAAATGCACAATGTAACATTTTAATGCATGCAGTCCGCTGTCGGGTTTCTTTGTATTTAATTTCATGCACTCATGGTACGACGGGGTGCTACATTTTCCAGTTCCAAGAGTGAGTATTTACACCATCCTCATTGTATACACGTTGCACATGATTTTTTATAACATTGTTGTATAATGCATGTAGGATGGTATTGAGCTGAGGAGACAATTTGTAATACATATTTTGAAGTATGAAGGGAATGAAGCTCTAAACAATATCCCGGACAAGGAACGAAGTATTATAGATCAAATCAAAAAATGGACCTTCAAGAGGGAATAGATAATGTTGCTTATTTATTGTGTTTGAAGTATTTTCGCAACTAATTATAGCATATTTGTGTGATCGTGAATTTTATGTAATCGTGTGTGACAACCGTGTGTTACATATAACCTCGACTCATGTCGTTGGACATTAGACACGTTTAAATAGTTTCGCAGAAAAAAAAACTCGCTAAAAGATATTTAAGATTAAACATAAATGTTTACATTCAAGATTATCATACGTGCGTTGCACGTGCACGTATACTAGTACCAGAAATAGTAGAAACACTCTGGAGAATGGAGGCACACTGCATTATACTCCCACAGAAGTTTGTGATTCCGACAGGCATCTGCAACTTTGCTCGCAGACCTGATAAAGAAAAACAATGGCCAGCTGATTGGACTGCCAGCTGAACATTCTGGTTCAAGCAGTCCACACGAACATAGAGCCGTTCCGCAAACTCAGCTGGCATTGTACCAGTGGCTACCTTTGCCGCAATCCAAGCCTTTGTCGAAGTAGAGAATTCATCAACTGTATTGGCAAGCGGTGACTTGTCTTCCTCTTTCTTTAGAGTTTCAGATTCAGCTCGTGATAGTAGTCGAGATCGAAACACCATAGGATGACTGAGACCTGTATCAAACCTCCTAGACTTCACATAGCTCTGTCCAGCAGCATCAACCGTCCTGGACTTCATGATATCAGTTAATTCAACAGGTTGCATGCCCAACTCCTTGACAGCAATTTGCACTTGTGCCAAAACAGAATCAAGTTGTTTCATCAGCTGGACCTCTTCAGCTTTGGACAGAGGAGGCCCTGAAACAACGTCACAGAATACTGATAACCTGTAAAAAAAATTAACAGTTATAATAACAGTCCGAAGAAAATTTGCTTTAAGAAATAATAGTAACAGACCTAGAGCCACATTGTCCAGCTAGAAAATTAATAAATGACATCACAACAATATTGCTAAAAAACCATGGCCAGACACAACTGTTGCACCATACAAACGCAGGAGGTTTTTTGTAGGCCGCAAAAGGAAAAATACCCATACCAGAATAAAACCAACCAATATACAAACTAGAAAAGCCATCAGAGGTTGCACGTTCAGGCAACAAAGCAATTTGTAGACTATTCCCAGCTTCCACAGAGAACTTTGCAAAGTACAATTTATAATACAACCGAGAATTAGTCTCCAATAAAATGCCTCATGGTGTCACATAATATCAAATAAAAAGCACAAAAACTGCAGTGACATAGCGAAGATGGGATATATTTTAGCTAAACATCACTAACAGCAAGGCACGACTTGACAGCAAAGTACAGCTCTGCTGAGTGACATTTCATTGAAAACAAACAAGCAGTCAAAATAGGGAACTCCCCGCCAGATAAAAGACAATAAAAATTACTATGTTTACTCTCGAATCAGATGTTGGCTAAGATGAGAAGACATAAGTAATCACATAGGCTACCTAGAACAGGGTGCAGCCTATCTATCACATGTAAAATTCAGGCAAAGATACAGATCTGAGAACACATCTTAACATAACCCATACAACTCAAAACTAGTGTGAGAAGCCAACACATCTTTCCTGCACCGGCCAGCCTTGTTCTGAGGACACAACTGGGCACAACAACAGTTTCAGGGTTACAGATTTACAGTAGCCAAAACTAATCATTGTCGGTGGGTACCAACCGCTCTGCTAACTCTCTGCTCTAACAAATCACTGTCCTAACATATTAGCAACAAGATTCAACCTGATAAAACAGTTAAAACTCCATTCAACCTGACCGCCAGTTATAGATGCCTACAAAATTACTGCACCATCTCTCGAATCAGAAGTGCACAGAACAGACGATTTTTTATATAATTCTCATTTACCAGAGATAGACATTGCAACTTACAGATCCTACAGACAAAGCAAAACAATTTGGTGTCCAACTGAGTAATTTGTACTCACAATACTATGCCTTATGGTGTCCCAAATTTCTGAAAATAGAACATAAACTGCAGGCACATACAGGAGCTCGTAATACGCATTAGCTACATATCACTAACAGGAAGGCAGGACTACATAGCAACGAATAGCACTGCTTGAATGGTTTCAACTGATAAATAAACGTTCAGTGAAAACAACCAACAATTGGCAACTCCCCCTCTTGGATCAGAAGTGGACTTCGATGAGTACACACGTTTAATCTCCTAGACTAGCTATAAACCAGTTGCAGCCTGTCCATTACATGGAAAATTGGGGTAAATTTACACAGGTCGCGGACAGATCAGACAACACAGGCTGGCATAACCCATACAAGTCCATAATAGAGTGACAAGCCAACATTCAGGGGACGAACTACAAGTCCATAATAGAGTGACAAGCGAACATTCAGGGGACGAACAACGAAGTAAACGCGAAGGGCAAGGGGGCAAACCTTGGAAGGTAGGGTTCGAAGGAGCCACATTCAGGAGTCGACCCAGAGATGGATGATTCAGACGAGGCCTGTGACGAAAACAGAGCACTGATGCTCTCCAGAGCTGGACCCATCCCCAAACTCGGTATCCATGTACCCAGATACCGCCATCTCCTCTGGTACCTGCAGCATCCACGGGAAAGACGAGGTCATTGGAGGAACGTTTCCAACAAAATCGGGAGCACATCGAGCGGTACTTAACGGGTCATCGTGCGGAGGATCGTCGGCAGAGGGAGGCGAGCCGCGCTCGTCGGAGGGGGGTCGCCGCCCGTCCATGGGGAGGTTCGTCGGCAGAGGGTGGGCGAGGCGAGGGTTTTTGGCGAGAACCGCGAGGGGGGCGAAATGGAGATGGAACAGGTGGAGAAGCCGGTGTGTTGCGCGCTGAAGAAGGGACTGGAAGACCAATGCGGGCTTGGGCCGGGAATACCAATGTGGTTCATGGTCTGGATCGAGCAATCTTTGGGCCAGTGATTTGGCCTGTGGATCGATCCACAGGCCATTGGCCTGGCTCGGTTGGTTCCGTCAAGAGGACTCTGCGCCTGGATCGAACGGCGCTGACACACGGCGTCAGGATGAACGGTGCATCGAGCGCCACGTCCGCAGCGGCGGGTTTCTTCATCCTTTCTGCTAGAACACCATGAAAATCTTGTGAGATTCAGAAAGACTTTGTAATTTCTTCGAACAAATTGCACAGCGTTGGCTACAGGTACCTTTTTCCAACAAGAATCTGTCAAATTCGTGTACATCCTGATAGTGGGCATCACGGAGAAACGGATCCAGACGGTGGCTGGGGCGTCGGATCTGTCACCTCGCCGGAGACCACGGCCACCGAGGCCATGGCCGAGGCCTAAGAGCTTCTTGCGAAGCTCGGAGGCCGAGGGTATGGCCACGGTGACCCGTGGATGAGCTTTGGTCGACGTGCAAACGCCATGGGAGGAGACGACTCTGTTCTTGTGTTCCTGTGGAGAGAGGGAGGGGAGAAGATGTGATTTAGGCAGGGAGATTAACAGAGAGGACACCTTATATATATTCTGTGTCTGTTCGGTTACTTTCCCCTATTTGTAAGCAGCGGATTGAGGTCGACCGCCCGCAAGCTCAGCTCAGCTCAGCTAACCAAATTCAGTAGCCTCCTCACTCTCTTTCGGGCCCACACTACAGAAGCATTTGAGGTGCGCCGTCCCGCCCGTGGGCCCCACCCTGGCGCGGAGCAAGCGGTGCAAAAGTCTCCGCGTCACCAACTCTTGTTTCCGTTTGCACGTCGCTCCTCTCCTTCACCTCCACAGCTGAAATTAAGGGACGAAAAATAAATTTTGGTATACTACGAATTATCAGCCACAAGATTTTCTATCTATGTAGTAATTGGTGCCGTATTGCCGCGAGAAAAAACAGTAGTAATGTCATTCGCAACGCACACCCTAAGTTCCGCCCCACAAAAAATGCCTTAAAAATACCTAAAGTATCTCAAATAATCATAAAAGGTTTTTTTTTTTAAATGCCACATCAAATCGGGTAGGGAAAGATCATTTAAGGCATTCGTAAATAGTGCCTCAAAAGATTGGTTTTTTGACGCATTTTGGATTTTAATCTCTAAAAATATGTTTTTCTAAGGCACTACATAAATGTCTTGGATTATAATTGGAGGCACCATACAATTTTTTAGAGGCACTATAATTGGACAAACTACTCCCTCCGTGCCGAATTATAAGAGGTTTAAGGTTTTGTAGGCAAAGTTTTGTCACGCTACGAAATGTTTGGACCTTCCGGAAATATCCCTTCACTCTTTGCTTCACGCACAGTCGCTCGTGTTCCACACTCTTCCCTCTCCTGTTCCCCTCCACTCTCGTTCACAGCCATGGTTCCCAGTAGCCCACTTCCTCTGACTCCCCTCGTCGGCTTCCTCTGGCTGCCCTCGTCGGCGCCTTCTCCCTCCCCTGGCCTCCTTCCTCTATTCTCCCCACTCTCGTCGGCGCCGGAGCCGAAGCCGGTCGCTACCGCCGTAACCACAACGGGCGAGGTCAAAGGTCTAAATTTTTTTTGCCGGAGCACAGATACGTGTGGTGGTGAGGTATCTTTGGTTGATGGTAATGGATATGTTGGTTGCAGTGCTTGATCTGCTCCCCGGCAGTGTGGAGAAGATGGCGGGGCCACCGCTCCGCGTGGCAACAGCGACGACATGTGGATGAAGAAGGTGCGGAAGAGGAGATGGCGAGGTGGCGGGCGATGGTGAAGCTGAGCACGGTGGTGGTCACTGGCGGGGTGAAGCTGATCCGAGCTCACGTGGTGGTGGTCACTGGATGATGACGACGACGAGTAAGTTTCTTCCTTTAACTCTCTAGTCGAAAGTTTTCTTCTTGCTCTTCCTTATGATGTTGTTTCTCTTTCACGACAGGCTCAAGTCCATCAGCCCCGGCCAGTTCGCCTCTTCTCTTCCTCTCGAGAGGAGGAAGGATGCAGCTGCAGGTGGAACTCCAACTGCTAGGACTGTTCAGAATTCACCGAGTCCAGCCCCAACGGTTGCCGCTACGGAGTATAGACTGCCTAGCTTTGCGGTTGGAGCCTTGACTTCGAAAGAAGTGTCGGGCAGCTCGGCTGATCCTATGTGCATCGCCCAGGGCCATGTAAGCTTTACCCTTGTCCTTGCAATCTGTACTTCGTTCGTTTACGATTTTTATCGGGTGCACGGCAGTGCTCCCGATGGGAGTAGCCCCCGAGGTTGTAGTTAATCGCTTGCGATTGGCTACAGGCTCAAGAACTTAAGCTTTTTTCTTCTCTTCATTTTATCGGGTGCACGGCAGTGCTCCGGATGGGAGTAGCCCCCGAGGCTATACTCGACTGTTTACAGTCGTGAATAGGCTCAATCTTCTCTTCCTTCTCTGACTTCTTCATCTTCATGTTTTTGCAGTCTCTTCTTGACTCCCTCGCAGCCATTGGCCGCCGCGTAATTTTGGCTGAGGCAGATTGCGTGACCCTTCGGGCAGATCGCGATCGACTCATCTCGGAAGGCCAGCTTCTCCAAGGTAAGTTGATCTGCTCCTTCTATTAAATCTTTCCGGTCATGTGAATTCCTTTGGGTTTTAAACTTATTGTTGTGTAGCTCAAGCCAAAGTGCTGAAGGCCGAGAAGATGGATGTTGTCACTCGGGTGAACACCCTGGAGGCTGAGTTGGAAGCTGCTCGAAAGGAACTTGAATCCTCTCGCAAGCAGTCGACTGACTTCGAGGGGAAGCTCGCTGGTGCCCAGGATGCCCTAAAGAAATTGGAGGAGGCTGGTGCCAAACAGGACGATGATCTTGTTGACTTCCTTCGCCCTCTGGCCCAGAACTTCGCGAGTAAGTTGTACTTGGTTTCCGTTGTTTTTTGACTAGCCTGGTGTGTCCTTGGTATTAATGTCGTCTCTTTGCAGGTGTCCTTGGCGTCGCGCTGGAGCTGCCCGGGGTTTCTCGAGTGGATGCGCTGACGGATTCTTGCGCTCAGCTCCGGAAGCACGCGAGTGAGATCCACTCCCTCATTGGCGATGTCATTCAAGTGCTGACCAACTCCACGAGCGCCTTCTGGTGGATGTTGCAGTTCCGCCTACGCTGGGTGGTCTCCTAAAGGTGTTCCTGGAGGATGATCTCCTTCAGGCCTATTCGGTTGCCCAATCTGAGTGCGGGGCGAAGACTGTCATCCAGTTCGCGTTGGCGCATGGAGTCGAAGGTCTGGACGAAGCGTACTCGAACCTTCTTGTCGATGCTTCTACGGGCAGAAAGGTAGCGCTTCGTCCTTTCGTCGATCCAGCTGGAGTCCTTGCTCGAAAGCTAGCTGATTTGATCACTCGTGCTAGTCGCAAGGGGGCAGTCTGCCGCGAGTGGCAGCACTTCCGCAGTTCCATAGGATAGATTTTATTTAGTTTGTTTCTCCGATGTAATGAACATTGGGATATATTCCCGTATTTATGCCTTTAATCAAAACGTCCTTTTGATATTTGAGATGTGATTTTTGCACTTGATTGTCATGAGTTCCTCCCGATGGGAGTAGCCCCCGAGCACCTATCGAATAGGTGGTTTATTTCTTGAGTGGTGTGTCTTGAATTCTTCCTTAACTCTTCTTATATTCTTCCAGGTAACAGGTGTTGTCGCAGGGTCTTCGAGTGGATCTACCGCACGAGCGGATCCCCTTGTTGTTGCTGTTGGTACCTTTGCCGGCCTACATGATCGTGTCGCGGATGGTGAGCGCAAGATGAAAGCTTTGCGTGGAGTGGCTGATGTAGCCAAGTATAAACAGAAACTTGCGGTTGTGAAAGATCATCGTCCGTTTTGGTAATCATATGACAACATAACCATTTGATCTAATGTTTGTTCAGTGAATGAAAATGCCCAGGTTATTAGGTTCACTAAGTTTATGGGGCACATGCTTGTTCTATATGAAAAGTGCTAGGTGAAAGGGAGCCAGGGAACCAAATTTGCAGGAGCGGAGGCTCCGGTGAATCCACCGGAGGCTCCGCTCAGGCTCCGGTGGGGATCCGGTGGTAGCTCCGCCAAACCATCCCTCTGTTGGAGCAGAACGGAACCTACAGCGGAACCTCCGGTGGATCTCCGGTGGGCGGAACCTCCGCCAATTCCACCGGAGGCTCCGCCATCCGCCAAACACTTGGCTCACGCGTAAGCAGGGTCCGGTGCGCCTCCGGTGGCACCTCCGCCAAAATGCCCTTCTGTTACCGCAGGGCGGAGGTACCACCGGAGCCTCCGGTGGACATCCGGTGGACCCCATGGTCCAGTGCAAATGGGCTCCGGTGGAGGGTCCGGTGGTTGTTCCGCTAAACCACCCTTCTGTTACCGCAGAACGGAGGTTCCACCGGAAGCTCCGGTGCGCCTCCGGTGGGCGGAACCTCCGCAGTTTCCACCGGAGCCTCCGGGCCGTTCTTCAGCGCGTACAAGCTAGGGCACTGTGCAACTGCGCAGTGAACAGAAGACCACCGGAGCCTCCGGTGGAACTGGACTGCAACGGCCACTTAAATGCAAGCGGTATAAATACCCCATCCCCTACCTCTTAAATGCTAAGCTTTTCCCATTCTCTCTCCTAGCCATTAATGAAAGCTTCAACCACCTAGATCTCCCACTCCGTCCACCCAAACACTCCCAAACTTGGTGGAGAGCTAGAGGAGACCTAGATCCACACTTCCACCAAAGGAATCTCAAATCCATCCACCACAACCTAGTAGATCTAGAATCCTACTTGAGGCCTAGAAACCTTAGTAGATCTCGTGCTTGTAGTTTCCACCTTGTTGCAAGAAGCTACGGATTGCTTGAGAGCCTCCATCAATCTTGTGGAGTGACCTCAAGTCCTTGTAAGGGTTTGGTCAACGCCTTCAAGTCGACCTCATAGTGGAAACGAGCATCTCCCTCACCGGAGAAGCTCAAGGAGAACAAGGTGTGCACAACCGTGCTATTGAGGAGCGCCTAGGTGGCTCCCCACCTCTCCAACGTAGACGTACTTCTCTTTGAGAAGGAACTACGGTGAATCATATCCTTGTCTCCTTGTTTACACTTGTTGTTTGCTTTACTACCTTACGCTTTACTTCCGTTGCGCATATTGTTTTGTCACATAGGTTGCTCACCTAGTTGCACATCTAGAGAACCTTACTTTATCTTGCTAAGCCCCACTAAAAGGAAAAGAAAAGAAAAATTGGTAGTCAACCTATTCACCCTCCCCTCTAGTTGACCATAGTGCACTTTCAATTGGTATCAGAGCCTCGGCTCTTACTAAGGGCTTAACCGCCCAAGAGTACAATGGTCGATGAAAATGCCCCCGGAAGTTCTAGTGCGGAAATATCCAAAATGGCCGACACTATATCTAACCTACAAGATACGGTTGGAATTCTCCAAACCGAACTATCTAAGGTTAGCTCTAGTGTTAGCTCGAATGTGTCTAGCATGAAGAAAATGATGGAGGCACTGATGGGGAAAACCAAGGAGTCCACGGAACCACCTCTCACTACCAACGATGTTAGCTCGGACGAAGATTCCATTCCGGATATCAACGAGATGGAAGCTAACATCTCTTTAGCTAAGGCGAAAGCCAAAGCAAAAGCCGATAAAAAGGCTAAACGTGGTGTGAGCTCCGAGGGCTCCAAGTCTCAATCGGCTAACGGTTCGGGGTCTCAATCTAAAGTTCCACCACCTCCCAATTATGACTCTATTCACCCTATTGCCACTATGCCACACATGGTTAATGTTGGAGTTCCTCCCATGCTTAACACTAACGAATTTTCTTCATGGAAGTTCGATATGGAGTCGCACATTTCAGGATCTTGCACCGTATTGTGGAGAAGCATTCTATATGGATTTCACCCTCATGATCCGAACAACTTGACTCCAAGAGAGGATGTGGAATTTCAACTCAACAAGACCGCTCTTGTGACTATCCAAAAGGCCCTCCCAAGAGAACATCTTGAACACATTCGCGGTATCAAGACCGCCAAGGAAGCTTGGGATAAGCTTGACTCCTTGTTCCAAGGCAATGCAAGCATCCAATCATCAAAATACGATGTTGCTCTTGACAAGTCCGTGAACTTTGTCATGCATGAAGATGAGAGTCCCGAGGAGCTATATAGAAGAGTGGTCACCCTTGGCAATCAATTAAGGGACTTTGGAAAGGAGGAAATCTCCGATGAGTGGATCAAGAGGAAATTTGTCAAGGCCATAACTCCTTTTGAGAAGAATCTCTCCACTAGCATTCGAACAAGATCCGACTACAACTCACTCAACTCCATTGGTGTCCTTAGTGAGTTCATAGCCATATCTTTGTCTCACAAGAGCGCGGATGATGCTCTTGCTCGCTCAAGAGGCCATGGAAAGTCTCCTAACCTTGCCTTAAAATCTAAGGCCATGGCCAAGATAGAAGAAGTGGATGATGATGATGATGAGGACTATGAGGATACATACAAGGGTGCCCACAAATGTATTGCTCTTGCCATGCAAGGGTATTGGAAGAGATGGGAGGCTCACAAGGCCGGTGCCCCTAGACCCTCAAGGAACAAGACCTTTAGGAAGAAAGGGGAGCGGCCAAGGACTTGTTAGAATTGTGGAAGTGCGAACCACTTCGTCAAGGAGTGTCCTTTTGAGCCACGAGAAGAGAATGAAGGGAAGCTTGTTCGCAAGGACAAGAACAAATCTCCACAAAACAAGAACCTCGCTAGAAGTGTCCCAAGGGCTCTATATGTTCAAGAGGGCCCAACATTGGAAACATACTACTCCGGAGATGAAGGAGAAGATGAAGTCGTAGGTGTCGCCCACGTCGCCATAGCTACGACTTCCTCTTCATCTGTGACGCCCCGAGATCGGGCACTATGCAGATTTCAGCATTCCCGCCAAATCCGCATAATAACCGATTCCAGGTTGCCATTTATGATAACATTACAATAGTTCACGAATAATCCACAATTACAACAGAAACAGATAGATACAAGATGACTCACACGAGCCGGGGTTACAACTGATACAATACAAAGATCCAACTAACAGCGGAAGAAAACGAACGTCCGTCTACGGACAAGATCCAAATTGGACTAAGAGTCCTGAAGATAACCGAAGGCGTCCAATCCCTGCCCAGGCCAAGCCGGAGGGATTCCCAAGCTAACGTCGTCAGACTCCAAACCTGTTGACTGCAATTTGGAATTTGCAGCCACGAAAGAGATTCGTGGGTCAGTACGGTTAAGTACTGGCAAGGGGGATAAAACCCATACTCACAAGTTACCGGCGTAGCCAGTCATCACAAGATACAAATACTTTAGGATCAACGAAAAGGAAGGGGTTATTGCAAATAAGCGACAACAGGATGCACTAACCAACTACAGAGATTCTATTACTTCTAACTAACAGAAAAGGGATAAGATCGAGGATTGTAACCAACTGAAGGTAAATCCAAACAAACCCATCCTGGACCTCGCCCCTTTAGCCAAAGAAGCAATCCGAGGATAACTCACACAGTTTGATTAATGATGGTTCAGATTATTGTGTCAATAAGCCTATTACTAGTCAAGTTGTTAATCATGGGGTAAAAGATTGTTAATGATTAGGTTTAAGTTGTCCTGAGTACTTGTTAGCCAGTACTTTCACCAAGTAATCCATAACCGCGGCAAAACACGGCTTCTCGAGAAGATTATCCCTGCAGGGTTGCACCAATTTAGCCGTACACTCATGAATGTCCCGCCAGATGGGATGCCTCCCACCAAGCGGGGCACTCAACACAATCCAACCCTTCTTCGCATCAAGCCCAAAGCACCTTGGGCGCACGGCTACTCGGGCCCAGAAGAAAATGGACCCTCATAGCACTCTAAGACCGTGTCCCCCTATATGCCGACTACGAAAGTTCCACCCGGGATCCAAGGGCTCGCAAGATCATGCATGCAGCAAATGGAAAACCCGAACTAAATGAGGCGATTTGGACGAGATGCGAATCGGGTCAAACTGGGGGGGAGCCCATACTCCCCAAATGCGGGTAGTGCGCTCATCATGGATCAGTAGACAAGACCCTTTTCCTATTAGGGTCGACACTAGCAGGCCTCAAAACCACAAAGGGCCTCCTGCCGGTGCCTTATCATCAAATTTATTATTAATAGTAACATTAGCATGATTGATTGATTGATTAAACATCGAGCCCCCGGAACATAATAGAGTAATAACAGAAAGTAACGGGTAACAGACTCGAGCAAAACAACCCTAAGCATGCTAGATAAGATCAGGCACAAACAAAGGCTGTAGGTATGGAGGTGAGGCAATATCAAGGTTAAGGGATTCATGTGATGGGTTCGTAACAGAAACAACTACCACTAAGGCTAGCAGAAAAGGATCAACGGAAAGAATTGGTAACAAGTGATGAAAGGCAGCCATATGGCATGCAAGTGAGTATACTTGCCTGAGATCCCGCAAGGTAGCAGAACTTGTCGTTGCTCACATCATCTCAACGTCCTATCCGGGAAGAAGCAACGAACTAAAAGAAACACCGGATGCAACAATTACTACTACGGCAAAAGATCCAGCATGATCAAGATATGGATGCATGACAAGTTTAATAGATGCACCAAAGTAACTAGTTGACAATGGTAGACCAATTTAAATGGACCCATGTGCAAAGGTTGCACATGGAAAAGATCCATTGAAAATAAGTGGAAACAATGATTCAACATTAGTTATTAGTTGAGAGTTGTTAGCATGATGCATGCATGATGATGATAATAAGATAACAACAATTTAGATGCAATTAGAATGATAGTTAACCAATTAAGAAATCATTTATTAGTTTGGAAAATTGGTTACTTAAACATGGCACACAAATAAATGTTGTTTTCACCAAGTTTAAAGTATTCAAAACAAGTAACAAATTTTATATTTGGAAAGGTTATCAAATTTTAGTTGGACTACATGTTTCACAATTTGAAATTGGACTTTGGATTATTTAATTATGAATTAAACAAGAATTAAACAAGTTTTAATTGAATTAAACAAGATTTATATTGTTTAGGCAATTTAAATTATTCAAACCAGAAAACAAAGTTTATATTTGAATAGGGTATTCAAAATGGTATGAAAAACATATTTTATTTGAATTATTTGGAATTAAGGATAATTAGTTATGAATTATTACAAATGGCATTTGAATTATTTGAATTTGAATTTAATTTGTATTTTGAAAATTCAAAACAGAACACAAATAAGTTATTTGGAAAGTTTAGGAAATTTGGATCAGATTACATATATAACTTTTATTTGTTGGATTAACAGATTAAAAGTTATTGAATTTTGAAGTTTAATGCTTAATCTGTTATTTAAAAGAAACAGAAAACAAATTTACTTTTGTTACGGGGGTGGCACCTACACACGGCCTCTGCTGCGTGGGCCAGCGCCAACATGGCACAGCGCACGCCCGCGTGGCAACCAGGCCCGCTGACGAGTGGGCCACTGCTGCGTGCACAGGAGAGCAAAAAGGGGGGTTTTTTCTCTGCGCGCCCGCGGTATCGAACCCGCGACCAAAGCCTCGCGCGTACGGGTGCAGTACCACTGCGGTGGATGCGTTCGGTTGACAGTAACCGCGACGCGGAAGGGATAAGGTTACAGCGTTGCACTAACTGAACCTAACAAGCGCGCATCTCTGAACTTACTGACAGCGAACGAAGATCGCCGGCGGGGAAAACGCGGCCAGGGCTCGCCGTGGAAGCGTGGATGCGTGCAGAGGCTGGTGCGTGCGCGGACGCGAGGCCACAGAGAGGAGAAAGAGATGGTGCTCACCACCGTTAGTAGCAGGATGCAGAGGCTCGACGAAGACGCTCCCGTCGGCGAGGTGACAGTAGCGGGGTCGACGATGACGGCGGCGTCGTCCTGGCGGCTGTGCGGGTTCCCTCCGGTGTCCAAACGACAGAAGACGTCGCGGTGGTGCGGTTTCCGCCGTTGTCGCGGCTAAAGGAGGCCCGCAACGGCGCCGGCGTGCAAAAGCTTCAGAGGGAACGCCACGGCGATTCAGAGAACGGCGAGCTCAAAGGGTGGGTGCAAAAGAAAGAGGAGGTGGTGGTGGTGCGGTTTTGGTGGCTAGGAAGGGGTGTGGCGCGGCGAGGCGGCGGTGGTTCGACGAGTTTCAGAGAAGCGCGCCGGCGAGATTCAGAGCAGAGGAAGGATGAACGCGTCGGGGAGATGGAAAACGGCGGCTTTTCGAGGGGGGGGGGTAGGTAGTAGCTAGGGTTAGGTGTCTCCAGGGACCTAGGGCTAGATATAGAGTTCCCGGAGCCCTCCTGGCCGTCGGGGTTGCCGCGGCGGCGACGTGGCACCGCTAAGATCGCGGCCGTACGCGGAGACGAAGACGAAAAGGACTTGCGAAGCGGTACGCAGGGGATGGCTAGCGGGCTGGGCCGCGCGGAGCGAGAGAGAAGAGAGAGGGAGTGGGCTGGCTGGGGGAGGTTAGGTTAGCTGCTGCTCACCCTTTGATTTCTATTCTGTTTTATTATTTTTCTCTTTTCTGTTTTTTTTTTTTTTGTAGCTTTAGCTTTTGGGTAAAATAGATAGGTTTTAACTCAGATAAAATTTTGGAAAAATTTGCATAAGCTTCTTAGGTGAAAAGAAACCACCTGGCAGTTTTGGTTTTCAAAATTTCAAAGGTTTGGTTGTTGTTTCAAAATTGAACCAAATTAAGTGAAAATTGCCATAGTAATTAATATTTAGAAAATAGGGTGTTTTCAATAGGGTTTCCCCTAGGGTTAGAATGTTTTAAAGAATACCAAGTTGTGTTGAACATCATGGATTCAAAATTTTGATGATTTGATAATTGTTTTGAGTTTGGAAAAAGACTTGGAAATAATTGATTAATTGGTTAATTGATTTTAAGCAACAACTTAAAAGGTGAATTATAATGAGTTGCTTTGAAACAAAAGAGGGTTTTAGTTTGCAATTCTTTATTTGAAAGGTTGTAACAGACAAGTGACTAAAACAGAATTAACCAGTGGAAAAACAAGTTAGGGGTTTTAATTGCAAGTTTGAAATTGGAAGTTTTTGAGCAAGCTTAAAAGTTTAAATTGTTTTGAAATTTTCAGTTGTGATGCAAACATGGTGCAATGCAATGTGATGCATATGATGCAAGCAAACAAACAGGTAGCACCCCAGGTGTTACAGACGACACCACTAACAAGGGATTGCGCCCTCGCAATCCACCTGCTAACCCGGGAGGGGAAAGAAGTTCGACTATTGATTCTTCGTGCTTCCAGTTGATCTCCTCGACACCACTAACAAGGGTTTCTCGACACCACTAACAAGGGATTCTTGCTCGGAGTGACGACGATGTTCTTCCAACAGGAATCTTCCGATGATCGAACCTATTAGGTTAATGGCTCAGAAAACGTCCACCCACGTAGGATCCTAACACTTTGAAAGATAGACAGGAAGAGAGACTCCAAAACAAATAAGATGGGAGGGGAAATAGAATAGAGGTAAGGAGAAAACAAGAATCCTATTGAGATGTTTTTCCAAAATAGTTTAGCAGAAATAGTTTTTGACACTCTAGAAACAACGACCGTTAGCGAGGTTTTCCTACAGGCTTTGCGGACCCGTTGCTTCGATAACCATTCGTATCGAAACAATATCGGGAATCGGAACCAAGGCTCTGATACCATTTGTGACGCCCCGAGATCGGGCACTATGCAGATTTCAGCATTCCCGCCAAATCCGCATAATAACCGATTCCAGGTTGCCATTTATGATAACATTACAATAGTTCACGAATAATCCACAATTACAACAGAAACAGATAGATACAAGATGACTCACACGAGCCGGGGTTACAACTGATACAATACAAAGATCCAACTAACAGCGGAAGAAAACGAACGTCCGTCTACGGACAAGATCCAAATTGGACTAAGAGTCCTGAAGATAACCGAAGGCGTCCAATCCCTGCCCAGGCCAAGCCGGAGGGATTCCCAAGCTAACGTCGTCAGACTCCAAACCTGTTGACTGCAATTTGGAATTTGCAGCCACGAAAGAGATTCGTGGGTCAGTACGGTTAAGTACTGGCAAGGGGGATAAAACCCATACTCACAAGTTACCGGCGTAGCCAGTCATCACAAGATACAAATACTTTAGGATCAACGAAAAGGAAGGGGTTATTGCAAATAAGCGACAACAGGCTGCACTAACCAACTACAGAGATTCTATTACTTCTAACTAACAGAAAAGGGATAAGATCGAGGATTGTAACCAACTGAAGGTAAATCCAAACAAACCCATCCTGGACCTCGCCCCTTTAGCCAAAGAAGCAATCCGAGGATAACTCACACAGTTTGATTAATGATGGTTCAGATTATTGTGTCAATAAGCCTATTACTAGTCAAGTTGTTAATCATGGGGTGAAAGATTGTTAATGATTAGGTTTAAGTTGTCCTGAGTACTTGTTAGCCAGTACTTTCACCAAGTAATCCATAACCGCGGAAAACACGGCTTCTCGAGAAGATTATCCCTGCAGGGTTGCACCAATTTAGCCGTACACTCATGAATGTCCCGCCAGATGGGATGCCTCCCACCAAGCGGGGCACTCAACACAATCCAACCCTTCTTCGCATCAAGCCCAAAGCACCTTGGGCGCACGGCTACTCGGGCCCAGAAGAAAATGGACCCTCATAGCACTCTAAGACCGTGTCCCCCTATATGCCGACTACGAAAGTTCCACCCGGGATCCAAGGGCTCGCAAGATCATGCATGCAGCAAATGGAAAACCCGAACTAAATGAGGCGATTTGGACGAGATGCGAATCGGGTCAAACTGGGGGGGAGCCCATACTCCCCAAATGCGGGTAGTGCGCTCATCATGGATCAGTAGACAAGACCCTTTTCCTATTAGGGTCGACACTAGCAGGCCTCAAAACCACAAAGGGCCTCCTGCCGTTGCCTTATCATCAAATTTATTATTAATAGTAACATTAGCATGATTGATTGATTGATTAAACATCGAGCCCCCGGAACATAATAGAGTAATAACAGAAAGTAACGGGTAACAGACTCGAGCAAAACAACCCTAAGCATGCTAGATAAGATCAGGCACAAACAAAGGCTGTAGGTATGGAGGTGAGGCAATATCAAGGTTAAGGGATTCATGTGATGGGTTCGTAACAGAAACAACTACCACTAAGGCTAGCAGAAAAGGATCAACGGAAAGAATTGGTAACAAGTGATGAAAGGCAGCCATATGGCATGCAAGTGAGTATACTTGCCTGAGATCCCGCAAGGTAGCAGAACTTGTCGTTGCTCACATCATCTCAACGTCCTATCCGGGAAGAAGCAACGAACTAAAAGAAACACCGGATGCAACAATTACTACTACGGCAAAAGATCCAGCATGATCAAGATATGGATGCATGACAAGTTTAATAGATGCACCAAAGTAACTAGTTGACAATGGTAGACCAATTTAAATGGACCCATGTGCAAAGGTTGCACATGGAAAAGATCCATTGAAAATAAGTGGAAACAATGATTCAACATTAGTTATTAGTTGAGAGTTGTTAGCATGATGCATGCATGATGATGATAATAAGATAACAACAATTTAGATGCAATTAGAATGATAGTTAACCAATTAAGAAATCATTTATTAGTTTGGAAAATTGGTTACTTAAACATGGCACACAAATAAATGTTGTTTTCACCAAGTTTAAAGTATTCAAAACAAGTAACAAATTTTATATTTGGAAAGGTTATCAAATTTTAGTTGGACTACATGTTTCACAATTTGAAATTGGACTTTGGATTATTTAATTATGAATTAAACAAGAATTAAACAAGTTTTAATTGAATTAAACAAGATTTATATTGTTTAGGCAATTTAAATTATTCAAACCAGAAAACAAAGTTTATATTTGAATAGGGTATTCAAAATGGTATGAAAAACATATTTTATTTGAATTATTTGGAATTAAGGATAATTAGTTATGAATTATTACAAATGGCATTTGAATTATTTGAATTTGAATTTAATTTGTATTTTGAAAATTCAAAACAGAACACAAATAAGTTATTTGGAAAGTTTAGAAATTTGGATCAGATTACATATATAACTTTTATTTGTTGGATTAACAGATTAAAAGTTATTGAATTTTGAAGTTTAATGCTTAATCTGTTATTTAAAAGAAACAGAAAACAAATTTACTTTTGTTACGGGGGTGGCACCTACACACGGCCTCTGCTGCGTGGGCCAGCGCCAACGTGGCACAGCGCACGCCCGCGTGGCAACCAGGCCCGCTGACGAGTGGGCCACTGCTGCGTGCACAGGAGAGCAAAAAGGGGGGTTTTTCTCTGCGCGCCCGCGGTATCGAACCCGCGACCAAAGCCTCGCGCGTACGGGTGCAGTACCACTGCGGTGGATGCGTTCGGTTGACAGTAACCGCGACGCGGAAGGGATAAGGTTACAGCGTTGCACTAACTGAACCTAACAAGCGCGCATCTCTGAACTTACTGACAGCGAACGAAGATCGCCGGCGGGGAAAACGCGGCCAGGGCTCGCCGTGGAAGCGTGGATGCGTGCAGAGGCTGGTGCGTGCGCGGACGCGAGGCCACAGAGAGGAGAAAGAGATGGTGCTCACCACCGTTAGTAGCAGGATGCAGAGGCTCGACGAAGACGCTCCCGTCGGCGAGGTGACAGTAGCGGGGTCGACGATGACGGCGGCGTCGTCCTGGCGGCTGTGCGGGTTCCCTCCGGTGTCCAAACGACAGAAGACGTCGCGGTGGTGCGGTTTCCGCCGTTGTCGCGGCTAAAGGAGGCCCGCAACGGCGCCGGCGTGCAAAAGCTTCAGAGGGAACGCCACGGCGATTCAGAGAACGGCGAGCTCAAAGGGTGGGTGCAAAAGAAAGAGGAGGTGGTGGTGGTGCGGTTTTGGTGGCTAGGAAGGGGTGTGGCGCGGCGAGGCGGCGGTGGTTCGACGAGTTTCAGAGAAGCGCGCCGGCGAGATTCAGAGCAGAGGAAGGATGAACGCGTCGGGGAGATGGAAAACGGCGGCTTTTCGAGGGGGGGGGGTAGGTAGCAGCTAGGGTTAGGTGTCTCCAGGGACCTAGGGCTAGATATAGAGTTCCCGGAGCCCTCCTGGCCGTCGGGGTTGCCGCGGCGGCGACGTGGCACCGCTAAGATCGCGGCCGTACGCGGAGACGAAGACGAAAAGGACTTGCGAAGCGGTACGCAGGGGATGGCTAGCGGGCTGGGCCGCGCGGAGCGAGAGAGAAGAGAGAGGGAGTGGGCTGGCTGGGGGAGGTTAGGTTAGCTGCTGCTCACCCTTTGATTTCTATTCTGTTTTATTATTTTTCTCTTTTCTATTTTTTTTTTGTAGCTTTAGCTTTTGGGTAAAATAGATAGGTTTTAACTCAGATAAAATTTTGGAAAAATTTGCATAAGCTTCTTAGGTGAAAAGAAACCACCTGGCAGTTTTGGTTTTCAAAATTTCAAAGGTTTGGTTGTTGTTTCAAAATTGAACCAAATTAAGTGAAAATTGCCATAGTAATTAATATTTAGAAAATAGGGTGTTTTCAATAGGGTTTCCCCTAGGGTTAGAATGTTTTAAAGAATACCAAGTTGTGTTGAACATCATGGATTCAAAATTTTGATGATTTGATAATTGTTTTGAGTTTGGAAAAAGACTTGGAAATAATTGATTAATTGGTTAATTGATTTTAAGCAACAACTTAAAAGGTGAATTATAATGAGTTGCTTTGAAACAAAAGAGGGTTTTAGTTTGCAATTCTTTATTTGAAAGGTTGTAACAGACAAGTGACTAAAACAGAATTAACTAGTGGAAAAACAAGTTAGGGGTTTTGACGAAGGCATGGATCCTGGGCCCTACGAATAAGGACACCCCCTCTCAAACCTTCTGATCAAGGCCCGACAGGAAGCGCCCTTGGAGTACTCTAGAAGGCCCATGAAAAGCCCACCCGCGTCAACTTGCGGGTTAAGTTAGGGATTGTAACCGACTCAAGCTAGGGTTTGTATCCTCTCCGGGTTGGACTCGAGACCTGGCTATCTATATAAAGCCAGGAGAGCCCCAAAGGAGAGGACCAAGTATTACCGCACGACCACAAAAGCCTTGAAACTCGAGATCTGCTCTCGATTCGAGCACCTGTAATCGATCTAATCGTCTAATACAGATCAGCAGAAGGCAGGAGTAAGGGTTTTACCTCTTCGAGGGCCCCGAACCTGGGTAAATATCGCCTCCCTGTCAAGCCGACGATTCCACCAGCGCCTATGACATCTCCTAGTCGAAACCCGATAGGGTCACCTGAGGGATTTGCGGAGCCAGAGCTTCGACAATTGGCGCCGACCGTGGGGAGCGCGGGCGCTGGATCACCGGCATCTTCGGCTTCATCGACATCCAACTCCCGTTGGAAACCATCGACTACGGCTCCGAACAATCCTGTACGGATCGGATCCGTCATAGTCACGCCTCACTCGCCGGAATCACGCCCGGTATTCGAGGATCTGGAGAAGAGCGTCACCTTGACGTTCGGAAGCTTTAACTTCATGGCAAACCGAGACGGGATCCTCCACTTCTCGGATGAATCTGAACCCGAATCTGGAGCCGTCAACTCGCGCTTCCTTATGGAGAAAAGCGGCGAGTCCATCCGCTTCAACACGATCGACTACCACGCACTTTCGACAGAGGAACCCTCTCGGGTGCGAAGAACCTCCCGATCTGCGCCTAGGACGCACGGGCCACAACTGGCCCAAGTCTGTATGGCAGGATCGGAACAGCCCTCGGAAACCGAATATAGCGCAACCGAGCGCGATCTAATCGGCGTCTCGCGGGAAGCCTGGAAAAGAGCAAAGGAATCCATGCGAAAGAGTCAGCCACCCGCAGCAGGTGCTACGCAGGAAGACCTAACCGCCTACCACTATCACCTAGTGAGAGCGGCCTCAAACATCAAGGACGCCCGAGCAGATCTAGCCCGTCGCAGGAGAGCGGCGGATGAGTCAAGCCTACGTCGAGCCGAGCTGTCCCTTGCCCCTTCGGTCGGTACTCGACCCGTGGGAAAAGGACCCGCAACATCAACAAGGGACCACGAATCCATGGCTGGGACCCACAGGTCTACCACATCTTCTTTCATGAGGGTTGACGACGACGGAAACGTCTACCCGCAAACTCCAGCCGCCGCAATTCTAGCCGCGGCCACCTACATGCAGATGAACCAACCAACGGACAGCGATCCTCGGGTGGAACAATACAAGCACATCCGCAAAGGTCTAGGGCTGGCTGCCGCGAGGCTCGCCTCCCACGATCGCAAGGAACAACTGGAGAAGGCGCGACAAGAGAAGGACAAAGACAAAGACGCGCCCCGCAGGCATAGGAGTTCCTCTCCAAGAAAGGATAAATCGCCACGTCGTGGCCGAGGAAAAGAAGCCCGGCGCCGCGGCGACAGCCGAAGCAGCAGCGACGACAGCCCGAGAGACAAAGATTCGCGGCATCACAGCAGCCGCTCGAGAAAAAGAAGCAAAGAACCAAGAAAAGATAGCGACCGCGACCGGTCCGGGTACGACGCGCGATCCGATCTCGCCCAGAAGAAAGTGGATAAAGCGAGGGCTTCACGGTATCGCGAACGCTCCTCATCCGGGTCTTCGGACGACGAAACCTGCGGAGCACTTTGCTTTGCTCGCAGTATTCGCGAAGCGCCTCTACCCAAGAGATTCAAGCTCAGCTCGGAGGTGACAAAATACGATGGCTCACTTGAGCCCTCCCAGTGGTTAAGCGACTACCTCACGGCAGTAAAATGCCAACGTGGTAACAAGAACACGGCCATGCAATACCTCAATTTGCACCTGGCCGGAGCGGCCCGCAGCTGGCTGGAAAGAAGACCACGATCTTGCTATGCATCATGGGACGACCTGCATCGCGATTTCTGCAAAAACTTCCAGTCGACCTATAAAAGGCCAGCTACAATCGAAGAACTACGGGCTTGCAAACAGAAAAGTGGCGAATCCACGCGAGAATACATCCAACGGTGGAACACACTCAGGAACACCGCAGGGACAATCTCTGAAGAAGTGGCGATTGAGGCCTTCGCCAAAGGAGCAAGAAGAACCGCGTTTCGAGAAGAACTCGGCAGAGCTGCGCCCAAAACCATAGGGGAGCTCATGGTTATAGCCGAGAAATGGGCCAACGGAGAAGACGCGGTACGCAACGAAAGAACATCGTCGCCCACACATGACGAAGACCGTCATGGGCGAAGAAAAAGAAGAAAATACTACGACCACGACGATAGAGAAGAACTAGTGGCGGCAGAGTTCACGCGAAGTCGCGACTCCGGTCGTCGTGGAAGTCGCGAATGGAGGCCAAAGGAAGAAGAAAAATCACCCGAGGAAGACCTCGATGGATACTGCTCGCTACATCTGTTCACAGACAAGCGCACGGGCAAGACTAAGGCAACACACCTTCTCAAGGATTGCCGAAAGTTCATCGGAATCTCGGACGCGCTAGCCAAGAAAAGATTCGCTTCCACCCAAAACTATCCACCGCTACCAGGAGGCGGACAACAATTCCAGCTACCACCGCCACCACCTCCACCAGCCAACCCAAACATGGCACTCGCGGCTCTGCCAGCACCACAACAGCAAAACACGGGAGCAAATACATACCCGACTCCGCACGGACAACTCCTTGGGATGATACAGAAGGTATGCCCCTCTCGCAGAGCTCAAAAAACTAACTCGAGACAAATATGCATGGCAGTGCAGACGCCACCAACGAAGCCCGAGTACCTGAAGATGGCCGAACAGCCAATCACGTTTTCAAAGGAAGACCACCCGCCACGAGTCTATCGACCGGGACACGCCGCCCTCGTCATTCAAGCTCAAATTGGCAACTATGACCTGGCCCGCGTATTCATGGACGGCGGCAGCGGCATCAACATCATCTACGCGGATACACTCCGTCGAATGAACAAAAACCTGGACGGCCTAACGGAATCAGAAACACCCTTCCACGGGATAGTTCCGGGCAAGGCAGTACGTCCACTCGGAACAATCAACCTCGAAGTTGTACTGGGCTCCCCACGCAACTACAGAAGGGAATTTCTGGACTTTGAAGTCGTCGACTGGCCCTCGCAGTACCACGCCATTCTTGGTCGAACAGCGTTCGCCAGGTTCATGGCCGTACCACATTACGCATACTTGAAGCTCAAGTTACCCGGCGAATACGGTGTGATCACCATCGACGGAGACTTCCAGAAATCAGATAAGTGCGACATAGAATTTAATGAGATCGCGAAATCTTTCGGGATGCAAGAAGAACTACAAGAGCTGGCAAAAACCACGGATCACTCCGTCATGCCACTCACGAAGAAAAACGCGCCTGAACTGGAATTCAGCGCCAACAGCGACACTCGCAAGCATCAAGTGCACCCGACGGATTCCGCCAAAACCGCGATGGTTTCCACAACCCTCTCGCCAGCATAGGAAAGCGCGCTCGTCAAACTCCTCCGTGAGTACTGGGAAATTTTCGCCTGGCAACCTTCAGATATGCCAGGTATACCCAGGGAGTTTGCCGAGCACTCACTCGAAGTCTTTCCTAACGCAAAGCCCATCAAACAGACGACTCGACGATTTTCAGAACCTAAGCAAAAGGCGCTGGGAGAAGAAGTAAACAGGCTGCTAGCCGCAAATTTCATTAGGGAGATCAAAATATCCACCTGGTTAGCAAATCCGGTGCTGGTCCCCAAGAAGAACACGGATATCCTTCGGGTGTGCATCGATTACACGTCACTGAACAAACACTGCCCCAAGGACAACTTTCCTCTACCACGAATCGACCAGATCGTGGACTCCACAGCAGGTTGCCAACGTCTCTCTTTCTTGGACGCATACTCGGGATACAACCAGATCCGAATGAAAAAGGAAGACGAAGAGAAGACGGCATTCATCACACCACACGGTGTATACTGCTATACGACAATGCCCTTCGGGCTGAAGAACGCAGGCGCAACATATCAACGTTGCATGCAGAGATGCCTTGCCAATCTCATCGGCAAGAACGTACAAGTATATGTCGACGACATCGTCATCAAAACTCGAGTAGAAGACACACTCCTTGAAGATATTAAAGAAACATTCGACGCCCTTAATGCATATCGGATCAAGCTCAATCCAACAAAATGCGTTTTCGGCGTCCCCGCAGGAAAACTCCTAGGATACCTGGTATCCGCCAGAGGCATTGAAGCCAATCCGGAGAAAATACAAGCCATCCTCACCATGAAGGAGCCCACCAATCTACGCGGAGTCCAGCAGCTCGCAGGGCGATTGGCCGCCCTAAGCAGGTTCATCGCGCGATTGGGAGAGCAAGCGTTGCCATTCTACAAACTACTGAAGAAGACGGACAAATTCGAGTGGACCCCCGAAGCTAAGCAAGCATTCGCAGATTTGAAGCGGTCGTTGCAAAGCAGGCGCATCCTCGCAACACCACAAGAAAGGGAGCCACTTTTTCTCTATTTAGCCGCTACAAACCAGGTCATCAGCACTGCAATCGTAGTCGAACGACCTGAAGATGGCAAGGCATACGGAGTCCAGCGCCCAATATATTACATCAGCGAAGTGCTCTCGCCGTGCAAGCAGCGATATCCTCATTACCAGAAGCTTGCGTATGGAGTTGTCCTCACAGCCCGAAAACTCAAACACTACTTCCAGGAACACGCCATTACAGTGGTTAACGATGCGTCACTCGGGACAATCATGAACAACCCTATGGCATCCGGAAGAATAGCGAAGTGGAGCATCGAGTTGGGTGCCTGGGATATCACCTACGCGGGACGCAATGCAGTCAAATCTCAGGTTCTCGTGGAATTCATCAGCGAATGGACAGAGCTACAAACACCCGGACCACCCGAGTACACAAGCAATTGGATCATGTATTTTGACGGGTCCAAAAGAAACGAAGGGGCAGGAGCTGGAATCGTTCTTATCTCGCCTCGTGGAGACAAACTGCAATATGTCCTGCGACTAGACTTTCCACCTGACGACCCAGCATCGAACAACGACGCGGAATATGAAGCACTGTTGCACGGAATGAAGATGGCGATTGCTTGTGGAGCTACCCGGTTGATGATTTATGGCGATTCCAACCTCATAGTGCAACAAACAATGAAAGAATGCGACGCCGTTGCTGAAAACATGATCGCGTACCGCGACATGTACAATATACTCGAAGGAAGCTTCAAAGGATGCGAGTTGAAACATATCGCAAGATCTAGCAACGAAGAGGCGGATAGATTGGCAAACATGGGTTCCACGAATACACCCATACCGCCAGGAATATACTTCGAACGGATGGTCAAGCGATCGGTCAAATTGAAGAAAGCTGCAGAAACACCGGCAGCGCCAGAAACGGCGGTCAGCCCGCAGGTCGCGCTTATCGAGCTTCTTCATAATATATCACGACAGGTTTTTCTGGTCGAGCCAGTCTGGACGCAGAAATATCTCGACTACCTGCTCAATAAACAGCTCCCAGCCGATCCGCGCGAGGCTCGACAGTTAATCAGGCGTAGCAAATCCTTTCGGGTAATCAACGGAGAATTGTACAAGCAAAGCATCTCGGGAATCCTTCAGCGGTGCATCGCACCCGAAGACGGCAAAGAGCTACTCCGGGATATACACCAGGGTGACTGCGGACATCATGCTAGCTGGAGAGCAATACTGGGCAAAGCCTTTCGAGCAGGGTTCTACTGGCTAACGGCAGCCAACGATGCAAATAACCTGGTCGAAAGATGTGGCGCTTGCCAGCGATTTTCACCCAAGCCGCACGCGCCCGCTACAGAGTTGCACATGATACCCATCGCCTGGCCCTTTGCCCAATGGGGGCTTGACATGGTTGGCCCACTGCGCAAATCTACTCCAGGAGGGTACACACATTTGCTGGTCGCGGTCGACAAATTTACCAAATGGATCGAGGCTATGCCAGTGACCTCGGGTAGCGCCCAATGCGCAATTAAGTTCCTCGATTCCATAATATGCAGATTCGGGGTGCCACATGACATCATTACAGACAATGGTACGAACTTCACTGCAAAGGAAACTCAACAGTTCTGCGAAGAGAAAGGAATTAATCTGAAGTTTGCTTCGGTCGCCCATCCGCAAACAAACGGTCAAGTTGAAAGATCCAACGGCTTAATTTCAGCTGGGATCAAAAAGAGATTGCTCGATCGGCTGCATCCCGCTGCAGGTCATTGGGCAGAGGAGTTGCCCTCCGTACTTTGGAGCCTCCGCACAACCCCCAATCGATCAACGCAATACACACCATTTTTCATGGTATATGGGGCAGAAGCCGTCCTCCCCGAAGAGGTTCGATTCAGCGCCCCACGAGTTGTAGCCTACAGTGAAGAAACATCCAACAAAGCACTTGCAGAAGATATGGACGCGCTCGACGAAATTCGGGACATTGCACTCGCAAGATCTGCAGTCTACCAACAATCACTGCGGAATTATCACAGTCGCCGCATACGCCACAGATCATTCGTGGTTGGCGATTTGGTGTTGCGGTTGAAACAAAAAGAAGGGCACAAGCTCGAGCCACCTTGGGAAGGACCCTTCATCGTACACGAAGTAATCCCAGGAGGAGCCTATCGACTGAAGAATCCAGACACTGGAGGCATCTATTCCAATCCATGGAATATCGCGCAACTGCGCAAATTCTACCCCTAGGTTTATTTATTTTGCAACAATAAGGCTATACTAGCCAATTTTGTAGCTCGAACACATGACTTCTCAGTCATAGCAATAAATACATGATTATCTCATCATATTTACTCGACAGCTTCCAAGGTTACAGGTTCACACCCCATAAAATACACGGGGGCTACACCTCAAACTAAGCATCACAGAAAATAATTATCAAGTACAAGGTTGCACACCTTACTACAGTTTTTACAAACTACAGACAAGCTTACAGGATATTCACATCCGATAAAGTCAGTCGAAACGCTGAGCATTCCTAGCCGCTAAGATCCTATCTACCTCTTCGGATGTCATTCGGATAATCTTCTCGGCCGCAGGACGAACAGCATCATAGTACGGCGCAATATCTTCGATTGCATAATCCGGAAGCCGGGCTACGGAGTTCAAGTCTATCTCAGGATGCCATATTCGGACAAACGAGAGAGCCACAACCGCGCCGCATGCCATCTGATTGTGAACGCACGCGCGAACCTCTCCTTCCCGTCCGAATAACCTGAGAAGATAGCTCCAGTCTTCGGGGCCCCTCTCAAGTGGATAAAAAGCAGCATTCACCGCAACCAGGACCTCATGGAAAGAACTCATGAGAACTTTCGCCTGGCGGACTCGAAACTTCAAGATAGCCATCACAAACCCTCGACTGCGATCGGACCAGAAATTACTCGCATGAGGCTTTGTGCTGTTAGCTCCCTGATGAATGTGGTTTTCTACCCACTGCTTTTCTTCCCTGTCATCTGGTTTCACAACTAAGAAGCAAACGCACTTAGTAAGCTAAGAAACACAGAGGAGGAAAATAGCATGGGGGCTACACTACTCACATAGTAACTCCTTTGCAATCGAAGACAGTTCGTCAATCAGAAATTGCTCGCGCTCAGCCGCCAATTTCTGCTTGGATATCGCCACGTCAGCTACCCCGCGCAGCACTTTCAGCCTACGCTCACCCTCCTGAACCTTATCACGGAGGCCAGCGAGAGTGCCCACAGCGGCTACAAGTGGATTTGCTGGACTACCACGCCCACTTGAAGATTCAGCAGCAGACGCAATTGCCTGGAAGAAGTACAAGGAAAGAAGTGAGAAGCCCTACTCGAGTTGTTTCCAGTCGCACATCTGGCTAAACGCTCGGGGGCTACTCCCATCGGGAGGCAAAGTATAGACGACAAGGATAAATTTTAAATGCAAAGCGCTTCGATTAAAAGACCAGCAAAGGTACGGGAATATATCCCAAAATTCATTACATCCAAGCAGCAGAAACAAAAGGAAAACAAAAGTCTACGAAGCCGCGTTGGTACTGCCACTAGCAGCGGTCGACCCTCCCTTCTTCCGAGCAAACATCTCAGATAATTTCCGAGCAAGAACAGTGGCTTGCTCAGAAAAACGAGATAGCCGTACCTTCTTGCCCGTGGAAGGGTCGACCGGCATGGACGAATAGGCCTCCTCCAGACCTTCGACTCCGTTCGCCAGAGCGAATTGAATCGCAGTCTTTGCGCCAGCTTCTGATTGAGCAACCGCAAACGCCTCCAGGAGATCGCCTTCCGAGAAGACCTTTGACAACTCGCTCAGCGCAGGCGCAGGAGTACCGCTGGCGACAAGACGGCCATGCACTCGTGCCAACGCTTTGGAAGCATTATCAATCAGGGAAAATATTCCCTCAGAATGCCTCCTGAGCTGCGCGAGAGTGTCGGTCAGCACGTCCACCCGCTGAATCCCAGGAATCTCCAGAGGAACATTCAGAAGATCTACAGACAGAGAAAATAATGCTTAGCAAAAATCAGCAGAATGAAAAGTTCAAAAACCCAAGATACTTACCCGCAAAGCGCTTGGCGAGAGGACGAAGGAACGCGACAGTGTCGTTGTCAGCCTTACTGCCGGCCTCCTGCAAGTCCTTCACGGTCTTCCGCGACTCCGCAAGCTTCGTATGGAGTTCCTCCGATTGCTTGCGGGAAGCTTCCAGCTCTTGCCGGGTAGTCGCCAGTTCAGCTTCCCGAACAGTTACCTGCTCTGAAAGTTTGGTCTTTTCAGACTCTGCGAATTCGGCTCGAGCTGCAAAGGGGATCTTAATCAGAAATCAAGAATGGATGATACACGAAAGCCAAGAAGATAACGAAATTTACCTCTAAGAAGGTCGCCTTCAGATTTGAGTCGGTTAACTTCTGATCGAAGCGACTCGCAATCTGTTTCGGCCAGAACGACGCGGCGACCGATCGCCGTAAGGGAATCGACGAGCGACTGCGAAAGCATGAAGATAAAGAGTTAGAAGAAAAGAGGTTTGAGCCTGTACCCGATTATTTACAACCGACTACAGCCTCGGGGGCTACTCCCATCGGGAGCACTGCCGTGCACCCGAAGAAGACAAAATATAGAAGAAGAGCAGAAAGAAGTTTTGAGCCTGTACCCGATTATTTACAATCGACTACAGCCTCGGGGGCTACTCCCATCGGGAGCACTGTCGTGCACCCGATAAAATTTGTTTGAGAAAGCCAAATAGATAGAAGTTTACCTGTCCGGAGGCGCGGGAGAGGGGATCCGCCGAGCTGTCCGTCGCCTCCTTCGAGATCGAAGTTCTGGCAGCGAAGCTGGGGACATCCCGCTCCACAGTCGCAGCATCAGGCGCTGCCCTGGGAGAGTTCTGGACAGTACCCGCAGTAGGGGTCTCACCCGCGTCCTTCGCTTTGTTCCTCTTTTCGGGAGGAACAGTCGCGGCGAATCTACGCGGGCTGATTGCCTGCAAACTGCAGTAAAGGACAAAGAAACGTCAGCACTGACAAACAGAGTCCAATCGAATTAAAATATGGGAAAGAACTTACTCGTCATCCTCGTCGTCTTCATCCAAGTCATCCGCATTCCAGGCGTTTGTGAATGGAGCCAGAGGAGGAAGAGATTGAAGCGGAGTCGCAGAAATTGGAGTTGGGCCAGGTGACGCCTCCAAAGACTTGTCTTTGGAGGTAGCCTCGTCTTCGTTCACCCGACGGCGCTTTGGTGGGACACCACTCGAGTCTTCGACATCATCTGAGGAGTCATGTTCAGAACTCGAGGAAGCGTTGGCCACGCTGGTGTCAACCGCGCCGTCCTGGTGGCTTGACTGAAGGCACGAGGCATCTTCACCAACAACGGGCGGATAGCAATTTGCTACAGCTAGGCTCTACAAAGATAAGAAGACGATAAAGATCTTATCGACTACGAAAATTCTAAAAATGAAAGCAAGTTGAGGACAGAAGACTAACCGCAGCAGGAGGAGGGTTTGAAGCAGAATAAGCCTCGACTGAACAATCAGGGAATTGCTCCCCGGCCTTCAGTCGAGTGATGGCCGCGATCTTTTTCTCGAATTCCACATTCGAAAGTTCTTCACGGCTCACTCGGCTGGGATCTTCTGCGCCTTGGTACTCCCACATAGCGGAAGGCCTCTGCTGCAAAGGCTGAATCCTGCGCTTCAAGAAGAGGCTTGCCAGATGAAGTCCATTGAGCACTACTCCCGAGGCTTGATCTCGAAGAGCCCCCACTCTTTCGAGTAGAGGTTTGACTGTCTGGGCTTCTTCGGCTGACATCTTGTGGCTCCAAGATTTGCGCCTCGCCAGAACTGCGAATGGGTGGAATTCTACAAGCCCACTCGAGTTGTTGTCGGCGACGTAGAACCACTTCTTCCGCCAGCCTTGGGCGGAGTCGATGAAGTGCATATTGAAGTAGGCATTTTCCTGGCGCGCTTGGATCCCGAAGCCACCCGTGCGAAGTGGCTCACCGGGCTCGGACTCCACCCGCGATCTCTCGCGGAAGATCCGGATCTTGAACAGCGCCTTCCAGAGCGCCCAGTGCGGGCGAATGCCAAGATAGCATTCGCAAAGCGCGATGAAGCACGAGATGTGCTGCACCGCGTTCGGGGGAAGGTCATGGAGCTGTATGCCGTATGCACACAGCAGCCCGATGAAGAAAGGGTGAAGAGGGAAGGAGAGACCTCGAGTCACGTGGTCCACGAAGACCACGCGCTCGTTCGAGTGAGGGTTTGGTACCTCCTCCCTCTTCCCCAGACGGACACGCTTCTCCGCCTCCGCCGGCAGCAGACCCTCCCGTTGCATCTCCTTGATGCTCTTGGCGGTGGTGTTGGGGGTGCGCCAGTCGCCGGCGCGAGAGGCGAGTGGCGCAGAAGGCTCGCCGGACGCGGAGGTTCCAACGCCGCGTTTCTTTCCACCGGCCATTGTTCGCAGCAAGAGCTTGAGCGCAGGGAAGGCAAAGACGAGCGCAAGGTGGAAGACGAAGATTGAGAGCGGGGAAAATTTCACTGCGGCGCTAACACCCTTATTTATATACGGGGTAAAGCAATCTCAGCCGTACGATGCGCAACGTGGCACCTATCGCGGCTGCCACGCGTAAGGATGAAACGAAGCGGCGGCGTACGCTGTTTCGTGCCACGATCTTAACAAAAGATCGTGCGCATTTACTGCGCATTTCGCGTAAAAAACGGGAGTGACGTCTCGTTTCCCGGTCAAAAAGCTGACAAGGTGGGCCAATTTCTGCTGCCACTTCGTCACGTCCCATCGGGAGAAGAGGAGCACGCCTTGACGTCATGGCGTTCGTCATTCCGAAAGAAAATTTTTGCGAATGGAATTTCAAACGCGAAATTATCTTCGCACGAATATCAATTCCTTCGGATAGAACACAATCTTCCATGAAAAAATTCATGAATCAAAGCCTCTTCGAACAAGAGAAACATGCCTTATACACGAAAACTCTTTCGTACAGGCACAATTTTCCAAAACATGAAAACTCTTTCATACGGAGCTAACATTTCCAACACGAAACTTTTTCGTACGGAACTCATACCAATCTAATCGGGTAGAAAGAACCCACCTTATGCGTGATATTTACACATCACAAGAACCTGGATTGTACAGCCGACTAGGCACATCCGGATGCCATATTCTTCGAATATGAAGGTAAGACCCAAAAAGATCTTTCTTTTGGGCCTGGAATCGCACTCGAAAGCTGCGTCCTCCGGCATAGTTCCGTGTCAACAACACGAAGAAAAATCCTAGCGGACGCGCCGGGTACCCTCTTAGGTTAAGTTCGACTCGATAAGTCCACAAACGGCCCAGTCGTAACGATCACCTCATCGGGTTCGAGTCGGAGGTCTCGAATCTGTGTAGGCCAGGAGTGTTTTTGCCCTAGTCGCAATTAATTGGCCCTGATCTCTCGGGAGAGCCAAGCCACTGCGCCACATCCTTCTGCTAATATAGCCGCACAAACTGGCACCAATGCTGCTCGATACTCGAGTATTTCTTCGCGAAACAGGGAACACACCCTTCGTAGGCAACAACTGTCGAGCTGAACTTCTAAGATGAGATCAAAGAAAAGGTCTGACCGTCTACCCGACTGAAAATAAATCCCAGTCGAGCATACGCTCGGGGGCTACTGACGAAGGCATGGATCCTGGGCCCTACGAATAAGGACACCCCCTCTCAAACCTTCTGATCAAGGCCCGACAGGAAGCGCCCTTGGAGTACTCTAGAAGGCCCATGAAAAGCCCACCCGCGTCAACTTGCGGGTTAAGTTAGGGATTGTAACCGACTCAAGCTAGGGTTTGTATCCTCTCCGGGTTGGACTCGAGACCTGGCTATCTATATAAAGCCAGGAGAGCCCCAAAGGAGAGGACCAAGTATTACCGCACGACCACAAAAGCCTTGAAACTCGAGATCTGCTCTCGATTCGAGCACCTGTAATCGATCTAATCGTCTAATACAGATCAGCAGAAGGCAGGAGTAAGGGTTTTACCTCTTCGAGGGCCCCGAACCTGGGTAAATATCGCCTCCCTGTCAAGCCGACGATTCCACCAGCGCCTATGACATCTCCTAGTCGAAACCCGATAGGGTCACCTGAGGGATTTGCGGAGCCAGAGCTTCGACAGGTTTTAATTGCAAGTTTGAAATTGGAAGTTTTTGAGCAAGCTTAAAAGTTTAAATTGTTTTGAAATTTTCAGTTGTGATGCAAACATGGTGCAATGCAATGTGATGCATATGATGCAAGCAAACAAACAGGTAGCACCCCAGGTGTTACATCATCGGTCTCTCTATTCGAATCTCCCAATGAGAAGGCATCGATCCGACCTACATGTCTCATGGCAAAAGCCACCGCGGTAATATATTCCACCTCCAAGTCTACTATCACTAGCTCTCCCTCATTATTGGATTGTGTTGAAAACATTGTTGATGATGAGGAGGCCAAGAACCTAGGATCTTGGTTGTGTAGTCTTGAAGGTGAAACTAAAGAAAAAGTAAAAGCTCTCCTAAGGCAACTTGATGACGCCAACTCTCTCATTGATGAGAAGGAGGAGATCATCACGACCTTGGAGAACCATGGCGGTAGCCATGAGAATCATGATGAAGAACTCGTCAAGGCTCTCGAAAAGGAGAGATCCATGAGAGCTTCTCTTGAAGAGAAACTATCAAGTCTACAAGAGACTTATGCTATTAGTGTTTCTAATCTTAGAAAAGATAACGAAAAATCTCTTGCCAAGCTTAAGATAGAACATGCCAAATCTCTTGTTTTAATTAAAGAATTTGAAGAGGAAGAATTAAAGCTAGGAATAGCCCATGAAAAACTTGTCGAGGAACATGACAAAATAAAAGGGGAGTTTGCATCTCTCAAAGAAATTCATGACAAACTTGCTAAGTCTCGAATCAAGCTTCTAGCTCAACAATCTAATAAGCATGTTGCATCTTCATCAAATAGCATTGTTATTATGCCTACCTCTTCTTATACAACTAACATTGTAGGGAAGGAAAGAATTCTCAATGATGCAATAAGCTCTCAAGGTGCCAAGAAAGGAAAAGAGGGACTTGGCTTTGTTTCCAAGTCAAAGAAGAAATCCAAGAGTGTCACCTCTCCCTCCAATAATGTTATCTTTGTGAAAGAGGGTGAGGTGCCCAAAGAAAAGGAGACCAACGCCATTATGAGTGGTGATACCTCTAGGGGGAGCATCACTCATAATGATTTTGCCGGAAAATATAACCCATCTTATGTTCTTATGAAATCTAGAGATGGACATGTTTATGCTAAATACGTTGGTACTTCTTATGGTGATGATTATCATTGGACTATTTGGGTTCCTAAGACCCTTGTGACTAACAAAAGAGGACCCATTGAAGGATGGGTACCTAAATCAAGAAATTGATCTCTTGTAGGGAAACGCTTCCGGAGCACATAGATGGACAGTGGATAGTGGTGCATCCCAACACATGACCGGAAGCCATGACGCAATAAGTAATATTGAACCTCCTCTACCACATCTCAATTGCGTTACAATTGGTGACAAGTCCGAGCTTAAGGTATTGGGACGAGGCAAGGTAGCTATCTCAAATGATTTATCAATTGAGAATGTTCTCCTTGTTGAGTCCCTTGGATATAACTTGATGTCCGTTCTTCAACTTGCAAATTGTGGTTTTACCTCGTTCTTTAATAAAGAGAGTGTGATTGTCACTTGGGAGACTTCTCTTAAAGTAGCCTTTGTTGGGTTTGTCGAGAACGGCATGTATGTAGTGGACTTCTCTAAAGAAGAAACGTGTGCCGCGACATGCCTAATGGCTAAAGTTGATGTGGGATGGATTTGGCATCGCCGACTAGCCCACACCAATATGAGAATGTTACATGACCTCCAAAGTGGCAATCACGTTCTAGGACTAACCAAAGCTAAGTTTGATAAAGATCGTGTGTGTAGCTCTTGTACCTTTGGGAAGCAACATGGAGAACAACACCCAACCAAGACAACCATCTCCACCACAAGAATTCTCGAGCTCATTCACTTAGATCTCTTTGGCCCACTATCTTATGATAGCCTCGGAGGAAAGAAGTATTGCTTGGTGATTGTGGATGATTATTCAAGATATTGTTGGGTGTATTTCTTCAAGAGGAAAAGTGAGACTCAAAATAGAGTTATCGAGTTCATCACTCTAGTGGAGCGCCAACACAATGCTACAATCTTGGCCATTCGGAGTGATAATGGCTCGGAGTTCAAGAACTACACCGTTGAGGGTTTTCTTAGTGAAGAAGACATTTCTCATCAATATTCCACTCCCTATACCCCTCAACAAAATGGTGTTGCGGAGAGAAAGAACCGGACTTTGATGGATGCGGCTAGGACTATGATTGCGGAGTTCTCTTCTCCTTATAACTTTTGGGCCGAAGCCGTCTCCACCGCTGGTCATGCTACCAATCGGCTCTATCTTCGCAAGATCTTGAACAAGACTCCCTATGAGATTCTCACGGGCAAGAAACCGGATGTATCTTATTTCAAGGTCTTCGGTTGCAAGTGCTTCATTCGCAAGAAAGGAAAACAGTTGTCAAAATTTGAGACTAGATCTTATGAGGGCATCTTTGTTGGCTATGCCACGAATGCTCACGCCTATAGAGTCTACAACAAGTCCACCGGGCAAGTTGAAGAAGCTATAGACTTAGTGTTTGATGAGGACAACGGCTCCCAAGGGGGGCGTATAGATCATGGTGTTGTAGGAGATGCAATTCCTCCCATCGTCATAATAAGAATGGGGATTCGTGAAATAATTCCCATTGAGGGTTACCGGATGACGGAGGGAGAAGGACTATGCCCCACTCAAGTGGAGCCATTGACTACACCCATTGATGATCAAGCTATCCAACAAGATGCACCAAGCCCTCGAGCTAACTATCAAGGCCAAGCTAATGAACAAGGCCAAGCAACACATCTAAATCATGATCAAGATTCTATTATTGTTGAGAACGCTCAACCTAGTGGTGATTCATCACCCATCTTTGATCAAGTACGAAATGAAGATGGACATGTCTCCGATGAAGAAGGTGATTCTCAATCAATATCCAAGGAATCTTTGGAGGAGATACTAGCTCGTAGAGCAAAGAGAAGGCTAGAGAATCTTGAACGAGCGGGTCATACGGAGGACATGATTCTTGGACAAGTTCGTGGAAGAGTGGTCACTAGAAGGCAATCGGCGGATTTTAGCAAGGCTCATGCTTTTGTCTCCTTCATTGAACCCAAGAAGGTATATGAAGCTCTCGAAGATCAAGATTGGCTTGAAGCCATGCATGATGAACTCAATAACTTCGAGCGCAACAAAGTGTGGAAATTAGTGCCAAGACCCAAGGATTGCAAAAATGTCATTGGCACCAAATGGGTGTTCAAGAACAAGCAAGAAAAAGATGGCATTGTCATTCGCAACAAGGCAAGATTGGTGGCCCAAGGTTTTTCTCAAGTCGAAGGTATCGATTTCGGTGAAACCTTTGCCCCCGTAGCTCGCCTTGAATCCATTCGTATCTTACTTGCTTATGCATCTCATCATAACTTCAAGTTACAACAAATGGATGTCAAAAGTGCTTTCCTTAATGGTCCCATTAATGAGTTAGTATATGCCAAGCAACCTCCGGGTTTCGAGGATCCCAACCACCCCGATCATGTCTATAAACTTGATAAGGCGCTCTATGGACTTAAACAAGCTCCACGTGCGTGGTATGAGCACCTTAAAGAGTTTCTAGTAGATCGCGGGTTTAATGTTGGTTTAATCGATCCCACCCTCTTTACCAAGACGGTTGGAGGTGACTTGTTCATATGCCAACTCTATGTGGATGACATCATTTTTGGGTCTACTAACACCTTGTTCAATGAGGAGTTTTGCAAGCTTATGACCGATAGGTTTGAGATGTCTATGATGGGAGAGTTGGAGTTCTTTCTTGGCTTTGAGGTCAATCAATATTATGAAGGGACTTTTATCAAACAAGCCAAATACACTCAAGACATGCTCAAGAGGTTTAATATGAATGATGCCAAACCTATGAAGACTCCTATGTCCACAACCACCGACTTGAAACCCGACCCCGACGGTAAAGAGGTAGATCAAAAGGTATACCGCTCTATGATTGGCTCTTTGCTCTACCTTTGTGCATCTAGACCCGATATCATGTATAGCCTAGGTAAATGTGCAAGGTTTCAAGCCTACCCAAGGCAAAGTCATTTGGAAGCGGTGAAAAGAATCTTTTGATATCTAGTTCATACCCCAAACTTCGGTCTTTGGTACCCCAAGGGTTCAAGCTTTCAGCTCATTGGATACTCGGATGCGGATTATGCGGGAGAGAAGACGGATAGGAAGTCCACATCCGGGGGTTGTCAATTCCTTGGCCGCTCCTTGGTATGTTGGTCTTCTAAGAAGCAAAATTGCATTGCTCTCTCTACCACCGAGGCCGAGTATATCTCCGCGGCAAGTTGTTGTGCCCAATTGCTATGGATGAGGCAAACCTTGAAGGATTATGGTATTCATTTTGACAAGGTGCCTCTTCTTTGTGATAATGAGAGTGCTATCAAGATCGCCTACAACCCGGTTCTTCATTCCAAGACGAAGCACATTGAGATCCGTCATCATTTCATTCGGGATCATGTTGAGAAAGGTGATATTTATCTCTCATATGTCTCCACAACGGATCAACTTGCCGATATCTTCACGAAGGCCCTTGATGAACCAAGATTTCGAGCTTTGAGGAATGAACTAAATGTCATAGATTCCTCCAACTTCACTTGAAACCTTGCATATCTACCCTCATTATGCATGCTATTAGGCTTAGATGTAGGCATGGACATAGGGGGAGCACTACTCAACTCATGAATATGCACTCCTCCTATTATGCGAAAAGTAAATCATCATTGCATATCTAGTCATTTGTGACTTATTGTGCTTAATTGTGAGTAGTAATTTTGGACCCAAGATATATCTTCGCGGTGTCAAGTTACACACTCAAACATGGTGGCCTCGGCCACCGACCATTGTGTGTGCTTTGGATCTTTCACGCCTATCATATCTCCGTCTTGACAACTCGTGCGGGTCCGGTCTTCTATCTTTTTGTTGCTTCTTGCGGACCCCGTCGAGTAATGTCTCTCGTATATCAGTAACGTTTTTCCAACCCAAGCCCCACTTGCCCAAACCCTTGTTTCTATAGTATTGCTCGTGATTTTCCAATCTTGGCGTGCCAAAATTCCAGTTGGGCGGAACCTCCGGTGAAACCACCGGAGGCTCCGCTGGGCCTGTCCACCGGAACCCCACCGGATGCTCCGCTGGGTCCCTGTGGCTCAGCGGGCCAAAACCTAATGTTTTGGGACAGGGAGCGGCGGCTCCGGTGAATCCACCGGAGGCTCCGCTGGCGGGAGCGGAGGCTCCGGTGAATCCACCGGAGGCTCCGTCGGCGGAAAAATTCTGTGGATAAGTTGAGGGCGCGCGGGGGTAAGTGAGATCCAATCTCATTTTCCCCCACCCGCCCCCATCTTCTTCCTCACGAACCGCCGCCGCCCCCAAGCTCTCCGCCGCCGGATTTGGGTGCTCCACCGTGGGGAGGCCTTCTCCTTGCCTCGGGACGCCCCGGGATCCTTCCCTCCTCCCTTTTCCACCATGGATGCAGCCGGTACGTGCTCTCTCTCTCTCTCATCTAGTTGATGGATGAGATGCATAGGAGTTCATGTTCTAGCCTTCTATATTTGTGGATTTGGAGTTTTAGGCGTGGAATTTCCCTAGTACAAACCCTAGCAACCTAGAAAATGCATGTTAGGTTTGAATCGTTATGGTTGTAGGGGAACTCATTTTCCCTAACCATAGATTATTCAACCCTAACACCATGAGTATATTGGTTTCTTGGTTTTGTGCGTGCTTTATCGTCTCGAGCTTTACTCGTTCTTCATGTTCTTCTTGCTTTCTCTCTTAGATGCTTCCGGTTCCAAGGGAAAAGGGCAACGGTACAAGACCACCGGGTGCCGCAAGCCTCCACCCGTGGATGAGGTTCAAGCCGAACTTGACAGCTCTCAAGGCAAGCGCAAGCGCTTCCCGGCTCCCGAGAAAACTTTGCCAAGGAGGAACACCACACCAACTGCCTCCAAGATGTCCGAGGCTATGTTCTTGAAGGAAAGGGGTGCAAACCCATATGTGGTTGCCCGAGATCGTTTGATGCCCCAATTCCGGGGTAAGGATCCTCGTTTTCACACCATCTTCCAAGCGCAGATTTACAATGAGATTTTGATGAGGAAGCCGAAGGAAAATGTCGTCCCTCAACACGCCATTAATATTGGACACATGGAAAGGAATCACAAGTACTTTGGAGAGGCTCTTGAGCTCATTCAAAAGTTTGGTCTTGGTCCTATTATTACTCTTCAACAAGATTTCGACGAAGAGCTTGTTTGTCAGTTTCTTGCCACGGTTCATCTCTCCAATGAGACCGAGCGTAATATGATTTGGATGACTAAGGATAGGCAGCTTGACATCACATGGAAAGATGTTGGTGTCATTCTTGGTGGCTACCCAGAATTTGGTCCATTTGCTGAGGGAGAAGCATTTGCAAACAGATGGTTCCGAGTTCATATCATTAACACCTCCTCACTTCCCAAGGATGGACTCACTCCTCTCTATCATTGGAAGAAATACGCCGTTGGGTTTGTGAAGGGCCTCTATCCCACATATGACAGCATGTTGCGCATCTATCGCGAGACCATCAACCCACAGGCGGGCAATGTGGATGAGATTCAAGGTTTCTTGAAGAACCTTATGCTCCTTACTCACCAACACCGGATGGATGACACTCCACGCAAGCTTGATGTGTTGGATTATATTTGGAATGAGTTGTGGTATGCCGTTGCCAACCGGAAGAATGCTTGTTTTGGGCCATTTATCATGAAGATTATCCTTGACGTATGGAATAAGAAGTTTACAAATGAACCTCTTGATGATGCACATTGGATCTCTCACACGGAAAAGAGGCTTCTCATGAAAGATCACACCGAACCCGTTGTGCATCCCACTCCCGCCGTCCGCAAGCACAAGGCTAGGCCTCGCATCATTGTTGATGAGGAAGAAGCCGAGGGTCCATCTCAACCTTCTCCCTCTAGCAATGCCTTCAAATGGATGGCACGGGCTCTCAAGAAAGTGTTTCGGTTGAACAAGAAAATAGAGCAACATCAATGGGAAGCACATTATGATCGGGAACTCAAGGACCGCAAAAAGGCTCAAGCATCTCGTGAACATCTCCGTGAAGAGGGTCTCTCCATTGAATCCCCTGCTCTTGATAGCATCACAGATTGGGATGCATGGCAAGCAAAGGACTCCAAGGGCAAGCTCATTGAATGGTCCGAGGAAGAAGGAGACGAAGCCACTAGCTCTCACCACCGTGATCCCTCCCCGGCTCCGGAAGCCTCTTCCTCCTCCTTCGAGTGATTTGGGACGTTTGCATCTTGGTCTCTCTCTTTTTGGTATCTTGATGCCAAAGGGGGAGAGATTTATATTAGGAACGGGCATTTGCATGGGTCTCTCCCTCAAGCTCTCTCGATTTGCATCTTTCTCTTGAGGGAGTTTATTTGAACTATTTGGAACTTCATTTGTTTACATTATTCGTATCTATCGTGAACCTCGTTATATTATGTTCGTGTGTGAACCTCGTGATATTATTTATGTGTTATGTGCTATCATTGTCATATTACTATGTTATATCATGCCTTAGATGATCTCAATATGAAAGGAGCACATCTTTAGGGGGAGCTCCGTTCATATTGTGTCCATAATCATGCAAATTGTTATGTTGTCATCAATTACCAAAAAGGGGGAGAATGAAAGATCATCGTCCGTTTTGGTAATCATATGACAACATAACCATTTGATCTAATGTTTGTTCAGTGAATGAAAATGCCCAGGTTATTAGGTTCACTAAGTTTATGGGGCACATGCTTGTTCTATATGAAAAGTGCTAGGTGAAAGGGAGCCAGGGAACCAAATTTGCAGGAGCGGAGGCTCCGGTGAATCCACCGGAGGCTCCGCTCAGGCTCCGGTGGGGATCCGGTGGTAGCTCCGCCAAACCATCCCTCTGTTGGAGCAGAACGGAACCTACAGCGGAACCTCCGGTGGATCTCCGGTGGGCGGAACCTCCGCCAATTCCACCGGAGGCTCCGCCATCCGCCAAACACTTGGCTCACGCGCAAGCAGGGTCCGGTGCACCTCCGGTGGCACCTCCGCCAAAATGCCCTTCTGTTACCGCAGGGCGGAGGTACCACCGGAGCCTCCGGTGGACATCCGGTGGACCCCATGGTCCAGTGCAAATGGGCTCCGGTGGTTGTTCCGCTAAACCACCCTTCTGTTACCGCAGAACGGAGGTTCCACCGGACGCCCCGGTGCGCCTCCGGTGGGCGGAACCTCCGCAGTTTCCACCGGAGCCTCCGGGCCGTTCTTCAGCGCGTACAAGCTAGGGCACTGCGCAACTGCGCAGTGAACAGAAGACCACCGGAGCCTCCGGTGAAACCACCGGAGCCTCCGGTGGAACTGGACTGCAACGGCCACTTAAATGCAAGGGGTATAAATACCCCTTCCCCTACCTCTTAAATGCTAAGCTTTTCCCATTCTCTCTCCTAGCCATTAATGAAAGCTTCAACCACCTAGATCTTCCACTCCGTCCACCCAAACACTCCCAAACTTGGTGGAGAGCTAGAGGAGACCTAGATCCACACTTCCACCAAAGGAATCTCAAATCCATCCACCACAACCTAGTAGATCTAGAATCCTACTTGAGGCCTAGAAACCTTAGTAGATCTCGTGCTTGTAGTTTCCACCTTGTTGCAAGAAGCTACGGATTGCTTGAGAGCCTCCATCAATCTTGTGGAGTGACCTCAAGTCCTTGTAAGGGTTTGGTCAACGCCTTCAAGTCGACCTCATAGTGGAAACGAGCATCTCCCTCACCGGAGAAGCTCAAGGAGAACAAGGTGTGCACAACCGTGCTATTGAGGAGCGCCTAGGTGGCTCCCCACCTCTCCAACGTAGACGTACTTCTCTTTGAGAAGGAACTACGGTGAATCATATCCTTGTCTCCTTGTTTACACTTGTTGTTTGCTTTACTACCTTACGCTTTACTTCCGTTGCGCATATTGTTTTGTCACATAGGTTGCTCACCTAGTTGCACATCTAGAGAACCTTACTTTATCTTGTTAAGCCCCACTAAAAGGAAAAGAAAATAAAAATTGGTAGTCAACCTATTCACCCCCCCTCTAGTTGACCATAGTGCACTTTCAGGTTGAACGTGAGCAGTTTGTGATGGAAGAATTGGCAGTTGTTGCCAAGGATATGCTTTGTAAGTACTTCAGCCTCCTAGCATTTTGTGTCTTCTTTATTTCTTTGACTCTCTGTAGCTTTCTTTGCAGTTGTTCATCCTGACGAACGGTGTGAAAAGCATTGGATGGAAAACCATATTTTCACGAAGCCAGTAGTTCAAAACCACATGCAAATAACTTCTGGTCTGACCGTAGTCGAGGCTTTGTTTTGGCTACTCTGAAGTATCGTGTGGGCCAGGCGAAGATACTTGTTGACTGTTGTCACGAGGCCCTGATAGCTTTGAATGGCGCTTTTTATCCGTTGGAGAGAGGTCCAGAAGATTTGAGCCAGCTACTCAGAACTTTCGGTCGAGTAGGTGAAATTCGGGAGTGCGTCCGTCAATAGTTGATCTGCGGGTCTTTAGTAGCACTCTCGTTTGTTCGATTATGGCATCCTGAGGTCAATTTCAACTCCGTGGCCAAGCTCCCAAATGCTCAAGTCGATATGACCTCCCATTATACAGTCGTCCATCCTGCTGTAGAGGAGATTATTCGACTGACCTCTGAAGAGGTTAATCGGGTGTTAGCCGAGGAAACTGCTCGTCGCCATATGTAATTGTGGGGTGTATGTATCCTGTCGTTTCTGTATAGTTGTCTTCAAACTTTATAAGGTGTCAACCTTGTTTGTACCTTTTGTATTATGATGCTAAGTTAGGCATAGCCCCCGTGTGCTTGGGGTGTATACCTGTTTTTTAGCGTGTAAAGATCAATAACATGAGTTGCTTATGGTTGAGAAACCATGTATTTTATTGATATGACTGAGAAGCCATGTTTTTTCCTTCGAGCTACAAGATGGCTAGTATAGCCTTATTTTTTGTGAGTAAGGTAATCCTAAGGATAGAATTTGCGAAGGTGTGCAACGTTCCATAGATTGGAGTAGATGCCACCAGTCTTCGGGTTCTTCAATCGATAAGCGCCACCTGGGATAACTTCGTGTATGATGAAGGGTCCTTCCCATGGTGGCTCGAGCTTGTGTCCTTCCTTCTGTTTAAGCCGCAGCACCAAATCTCCTACCACGAAAGCTTTGTGGCGTATACGGCGGCTGTGGTAGTTGCATAACGACTGTTGATATACCGCGAATCTTGCGAGTGCAATGTCGCGTATTTCGTCGAGTGCATCCACATCTTACGCGAGTGCCTTGTTAGAGGTTTCTTCGCTGTAAGCGACGACTCGTGGGGCGCTGAACTTGACATCTTCGGGAAGGACCGCTTCAGCTCCTTATACCATGAAAAATGGCGTGTAGTTTGTTGATCGATTCGGGGTTGTGCGGAGACTCCATAGTACGGAGGGTAACTCCTCTGCCTAGTGCACTGCTGCTGGGTGTAGACGATCGAGTAGCTGTTTCTTTATTCCAGCTGAGACTAATCCGTTGGATCGCTCGACTTGACCGTTGGTTTGCGGGTGAGCCACTGAAGCGAAGCTGAGGGTTATTCCTTTTTTCTCGCAGAACTGCTGTGTTTCCTTTGCTGTGAAATTGCTTCCATTGTCGGTGATGATGTTGTGTGGTATTCCAAATCTGCACACGATGGAGTCGAGGAATTTCACGGCGCATTGGGCACTGGCCGAGGTAACTGGCATCGCTTCGATCCACTTCGTGAATTTGTCGACTGCGACGAGCAAGTGTGTATACCCTCCGGGTGTAGACTTGCGTAATGGTCCTACCATGTCTAGCCCCCATTGTGCAAAGGGCCAGGCGATTGGTATCATGTGTAGTTCCGTAGCTGGAGCATGTGTCTTAGGTGCAAATCGTTGACATGCGTCACACTTGTCGACTAGGTCCTTTGCGTCTCTGGCCGCTGTGAGTCAGTAGAATCCTGCTCGAAAAGGTTTACCCACAATTGCCTTCCAGCTGGCGTGATGTCCACAATCTCCTTGATGTATATCTCGTAGCAATTCTTTGCCATCTTCGAGCGCTATGCATCTTTGTAATATTCCTGAGATGCTCTGTTTGTATAATTCCCCGTTGATCACTCGGAAAGCTTTGCTGCGACGTACTATCTGTCGAGCCTCGCAAATGTTCGCTGGGAGCTGTTTGTTGGACAAGTAGTCGAGGTATTTCTGCGTCAAGACTGGTTCGACCATAAAAACTTGTCTTGAAATATAATGACTGAGCTCGATCATAGCAATTTGTGGGATGACCTCTGTCTCTGATGCTGCGGGTGCTCCTGCCATCTTTTTGACTTTCACTGAACGCTTGATCATCCTCTCGAAATATATTCCAGGCAGTATGAGTGCGTTTGTGGACCCCATGTTAGCCAGCCTATCCGCTTCTTCCTTGCTGGATCTTACAATATGTTTCAACTCACACCCCTTGAAGCTTCCTTCGAGTAGGTTATACATGTCCCAATAGGCGATCATATTTTCTGCGACAGCGTCACACTCTTTCATAGTATGTTGTACGATGAAGTTTGAATCTCCATAAATCATCAGCCGAGTGGCCCCGCACGCAATCGCCATCTTCATGCCATGTAGCAGGGCTTCGTATTCTACGTCGTTGTTGGATGCTGGATCGTCGGGTGGAAAGTCCAATCTCACGACGTACTGCAGCTTGTCTCCTCTGGGTGATATGAGGACGATCCTAGCTCCAACTCCCTCATTCCTTTTGGACCCGTCGAAGTACATGATCCAATTGCTCGTGTATTCGTGTGGACCTGGTGTTTGTAATTCTGTCCACTCGCTTAGAAATTCCATGAGTACCCGCGACTTCAGGGAATTGCGTCCTGCGTATATGATATCCCAGGCGCCTAGCTCAATGCTCCATTTTGCAATTCTCCCGGATGCCATAGGATTGTTCATGATAGTACCGAGTGATGCGTCGTTTAGCACCGTGACGGTATGTTCCTGGAAGTAATGCTTGAGCTTTCGGGCTATGAGGACGACCCCGTATGTGAGCTTCTGGTAGTGGGAGTATCGTTGTTTGCACGGCGAAAGCACCTCGCTGATGTAGTAAACTAGCCTTTGAACTCCATACGCGTTGCCGTCCTCTGGTCGTTCGACTACGATGGACGTGCCGATGACCTGATTTATTGCGGCTAGGTATAGGTATAGCGGTTCTCTTTCATGTGGCGTTGCCAAAACACGTCTGCTTTGTAGTGTTCGCTTTAGATCTATTAATGCCTGTTTTGCTTCAGGTGTCCACTCGAATTTATCTGTCTTCTTCAACAGTTTGTAGAAGGGTAATGCATGCTCGCCCAATCGTGCGATGAATCTGCTCAAGGCGGCTAATCGCCCTACGAGTTGTTGTACGCCGCGAAGATTGGTTGGCTCCTTCATTGTCAAGATTGCTTGTATTTTCTCTGGGTTGGCCTCAATTCCTCTGGCGGAGACCAAGTACCCGAGAAGTTGTCCTGCAGGGTAGCCGAAGACGCATTTTGTCGGGTTGAGCTTGATCTTGTACGCGTTCAGTGCATCGAACGTTTCTCTGATATCCTCGAGGAGCGTGTCCTCCACTCGAGTCTTGATGACGATGTCGTCAACGTACACTTGTAAGTTCTTGCCAATGAGCTTGGCGAGGCATTTTTGCATGCAGTGTTGGTAGGTTGCGCGTGCGTTCTTTAGCCCGAAGCTCATTGTCGTGTAGCAGTAAACACCGTGGGGTGTGAAAAACGTTGTCTTCTCCTCGTCCTCCTTTTTCATCCTGATCTGATTATAGCCCGAGTAGGCATCCAAGAAGGAGAGACGTTGGCAGACTGCTGTAGAGTCCACGATCTGGTCGATCCGTGGTAGGGAAAAGTTATCCTTGGGGCAGTGCTTATTCAACGACGTGTAGTCGATGCACACGTGAAGGATGTCAGTATTCTTCTTCGGGGCCAGCACCGGGTTTGCTAACCAGGTGGAAATTTTTATTTCGCGGATGAATTTTGCTGCGAGTAGTCTATTTATTTCTTCTCCGAGCGCTTTTTGCGTGGGCTCTGAGAACCGTCGAGTGGTTTGCTTGATAGGCTTGGCGTCTTTGAAGACTTCGAGTGAGTGCTCGGCGAACTCCCTGGGTATCCCTGGCATATCTGAAGGCTGCCAGGCGAAAATTTCCCAGTACTCACGGAGGAGTTCGAAGAGCGCGCCTTCCTATGCCGGCGAGAGGGTGGTGGACTACTCGCTGGGTTCGGGTATGCGTTGCCTCCTTGGTTTGCGACGGGCGGCGCAGGTAGTGCAGCTAGCACCATGTTCTGGTTTCCTGGTGGAGGCAGGGGTTGTGGCGGTTGGAATCCTTGGCTACCTCCTCCTAGAAGTTGTGGGTAGCCTTGACTAATTGTTGTTCTGTTTTTCTTCGAGAAGGTCTCGTGTATGTCGATGAACTTTCGGCAATCCTTGAGAAGGTGTGTTGCCTTTGTTTTCCCCGTGCGCTTATTTGTAAATAGATGTAGCATGCAGTATCCATCGAGGTCCTCCTCGGGAGTCTTGTCCTCCGTCTTCGGTTTCCACTCGCGATTTCTGCAGCGTCCATTATCGCGGCTTCGCGTGAATTGTGCCGCCACTAGTTCTTCTCGGTCGTTGTGATCGTAATACTTCCTTCTTTTCTTTCGACCGTGCCGATCGTCTTCGGGTGCGGGCGAGGATGCCCTTTCGTTGCGCACTGAGTCCTCTCCGTTTGCCCATCTGTCGGCTATGATCATTATCTCTCCGATAGTTTTGGGCGCGGCTCGTCCTAGTTCTTCTCTGAAAGCAGTTCGTTGAGCGTCTTTTGCGAAAGCTTCGACTGCTACTTCCTCTGATATGTTTCCTGCCGTGTTTGTAAGTGTGGTCCATCGCTGAATATATTCGCGGGTGGACTCGCCACTCTTCTGCTTGCAAGCTCGCAGTTTCTCAATGGTCGCTGGTCTCATATAGGTTGCCTGGAAGTTTTTGCAAAATTCAAAGTGCAGATCGTCCCATGACTCGTAGCAAGTCTTCGGTCTTGATTCGAGCCAGCTGCGTGTGATGACTCCCAAGTGCAGGAGATCAATTGTAGTACCTTTCGATAAGTATTTGAGTGTCGAACCCACAAGGAGCTGAAGGTAAGCTATCTATTCTCTAAATCCCTATAACCCTCTTATATGGCTGTTTATGCAAAGCAATAAGTTTGACTAAAAGGAACTAACTAATTAAAAGCAAGTGACGTGGAGTGTGGTTTGTCTAGTAACTAGTGAAACAAGTTTAAAATGCAAGTTTCTAAGCAAGTTTCACAAGTAGGAAGCAGCAAATATCTCAAGTATCTCAAGGGAGCAAGTGTTCTAGCAATAGGTGTTTCGTTCGTGTGGTTGTCACAATTAGTGAAGCACATGTTTTAGTCTTAGTTGTTTCTTCTAGGAAGGAGCCATGAATAGGTATAGTCAAGTAAATGATCTACAACCCCTTATGATGGATCATGTGGCCAAGTAAATGACTGCACAAGATTGATTAAGACATAAATTCCCACCATAGCTTTACGTTCTAAGGTCCCCTATATATATCCCCCAATAACTTAACTTTGTGGCTCGGTCTCAGGTTACTGTCACTCCCAAGTCACCACCACTCCATTATGCTACCGGTGATCATCTTACATGCATTCCCCAACATATGCGTGCACTCATATATTGTACATAAAGACAATCATAGAAGATAACAAACTTGTATGCAACCAATCAACGAACTATTTCACCATTGCCAAGAACAATTCACTACTCAAACATAGACGGGGAGACACAATACATCAACGGAATATAGTATTGCATCATACATCGTGTTTGCCAAGAGATTACAGTGGAGAGATGGAGCTGATCTTGCTGTAGATGTTGATGATGAACACGCCGGAAGGGGGTGGAGCCCTCCGAGGGTGATCCCGGTGGTGTTTCCACCCTCCGATCTTCTCCGGCGGCAGCCTTCTGTCTCTCTGTTTTGTGGTTTTGTCTCTCGGCGCCGCCTCCTTCTCGAAAAGGCCAGGGGACCCTTTATATAGTCGTTTTTAGGTCACGAGACACTCGGGAGAAGAAAGATCGACGACATCGGAGCCACGGGGGCAAAAAGGGGGCCTCTCACGCGGCCAAGGAATATGGCCGCATGGAGGGTCCTCTTTGCCACCTGGTTGGTAATTTGGCCCTCTAGTTTGGCCCATGGTCTTCGTCTCGAAAATTCTGAACCGTGCTCTTTGGCCTTGCCCTTTTTGGAGTCCCGAAGCTCCCGGAAAGTCTGAAACACTAAAAAGTACGTTTTCTGGAAAAACAGGGTTAGAACCAAAAGAAGGAGGATTGTTTAGAAAATCTCCCAAATCATTATAAAACATGAATATAAGTTGCTAATATGTAGGAAAAAGAATTAATAACATGCAAAGTTCATGTATGCATTTTACATGCATCAACATCCCCAAGCTTAACCCATGCTCGTCCTCGAGTATGAAGGTGATAAAACTAACATGGACTTTGCATATTGAAACAATCATGGGATATCAAGGAGGATTATTCATGCTACATATAATCAAATGATTAATACTAGAAATGAGTAGCAATATACAATTCATGTTGTAAGAAATATCAAATATACAAGCAAAGATGCTTCATGAAAGTTCACAAAGTGTATAATGAAATAAAAGCACTATGGACCAAATGCATACAAAAAATGAAAAATAAAATCCTATATTGGTGAAAGAATAGCATAATGGAAAATAGAAAATATGGTGGACACTTTGGAGAAAATTGAGTAGAGGTAAAACATGATCAAGTCTTATTTAGCCTCTAAATTATTCAACTAAAATTACTAACTGAAATATGGTATCCATTGATCTAGGACTCTCATTGCCCCTTTATCACTAGCATCTTAAATGGTGAATGTCGAAATAATGTGAATGACAAGGTGGTTGAAAGCCCCATGCCCCGTGAGTGCGAAAACCTACTCCATGATTACTCAACTTAAGATTCCTAATAAACTTTGTACAATCATAATAAGTACTAATGACATCATAGAGAACCGCAAAGAGGTACCTCTTGCCCCATGACATGGAAACAAGCCCATGTCATAATGACAAGACAAACAAACGGAGTAGACTCATCATCTTTTTTATTTTCATTCACTATTATGCATAGCTTCTTATTTTATTGTAGGACGTGTTGTAGAGTCACTCAAGCTGTAAGTAAATTTCCACCATGATAAAGCATGGCTTGGGTTAGCGGCCCAATGCGTTTCTCTAGTCATATAGATACTTACTCATCAAAACTTACTATTCCTCTATTTCATTTCGGCATGGCAGGAGTCCAAAAACAAAAGTATATGATATCAACCAAATGTAAATTTTTGTGCAATGTTGAAAGCTTTCCGGTGATACATGTTTATAGCTAGCTCCCAACCACACACTTGTCAAACGCAAAACTTGTGGCTCCCGTTATTGGGTCATGTTTATTAGATGCATAAAAAGTAAAGTGTGCCTTCAAAAGTTCGTGAGAGTCCTATCCCAAGTTCAACCCATGACAATTAATAAAGTGAATATCTTAATTTAGAACATAAATAACACAATAACATGGTGAACATACTCGGAATAGCAATGAAGCTAATGAGAAGATATGGTGGACTCACTGGAAATACTTGGCTAAGGAGTGTTGGAAACAAGTTTTTACTTGTTGGAATTTTTAAATTTTTGGCTAGCAAGAGGGAGATAGTTGACCAGATACTATGCATGCATATGTCCATAGAACTACTAATTTCATGACAAACTAAATAAACCAGCAATTAACATCAAGGACATGAATAAGAGATAGCTCAAGACAACATTATTGCAAATTTCTACACATAAAAAGCCTATAAATCATGCAAACATATGTAGCTCTTCAAATCAACCATGGCATCCCTATTCCAAGTCATAATACTAGCATCCAATACATTCCAACCCCAAACTCCAGTAGCTCAATCTCATATAAAATGATGGGTGTGGTCTTATCAAAACAAAAATAAAAACAAAAACTAGACGCTTCAAGTCTCTACGATAAATGCTTTGCTTAGAAAAATAGAAAGTAGACGTGTGCTAACCAAAAGAGTGTAGCTCCAGTGGGGTTTTCATCACATCCCCAAGATTATGGCTTTCACCATTCTTGGATGTCTTGAGGCGCAGCTCCTCTATTCCCTGTGAAAAAACTTTACAAAACATGTTTCTCCCATTCTTTTTCTGTGGGGTGAGATTAGTAAGGACAAATAAATCACATGCTTGCTGTGAAAAATTCCAAATCAAATGCTCTAGTAGATATACAATAAGGTTCATTATGTTGTATGTTCACTCTCTTGCTTGAAAGAATCATGGAAATTCGATTCCCAAGCCCAAAGAGTGCATAAAACAAAATAAGACAGAATCTGTCCAGAAAAGCAACAACAGCAAAACGAACGTTTTTCCCTAAACTAGACTCGTCAAAAAATTAAGCCAATTTTTGTGCTTACAGAGGACGAAAAGTTGCAGAATATACTAAAAAATAAGCTCAATGCGACATACTAATAAAAACGTAAAATCATACGGTGAGCAGACTCGTGCTGAAACAGAAATTTCATACACTAGGATAGCAACTTATAAGTCCAAATGGGTTTGACTTGACTCTTTATTGAAAACTCCAGAATTAAAACAAAAAAACTAATCTCTTGAGACAGCAAGAGGACACTAGGAAAATTCAAACAAAAACAACCGGGTTGCCTCCCGTAAAGCGCTTTCTTTATAGCCATATAGCTAGGCTTTACTTACTTAACATCATGATAGTTGGAGTGAGGTGGCTCGGCATCCCCAAGCTTGGATTCTTGTACTTATTTGATACATGTAGGGTGAGCCCAGGGGTACATCCCTGTTGGAACGCGTAGAGATAAACAAAAACTTTTCCTACGCGATGCTTCCAAGATCTAGCCGAGGTAGAAGGCCACGAGTATTACCACTAGACGCGCAGGTGTGGATTATCGATGCAGCGCGTCGGGGCAGTGCAGTCCCACGATCCGGTCCGGCCGATCCAATCCCTCGAACGTCGAAGTGCTGAACGTACAGCACCTCTGCCGGTATCCACACGTACGAGGAGGAGCTCCGACGGCGGACTGCTAGGTCCGGTGCGGCGGCTGGACTGAGTGGGGCTAGGGTTCCCAACGCATGGGAGAGTGGACTAACGTGCCCGCTGGGCAACCTTCGCCCCTCTTTATATAGCGTATGGTAATGGGCTGCACAACACTTGTGGCCCATTCCCTCTGTGAGTCCGACTCACTAACTCAATCCATTTCCGGTTCGGGTCCAACCCAACCAATACTTGCTCCCGCTCTTAAGTGTGCGACCCTGCAGGCTCATGGCGACTTGGACACGATTGGAGTCCAACTCCTAATCGATCAATCGGTAGCGGCTCCTAGCAGAACGTGCCGACTCCCAAGTACCATGGAGTCATGACAACATACCTTTCAATGTGATATTCATCTTAGTCCCTTTTGCCTCACGATATACCTTGTCGAGCTATAGGCGATTTATCGTCATCCCTTAAATAGCTCAACTCTCTTCTCGATCTGTGACATGTGATTCATCTGACTAACTCTTAGTCAACCGACACAGTTAACACTTAACTGAGTCGCGCATGGCCATGCTTTCTGAATCATATCACTCGAGAGGGCCCAGAGAATATCTCTCCATTCGGAGGGGCAAAATCCCATCTTGATTATCCACATCACGCAGCTTGCTTCTCATTCGACCCGAACTCTGTCTTTATAGTTGCCTTGTCACAGAACAACGTTTGACAGAACCTAAGTCGATGATCCACAACTCGGATTGTGCGACAACCTCAGGTCTAAGGATTACATTGATTGAGACATGCAAATGACGACTTGATCGTTGCATCTCAATGTGGGTCAGTCCGACTTGCTAAACTCTTTAGCCAAGTCCGTGAACGTTGGAATGGCATCACCATGCCCATGACAAGTGGAACTGTGTCATCAGCCAACACTCACATTAGTCTAGGGTGTGTGTCCAGCACAACCTAAATTACCAAGGACAATCTAGCATGAACAACATGAATATATAGTTCCACAATCGAATCACATATTCAATGACATATATCAGATGTTCAAAACAAGGACAACTTAATAACTTTATGAATACAGTGGGAATTACATCATACATGATTGCCTCTAGGGCATATTCCCAACAATCCCCAAGCATGATTGGTTGTCCCTCTTGATCTTTGTTCATCTCACTCAACTCTTCCACCTGAAAAATTCTTCTTACACAAATCTCAACATAAAACTTGATTAGAGGGGTTAGTGCCTCCATAAATAAAATCCACATAGGTACAGCAAAGACACATCATGAGTTGATTCTAAATATTAACTATTGTTACTACAGTTGTGCATTGATCCTTGATCAAAAGAACCACACAAAACACAAGTAATGAGAGCAATGCAAAATAAAGACATAATCTGCCAAAAACTGAATAACCCGTAAAGATTGAATTTTTAGAGGCACTTAAGTTGCTCAAATCAGAAAACTTAAAACTAATGAAATATGTAGTGATAACTAAATATTTCTGTCGTAAATTGCCAGGTCAAAATTCCACTTCTATGATTTTAAACATTTCTTGCAGTGAAGTTCAGGAATCTGTTTTCTTGACAACTAATTACTATTGTTTAATCCTATCTCTCATATAAGATTATTCTTTCCATTTAAGATGAGAAATACGACAGAAATGTGATGTTACAGTAGTGAACTAATATTTTTATTGTTTTTAGCTTTGGAAAAAGTTTTAATGATAGAGACTTTGCAATGGTTTCATTGGCATGAACAACACATGTTCAAGGTCGACCCCAACTTCTCCATTACTCATCCTTCTCATTTACTTTCCCAAAAATTTTATAAAATAAAAATCTTAAACTAAATGATACATAACAGTAGGTAAAGGCATTTTACATGTTGTAAAGACATAAATGTGTGCTCAAACCGAATAGGAAATTAAAGCATAAGGAACACACCAAAAAATATTAAACAATTTATTTTTAAGTCTAACCCATTTCCTATGCATTGGCATTTTGTAATGAAACAAATAAAAGAATCACATTATAGCAAACATAGAAAGGTATATCAAGTGCAACTTCAATACGTTCAGCATAAAGAGGGGAAACTTAATATTGTTGAAATATGTGTAACCATGTTTCTCCCTCTCATAATAATTTTCAGTAGCATCATGAATAGATTCAACAATATGAATATCACATAAAACATTCTTATCATGATCCACATGCATAAAAGAATCACTACTCTCCACATAAGTAAAATCCTCATTAGTGATAGTGGGAGTTAAACGTTCATAATTTTCATTGCAATCATCATATATAGGAGGCATAGTATCATCAAAGTGAATTTTCTCCTCCAAGCTTGGGGAACTAGAAATATCATGCTCATCAAAACCAACTTCCCCAAGCTTAAAACTTTCCATAGAATCAGCAAGTATATCATTTTTATCCTCAATAGTAGGGGGACTAAAAATATCATATTCATCAAGATAAACTTCCCCAAGCTCAAGGTTTTCCTTAGCAATAAAGGTGTTCAAAGAATTAGTACTACCACAAATATGATTGTTGTGCAAATAATTTTTCAATTTCTCCTCAAACACTTCATGTCCTAATTCAAGGTAGATATTACACAGTTCTAAAATTGTTTGGTTATTTTCCATTTTATAATTTTTTTTTGTGTTTTAGGTTTATATGTTAGTATGCAATACAAACAAGAATAAAAGCTTAGCACAACGCTCCCCGACAACGGCGCCAGAAAAGTGCTTGATGACTCCCAAGTGCAGAAGATCAATTGTAGTACCTTTCGATAAGTATTTGAGTGTAGAACCCACGAGGAGCTGAAGGTAAGCTATCTATTCTCTAAAGCCCTATAACCCTCTTATATGGCTGTTTATGCAAAGCAATAAGTTTGACTAAAAGGAACTAACTAATTAAAAGCAAGTGACATGGAGTGTGGTTTGTCTAGTAACTAGTGAAGCAAGTTTAAAATGCAAGTTTCTATGCAAGTTTCACAAGTAGCAAGCAGCAAATATCTCAAGTATCTCAAGGGAGCAAGTGTTCTAGCAATAGGTGTTTCGTTCGTGTGGTTGTCACAATTAGTGAAGCACATGTTTTAGTCTTAGTTGTTTCTTCTAGGAAGGAGCCATGAATAGGTATAGTCAAGTAAATGATCTACAACCCCTTATGATGGATCATGTGGCCAAGTAAATGACTGCACAAGATTGATTAAGACATAAAGTCCCACCATAGCCTTACGTTCTAAGGTCCCCTATATATATCCCCCAATAACTTAACTTTGTGGCTCGGTCTCAGGTTACTGTCACTCCCAAGTCACCACCACTCCATTATGCTACCGGTGATCACCTTACATGCATTCCCCAACATATGCGTGCACTCATATATTGTACATAAAAACAATCATAGAAGATAACAAACTTGTATGCAACCAATCAACGAACTATTTCACCATTGCCAAGAACAATTCACTACTCAAACATAGACGGGGAGACACAATACATCAAGGGAATATAGTATTGCATCATACATCGTGTTTGCCAAGAGATTACAGTGGAGAGATGGAGCTGATCTTGCTGTAGATGTTGATCATGAACACGCCGGAGGGGGGTGGAGCCCTCCGGGGGTGATCCCGGCGGCGTTTCCCCCCTCTGATCTTCTCCGGCGGCAGCCTTCTGTCTCTCTGTTTTGTGGTTTCGTCTCTCGGCGCCGCCTCCTCCTCGAAAAGTCCAGGGGACCCTTTATATAGTCGTTTTTACATCACGAGACACTCGGGAGAAGAAAGATCAACGGCATCGGAGCCACGGGGGCAAAAAGGGGGCCTCTCACGTGGCCAAGGAATCTGGCCGCGTGGAGGGTCCTCTTTGCCACCTGGTTGGCCTTTTGGCCCTCTACTTTGGCCCACGGTCTTCGTCTCGAAAATTCTGAACCGTGCTCTTTGGCCTTGCCCTTTTTGGAGTCCCGAAGCTCCCGGAAAGTCTGAAACACTAAAAAGTACGTTTTCTGGAAAAACAGGGTTAGAACCAAAAGAAGGGGGATTGTTTAGAAAATCCCCCAAATCATTATAAAACATGAATATAAGTTGCTAATATGTAGTAAAAACAAGTAATAATATGCAAAGTTCATGTATGCATTTTACATGCATCAGTGTGCTGCTCCCACCAGGTGCAAGTTGAGGTACTGCATAGCCGTGTTTTTGTTCCCACGTTGGAATTTTACAGCCGTGAGGTAGACTGACAGCCAGGATGAAGGTTCGAGTGAACCGTCGTATTTTGTTACTTCCGTACTGAGCTTGAACCGTTTGGGTAGAGGTGCCTCATGAATGCTATGAGCGAAGCATAGTGCGCCACAGGTCTCGTCGTCAGAAGAGGTGGATGGGGAACGCGCACGGTTCCTCGCTACTCGTGCTTTGTCCACCCTGTTTTGCACGATGTCTGATCGAGCGTTGTATCCTGGTTGATCACGGTCGATTTCCTTCCTTGGCTCCTTGCTGCGATGCCATGAACGGCCGCTGCGACGTCGCGAGCTGCGATCTCGATCCCTTGGACTGCCATCGCTGCTACTCGGACTATCACCGCTTCGTCTGGCTTCTTTTCCTCGAGCGCGACGAGGCGATTTTTCCTTCCTGGGTGATGTGCTCCTGTGCCTGCGGGTTGTTTCCTTGTCTCTTTGCTCTGCTGCCTTTTTGCGATTGTAGGAAGCGAGTCTTTGGGCTGCCATGCCCAATCCTTTCTGAACCTGCTTGTATTGTTCCGCACGGGGGTCGTTTTCCCCTGGTTGGTTTATCTGCATGTAGGTGGCGGCGGCCAGTACCGCGGCAGCGGGAGTTTGCTGGTGGACGTTTCCATCCTCGTCGACGCGCATAAGGGAAGGACCGAGTGATTTGCTGATTCCGCTCAGGGAATCGTCGTCCATAGTCGCGGTCCTCGAAGCATATCCTTTCCTCGTAGGGCGATTCCCGAATGAAGGTGTCAAGGATAACGCGGCTCGGTGCTGGCTTGACTCATCTGCTAACCTCTTTCGCTCGGCTAGATCTCTACGAGCTTCTTTTATTGCTGTAGCCGCTCTCACTAGATGGTAGTGGTAGGCGGTCATGTCTTCGTGAGGGGCTCCGACTTCGGGTGGCTTACTCGCGCGGAGGGCCTCTTTCGCTCGGAGCCAGGCATCTCGCGAGACGTCGATGGTAGCGCGTTCTGTTGCGCTGTGTTCAGTTTCTTTGGGTGGATCTCCTGATCCTGCCATGCAAACTTGAGCCAGATATGGCCTGTGAGTCCTAGGCGTAGTTTGGGAGGTTCTCCTGATCCGAGAAGGTTCCTCTGTAGAGAGGGTATGGAAGTTGTTGGTGTTGAGGCGGATAGATTCACCGCATTTCGCCAAGTCGCGATCTTCGTGTTGAGGCCGCGAATCGATAGCTTCTGGGCTATAGATCGACCCAGATTTCGATCCTTTGGGGTCGGTGAAGTGGTGGATCCCTTCTTTGTTGGTGTAGAATTGGAAGCTCCCGAACGTCAGGGTGACGCTCTTATCCAGGTCGCTAAATACCGAGCGTGATTCCGGCGAGTGCGGGGTGACGATGACTGATCCAATTCGGATCGGGTTGGTCGGAGTCGAAGCCGCGGGGCTCCAACGTGAGTTGGTCGTTGATGAAGCCGAATATGCCGGAGATCCAGAGCCCGCCTTTCCCACAGACGGCGCCAATTGTCGAATCTGCATCTCAACAAGTCCCTCGGGTGATCCCATAGGGTTTCGATTAGGAGAACGTGTAGGTGCTGATGACAATCGTCGGCTAGACAGGGGGCACGATTTACCCAGGTTCGGGGCCCTCGTAGAGGTAAAACCCTTACTCCTGCCTCTTTCAATCTGTATTCACGAGTAGATCGGTTACAATGGTGGATTGCTCAAGTCGAGAGTATGATCTCGATCTCAACGCTTGGTGGTGCGGTATTGCTTGGTCTCTCTCCTGGTGGTTCTCCTGGACTAAAATAGGTGGCCAGGTCTCAAACAGTACCCGAGGAGGACTCGAACCCTAACCTAGAGTTAGTTACAAGTTTCCTAACTTGACCTGCAAGGCCTTGCGGGTGGGCTTCAATTGGGTCTTCTAGAATAGTCCACGACGCTTCCTTTGGAGCTTGGGCCATGGGCCTGAGACCGGGTAGGCTCACCCGACATGCCTAGGATCCATCCCTTCGTCAAGGGAGGCGAGGAGAAGTAGGTCCATAGCCCGGGGGAAGAGGAAGACGACGCTGTGATGCCAAACATTGTGGCAACCTAGGAGCATGGGGATGGCAAACCTTGTGGCAACAAGGAGCAGGGCGAGGAGGAGAATCTGAAATCAAGGCGGCGAGGAGAAGCAAGGCACTTTGGTAAAGTGGCTCTAAGAAATGTCAGGAAAATCAGCCTTGACATAGTGATTTCTGCCCGTTTTGGGCTTCTTTTGGCTAGCGGCCGCCGCAGCTATCGGACTCTTCGATACATCATTCCTCACCTTTGGGATGGACGTGTTTGCGGCAGGCGGTAGCGGCGGTTCGATGGCATCGTGAGCATTCACTCGTGACACCACAATGAGACTGTGGGAGAACAAGACGCTAGGGTTTGTTCTGAGCGATGGCGCAACTCTACCGGCGACGGTGACGGGGTCGCAGAAGTAGGATGGGGTCGGGGGAGTGGAGGAGAATTTTGCCAGGCGGGAGAGAGGAGGCATGCGAGCGCGCGCGAAAGGATTTAGACCAACAGTTAGTCGTAAGGACGAAATATTCTGTTTTCCAGCATGCAGAAGCAAACCCACGGTGCGGCTTCACGTACTTCTCCGCGCACACTAATTTGCATCCCCTAGCGAGTATGTGCAAAAGCGTGTCTCGCCTTCTAAAACGGTGGTTTCTAGGACGTGGTTATATTTTAGTACGCGGTTGTTGGAACGCTCTTATGAATCGCAATTTTTTCTCTAGGGTCGAAAATATTTATGACCACCATGTAAAAAAATCATCACCATGAAAAAAAATAACACGCTATTTCAACGATAATAGCACTATATATCATATCTGGAAAGTCCAAGCTAAATTTTAACATTTTTGCTCGTTATTGCGATATTCACGAAATAGAATTATATCACGCTAAAACGGCGTAACGTTATAGCGCACTATTTTTTCCATCCTATCAGTCAAAAGGCTCGAGTTTTCCACCTTAGAAAGAAGAAAAAAATGTTTGTGAAGATGATAGGCTCGATGTGTTTCTATTTCTGATAAGTAATTTATACTATGTTATTTTTCGTGGGATGTTGATGTTAGGCTCTAGCCAACTAGCTAACAATTTTTTACGTGGTTATACATATATTGATCTGACATTTTTGGACTATATCATTTATTCTTTTTAAAATACTTCAATTTATTAGATTTAAAAAAAAAACTATTTTAATATAGCACTCTATAGAGTGTATAACATTTGGAGGAGGCTACCGGTTTTTCTCATATTTTTTTTTGCGTGGGAACAAAGGCATTCCATGGACAATCAGTCAACAGGCTAGTGACCAGAAATGGAGGTTCAGAATCGATCCAAATCTCGGTCACCATCAGCGCACAAGCACATTGTGCACAAAGATGGGCCAGAAGATTAGATGATCTGTTTACATGTTGAATAACAAAAGAATGAAAACACAAAGCTGGCTCGCCAATGTTCAACAAAATAGGCGCCACAACTTCCCTCGAGCTGTGACGAGAGTTCCAACGATTCACGAACTCCACACATTCCGTTTCCATGATCACATGTGTAAAGCCCCCGAAGCTTAGCAAAGATGACACCTTCACGCACCGCTTCAGACTCTGCAATCAATGGATCAGTAACACCCTCGAAGGGTTTACACCAAGCACCTAGTAGTGTGGCAGTAGCCTGATACGTCTCCAACGTATCTATAATTTATGATGCTCCATGATCATCTTATGTCAATTGCTACATGTTTTCTCCCTTATTTATAGCATTTTTATACGTTTCCAGGGATTAACCTATTAACAAGATGCCAATTGCCAGTTCCCTGTTTTCTGCTGTTTTTGGTTTCAGAAAAGTTGTTTTGTAAACATTCTCGGAATTGGACCCCACAAAGCCCGAAGTGCCTATTTTCCCCGGAAGCATCCATAAGACCGAAGGAGAGTCGAAGACAGGCACCAGGGGGGCCACACCATAGGGTGGCGCGCCCCCCTGGCCGCGCCAGCTATGGGTGTGGGGCCCCTGGAGCTCTACCGCCTTGCCCTTTCTCCTATTTAATCCCCCCGGATGGAAAACCCTAGGCACCTGATAAAAAAATCTCCAAAAAGTTCCGCAGCCGCCGTCACCGTCAACCCTACATCAGGGGGGTTCTGAAGCTGTCTCCGGCACCCTGCCGGAGAGAAAATCATCACCGGAGGCTTCTACATCACCACGCCTGCCTCTAGAGTGGTGTGTGAGTAGTTCATCCCTGGACTACAGGTCCATAGCTGTAGCTAGATGGTTGTCTTCTCCTCATATACCTCCATGTTTAGATCTCCTGAGCTGCCTATCATGATCGAGATTGATCTTATGTAATTATATATACTGTTTTTGCTGGGATTCGATGAATATTGAACTTATGCCAAATTGATTATGGTCTTTATTGCATATGTTATTTGTGATCTTGCATGCTTTCCGTTGCTAGTGGTTGCTCTGGCCAAGTAGTTGCTAGTGACTCCAAGAGGGATTATTTATGATTCATAGTGGGTTCATGCCGCCTCACCACCTTGCTCGAGTGACAGAAACGTGAAAGGGGGGATGTGATGTTTCCATTAGGGAGAAAACAACGGTGAGAGTGCCCGCGTGCATAATCATTGCTTACATTACACACGTTGTTTAATGTAGTTATCTGTTGCTTGCGACTTAATACCTAAGGGGGTTCGGATGATAACCTGAGGGTGGATTATTAGTCATAGATGCAGATGGATTTCGGTCTATGTATATTGTTGTAATGCCCGCACTAAATATCATAGTATCATCATGTTATAATGTGCACTACGGTGCAACCTCTATTTGTCAATTGCCCAGCTGTCATTTGTTCATCCAGCATGTTATCTTTATGGAGAGACACCACTAGTGAACCTATGAACCCCGGTCCATTTTCCACACTGTTAAACAAACCACAACAATTTCCTGCTCTCTTTACTTACTGCAAGCATACATCATTTTCCACACTATACGTTTAATCTTTTTTTCAGCAAGACCGGTGAGATTGACAACCTCACTGTACCGTTGGGACAAAGTATTTTGATTGTGTTGGGTGCATATTACATGTTGTTGCTGACACCGGTGAGGCGCCATCACCATTGTCAGTGGCATCAACCTTCCAGAGATCCTCTTCCTCCTACTGGATTGATAACCTTGGTTCTTAACTGAGGGAAATTCTTGCCGCTTGCTCATCACACCCTCCTCTTGGGGTTCCCAACACACAAAGCAGTCAAAGAATTTTTGGCGCCGTTGCCGGGGACTTAATCATCATCAAGAAGTCTCCCCGTCAAGGCACCATCAACGTTTGCATCAAGAATTTCTGGCGCCATTGCAGGGGAGGAAGAAGTTTTCTGGCAAGGGGAGTATCTCACTCCCAACCTCTTTATTTTGTTTATTGTCTTATTTTTATTTTTGTCTTGTTTTTCTTCCCTATATTAAAAAACACAAAAAATAGTTTACTTCATAGTTGTTATTTATTTGCTTGCTTTTATTTCACTAGAATGAGTATTCCTGAAGTTGAGGTTCGTTCTTTTAGGCAACAGGGGGGAGAGAGTTTAAAAGATGCTTGGTATAGAATAAATGATGCTCATAATAAATGTACAACAAAAATATTCTACCTTGATACTCCCGAGGAACTTTTATGTTGGTATTTCTAGCTGGTATAGGCATGTGTTGGATACTCTTACGGGTGGAAATTTTCTAGGAACTCCTGCTTTGGAAGCCTGCAATTTGATTGAAAGTTTAGTAGGAGCACCCCCCCACTACAACTGTTAAAACTGAGATCACTTTGGAGGATGTTATTGATAAACAAAACTCTTTGGAAATTAACTTACCAATTTTCCTTGATAATGCTAGCAAAGTTAATGAATTAATAATTACTATTGATAAAAGAATCACTGCTCTAGAATCTAGCAACACTCATGATGATCAAAATTTTAGGATTGGTAAATTAGAGGAGACTATGGGAGCTTTAAGCTCAATTTTTTCACCTCTTAAATTCAAAAGGGAGAAAGCCTTTGTGGGAAAGGAGCAAAGATTCATGTATGTTCCCAAGAAACTAAACCTAAATCTCAATATGTGCTGAAAATTGCTAAAACAATTAATGAAACTAAAAGTGACCTTCGTGTTGAATCTTCAGAAACACCTAGAGTGCCTAATGATGAAAACAATGATTTAGAGGAAGTTATTGATGTTGATTCTTCTTCACTTGAAAATACTTGAGTTGCCTCTTTTATGCCTAGCTGAAAGGCGTTAAAGAAAAGCGCTACCGGGAGACAACCCGTTTTATTTCGTTGTTTTCAACCCATTTTCTTTGGTGTGCTTTGCACCTGGGTGTTGTCTATTTACTTAGCAACCCTGCTGTATCTTTTCTTTTGAGTTTTTGTTGATCCAAGTAAAGGCTCTAGTGGAAAGTTGAGGCTATATTTCGGATTTCTGCGCAGGAAACAGATTTCTGTTGTCCACTGTTTATTCCATACAAAACCACAGAAAATTCAAAATGACCTGAGTTTTTTTGTGCGTAATCCCGAGCTATATACGCAACTTTTCTTAGTTGACCACTTTTTTGTTTAAGTAACAGAAGATATTTGAAAATATCTATCTTTACCTGCTATTCTGTTTTGACAGATTTCTGCCATTTATTGCATTTGCATCTTAATCTCTTTCTTTTGGTGTTCTTTTGTGAAAAAGAGTTTTAAAAGAAGTTGTGACAGTAGCTAATGTGTTTTTTAGTGTTAGAATTCTGTTGAAACTGAACAATGTGAATTTATTATTTCGATTGCACTAATGTTGCTAATGAAGATTGTGAGAAGTTAAGTGTGAAGGAAGTTTTCAAGGGTCAAGAGAAGAGTATGAAATGATGTGATCAAGAAGAGCGAAAAGTCTAAGCTTGGGGATGCCCCAGCGGTACATCCCAGCAAATTCCAAGAAGAAGCAAGCGTCTAAGCTTGGGGATGCCCAAGACATCCCCTTCTTCATCAACAAATTATGAGGTCACTTCTAGTGAAACTATATTTTTATTCGGTCACATCTTCTGTGCTTTACTTGGAGCGTCTTTTATTTTTGTTTTCAGTTTGTTTTTGTTTTTTCTTTCAGTTTTTTTTACTTTTTCAATAAGCTTGGTTGGACCCAAGCATTCTTTTATTGGAGAGTGACACGCTCCGCTTTTTCATGAGAATACTTTGTATTCTTAATCCCTGTCTAGGTGCTCCATTTATTTAGCTCCTGTTTTGCATGCATCTCTTATTAGAGCTGTTAGTTTTAGTAGTGTTATGTGAGTACTCTCATGTTTGCTTGTTGTATCATAAAGAGTATTTTTGTTAAAGCATGTTTTGTATGATGCTTGTTGGGAGAAGAAGACTGCTGCTTGAAGTACAATTTATAACAGTACTAGCAGAAGCTTGTATAGGTTGTGGCTCAAACATTTTCATGCCATGCTAAATGTTATTTTAGTTTTAAATCCTTGTGGTTATTGAGTAGCATGAATAGCCTCAAATAGCTGAGAGTGTTTAATATGTCTTGAAAGATTCATGAGTTGTTCTTGTCATAGTAAAGCATCAATATATGGTATTCTTGTTCGAATGTTTTATTTGGTTGACTTGGCGCATGCTCACACCATGTTTATGACTACAAACCAGTCACGAATAGCCTCCATTACCACTTAGTTTTTGAACTTGTGGTACTACTTATGTTTTAATTAATGATTCTTATGTCTCTATGCATGATTATGGCTCTTATGCTCTCTTGATTTGTCGCTCCCAGTCTTTTGCTAGCCTCCACATGTACTGAGTATGAGCTCTACTCGTGCATCCAAACTCCTTGAACCAAAGTTTTTCCCATTGTGTACACCATACCTACCTACATGTGTTATTTAACTTCCACTCCAAGTAAACTGCTCATGTGTTACCTTTAAAACCTTCAAAAATACTCTGTTTTGTGTTCTTGTTTTTGCTCATGAGGAGGTCAATAGAGAATCTTTATCTCACTTGTTGATTGGATTTCACACCCTAGAGTAGTTTCTTCATCCGCTTATCCAAATGATAGAAGAGCTGACAGCGGGATGCCCAGCCCCAAATTAACACAAACAAATTCTCTTCACTATTTTTACTCCTGATTTATCAGTCAAAGCATAATTGTGTAAACAAAAGAGAAACAGGGATGACCTTCTACACCGGTTGCGTCCTTCACAATGGGAGCCGCTCTTGTGAATCCAGTTGGCTTGCGACGTACTGGTATTGTCTGTTTACCATTCGTTGACATTAACATACAACTCTCCTAAAATATAGACACTCCTCCACGGTATGTGATTGTTGGCAGGCACCCGAGGATTCAGTTACCCATGGTTTGTGAAAGATAGATGGGAGGAGTGTCAAACATTTAATACATATGTTTAATAAAATAAAAGCTCTAGCACATGAGTGATCCCTGCTTCCCTCTGCGGGGGGACTTTCTTTTACTTTTATGTTGAGTCTCCATCTTCTAACTTTATGCATAGTTGAGAGAGCATTTTTGCCATTCTGAGTTCTATGTGCATTTGTCCCATAAACATCAATAATTACTTCATAATGTGATATTATTTGTTCTCAAATTATTTGCTCTAGTCTTCCTCATGAACTTTGAAGGTGTCCTGACATTTATGTTTTTCCCCACTCTTAAGGACTAGCGAAATATCACTTTTCCATGCTTTCTCTATACCTGAAACAAACGTCTAACTTTCTTTGCATTATTATTAATGATCCTTTATTTGAGATACTCTTCGTGATGCAAAGTAATTACTATGCTTTATTATTAAAGTTCTATTTATCATGTTTGTGTTTTAAGTTCTATGATCTCAGCGTGCATATGCTTTTACATTAGATTGATCAAGTTTATGTTAGTAGCATGTCACCTTAGAAATTATTGTGTTTTATTGTTTACCTACTCGAGGACGAGTAGGAACTAAGCTTGGGGATGCTTGATATGTCTCCAACGTATCTATAATTTCTCATGCTCCATGATCATATTATGTCAATTGCTACATGTTTTCTACCTCATTTATAGCATTTTTATATGTTTTCCGAAACTAACCTATTAACAAGATGCCAAGTGCCAGTTCCCTGTTTTCTGCTGTTTTTGGTTTCAGAAAATTTGTTCTAGAAACATTCTCGGAATTGGACCCCACAAAGCCCGAAGTGCCTATTTTCCCCAAAAGCATCCATAAGAACGAAGGAGAGTCGAAGACAGGCACCAGGGGGCACACCATAGGGTGGCGCGGCCCCCTGCCGCGCAGCCTATGGGTGTGGGGCCCCTGGAGCTCCACCGCCTTTGCCCTTTCGCCTATTTAATCCCCTCGGATGGAAAACCCTAGGCACCGGATCAAAAATCCCCGAAAAGTTCCGCAGCCGCTGTCACCGTCAACCCTAGATCAGGGGGGTTCTAAAGCTGTCTCCGGCACCGTGCCAGAGAGGAAATCATCACCGGAGGCTTCTACATCACCATGCCTGCCTCCGGAGTGATGCGTGAGTAGTTCATCCTTGGACTACGGGTCCATAGCTGTAGCTAGATGGTTGTCTTATCCTCATATGCCTCCATGTTTAGATCTCGTGAGCTGCCTATCATGATCGAGATTGATCTTATGTTATTCTATATGTTGTGTTTGTTGGGATCCGATGAATATTGAACTTATGCCAAGTTGATTATAGTCTTTATTGCATATGTTATTTGTGATCTTGCATGCTTTCCTTTGCTAGTGGTTGATCTGGCCTAGTAGTTGCTAGTGACTCCAAGAGGGAGTATTTATGCTTGATAGTGGGTTCATGCCTCCTCACCACCTTGCTTGAGTGACAGAAACGTGAAGGGGAAGGATGTGATGTTGCCATTAGGGAGAAAACAGCGGTGAGAGTGCCCGCGTGCATAATCATTGCTTACATTACACACTTTGTTTAATGCAGTTATCTGTTGCTTGCAACTTAATACCTAAGGGGGTTCAGATGATAACCTGAGGGTGGATTATTAGTCATAGATGCAGATGGATTTCGGTCGATATATATTGTTGTAATGCCCGCACTAAATATCATAGTAGTCATCATGTTATAATGTGCACTACGGTGCAACCTCTATTTGTCAATTGCCCAGCTGTAATTTGTTCACCCAGCATGTTATCTTTATTGAGAGACACCACTAGTGAACCTATGAACCCCGGTCCATTTTCCACACTGTTAAACAAACCACAACAATTTCCTGCTCTCTTTACTTACTAAAAGCATACATCATTTTCCACATTGTACGTCTAATCTTTGTTTTCAGCAAGACCGGTGAGATTGACATCCTCACTGTACCGTTGGGACAAAGTATTTTGGTTGTGTCGTGTGAAGGTTCCACGTTGTTGCTGACACCGGTGAGGCGCCATCACCACCGTCAGTGAAATCAACCTTCCCGAGATCCTCTTCCTCCTACTGGATTGATAACCTTGGTTCTTAACTGAGGGAAATTCTTGCCGCTTGCTCATCACACCCTCCTCTTGGGGTTCCCAACACACAAAGCAGTAAAAAAAAATTTTGGCGCCGTTGCCGAGGACTTAATCATCATCAAGAAGTCTCCCCGTCAAGGCAGCATCAACGTTTGCATCAAGAATTTCTGGCGCCGTTGCCGGGGACTTAATCATCATCAAGAAGTCTCCCCGTCAAGGCACCATCAACGTTTGCATCACAGCCATTGCCATGCCTCTGGCTCCTGCCTTGCACAGTTCCGAGCTCACAGCTGCATCAATATTGATTTTAATGAAACCAAGTTCAGGTGGTCGCCAACCGTACCCTGGGAGCATAGCAGCACTTGTACTCGGGATCTCTAGCAGCGAAAGATCTTCTCTCACCCGACTGATCGATGACGTTGGATCAAGGGGTTCTCCATCGTGAACTTTCCTATTCCGTGAGTGCCAAATGCACCCCATAATAGTAATAACCTTCGCTCGTACCTCAACAGTCAATCGAAGATCACACAAGATATCTCTAGCCCAAGTCTAAGGGTGCAATTTAGGCATTCGAAAATCAAATAGAGACCGAGCCTCATGACAGAACCGTCTAGCACACGAACATAGGAGGAACGCGTGCATAAGGCTCTTTTCATCCGCTTGACAAACACGGCAAATACTTACTGGCTCTATATGCCTAGATTTCAGTGTTACTTCATCTGGCAGAATTCCCCGTAGTACTCGCCACCAAAACACTTTCACTTTTGGTAACACATTCAGTTTCCATAAAGAGGTCCACATCTGTTGCTCTGTCGCTGAGGTGCTTGTAGCCGTCCCTTCTTTTGGAGAAGAACCCTCCTTATGAATCATTAGAGATCGGTACGCCGATTTAACAGAATAAGACCCGAAAGCTTCATGAGCCCAAGCAAAAGAATCATCCCCACCTCCATACCGGAGGGGTATATTTAGTATGGCATCAGCATCTGGTCTTGAAAAGGTGTCCCGGACCAGAGCTATTTTCAACTTCCAACTATCCATATCAATCAACTCACTAACTTTGATTCTTGGGGAATTAGTAGGAATAAACATTTGTGACATCGTGAAGGTCGATGGGATCCACTTTGAAGGGTACGTTGCATAGAAAACAAAAAAATTCCTACGCGCGATAAAAACGAATGGCCAAGATCTAATCTATGAGATGAAAGGCAACGAGGAGAAAGAGAGTCTTGAGATTACATACCCTCGAAGTCTTAGAGTGGTACGAGATAAAATCTCTTTGTTGGCATAGTCGTACTCACGCCGATCCTGAGCGAGAAGAAGTGCATCGCAATCCGGCGGTGCCTTCGTAATCGGTCACACGTTCAGCTCGATGAAGACTTCCGTTCCCTCGATCCAGCGGGTAGCGGAAGTAGAGGATCCCCGTGGAACTCCAACAACACGACGGCGTGGTGGTGGTGAAGAATCCCACGGTTAGGGCTTCGCCAAGCCGGAGACCATGGAATGGAGCAGCGGGTGGAGGGAAAAGGGAGTGGGCAAGTGTGTGGAGAAGAGGGAGCTCTCACCCTCCTTTTATAGGGGAGGGGGAGGCAGCCCAAGGGGGGGGGGGGTGCGGCCAGCCATGTGTAACACCCGGGGGATTTCCCCCCAATTAGATTTAGTTGTTGTTTTTCTTTTTTTTTTGCATTGCATTGCATCATGCCTCATATGCATTGCACCTTGTTTTCAAACCAATTTAAACATTCAAATATGTTCCAATGTTCCAAAAACATGTCACAAACAGAAACAATTCAATTGTTTCAGTAAACTTGAATTTCAATTATTAAAACTTGGACAATTTGAAATAATTCATTAATTAGAAACATAAGTGCATTCAAATTTTAAATTCAAACAAACACATAAATTTGAATTCTTGAAAAAAAAACTTGTGCAATTGGGCTTTTGAGTTGTTAAAACATTATAATTTACTTGCATGTTCAAGAACCATAAAAATCCCTTCTATTTCTCTCTCTTATTCATCTTCTACAAAAAAAAGAATAAAATAATTGAAACAAAAATCAACTCGGGTTGGGGAGGCAGGCTTGAAGCCCACCTACAACCCAACCCCAAGTCCACACGGCCCACCCACGGCCTGCTCGGCCTCTCCTTTCTCCCCCCCGACGCTGACGTCTTCAACCTCCACGGTGGAAAGCGAGCATGAGGAGAGCGTGGCCGGAATCACCACCACCTGCCCCCTCTCCTATACCTACCCCGAGGCAGCCCCCCTCGAACCCTAGCCTCTCCCTTCTCCTTCCTCCCTCGGCGCCGCCGTTTTCCCCTCCCTTTCTCTTCTTCCTCTGCCCCAAATCTTTCTCTGAATTTTTTTTGTCTGAACCGGAGCATCTCCCCATGGCCGAATTGGAGGTGGGGGTGGGGTTGCTGCGGTCGTCGCCAGGCCATGCCGTTTCCGGGAATGGAAACCCCCTGGTTCCCTCTCCGTTTTTGCCGAAGGCGCCGAGGCCGGAGAGCGGCCGTGGCAATGTCACCGTCGAGGTTATTCCGGCGATAACTAGGGCTGCTCTTCCCCTACCGGTGACCCCCAAGGTGAGCCTCGCCCTCGGGCCCCTCCTTCCCCCTCCCTCTTGCTCTGTGGCTTGCCTTCGAGCAGCCAAAATTCGCACGTCACCCGCTGTGGTCGTGGCCGGCCTCGTCTGTCCGTCCGCCGTCGTTCTCGTTCTGCCCCCACCCCGTCCTGTTCTCTGAATCTCAAAGTTCAGTTAACCGCGCCGTAGAACCTCAAAAAGGGGCCGAAGCCCAGATCTAACACCAACCGCAGCCTAGCCCAGTGGTTCCGCTCCGTCCGGGTGCAGCCGCCGGGCGCGGGTTCGAATCCCCTTTGAGGCAAGCCTCCACCCCTTTTTTCGATTTTAATCGCGCGGGATCCATCCCACCTGTCGGTGACGCTGGACGCCACCGTGGCCACCCCACACCTCGTTCGCGCCCGCGTGGCACGGGGGCCCGCAGACCAGCCTCTACCGCTAGCTGTGCCGCCGGTGAGAAACGCCTCAGATCCCGATCTGGATCTGAAATTTTCGCACCGAGGCCCCTGCCCTTCTATGTTTCGCACCAGAGCCCTTCCACATTCTGTTTCCATCACAAGCAGGTCCCTGCAAATTCCAGAAACACCCCTAAACTTCTTTTGGCCCTATCTTCCAAACCACAACTCCAAATCCAGCAAACAAAATATGTTTTCCATCCCATTTTTCATGAACTTTGCAAATATCAACTTTGTTTTCTGTTTTAAATAAGTTAAATTGCTGAAAACAACTAATTATTTATTTAATGCATTTAAAATTGCTAATTTGATAACTTGCTCATTTTAATTCCAAATCCAACAAATAAAATATGTTTTCATACCAGAAAAATGCACTTAATCTGTTCATTCCATCCATGCTCATGTTTGCATATTGTTTCTTGCATCCTTAGTTGTCTTATGAATGTTCACTTGATATCAACATATGGTATGTGCTGGGGCATTTAATATAATTGTTACCCTATTCCATTTAACATGGTTTAGCTCACCTATTTGATGTTATCCATGCTAATCAACATTTAAATTGATGACTAGATAAATAACTTGAACCAATCCTTATTGTCCGGACTCCGGTTCCGATTAAATTGCCTAAGTTGTTTCCCCGTTGCATCTTGCCATGTCATGCATATAAAATAGGATCATGCTGGATCTTTTGCCGTAAAAGTAATTGTTGCATCCGGTGTTTGTTCTAGTTCGTTGCTTCTTCGCGGATAGGACGCTGAGATGATGTGAGCAACGACAAGTTCTGCTACCTCTACTTGCTGGAGTCCAGGCAAGTATACTCACTCGCTACCTATGTTGCCTTTCCTCACTTGTTACCGATTCTTTCCGTTGTCTTTATGCTAGCCTAGTATTTTCGATGCTTGTGTTCCGATCCCATCACATGTTTACCCTGCTGCCACGATATTGCCTTGCCTCCACACCTATAACCCTGTTGTTGGTTGGCCTGTGTCGTACTAGCATGCTTAGGTTTGTTTGCGCTCTAGTCCTGTTGTCCTTTGTGCTATCACCTGTTTAGTTGATAGTTGGGCTTGTCTTAATCAACAACATGTTAATGTTTTGGGTAATAATAATTTGATGATAAGGCACCGGCAGGAGGCCCGGCGTGGTTTTGAGGCCTGCTAGTGTCGACCTTAATTAGGAAAAGGGTCTTGTCCTCCGATCCATGATGAGCGCGCTAACCGCATGTGGGAAGCGAGTATGGGCGCCCCCCGCAACTTTGATTCGATTCGCATCTCGTCCAAATCGCCTCATTTAGTTCGGGTTTTCCATTTGCCGCATGCATATGCAGGTGCGAACCCTTGGCGCCAGGGTGGAACTTTTGTAGTCGGCATTTAGGGAGACACGTTCTTAGAGTGCTATGAGGGTCCCCTTTTCTTCGTGGGGCTTGATTAGCCATGCGCTCAATTGCACGGGGTTCTTTGGGCTTGATGCGAAGAAGAGTTGGGTTGTGTTGAGTGCCTCGCTTGGTGGAAGGGCCTTTCCATCTGGCGGGTCATTCTTGCGTGTACGGCCAAATTGGTGCATCCCTGCAGGGTTAATCTTCTCGAGAAGCCGTGTTGTCCGCGGTTATGGATGACTTGGTGAAAGTGCTGGCTAACAAGTACTCAGACAACTTACACTTAACGATGATAACTTTACTAGTAATATAGATTACCTCCACCATAAAAATGAATGTCACCTTAATCAACAGTGTGAGTTTCCTTGGGTTGCTTCCTTAGTAGGGGGTAACACTGGATGGGTATTGTTTGGTGAGTAGTTATAGTTGGTTTTGTCGCGCTATCTTATCCCTTTCTTTTAGCCGGATGTTGTAGCGCGTCTCTGTAGTTAGTTAGTGCAGCCCGCTGCCGCTTCTTTGCAATAATCCCTTCCTTTCCGTTGTACCCAAAGTATTTGTATCTTGTGATGATTGGTTACGCTGGTATCTTGTGAGTATGGTTTATCCACTTGCCAGTACTTAATAGTACTGACCCACAAATCCATTTCGTGGCTGCATATTCCACATTGCAGTCAACAGGTTTGAAGTCTAACGACATTAGCTTGGGAATCCCTCCGGCTTGGCCTGGGCAGGGATTGGACGCCATCGGTTATCTTCAGGACTCTTAGTCCAATTTGTATCTTGTCCGTAGTCGGGCACTATGTTGTTTCTTCCGCTGTCATTTGGATCTTTGTATTGTATCAGTTGTATCCTCGACTCGTTTGAGTCGTCTTGTATATACCTCCTCTGTTGTTGTTGTGGATTATTCGTGAACTGTTGTAATGTTATCACAAGTGGCAACCTGAAATCGGTTATTATGTGGATTTTGGCGGAAATGCTGAAATCTGCATAGTGCCCGATCTGGAGATCTGTGATGACTCCTATATATTCAACGATGACTCTCGTGATCGTGTGAACCTTTCAACGTCGTAACGATTTCCCTTTGTCTCGCGATATTTTACTTGCCCGAGATCCGATCATCGGTATCCACCATACCTTGTTCGATCTCGTTATCCGACAAGTACTCTTTTCTCGTTCCCGTGATATAACATCCTTGTGATCATATCACGTGCTTGCAAGCGGTGTCGATGTGATATCACCGAGAGGGCCCTGAGTATATCTCTCCGTCATATTGGATGGACAAATCTCATTCTTGATCCATGAGCTTCAACTAACACTTTCCGAATACCTAATGCCACCTTTATAGTCACCCTGTTACGGTGTGATGTTTGATGTTATCAAAGTATTCTTTCGGTATTAGTGATTAACATGATCTCATGGTCTAAGGAACAATGTTACTCCGAATGTAAGACATAACAACAAAATTAAATGACTTGATCATATTGTTATACTTAGTTAGGGTCTAAGTTCATCATGTCATTCTCCTAATGACATGATCCCGTTATTAACAACATGCAATTTCTATGATCAGGAAACCTTGATCATCTGTTAATCGTCGAGATAGTTAAAAGAGAGGCTTCACTAGGTTCGTTGGTTTGTTTCTTAATCACACATGTATCAACGTTTCTGGTTAATACAATTCTAGCATGAGAAATAAACATCTATCATAAACAAGGAATAACATAATAAACACTTTATTATTGCCTCTCGGGCATATTCCCTTCACACTTATCATGCCAAACCGAGATGCTTCGGCCGTCCCCAATAGTTTTATACAATCCCATCCCCAGAGCCCCTCTCCTAGCGGTCACGGCACGCCAAATTGCCGAGGCGGTATTTGGTACCATGGCCTGTAGGAAATCACAGTTCGGAAAATACCTAGTTTTCATTACGCTTGAACATAGGGAATCCGGTTTCTCCATAAACCTCCATCCATGTTTACGCAGGAGAGCGATATTAAAGACTTCCAAGTCTCGAAATCCCATACCACCTCTAATTTTTGGTGTTGAGAGTTTTTTCCAAGAAATCCAATGAAGTGATCTCTTATCAATAGAACCGCTCTAGTAAAATTTTGCCATATTGGAAGATATGCTCTTACAAACTTTTTTCGTCAACTTGAAACAACTCATACTGTACGTAGGGATGACTTGAACCACTGATTTCAACAAGATTTCCCTTCCCGCGCATGCTAAGTTCTTCTCGGACCACCCTTGCATCTTGCTCAGTGCTCTGTCACCCATATGGTCAAAGGTTCCACCGGATATCCGACCCACTGCTGTCGCTAACCCCAGGTAACGATCACTGAAAGTATCCACCATAATACACAATCTCTGTTTAATTTCATTCCGCCTCGAGATAGGAGTATTGGGCGAGAAAAAAACCGCACTCTTCTCCCTGTTCACCTTCTGCCCTGAGCAAACACCATAGATAAGCAGGATCTGGTTGAGTCTCACAGCACTCTGGTCACATGCACTCATAAAAATGAGGCTATCATCAGCGAACAGGAGGTGGTTTACCCATGGAGAACGATGCGAAACACGAATACATCTGTCAATGTAATTCCCTTCATAGAAGTTCAACAAAGACGTGGATCCTTCTCCACAAAGAAGGAAAATGAATGGAGATATCGGGTATGCCTGTCGAAGCCCGCGTGAAGGTGTAAAAAAAGGTAACAGATCACCATTAACTCGGACGAAAAACCGTACCGAGGAAACACACTTCATGACAAGCCGCACAAATTCAGAACCAAAGCCTAGTTTGAGCAAATTAGCTTCAAGATAATGCCATTCCACCCGAAATTTCTCATAACACGCTTTTTTTTAGTTGACCAGCACCAAAATTACGGTGAGAAACGAGGCAAAATACGCGGTAGAAAGGCGTATCCTCGGCCATTACCCCATCGGGGTAGACTCCGGGGATTACTAACGGAACCCTGATGGGCAGCTGTGTCACTTCGGGTGGGTCCCATACGGGTGCGGCCGAAAAGAACGACGCGCGCGTATTTTTTTTGCCAAATCTGGCCTTTTTCGCGGACTAACGTTAAATTTGGCCCCTTGGTGGAAATATTTTCAAATCTGACCCCTGAGGTCGGCTCCAGGTAGGATGGAGCCGAACTTGTTCAGGCCGGCTCCATCCTACTTGGAGCCTACCTCCCGGTTTTTTTATTTGATCAGAACAGGTTTCAGCGTAAAAATAAGATGGCGCCGAAATGCACAAGTTTGGCTCCATGTCTCTTGGCACCGACCCGAGGGGCCAGATTTGAAATTACTTCTCAGGAGGGGCCAAATTTGACGTTAGTCCGTGAAAAAGACTATTTTTGGCAAAAAAAAATACGACGCACGCGGGGGCCTGGATATTGCTACGTTGACATTGGCTCTTCTCTAATCAGACTAACGCTGGGATCTTTTCCCAGGCCAGACCCACATGGCTGTGTCGTCGCTTGGTTCCCTGGACGGAGGCCGTTGGATACGTTGACCAAGTGGTGCATGGCCGAATCAGATAAGCAGGGATTACATCAAACATTACAATCACAAATTCCTAGGAAAGAGCTTCCCGGCACATCTATGAGCTCCTGAATTCACGCTTCTCTTCAAAAAACTTAGGGCCTCTTTGGATCAAAGGAATTTCATAGGAATTTTGGAGGATTCCAAACCACAGGAATTTTTACTATGGAATGCTTTTGGATTGTAGGATTGACACCACCAAATTCCTAAGGAATCTATTCCTTTGCCCTCCATTCCATAGGAATCTCAACATGAGGTCCAACCTCTTTTTATTTTTTCCTTTGAGAAGTCCAATGCACTCATACTCTATCTCTCTCTACTCTCTCTCCCCATTCCTGCAAAATTCCTGTGTTTGTTTCCTGCGCGCCATCCAAACACATCTCTTACAAAATTTCTATGTTTTAAAATCCTGTAGGAATTGAAGTGCATGACATTGCAATCCTTTGTTTTTCCTATTCCTATGTTTTGAAAATCCTGTAAACCAAAGAGGCCCTTAGCTTGAATCCCTGAAACTTGTGGAGGTGGCTGCGCATTTGCTTGCACACCTTGTCATGTGTGTAACTATTTCACCCAAAATAGCTCACATTACTGTAACAATAACAACTGCATCATCCTTGGCAACAAAGGCCGGGTCCAGCAGGTCGCGCGCCCATGTTACCGGGTGTAGCCATGGTAGCTTGATTTCAAATAAAATCCTATCGCCTCCCCCATAACAGCTTTGCATGCTCGCATTCAACAAGCCCATTAAATAATGATTCTTCCTCATGCGAGGGGGCATCTTGCATCCTCCAAGAGTAGGCACTCATCACTTCTTTTCGCGAAAGAAGTTCTTGATAAAATCCTTGTCTGCCTTTGCCGGGTTGAGGAGGAGCTAGCCAAGATCCTTGATGTGGTCGAGGCGTTTCTCAACCAAGTCATCGTCTAGACCATGAGAGCTGTGTATAAGGTATTCAATATTAATACTCCCTCTGATCCTAATTAATGGACGCGAGTTATAAAGAAATTTGTATTTGGTTAGTTCATTCATCACGACCATTAATACGGATCGGAGGGAGTAGAATAAAGTGGAGAAAAAGGAAAAATAATAGTGAGAAAGATAACACTTACCGAGAAGGTGTTTATCAATGGCCAAGTATGCATCCATTCGCCTTTTTAGTTTCTCCTTCATGTCATTAAGGGCAATGCAGTCATTTTTTGGCTTGGGCCTTGGCGGAAGCCTCAGAACCCGCCAAATCAGAACCTGCTTGTTGGTATCCCGCAACCGTTTGATTTATGTCTGAAGAGCGTCAAGGCCACTAGAGGACTCCAACTGTTCTTTGGCCTTAGCCACAACAACAAAAAAAGGGCAACTCACACTAGTCCTAGATAATTTTACAAAACATGTAAAGTAAGACTCTTCACGACAAGTCGCCATAATCTTGATTCGGGCGTCATCCTTCTCTTTGAGTGTCGTCTTCGGCGATCGAACTTCCCTTGTCTTAACACGAAGCTTGTCAAAGACCTCGCGGTTCATGGTCTCGGTGTTCTGCTGGCATGAAAAATAATGAAGTTGAAGAAAACAAAAGACTAGTTAATACTTGAGCTTCAAGCTGAAATAACTGCATTTCGTCTTAATGCTCGGGGGCTCACTAGTAGAAACAAAGCCTTTGGTTCGGAGCATTAGTATCGGTTGCATTACCAACTGGAACTAGTGCTCCGGTTCCCTCGCCCTCGCTCGCGAGAAAACGCATGGGCAAACTAGTCCCGTACCTCTAGTCCCGGGTCGCAACACGACCCGGGACTAGAGGTTTTCGCTTCTGTTCTGATGGTAGCGGGGACTTCTAGTCCCGGTCCGTGTTACGACCCGGGACTAGAAGTACTTTGTTTCTATATAACCGGCCTAGCCCCTTCCCTCCCTGCTCTGTTTTCTCCATTTTTAAAGTGAGAGGTGTGTGCTACTTTGCTTTTCATTTTGTATGCACTAGAGGTGTTCGATGAAATTCCCAAGCTAGCTAGTTTCTTTGATCTCCCCTATTTTTCACCACCGAGCTCGATTTTATCCCTATTTTCTCCACGATTTGTGGTGTCACCTCTTCTATTGAAGTGTTCCAAGAGGTTAGCACCTAAACCTAAGTACTAATTTTGGCACCGTGATTGCGTTTAATAAACTTATACATTAACGCAGATGCCACGACAATGGATCTACTGTTCTGACTGACGCTCTGCGAGTTCATTAATGGCGTGAAAGATTTCCTCCGTGTGCCTAATGCGAACCAGCAGAATGGTTTTGTATTCTGTCCATGTAGTTTCTGTAAGAATCAGAATGATTACTCTGACTCAAAGATCCTTCACATCCACCTGTTTCAGTTCGGTTTCATGTTCATCTATAATTGTTGGACCAAACACGGTGAGAGAGGGGTTGTAATGAAAGAGAATGAAGAAGAAGAGGATGATGACAATTAACCCCCGAATACGGTGATACTTTTGTGGGGGAAGCTGAAGGGAAAGGTGAAGAACGGGCACATGATGAGCCCGTTGATGATTTTGCTCGGACCATTGCTGATGCACGGAGATATTGCGATACTAAAAAGGAGAGGGATAAGTTGGATCACATGTTAGAGGATCACAAAAAGTTGTTGTACCCAACTTGTGAAAATGGTCTGAAAAAGCTGGCTAGCACACTGGAAATGCTGCAATGGAAGGCAGAGTTCGGTTTATGTGATAAGAGTTTTGAAAAGTTGTTGAAAATAATGAAGAATATGCTTCCAAAGGACAATGAATTGCCCTCCAGTACGTACGAAGCAAAAAAGGTTGTCTAACCTCTAGGTTTAGAGGTGCAGAAGATACATGCATGCATCAATGACTGCATCCTCTACCGCAGTCCGGAGTACGAGAATTTGAATACATGCCCGGTATGCAATGCATTACGGTATAAGGTCAGACGAGATGACCCTGGTGATGTTGAGGGCGATCCCCCTCGGAAGAGGGTTCATGCCAAGGTGATGTGGTATGCTCCTATAATACCACAGTTGAAACGTTTGTTCAGAAACAAAGATCATGCCAAGTTGTTGTGATGGCCCAAAGAGGAACGTAAGTTAGACGAGATGTTGAGACACCCCGCTAATGGGTCGCAGTGGAGAAATATCGACATGGAGTTCAAAGATTTTGCTGGCGACGCAAGAAATTTAAGGTTTGGTCTAAGTACAGATGGCATGAATCCTTTTGGTGAGCAGAGCTCCAGCCATAGCACCTGGCCCATGACTCTATGCATTTATAACCTTCCTCCTCGGTTGTGCATGAAGCGGAAGTTTATTATGATGCCAGTGCTCATCCCCGGGCCGAAGCAACTCGGCAACGACATTGATGTGTACTTGAGGCCATTAGTTGATGAACTTTTACAGTTGTGGGACGAACCTGGTGTACGTGTCTGGGATGAGCACAAACAAGAGCAGTTTGACCTAAGAGCGTTGTTGTTCGTAACAATCAACGATTGGCCTGCTCTTAGTAACCTTACAGGACAGTCAAACAAGGGATACAATGCATGCACACACTATTTAGATGAGACTGAAAGTATATATTTGACCAACAAGAATGTGTACATGGGACATCGTAGATTTCTTCCAAAACAACATCCCGTAAGAAAGAAAAGCAAGCATTTCAACGGACATGCAGATCACCGGCCCAAGCCTCCAGAACGTACTAGTGCTGATGTATTAGATATGGTTAAGGATTTAAAAGTAATCTTTGGAAAGGGTGTTGGCGGACAATCTGTTCCAAATGACGCTGATGGACACGTACGCATGTGGAAGAAGAAATCTATATTTTGGGATCTACCCTATTTGGAATTCCTAGAGGTCCGCTCTGCAATCGACGTGATGCATGTGACGAAGAATCTCTGCATGAACCTGCTAGGCTTCTTGGGCGTGTATGGGAAAAAAAGATACACTGGAAGCACGGGAGGACCAGGAACATATGAAAGACCCAGAAGGACTGCATCCATAACGGTTTCGAGGTCCTGCCAGCTACGTTCTTACCAAAGCAGAGAAGGAATTTTTTTTCGAATCCTTGAGCAGTATCAAGGTCCCGTCTGGTTTCTCGTCGAATATAAAGGGAATAATATATATGGCAGAGAAAAGTTCCAAAAGCTAAAGTCTCATGACTGCCACATGATTATGAAGCAGTTGCTTCCGATTGCATTGAGGGGGCTTCTACCGGATAATGTTCAACTACCAACTGTGAAACTATGTGCATTCCTCAATGCAATCTCTTAGAAGAAAATCAATCCAGAAGATCTGTCGCGGTTACAGAATGATGTGGTCCACTGTCTTGTTAGTTTTGAGTTGGTGTTCCCACCATCATTCTTCAATATTATGACGCACCTCCTGGTTCGCCTAGTGGAAGAGATTTTCGTTCTCGGACCTGTATTTCTACACAATGTGTTCCCCTTTGAGAGGTCCATGGGAGTGTTAAAGAAATATGTTCGTAACCGTGCTAGGCCAGAAGGAAGCGTCGCCAAGAGCTATGGAACAGAGGAGGTCATTGAGTTTTGTGTTGACTTTGTTCCTGAACTTAAATCGATTGGTCTTCCTCAATCGCGGGACGAGGGTAGACTTAGTGGAAAAGGCACGCTTGGAAATAAATCAAAATATGTATGGACGGGCATTCTTTCACTCAAGCACACTACACAGTTCTTCAAAATTCCATCTTGGTGGCTCCGTACATTGAAGAACACAAGAATATTGTACGCTCCCAAACCCCCGACCAGACTAACGCCTTTGTTTCACGGCTCCACATGGCGACTTTCGGCAATTGGTTGCAATCACATCTAATGAATGACAAGGATGTTGAAGATGATCTCTACTCCTTGGCCAGGTCACCATCTTCGACTATAATGAGTGTCGAAGGGTATGAAATAAATGGGAATACATTTTACACGATAGCCCAAGATAAAAAGAGCACCAACCAAAATAGTGGTGTACGCTTTGATGCAACAAACAACAATGAGGAAAAGGACACATATTATGGTTACATAGAGGAGATATGGGAACTTGACTATGGAACTTCTTTTAAAGTCTCGTTTTTCGGTGCCAATGGGTCAAGATGACAGGAGGCGGGGTAAAGGTAGACAAGCTGTACGGGATGACAATGATGGATCTGAACAATCTTGGGCACAGAGAAAAACCATTTGTCCTAGACAAAGACGTTGCTCAGGTTTTCTATGTGAAGGACATGGCTACCATACCGCGAGAAAGAAAAGAATACAAATACATCAAGCGACGAACCAAAACGTCACATAATCAGTTCGTGGAAATTCCCCCCTTCAATGTGAAGACTGACCCAAGCATCCTGTTAAATGATGAAGATGCTCCATGGTTACGGCTGAGGCGATCATAAGCGGAGGTAGAACAAAACAGAATGATGTATATCAAACCTTTTGTCAAACCTTTTATGCCGGAGGTAGAACAAAACAATCGGTATCACTATCATACAGCCCGACCGTGGCTCCTGAGTGCATATATGCATATCAAATGCACCTTTGGACGTATGATGGCGAATCCGGATGATTTGTATTCGGTCGATGAACTGCGTGATGTATCAAACCTTTTGTAAAAACCTTTAATGGGGGATGTAGAAAAAAACAATCGGTATCACCAGCATACAGCCCCACCGTGGCTCCTGAGTGCATATATGCATATCAAATGCACGGTATGACGTATGCTGGCGAATCCGGTTGATTTGTATTCGGTCGATGAACTGAATGATGTCTGAAGAGAATCCGAGAGGTGGGCTATATATAGGGTCCTCTGGCTCACAAAGTGTTGTGCTAGGGTTTCGATCCAACAGTTAAGAAGCGCTCGAAAGAAACACCCTGATCCAACGGCTCACAAGCGCTCGAAAGAAAAACACACCGTACCCCCGATCGAACGACTCACAAGAGCTCGAAAAAAACACACCCCTGATCCAACGACTCACAAGCGCTTGAAAGAAACACACGATCTGTGTGATTCTTTCTGATTAGTGATGACCCACAAGTATAGGGGGTGTATCGTAGTACTTTCGATAAATAAGAGTGTCGAACCCCACGACGAGCAGAAGGTATTGACAAGCAGTTTCGATGAAAGAATAACTGTAAATGCTGAAAGATAGACTTGCAGGGTTTTTAATATTACAGATAAATAAAGTGCGAGTAAATAAAATGCAGTAATAATAATTGCAGCAAGTGGCCCAATCCTTTCTTCAGCAAAGGACAAGCCAGTGGGTTTACTTATGATTAACGAACGTTCTCGAGGACACACGGGAGGTTTCTGTCAAGTGCTTTTGTTTCATGTCGTTGAATAATATTTAGTGTTTTGATAAGTGTTGTGTGGGTGAACGTATGCTAATGTACCGTCCCATCCAAGACTAATACATACTTGTGATTATACCCATTGCAAGCATCCGCAACTACAAGAAATTAATTAAGAAATAAATCTAACCATAGCTTTAAACTCCGGGATCCTACCTTCCCTCGTGTAATGGTTTCCTAACGGGGGTTTAGGTTTCTGTCACTCCGGCAACCCCACAATTAGTGGCCAAATACACGATGCATTCCCCTAGGCCCATAAATGGTGAAGTATCATGTAGTCGACGTTCACATGACACCACTAGAAGAATAACACCACAACTTAAATATCAAACCATCAAATATGACTCAACATTACTTCACTACTAACAACTTGACTTCTCCCATGTCCTCAAGAACAACACGAACTACTCACAAGACATCATATGGATCATAATCGGAGGTGATATAATGGATGATAACAATCTGGTCATAAAGTGCAAACACCGATAAATCTCACAAGCATCAACTATTAACAAGTAATCCACACCGGGAGAGAGATCTAATGTAAAACAACGATAGAGGCCCCTAATTGTTACAACGGGATGACGGTGGATGATGAGGGTGATGGTGCTGGTGGTGATGATGATGATGACGATCTTGATGATGCCCGGAGTGATGACGGTGACGATGTCGGTGATTTCCCCTCTCGAGAGAGTAATTTCCCCAGCAGATTTCTCCCTACCAGAGAGCTTTTATCTCTCAGGTGTTTTCCGCCCCGAGGCAGCGGCGGAATAATTCTTCGATGATGGTATGGGGCTTAGGGTTCCCTAGGGGTCAAGTACGCGAAAGACCTCGACCAGAGGTGGGCCAGGGTGGCCACACCACCTGGTGGCGCGACCAGGGGCGCGCCACCTCATGGTGTGGGCCCCTGGTGGACCCCCTCTCGCTCCCCTTCTGGCTGGACTCCTCCTCTGAACTTCTAAGACACCCCCGATGTCCCCCTTCTTCTTATGATCTTATGAAATATGGTATCTCGACGGTGCTTTTTCCATCAAATTTCTGGTCCCGGTGTTTATTCTCCAAAAATTATGAAACATGCAAAATAAGATAAAATAACATAAGGGACGCATCATAACATGAAATATATCGATGAATAACAGCAAATTATAATATAAAATAGTGATGAAAAATGGACGTATCAACTCCCTTCAAGCTTAGACAAGCTTGTCCCCAAGCGAAACTGAACTCAGTAAACATGACCACAGGTTTATGGAGTGAAGAGTCGATAAATAAAATACGGACAAGAAGCATCACATTTATCTATGCACCAATCATTATAGACATCAACTCCTCTCATATAACTTAACTTGAAACTAGTAATGGGAGTCACAAACAAAGTTGCAAAAGAGAGAATCAAAATTGGTGATGGCAAACTTCGTTCTTGGTTAGAGAACATTTAATGATATCAAACTTATCTTAGGTGAAGTCTTTATAACAAGGATTATATTGTAGAGCTTGATGCTCGTGATGGATATGAAGTTGTTGGAAACCCCAAGAGGAGGGTGTGAGGAGCAAGCGGCAAGAATTTCCCTCAGTTAAGAACCAAGGTTATCAATCCAGTAAGAGGAAGAGGATCTCAGGAAGGTTGATGCCACTGACGGTGGTGCTGGAGCTTCACCGGTGTCAGCAACAACGTGGAACCTGCACACAACACAACCAAAATACTTTGTCCCAATAGTACAGTGAGGTTGTCAATCTCGCCGGTCATGCCAAAAACAAAGATTAGACGTATAGTGTGGAAAATGATGTATGCTTGCAGTAAGTAAAGAAAGCAGGAAATAGTTGTGGTTTGTTTAACAGTGTGGAAAAATGGACCGAGGTTCATAGTTTCACTAGTGATGTCTCTCCATAAAACATAGCATGCTGGGTGAACAAATTACAGCTGGGCAATTGACAAATAGAGGTTGCACCGTAGTGCACATATATGACATGAAGATTACTATGATATTTAGTGCGGGAATTAGAACAATATACATAGACCGACATCCCTCTGCATATATGACTAATAATCTACCCTCAGGTTATCATCAGAACCCCCTTAGGTATCAAGTTGCAAGCAACACATAACTGCATTAAACAAAGTGTGTAATGTAAGCAATGATTATGTACGCGGGCACTCTCACCGCTGTTTTCTCCCTAATGGCAACAACACATCCCCCCTTCACATTTCTGTCACTCGAGCAAGGTGGTGAGGAGGCCTGAACCCACTATCGAGCATAAATACTCCCTCTTGGAGTCACTAGCAACTACTTGGCTAGAGCAACCACTAGCAACAGAAAGCATGCAAGATCACAAATAGCATATGCAAATAAAGACTATAATCAACTTGGCATAAGTTCAATATTCATCGGATCCCAGCAAACACATCATATAGAATTACATAAGATCAATCTCGATCATGATAGGCAGCTCACGAGATCTAAACATGGAGGCATATGAGGAGAAGACAACCATCTAGCTACAGCTACGAACCCGTAGTCCAAGGATGAACTACTCACCCATCACCCCGGAGGCAGGCATAGTGATGGAGAGGCCTCCGGTGATGATCTCCTCTCCGGCAGGGTGCCGGAAACAGCTTCAGAACCCCCTGGTCTAGGCTTGACGGTGACGGCGACTGCAGAACTTTTCGGTGATTTTTGATCAGGTTTTTAGGGTTTTCCATCCGGGGGGATTAAGTAGGCGAAAGGGCAAATGCGCTGGAGCTCCAGGGCCCCCACACCTATAGGTGGCACGGCCAGGAGGACCCGCGCCACCCTATGGTGTGCCCCCTGTTGTCCGTCTTCGACTCCTCTTCGGTGTTCTGGATGCTTCCGAGGAAAATAGGAACTTAGGGCTTTGTGTGGCCAAATTCCGAGAATGTTTCCAGAACAACTTTTCTGAAACCAAAAACAGCAGAAAACATGGAACTGGCACTTGGTATCTTGTTAATAGGTTAGTCCCGGAAAACATATAAAAATGCTATAAATAAGGGAGAAAACAAGTAGCAATTGACAAAATATGATCATGGAGCATCAGAATTTATAGATACGTTAGAGACGTACCAAGCATCCCCAAGCTTAGTTCCTACTCGTCCTCGAGTAGGTAAACGATAAAACACAATAATTTCTGAGGTGACATGCTACTAACATAAACTTGATCAATCTAATGTAAAAGCATATGCACGCTGAGATCATAAAACGTCAAACACAAACATGATAAATAAAACTTTAATAATAAAGCATAACAATTACTTTGCATCACGAAGAGTAACTCAAATAAAGGATCATGAATGATAATGCAAAGAAAGGTAAACGTTTGTTTCAGGTATAGAGAAAGCATGGCAAAGTGATATTTCGCTAGTCCTTAAGAGTGGGGCAAAACATAAATGTCAGGACACCTTCAAAGTTCATGAGGAAGACTAGAACAAATAATTTAATAACAAATAATATCACATCATGAAGTAATTATTGATGCTTACGGGAAAAATGCACATAGAACTCAGAATGGCAGAAAGGCTCTCTCAAATGTGCATAAAGTTAGAAGATGGAGACTCAACATAAAAGTAAAAGAAAGGCCCTTCGCAGACGGAAGCAGGGATCATTCATGTGCTAGAGCTTTGTCGCACCCGGACTTCTAAAGGATACTCGCCGTTCCGTTGAACAGTAGTAGATTGGATTACGGGGCTTACCGACACCCGCGTCCTCTTACGAGTAGGCCAACACACGTATGTGTGACAACCAACCCCTATCTGTTCATCGTCGACGTAAACTATCCCATAGAAATCAGGATACTTCCATTGACGTACTTCAAACCATACACACATGGTACGTCAACGGCGTTTGAACAAGTGATATCACAACAGATCTCTACGACACAAAAGATTGAAATAAGTTGCAAATGGCTCTCATTAGAGCAGAGATAGCAAATACAATCATTCAGAGGACACATGTCCCAACAATTCATCATTACAACACAGCGGAAGCATCCAACTTGTCTGAGTACAGACAAGAACCAAATAGGCCTAAGAGGCCGGAAACGAACAGACGGAGCCCATCCACGAAGTCTCGGATCCTGCCCGGGTCCGCTATCTACTCGTCAGCAGTCTCGTCAAACTCCACGTAGTAGCCACCATGTAGATCTTCGGAAACGTAGGTCTGCGGAAACCACAGCCCCAAAGGGGTCAGTACATAAACGTACTGGCAAGCAAGACTCACAATTCACCAAAGTGTAACCCGTCAACACCAAGCACAGATGCTTTGGGTTCAACGGAAGGAAGGGGATATAAAAGATGCTGCAACTGGCTGCTCTAACCAACTACAGAACATACTACAACTTCCGGCTATCAGAAAGGAGATAAGATCGTGTATCGTAACCAACCTATCAACTAACTCCAAACAAACCCATCCTGGATCTCGCCCCTTATCCAAAGAAGCAATCCGAGGATAACTCACACAGTTGAAATAATGATGGTTCAGATTATTGTGTCAATAAGCCTATTACTAGTCAAGTTGTTAATCATTGGGTGTAAGGTTGTTAACCATTAGGTTTAAGTTGTCCTGAGTACTTGTTAGCCAGTACTTTCACCAAGTAATCCATAACCGCGGAAAACACGGCTTCTCGAGAAGATTTATCCCTGCAGGGTTGCACCAATTTGGCCGTACACGCATGAATAACCCGCCAGATGGAAAGGCCCTTCCACCAAGCGGGGCACTCAACACAAGTCAACTCTTCTTCGCATCAAGCCCAAAGCACCTTGGGCTAACGGCTAATCGAGCCCAGAAGAAAATGGACCCTCATAGCACTCTAAGAACGTGTCCCCCTATATGCCGACTACGAAAGTTCCACCCAGGTACCAAGGGCTCGCAAGATCATGCATGCAGCAAATGGAAAACCCGAACTAAATGAGGCGATTTGGACGAGATGCGAATCGAATCAAATTGAGGGGGGCGCCCATACTCGCTTCCCACATGCGGTTAGTGCGCTCATCATGGATCAGTAGACAAGACCCTTTTCCTATTAGGGTCGACACTAGCAGGCCTCAAAACCACAAAGGGCCTCCTGCCGGTGCCTTATCATCAAATTATTATTTAACAATAACATTAGCATGATTGATTGATTAAACATCGAGCCCCCAGAACATAATGGAATATAGTAACAGAAAGTAACGGGTAACAGACTCGAGCAAAACAACCTAAGCATGCTAGTAAAACACTGGCTCAATCAAAGGGGTTGTAGGAGTGGAGGTGAGGCAATATCAGGGTTAAGGGATTCATGTGATAGGTTCTTAACAGAAACATCTACTACTAAGGCTAGCAGAAATAGACAACGGAAAGTATCGGTAACCAAGGTTCAAAGGAACACAGTGGTTCATGTGAGTGATAACTTGCCTGCAAACCCAGTAGCATGTACTGAGCTAAATCCTCAGAAGGGGTGTCGTAAGGATCGTCGGTCTCAACGTCGTCGTTTATCCAAGAAGAAGAAAACAAACAATGCAGAAGGATAAACAACCAATAACATGGCATAGTGCACAAACATGGGATGATGCATGACCATTTAATTGATGCATCAAAATAAACTAGTTGACAAGATAGCAACATGATTAAATGGACCCACATGCAATTTGGATTGCATATGGAAAGCCCATGAATTATGGTTGAATTAATTGTTTTACAACTAAGCAACATGTGAAAGTGGATTAGCATGATGCATGGATGAGGGAAACATCAAAATAACAACAATAGAAACAATTTGAAATAAGGTTTAACAAGTTTGGAATTTCAGTTATTAAGTTAGGAAATTTTGGTTACTTAAAGGTGTTGCTCAAGCATTTGTTGTTTTCATCAATTTAAATTGTTCAAAACAAATAACAAAATTCATATTTGAAAAGAATACCAAATTTTAGTTGGATTACATGTTTCAATTATTGAAATAGGAGTTAGGATGAATTTATTATGAATGAAACAATATTAAACAAATTTTAAATGAATTTAAAACAAGGGTGAATTTTATTTGTTCAAAACATAAATTCAAACTCACATTTGAAAAGTTCGTACTTTTGTGGTTGGAAAACATATTTTATATGTCCCAAAAGAATTTGTTTTGATTAAGTTATGAAATTAGCAATTTTAAATGAATTAAACAAGGTTTAAATTATTCAAACCATGAAACAAAAATTATATTTGAAAAGGTTATTTGAAATAGCATGGAAAACATATTTTATTTGCATTTATTGGATTAGGAATGAATTAGTTATTGATTTTATCAAATTGCAATTGATTTGTTTGAATTCAAATTTGAATTGCATTTTGGAATTTCAAAACAGTAAACAAATGGATTATTTGGATAGATCATTAAATTTGGAACAACACACATATATAACTTTTATTATTTGGAGTTACATTTTAAAAGTTATTCTAGTTTTTGTTTTAGGGATTAATCTGCCATTTAAAAGGGTTAGAAAATAAAACAGAAACGTGTTTAAACTTTTTATACGCACTGGGGGGCTACCCTGCCAATGCCAGTGGGCCACACGGTGACCGTGCGCTTGCGTGGCAAGGGAGAGGCTGACAGGGGGCCCTCCCTGTCAGCACTTGGTGCCAAAAAGGTGGGATTTAACGCGGAGCCGAGGGATCGAACCCTGGCCCTCGCTGCGCGCTCGAACGCACTGAACCACTGCGGTGTTTGCCGTTCGTTTGACAGTAACCACAACGAAGACAGGTTGAGGTGTTGCGCGTTTCTGAAATTTTCTGACGAAAGCACGGGACTGAACCACGTCAGAAAGACTACCGGCGGCGATCTCGTCGTTGCTCGCAGCAGCTGGGGTGCAGATCGGGTGCGATGCGTGCGTACTCGTGCGCGCTACGGAGGGGAACCAGGAGGGGCAGAGATGGACAGCGGCTGCTCACCTCCCGAGTGGAGTCGAGCAGAGGCTCGACGTGGTTGTGGTTGTCGCCGGCGGCAGAAGCGGCGATGGCGGCGCGCATCCAGCAGGTTCCCGTGCCTGCTGCGGTGTCCAACACCTCGAGGAGGGAACGGGGGTTCGGTTTCGGTGCCTAGGTGGGGTGCAGGTGGACGGAAACGGCGGATGCCATGGCGGGTTCAGAGCTGGCCTCGCCGGTGAGAGATTCAGAGAGGAAGAGAGCGATGGCAGAGAGGAAAATGGCGGCGATCGCGAGGCTAGGTGGGTGGCTAGGGTTAGGTAGGGCTGCGGCGCAGGCTAGGCTGGCTTTATAGGCGCTAGGGCGAAGGATCGGCCGTCGGGATCCTGCGCTGCCGCCGTGGCGCCAGGAGATTGTCGCCGTACAGAAGGGGGACGACGGGGGCGGCTGACGAAGGGGTACCGGGCCGTTGCGGTAAGTGGGCTGGGCTGGGATTAGCTAGCTGCCGCGCGCCGTTTTTCTTTTCCTTTTATTATTTTTTTTTGCTCTGCAGTTTTTTTTTGTAGCAAAACAGAATTGGAAGAGAAAAGAGGTTTTGGGGTTAGAAAAATTAGGGTGAGCACATTAGGTTAATTACAACCAAAAACCCATTTTTGGAATTCAAAAACATTGAATTTTGGTACTGTTTGAATTTGGATTGTGTTTGATTGAATTTTATTATTAAATGGTTATTGAACAATATTTTTAAGAATAGGGTGATCAAAAGAATTTAATTGGAAACAAAGGGCACAAAAAATGTTTTGATTATTTTTATAACTTCAATTTGGTGTGCTGTTTGAATGTTTTGGTTTGAATTTGAAGAATTTGTTAATTAATGAATTAATATTGAAAACAATGTTTTATTTAGGGTGACCCCTATTGATTAATCACAGAACAAAAGTGATTATAATTTGTTTGTTACTTCTATAACTTTCAAATTTGGTGCTGTTTTGTGATTGCTTTGAATTTGGAAACAATTGGGAATTAATTAATTGAAATAAAAGCACCATTTTATTAGTTGATCAATGTGGTATAATTGGAAACAAAAGATTAGGTTTAAAACCAACAATTTAATAAGTGAGCCTATGGAATAAAAAGAAAACAATTTGGTTGTTTTTATTTGAAATAACATTTTGGAAATTGTAACATCACAAGGATGAAACAAAAGATTTGAATTTTAGTTTGAAATTCAAATAGAAAACAAAGGAAAACAAATGAAAACAGGCAAAACAAATGCAATCAACATGATGCCATGATGTAAAACATAAAATAACAGAGAGCAAACATTCTAAAGGCTATTTTTCAGACTTGGGATGTTACAAAACGCCCCCCCTAGAAGGAATCGCGCCCCGAGATTCCTACTGAAAGAAGAAAAGGTCCGGAAACTTCTTGGGAAGATCCTCTTGAGCTGTGACACGTGAAACACATCGTGCACCTCGGATAGTTTTTTTTTTCTGGAAGTTCAAAACGATAGGTATTTCTGGCAACTCCTCTGGAAAGATGTCAGGGAAATTGGAAACCACCGGAACATTTTCAAGTAAAGGGAGAGGTTTTGTATTGAGGGTGTATAGCTGGATAGAATTTGATTGATTTGGAGAATAGACTATCTGGAATGTGGTGATTCAGGAATGCTTCCTCGAAACAACCCCAGGTGATAGGAATGCCAGCTCTCATAGTCTGGTAGTTTTCGAAACAACAACAACCTTTCTGGCCAGATAGACTTGATATTTGGAAAGTTTTGATTAGACGCCGGTAGAAGAATTGTAGTGGAAAACAACAACAAGATATCAACTGACGAAAAGGATGTTGAGAAGAACAGGATATCAACATCGGGAAAAACACGAGATCAAAACTCCTGAGGTACTACGGAAAATCCTTCCGTGCTTCTAAAGGATCAATATCTACTGCTTAAGGAATAGAGGATTTGCTTCCGGGGCTTACACGCCTCCGTTCTCAATCGTGAGTAGGCAACATGATAAATCATGTCACAACCACCTCCATTCCTATGGTCTAGTAGATATAACCATCCTAGAGAAACCAGGATTCGTGAAATCCTAACTTGAAAGTTTAGATGAGAAGGGAAAACAACGTTGCACTTCCTTACCAGAAAAAGGGAGGGTGGGTGGGGAAAGAAGAAACAGAACAGAATTCCTACTCTCACGTTTCATTTTTCCTATATAGCTACAAAATAGTTTCTAGACTCAACTGCGACCAGTAAAAAGGGATCCTACAGGCAGACAGGCTCTGATACCATTTGTCGCACCCGGACTTCTAAAGGATACTCGCCGTTCCGTTGAACAGTAGTAGATTGGATTACGGGGCTTACCGGCACCCGCGTCCTCTTACGAGTAGGCCAACACACGTATGTGTGACAACCAACCCCTATCTGTTCATCGTCGACGTAAACTATCCCATAGAAATCAGGATACTTCCGTTGACGTACTTCAAACCATACACACATGGTACGTCAACGGCGTTTGAACAAGTGATATCACAACAGATCTCTACGACACAAAAGATTGAAATAAGTTGCAAATGGCTCTCATTAGAGCAGAGATAGCAAATACAATCATTCAGAGGACACATGTCCCAACAATTCATCATTACAACACAGCGGAAGCATCCAACTTGTCTGAGTACAGACAAGAACCAAATAGGCCTAAGAGGCCGGAAACGAACAGACGGAGCCCATCCACGAAGTCTCGGATCCTGCCCGGGTCCGCTATCTACTCGTCAGCAGTCTCGTCAAACTCCACGTAGTAGCCACCATGTAGATCTTCGGAAACGTAGGTCTGTGGAAACCACAGCCCCAAAGGGGTCAGTACATAAACGTACTGGCAAGCAAGACTCACAATTCACCAAAGTGTAACCCGTCAACACCAAGCACAGATGCTTTGGGTTCAACGGAAGGAAGGGGATATAAAAGATGCTGCAACTGGCTGCTCTAACCAACTACAGAACATACTACAACTTCCGGCTATCAGAAAGGAGATAAGATCGTGTATCGTAACCAACCTATCAACTAACTCCAAACAAACCCATCCTGGATCTCGCCCCTTATCCAAAGAAGCAATCCGAGGATAACTCACACAGTTGAAATAATGATGGTTCATATTATTGTGTCAATAAGCCTATTACTAGTCAAGTTGTTAATCATTGGGTGTAAGGTTGTTAACCATTAGGTTTAAGTTGTCCTGAGTACTTGTTAGCCAGTACTTTCACCAAGTAATCCATAACCGCGGAAAACACGGCTTCTCGAGAAGATTTATCCCTGCAGGGTTGCACCAATTTGGCCGTACACGCATGAATAACCCGCCAGATGGAAAGGCCCTTCCACCAAGCGGGGCACTCAACACAAGTCAACTCTTCTTCGCATCAAGCCCAAAGCACCTTGGGCGCACGGCTAATCGAGCCCAGAAGAAAATGGACCCTCATAGCACTCTAAGAACGTGTCCCCCTATATGCCGACTATGAAAGTTCCACCCGGGTACCAAGGGCTCGCAAGATCATGCATGCAGCAAATGGAAAACCCGAACTAAATGAGGCGATTTGGACGAGATGCGAATCGAATCAAATTGAGGGGGACGCCCATACTCGCTTTCCACATGCGGTTAGTGCGCTCATCATGGATCAGTAGACAAGACCCTTTTCCTATTAGGGTCGACACTAGCAGGCCTCAAAACCACAAAGGGCCTCCTGCCGGTGCCTTATCATCAAATTATTATTTAACAATAACATTAGCATGATTGATTGATTAAACATCGAGCCCCCAGAACATAATGGAATATAGTAACAGAAAGTAACGGGTAACAGACTCGAGCAAAACAACCTAAGCATGCTAGTAAAACACTGGCTCAATCAAAGGGGTTGTAGGAGTGGAGGTGAGGCAATATCAGGGTTAAGGGATTAATATGATAGGTTCGTAACAGAAACATCTACTACTAAGGCTAGCAGAAATAGACAACAAAAAGTATCGGTAGCCAAGGTTGAAAGGAACACAGTGGTTCATGTGAGTGATAACTTGCCTGCAAACCCAGTAGCCTGGTACTGAGCTAAATCCTCAGAAGGGGTGTCGTAAGGATCGTCGGTCTCAACGTCGTCGTTTATCCGAGAAGAAGCAAACAAACAATGCAGAAGGATAAACAATCAATAACATGGCATAGTGCACAAACATGGGATGATGCATGACCATTTAATTGATGCATCAAAATAAACTAGTTGACAAGATAGCAACATGATTAAATGGACCCACATGCAATTTGGATTGCATATGGAAAGCCCATGAATTATGGTTGAATTAATTGTTTTACAACTAAGCAACATGTGAAAGTGGATTAGCATGATGCATGGATGAGGGAAACAGCAAAATAACAACAATAGAAACAATTTGAAATAAGGTTTAACAAGTTTGGAATTTCAGTTATTAAGTTAGGAAATTTTGGTTACTTAAAGGTGTTGCTCAAGCATTTGTTGTTTTCATCAATTTAAAGTGTTCAAAACAAATAACAAAATTCATATTTGAAAAGAATACCAAATTTTAGTTGGATTACATGTTTCAATTATTGAAATAGGAGTTAGGATGAATTTATTATGAATGAAACAATATTAAACAAATTTTAAATGAATTTAAAACAAGGGTGAATTTTATTTGTTCAAAACATAAATTCAAACTCACATTTGAAAAGTTCATACTTTTGTGGTTGGAAAACATATTTTATATGTCCCAAAAGAATTTGTTTTGATTAAGTTATGAAATTAGCAATTTTAAATGAATTAAATAAGGTTTAAATTATTTGGGCAATTTAAATTATTCAAACCATGAAACAAAAATTATATTTGAAAAGGTTATTTGAAATAGCATGGAAAACATATTTATTTGCATTTATTGGATTAGGAATGAATTAGTTATTGATTTTATCAAATTGCAATTGATTTGTTTGAATTCAAATTTGAATTGCATTTTGGAATTTCAAAACAGTAAACAAATGGATTATTTGGATAGATCATTAAATTTGGAACAACACACATATATAACTTTTATTATTTGGAGTTACATTTTAAAAGTTATTCCAGTTTTTGTTTTAGGGATTAATCTGCCATTTAAAAGGGTTAGAAAATAAAACAGAAACGTGTTTAAACTTTTTATACGCACTGGGGGGCTACCCTGCCACTGCCAGTGGGCCACACGGTGACCGTGCGCTTGCGTGGCAAGGGAGAGGCTGACAGGGGGCCCTCCCTGTCAGCACTTGGTGCCAAAAAGGTGGGATTTAACGCGGAGCCGAGGGATCGAACCCTGGCCCTCGCTGCGCGCTCGAACGCACTGAACCACTGCGGTGTTTGCCGTTCGTTTGACAGTAACCACAACGAAGACAGGTTGAGGTGTTGCGCGTTTCTGAAATTTTCTGACGAAAGCACGGGACTGAACCACGTCAGAAAGACTACCGGCGGCGATCTCGTCGTTGCTCGCAGCAGCTGGGGTGCAGATCGGGTGCGATGCGTGCGTACTCGTGCGCGCTACGGAGGGGAACCAGGAGGGGCAGAGATGGACAACGGCTGCTCACCTCCCGAGTGGAGTCGAGCAGAGGCTCGACGTGGTTGTGGTTGTCGCCGGCGGCAGAAGCGGCGATGGCGGCGCGCATCCAGCAGGTTCCCGTGCCTGCTGCGGTGTCCAACACCTCGAGGAGGGAACGGGGGTTCGGTTTCGGTGCCTAGGTGGGGTGCAGGTGGACGGAAACGGCGGATGCCATGGCGGGTTCAGAGCTGGCCTCGCCGGTGAGAGATTCAGAGAGGAAGAGAGCGATGGCAGAGAGGAAAATGGCGGCGATCGCGAGGCTAGGTGGGTGGCTAGGGTTAGGTAGGGCTGCGGCGCAGGCTAGGCTGGCTTTATAGGCGCTAGGGCGAAGGATCGGCCGTCGGGATCCTGCGCTGCCGCCGTGGCGCCAGGAGATTGTCGCCGTACAGAAGGGGGACGACGGGGGCGGCTGACGAAGGGGTACCGGGCCGTTGCGGTACGTGGGCTGGGATGGGATTAGCTAGCTGCCGCGCGCCGTTTTTCTTTTCCTTTTATTATTTTTTTTTGCTCTGCAGTTTTTTTTTGTAGCAAAACAGAATTGGAAGAGAAAAGAGGTTTTGGGGTTAGCAAAAAACCTAGAAAAATTAGGGTGAGCACATTAGGTTAGTTACAACCCAAAACCCATTTTAGGAATTCAAAAACATTGAATTTTGGTACTGTTTGAATTTGGATTGTGTTTGATTGAATTTTATTATTAAATGGTTATTGAACAATATTTTTAAGAATAGGGTGATCAAAAGAATTTAATTGGAAACAAAGGGCACAAAAAATGTTTTGATTATTTTTATAACTTCAATTTGGTGTGCTGTTTGAATGTTTTGGTTTGAATTTGAAGAATTTGTTAATTAATGAATTAATATTGAAAACAATGTTTTATTTAGGGTGACCCCTATTGATTAATCACAGAACAAAAGTGATTATAATTTGTTTGTTACTTCTATAACTTTCAAATTTGGTGCTGTTTTGTGATTGCTTTGAATTTGGAAACAATTGGGAATTAATTAATTGAAATAAAAGCACCATTTTATTAGTTGATCAATGTGGTATAATTGGAAACAAAAGATTAGGTTTAAAACCAACAATTTAATAAGTGAGCCTATGGAATAAAAAGAAAACAATTTGGTTGTTTTTATTTGAAATAACATTTTGGAAATTGTAACATCACAAGGATGAAACAAAAGATTTGAATTTTAGTTTGAAATTCAAATAGAAAACAAAGGAAAACAAATGAAAACAGGCAAAACAAATGCAATCAACATGATGCCATGATGTAAAACATAAAATAACAGAGAGCAAACATTCTAAAGGCTATTTTTCAGACTTGGGATGTTACAAAACGCCCCCCCTAGAAGGAATCGCGCCCCGAGATTCCTACTGAAAGAAGAAAAGGTCCGGAAACTTCTTGGGAAGATCCTCTTGAGCTGTGACACGTGAAACACATCGTGCACCTCGGATAGTTTTTTTTTTCTGGAAGTTCAAAACGATAGGTATTTCTGGCAACTCCTCTGGAAAGATGTCAGGGAAATTGGAAACCACCGGAACATTTTCAAGTAAAGGGAGAGGTTTTGTATTGAGGGTGTATAGCTGGATAGAATTTGATTGATTTGGAGAATAGACTATCTGGAATGTGGTGATTCAGGAATGCTTCCTCGAAACAACCCCAGGTGATAGGAATGCCAGCTCTCATAGTCTGGTAGTTTTCGAAACAACAACAACCTTTCTGGCCAGATAGACTTGATATTTGGAAAGTTTTGATTAGACGCCGGTAGAAGAATTGTAGTGGAAAACAACAACAAGATATCAACTGACGAAAAGGATGTTGAGAAGAACAGGATATCAACATCGGGAAAAACACGAGATCAAAACTCCTGAGGTACTACGGAAAATCCTTCCGTGCTTCTAAAGGATCAATATCTACTGCTTAAGGAATAGAGGATTTGCTTCCGGGGCTTACACGCCTCCGTTCTCAATCGTGAGTAGGCAACATGATAAATCATGTCACAACCACCTCCATTCCTATGGTCTAGTAGATATAACCATCCTAGAGAAACCAGGATTCGTGAAATCCTAACTTGAAAGTTTAGATGAGAAGGGAAAACAACGTTGCACTTCCTTACCAGAAAAAGGGAGGGTGGGTGGGGAAAGAAGAAAAAGAACAAAATTCCTACTCTCACGTTTCATTTTTCCTATATAGCTACAAAATAGTTTCTAGACTCAACTGCGACCAGTAAAAAGGGATCCTACAGGCAGACAGGCTCTGATACCATTTGTCGCACCCGGACTTCTAAAGGATACTCGCCGTTCCGTTGAACAGTAGTAGATTGGATTACGGGGCTTACCGGCACCCGCGTCCTCTTACGAGTAGGCCAACACACGTATGTGTGACAACCAACCCCTATCTGTTCATCGTCGACGTAAACTATCCCATAGAAATCAGGATACTTCCGTTGACGTACTTCAAACCATACACACATGGTACGTCAACGGCGTTTGAACAAGTGATATCACAACAGATCTCTACGACACAAAAGATTGAAATAAGTTGCAAATGGCTCTCATTAGAGCAGAGATAGCAAATACAATCATTCAGAGGACACATGTCCCAACAATTCATCATTACAACACAGCGGAAGCATCCAACTTGTCTGAGTACAGACAAGAACCAAATAGGCCTAAGAGGCCGGAAACGAACAGACGGAGCCCATCCACGAAGTCTCGGATCCTGCCCGGGTCCGCTATCTACTCGTCAGCAGTCTCGTCAAACTCCACGTAGTAGCCACCATGTAGATCTTCGGAAACGTAGGTCTGCGGAAACCACAGCCCCAAAGGGGTCAGTACATAAACGTACTGGCAAGCAAGACTCACAATTCACCAAAGTGTAACCCGTCAACACCAAGCACAGATGCTTTGGGTTCAACGGAAGGAAGGGGATATAAAAGATGCTGCAACTGGCTGCTCTAACCAACTACAGAACATACTACAACTTCCGGCTATCAGAAAGGAGATAAGATCGTGTATCGTAACCAACCTATCAACTAACTCCAAACAAACCCATCCTGGATCTCGCCCCTTATCCAAAGAAGCAATCCGAGGATAACTCACACAGTTGAAATAATGATGGTTCAGATTATTGTGTCAATAAGCCTATTACTAGTCAAGTTGTTAATCATTGGGTGTAAGGTTGTTAACCATTAGGTTTAAGTTGTCCTGAGTACTTGTTAGCCAGTACTTTCACCAAGTAATCCATAACCGCGGAAAACACGGCTTCTCGAGAAGATTTATCCCTGCAGGGTTGCACCAATTTGGCCGTACACGCATGAATAACCCGCCAGATGGAAAGGCCCTTCCACCAAGCGGGGCACTCAACACAAGTCAACTCTTCTTCGCATCAAGCCCAAAGCACCTTGGGCGCACGGCTAATCGAGCCCAGAAGAAAATGGACCCTCATAGCACTCTAAGAACGTGTCCCCCTATATGCCGACTATGAAAGTTCCACCCGGGTACCAAGGGCTCGCAAGATCATGCATGCAGCAAATGGAAAACCCGAACTAAATGAGGCGATTTGGACGAGATGCGAATCGAATCAAATTGAGGGGGACGCCCATACTCGCTTTCCACATGCGGTTAGTGCGCTCATCATGGATCAGTAGACAAGACCCTTTTCCTATTAGGGTCGACACTAGCAGGCCTCAAAACCACAAAGGGCCTCCTGCCGGTGCCTTATCATCAAATTATTATTTAACAATAACATTAGCATGATTGATTGATTAAACATCGAGCCCCCAGAACATAATGGAATATAGTAACAGAAAGTAACGGGTAACAGACTCGAGCAAAACAACCTAAGCATGCTAGTAAAACACTGGCTCAATCAAAGGGGTTGTAGGAGTGGAGGTGAGGCAATATCAGGGTTAAGGGATTCATGTGATAGGTTCGTAACAGAAACATCTACTACTAAGGCTAGCAGAAATAGACAACGAAAAGTATCGGTAGCCAAGGTTGAAAGGAACACAGTGGTTCATGTGAGTGATAACTTGCCTGCAAACCCAGTAGCCTGGTACTGAGCTAAATCCTCAGAAGGGGTGTCGTAAGGATCGTCGGTCTCAACGTCGTCGTTTATCCGAGAAGAAGCAAACAAACAATGCAGAAGGATAAACAATCAATAACATGGCATAGTGCACAAACATGGGATGATGCATGACCATTTAATTGATGCATCAAAATAAACTAGTTGACAAGATAGCAACATGATTAAATGGACCCACATGCAATTTGGATTGCATATGGAAAGCCCATGAATTATGGTTGAATTAATTGTTTTACAACTAAGCAACATGTGAAAGTGGATTAGCATGATGCATGGATGAGGGGAACAGCAAAATAACAACAATAGAAACAATTTGAAATAAGGTTTAACAAGTTTGGAATTTCAGTTATTAAGTTAGGAAATTTTGGTTACTTAAAGGTGTTGCTCAAGCATTTGTTGTTTTCATCAATTTAAAGTGTTCAAAACAAATAACAAAATTCATATTTGAAAAGAATACCAAATTTTAGTTGGATTACATGTTTCAATTATTGAAATAGGAGTTAGGATGAATTTATTATGAATGAAACAATATTAAACAAATTTTAAATGAATTTAAAACAAGGGTGAATTTTATTTGTTCAAAACATAAATTCAAACTCACATTTGAAAAGTTCATACTTTTGTGGTTGGAAAACATATTTTATATGTCCCAAAAGAATTTGTTTTGATTAAGTTATGAAATTAGCAATTTTAAATGAATTAAATAAGGTTTAAATTATTTGGGCAATTTAAATTATTCAAACCATGAAACAAAAATTATATTTGAAAAGGTTATTTGAAATAGCATGGAAAACATATTTATTTGCATTTATTGGATTAGGAATGAATTAGTTATTGATTTTATCAAATTGCAATTGATTTGTTTGAATTCAAATTTGAATTGCATTTTGGAATTTCAAAACAGTAAACAAATGGATTATTTGGATAGATCATTAAATTTGGAACAACACACATATATAACTTTTATTATTTGGAGTTACATTTTAAAAGTTATTCCAGTTTTTGTTTTAGGGATTAATCTGCCATTTAAAAGGGTTAGAAAATAAAATAGAAACGTGTTTAAACTTTTTATACGCACTGGGGGGCTACCCTGCCACTGCCAGTGGGCCACACGGTGACCGTACGCTTGCGTGGCAAGGGAGAGGCTGACAGGGGGCCCTCCCTGTCAGCACTTGGTGCCAAAAAGGTGGGATTTAACGCGGAGCCGAGGGATCGAACCCTGGCCCTCGCTGCGCGCTCGAACGCACTGAACCACTGCGGTGTTTGCCGTTCGTTTGACAGTAACCACAACGAAGACAGGTTGAGGTGTTGCGCGTTTCTGAAATTTTCTGACGAAAGCACGGGACTGAACCACGTCAGAAAGACTACCGGCGGCGATCTCGTCGTTGCTCGCAGCAGCTGGGGTGCAGATCGGGTGCGATGCGTGCGTACTCGTGCGCGCTACGGAGGGGAACCAGGAGGGGCAGAGATGGACAGCGGCTGCTCACCTCCCGAGTGGAGTCGAGCAGAGGCTCGACGTGGTTGTGGTTATCGCCGGCGGCAGAAGCGGCGATGGCGGCGCGCATCCAGCAGGTTCCCGTGCCTGCTGCGGTGTCCAACACCTCGAGGAGGGAACGGGGGTTCGGTTTCGGTGCCTAGGTGGGGTGCAGGTGGACGGAAACGGCGGATGCCATGGCGGGTTCAGAGCTGGCCTCGCCGGTGAGAGATTCAGAGAGGAAGAGAGCGATGGCAGAGAGGAAAATGGCGGCGATCGCGAGGCTAGGTGGGTGGCTAGGGTTAGGTAGGGCTGCGGCGCAGGCTAGGCTGGCTTTATAGGCGCTAGGGCGAAGGATCGGCCGTCGGGATCCTGCGCTGCCGCCGTGGCGCCAGGAGATTGTCGCCGTACAGAAGGGGGACGACGGGGGCGGCTGATGTCGCACCCTGGTTTCTAGGGGATACTCATCGGGCCGAACTGGATAGCAGATGCTTGGATTATGGGGCATAACTGCTCCCACGTCCCAGCTTCCTGGTAGGCCTGCGCTTATGCGCGACAACACAAGCCCTGCTATTCCACCGTCGATGTAAACTATCCACTAGAGACCATAGGCACTACTTTCGACGTACTTCATACCAATCACGCAGGGTACGTCAACAGCGTTAAACAGAATGATACCACAACACATCTCTAAGACACAAAAGATTGAAATAAGGTTGCAAATAGCCTTCACTAAGGCAGAGAATAGCAAATACAATCATCCAGAGGACACATGTCCCAACATAACATTCATTACATCAGCGGAAGCAATCAAGGGGTCTGAGTACAGACAAATCCAAATAGGCTTAAGAAGCCGGCAATGAAAAAGGAAGACGGAGCCCATCCACGAAGTCTCGGATCCTGCCCGGGTCCGCTATCTACTCGTCAACAGCGTCGTCGTACTCCACGTAGTAGCCTCCATGGGGATCCTCGGAATTGTCGTCTGCGTAAACCACAGCCCCAAAGGGGTCAGTACAACAACGTACTGGCAAGCAAGACTCACAGTTCACCAAAGTGTAACCCGTCAACACCAAGCACAGATGCTTTGGGTTCAACGGAAGGAAGGGTGATATAAAAGATGCGGCAGCGGGCTGCACTAACCAACTACAGAAACATACTATGACTTCCGGCTAACAGAAAGAAGATAAGATAGCGTATCGTAACCAACTATAACTAACCACCAAACAAACCCATCCTGGATCTCGCCCCTTATCCAAAGAAGCAATCCAAGGATAACTCACACAGTTGGATTAATGATGGTTCAGGTTATTGTGTCAATAAACCTATTACTAGTCAAGTTATTATAGTTAGGTGTAAGTTGTCTGAGTACTTGTTAGCCAGTACTTTCACCAAGTCGTCACAAAACCGCGGACAACACGGCTTCTCGAGAAGATTTATCCCTGCAGGGTGTGCTCCAGTACCCGTACACACTCAAGCCACCAACTAAAACTTAGGTGGACTCGACACGACTCGAACCATCACTACAGCCTGTCCTAGGAGCCACGGAGCTATAAGGTCCCAGCCACGCAGCCGAATACTCAGCGCAGGTGTGCAAAACTCCCGCAGGACACAACACCCCGGCACTACAGGCCTCGCCCTATATGTGTGCGTCATCATCATCATCAGTAACCATGGGAGCGACCCATTTATGCGTATGAGCCAAATGGAACACCCGAACTAAGTGTGGCTCTTCGGACAAACTGCGGATCAGATCAAAGCCGAGGGGGGTTCCATACCACCACCCGGATGCGGTGAGCACGCTCATCATGGATCAGTAGACAAGACCCTTTTCCTAATTAGGGTCGACACTAGCAGGCCTCAAAACCACGACGGGCCTCCTGCCGGTGCCTTAACATCAAATTATTATTACCCAAGCATTAACAGGTTGTTGTTTACACATCGAGCCCATAGAACATAATAGAAATATGATAACAGAAAGTAACGGGTAACAGACTCGAGCAGAAACAACCCTAAGCATGCTAGTAAGACACGGGCTCAAACAACGGGGTTATAGGACTGGAGGTGAGGCAATATCATGGTTTCAGGGTATCATGTGATAGGATCGTAACAGAGGCAACGATACATATGGCTAGCAGAAATAGACAACGGAAAAGTATCGGTAACCAATGTTGAAAGGAACACAGTGGTTCATGTGAGTGATAACTTGCCTGCAAACCCAGTAGCCTGGTACTGAGCTAAAACCTCTGAAGGGGTGTCGTAAGGATCGTCGGTCTCAACGTCGTCGTCTAACCGAGAAGAAGCAAACAGACAAAGCAGAAAGGGGTAGACAATCAATATCATGGCATAGTGCACAATCATGGGGATGATGCATGTCATGTTAATAGTTGCATCAAAATAAACTAGTTGACATGGTAACACAAATTAAATGGACACATATGCAATTTTGAGTTGCATATGAAAAGCCCATGAATTTTGGGTTAGATTATTTGTTTTCCAACTAATCAACAGATGAAGGTGAATTAGTATGATGCATGGATAAGGAAAACAACAAAATAACAACATTAGAACCAATTTGGAATAAGGGTTAACAATTTTGGAAATTTATTTAGCAAGTTATGGAATTTTGGTTCCTTAAGGTTGTCACACAAGTATTTGTTGTTTTCACCAACTTAAATTGTTCAAAACAGATAACAAAGTTTATATTTGAAAATAACACAAAATTTTAGTTGGATTACATGTTTCAAATATTGAAATTGGAATTAGGATAATTTAATTATGAATTAAACAATATTAAACAAGTTTTAATTGAATTAAACAAGATTTAAATTGTTTAGGCAATTTTAATTATTCAAAACAGAAAACAAAAATTATATTTGAATAGGTTATTTAAAATGGTATGGAAAACATATTTTATTTGCATGATTTGGATTAATAATGAATTAGTTATGGAATTTATCAAATGTGAAAGGAATAGTTTGAATTTGAAATTTGAAATTATTTGCAATGGTCAAAACAGAAAACAAATGCTATAGATAGATAGATAATTAAATTTGGTGCAGCGTACATATTTTATTTGTATTATTTGGGTTTGTGAAATAAAAGTTATGTGAGTTTTTAGTTTAGGGACTATTCTGAAAATTAATTGGACTGATAACTAAAATAGAAAAGGGCAGAAAAGAAAAGGGCACCGAGCAGTGTCCAGCCCCAGCCACTGACAGTGGGCCCATCGCCACTGTGGCGCTGAGGTGGCCTCCAGGGGGCATGACATGCGGGTCCCAGCCACGGGCGGTCAAGGAAAAAATTTGGGGAGGCAAATTGCCTCCCCTGGGATTTGATCCCGAGACCTCTCCCTTGCGCACGGAACAGCTAGCCACTTGGGCTGGTTCAGGTTCGTGAAAGATACAGACCCGGTTTGAATATGTAGTTCAGTTTCGCGAGCTAACTCTGAAACTTTAACTGAACTTAACAGGTGCAGGGTTCAGACGCGGACAGAGAGCAGACAGGCGTCCGGCGAGCGTGCAGGGGGCGGCCGGCGACCACCTGCCGCGGCCGCGCTGGGCGCTGCCCGCGTGTGTGCCGTAGTGGGCCGGGTGCGGTGGCCGGTGCGGGCCCGTGCGGTGGCCGGCCGGTGCGATCAGAGAGGGGAGGAGGCGAACGAGGAGGCTTACAGCGAGGGCGTCGGTGGCGGAAACACCGGATGGCGGCGGCGCTCCGGCGGTTGTCGGCGGGAGCCGAGGGCACGGGGAGGAAGAGGGCGCCGCGCCGGTTCCGTTCCCGGCCCTAGCGCGGCCGGGCGGACGCCGTGGCGGCGGCGCCTCGCCGGAGAAGGAGGCGGTGAGGAGCTCTCGGTGGAGGAATCGAGGGGAGATGGCGGAGCAGCGAGAGAGGAGGAGACGGCGGCGTCGAGGGAGAAGGGTGGGGAGGCTAGGGCACAGAGGAGGGGCTCGGTGGTAGGTCTTAAGGGCGAGGAGGAGCTCGGATCGCCGTTGCTCCTCACAGTTGCCGACGTGGGCATCCCCGATGGGGTGCCGTACGAAGGTGGAAGAAACTGTGAGGGGGTACGGGCCTTTGGGCAGTTGGGCTGGCCCAAAAGTGGGCTGGCTGCTCTACTCCCCCTCCTATTTTTTTCTTTTTATTCTTTTCTTCCCCTTTTTTTTCAGATTTTGGGAAAAGGGAGAGAACAAATGGGTTTAGGGTTAGACAAACTTTGGAAAAGATTTGTATTATTCTGTTTTTGTAACAATCACCTTAAAACAAACATTGTTTTCCAAAATAAATTTGATTGATGTTATTGTTTGGAAATAAAATGATTTGAACAATTTTGGTAACAAAAGATTAAATGAACCTAAGCCAAAAATTTAAGGTTTTGGATTCCACTTTTTGGTGGAACAAAATATTGTTGGTTTGGTAGTTTTTAGTTGACACATTGTAACATAACAAGTATGACAAATAATTGAATTCTGTTTTGGAATTCAAATAGAAATCAAATGGAAACAATTGAAATCAAATGCAAAACAATGCAAACAAAAATCAAATGCATATGATGACATGATGCAAAGCAATAATAAAACAAGAAACAAAACATTCTAGGGGGAGATTTCATACTTGGGATGTTACAAAACGCCCCCCCTTGAAGGAATCGCGCCCCGAGATTCCTACTGAGAAAGGAAAAGGTCCGGATACTTCTTGCGAAGATCCTCTTCGGTCTCCCACGTTGCCTCTTTATCGGAATGATGCGACCATTGCACTTTCAAGAACTTGGTGCTCTTGTTGCGAGTCTTACGAACGGTCTCATCGAGAATTCGAACAGGGTGCTCCTCATAGGATAGATCTTCTTGCAGTTCAATGGAATCATGATCAACTGCACGATCTGGATCTTTGAAGCACTTCTTGAGCTGTGACACGTGAAACACATCGTGCACCTTGGATAGTTTTTCTGGAAGTTCAAGGCGATAGGCATTTTCCGCACGCCTTGAGAGAATGTTGAACGGACCAATGTATCTCGGTGCTAGCTTTCCTTTCACACCAAAACGATGAGTGCCTCTGAGGGGAGTTACACGGAGGTATGCCTTGTCACCAGGTGCATAAATCATATCCCTGTGCTTGCTGTCATAGTAGCTTTTCTGACGAGACTGAGCAATCTTGAGATTGTCACGAATGATGCGATCTTTCTCTTCGGCTTCCTTAACAATGTCAGGGCTTAAGAGTGAACGTTCACCAGCTCCAGACCAATTGATTGGACTCCTGCATCTGCAGCCATAGAGTGCCTCAAACGGTGCCATGCCTAGGCTTGCCTGGAAGCTGTTGTTGTAGGAGAATTCAGCATATGGAAGGCATTCCTCCCATTTCATGCCAAAGGAGAGACCACATGCTCTTAGCATATCCTCGAGAATCTGATTGACTCTTTCGACTTGCCCTTGAGACTGAGGATGATAAGCCGTGCTGAACAGAAGTTTGGTGCCCAATGCTTCTTGAAAACTCTTCCAGAAATGAGAAGTGAATATGCTTCCACGGTCTGAGCTTATTTCCAATGGAACACCATGAAGAGGAACAATCCTTGTTGTGTAGAGTTCTGCTAACTGGCTAGCTGATATTGTTTCTTTGACAGCGAAGAAGTGAGCTACCTTAGTGAGACGATCAATAACAACGAAGATTGCATCGTTGCCCCTCTTGGACTTTGGAAAACCAGTGACGAAGTCCATTTCAATCATGTCCCACTTCCACTCAGGAATTTTCAGCGGTTGGAGAAGACCGGCTGTTTTCTGATGAACTGCCTTAACACGTTGACAAACGTCGCATTCAGAAACGTATTGAGCAATTTCACGTTTCATGCCAGACCACCAATACAGTGTTTTGAGATCCTGGTACATCTTTGTACTTCCAGGGTGGATGGAGAGAGGAGTTTCATGAGCCTCCTTGAGAATGACATCTTTGAGACTTTGAACTTGAGGAACTGCAATGCGTCCTTCAAAGAACACCGTTCCCTTGTCATCAATTGAGAAGCACTCATACTTCACATTGCCTGCTTTGATGTTATTTGCGATCTTCTTGATCTCAGCATCACGAAGTTGTTCAGAACGAATCTTGTCCTCGAGAGTTGGACTAGCTGTCAAGTTCGCAAGATAACCTTCACGAACAAGACCAAGGTTCAGCTTCTGGAATTCTTCATGAAGTGGAGGTTGGCTTTCCATGATCATGAGATTATTGCAATAAGACTTGCGACTGAGAGCATCGGCCATAACATTAGCCTTGCCTGGAGTGTAAGAAATGGTAAGATCGAAGTCTTTGATCTTTTCAATCCATCTCCTTTGCCTGAGGTTTAGATCTGGTTGAGTGAAGATGTATTTCAGACTCTTATGATCGGAAAAGATTTCAGTGCGATTACCCAACAAGTATTGCCTCCATTTCTTGAGGGCAAACACAACTGCTGCGAGTTCAAGATCATGAGTGGGATAGTTTTGCTCATGTGGGTTCAACTGACGTGAAGCATAAGCCACAACTTGACGTTCTTGCATAAGAACTGCACCTAGACCTTGGAGGGAAGCATCACAGAATATCTGGAAAGGTTTGGTAGTATCTGGGCCAACCAGAACTGGTGTAGAAGTGAGTTTAGTCTTCAGGAGATTGAAACTTTCATCACATTGTGGAGACCAAACGAACTTCTTGTCCTTCTTTGTCAGATCAGTGAGAGGTTTGGCAATCTTGGAGAAGTTTTGGACGAAACGACGGCAATAGCTAGCCAAACCAAGAAAACTTCTGACTTGCTTCACCGTCTTAGGAGGTTTCCAATCAACAATTGCCTTAACCTTTTCTGGATCAATGGCTATGCCCTTGGCAGAGATGACATGACCAAGATAAGCAACTTCTGGAATCCAGAACTCACATTTGGAGAACTTGGCATACAGACGATGCTCGCGAAGCTTCATGAGAGTGAGACGAAGATGTTCTCCATGCTCTTCCTCGGATTTTGAGTAGACCAGAATGTCATCAAGATATACCACAACGAACTTGTCGAGGTATTCATGGAAGACAGAATTCATGAGTCTAGAGAACGTCGCCGGTGCATTGGTGAGACCAAAGGACATGACGGTGTATTCATATAGACCGTAGCGAGTGGTGAAAGCTGTCTTAGGAATATCTTCCTTTCTGATCTTTATTTGATGGTAACCCATCCTCAAGTCCAGCTTGGAGAATATTGAGGCTCCAGCAAGTTGATCAAAAAGATCATCGATACGAGGAATTGGATATTTGTTCTTGATTGTTTTCTCGTTGAGAGGACGATAGTCAACCACGAGTCTCTTTGTTTGATCCTTCTTCGCAACGAACAGAGTTGGGCATCCCCAAGCCGAGGAGCTAGGTTGAATGTAACCTTTCTCCATGTACATATCGATTTGCTCCTTCAACAACTTCAGTTCAGGAGGAGCTATCTTGTATGGATGCTTAGAGATTGGAGCAGTGCCTGGTTCAAGTTCGATCACGAACTCAACTGCTCTGTCAGGAGGCATTCCTGGCAATTCTTCTGGAAAGACATCAGGGAATTCACAAACCACCGGAATAGTTTCAATAGATGGTAGAGGATTTGCATTGAGAGTGTAGAGTTGAGCAACTGGATTTTCAGCATGGAAGTAGACTATCTGGCCAGAAGGGTGTGTGATTTTGACAGCCTTAGCAGGACAATCAATGACTGCTTTGTTGGCTACCAACCAATCCATCCCCAGAATGACATCAATATCTGAAGAGTGGAGAGCTATCAGAGATGCCTGGAATGGAAGGTTTCCAATTGTGATCTCGATGTTCTGGCTAATTTTATTGCTTTGCCAGCTAGATCCCGGTGATTTCACTAGGAAAGGGATAGACAACTGTTCGAAGTTGATTCCACTGTTGTTTGCAAAGCACTGAGAGATGAAAGAGTGTGAAGCACCAGAATCGAACAAGACTTTAGCACGAAACGAGTTCACAAGAAGTGTGCCCATTACAACATCTGGAGATTCTTCTGCTCCCTGGGCCTTGACATGGTTCACCCTCACAGTTCTCAAGACAGACTTGTTCTTGTTGCGGGGCTTAGTCGAAGAAGTGTGTACTATCACCTGATTGACCTTAGAGGTAGGTAGTGATGGTAGCTTGTTCTGCGGGCACTTGTAGGAGTAGTGTCCTGATAGACCGCACTTGAAGCATGTACTAGCAGAACGAGGATCTGTTGGATTTGGCTGAGATGGAGCACCTCCTGAAGATACCACTGGGGTGGGAGGGCGGGGAAGAATTCCTGCCGGGCTTGGCAAGCAGATGGGCGGTGTTGTAGTGGTATATGGAACCCAAACTCTTCGTTTTTGTGGAGGCATGATAGCTTTTGAAAGATTAGCCTGTTCACGAGAGTGCTTACGAGATTCCTCAACCAACTTGCGCCCATGCTCTTCATTTAGAGCGATGTTGATGAGGTCCTCAAAACTCTTGGCCTTGACGTTGGTGAGAGCATACTTGAGTTCCGGGTTGAGACCCCTGCGGAACTTTGCCATCTTTCTCGCTTCCGTTGAGATTTCATCTCCGGCGTAGCGAGCTAGACGATTGAACTCTCTTTGGTATTCGAGAACGTCCAGACTGCCTTGTGTGAAAGAATAGAATTCCTCACGCATTCTCTCCATTAGCCCATCGGGAATGTGATGGCGCACGAAAGCTTGCTTGAAATCCTCCCATGTGATTGCCACACTAGAACCTCTCATTTCTTGGAAATTCTCCCACCAAGACATGGATTGTCCACGGAGAAGGTAGGTCACGTAAGGAACACGGTCCTCGTCAGCCACATGAGCTACCACAAGAGTACGGTTCATTTCACGGAGCCAGTCATCAGCATCCAATGGCTCGGAGGGGTTATCAAACGTGCGCGGATTGAGCTCAAGGAACTCCCGAATAGACACGCGGGCGTTGCCATTACTCCCAAGGTCTTGGTTCTGCTGCATCTGCTTTATAACTTGTGTCATCTGAGACAGCACTTTCCCCATCTCAGGTGGCAGTGTGGGTTCTTCGTCACCACTTTCCATCCTGAAGAGGATACCAAGGTTAACACACTAACCGGATAACAAAATCCAATATAAGTGCTTAAAAGGATTACTTCAGTCGGTAAGGTAGCATGGATCAAACATATACTACCCTCAACGTTCACCATAAATGGTTTGAGTACGAAAGGATAACTAAACATAGCTAGGAATGGATACATCAATGGACGAAAGGTTCTTGAGAGAAACATGATACTGAAGCAACATCGGGAAACTCGCGACCAAAACTCCTAAGGTACTACGGAAGAACCCAGAACACGTGAAATCCTAACTTGAAAGTTTAGATGAGAAGAGAAAAACAACGTTGCACTTCCTTACCAGAAAAGGGAGGGTGGGTGGGGAAAGAAATAAAATGGCAGAATTCCTACTCTCACGTTTCATTTTTCCTTTATAGCTACAAAATAGTTTCTAGACTCAACTGCGACCAATAAAAGGGATCCTACAGGCAGACAGGCTCTGATACCATTTGTCGCACCCTGGTTTCTAGGGGATACTCATCGGGCCGAACTGGATAGCAGATGCTTGGATTATGGGGCATAACTGCTCCCACGTCCCAGCTTCCTGGTAGGCCTGCGCTTATGCGCGACAACACAAGCCCTGCTATTCCACCATCGATGTAAACTATCCACTAGAGACCATAGGCACTACTGTCGACGTACTTCATATCAATCACGCAGGGTACGTCAACAGCGTTAAACAGAATGATACCACAACACATCTCTAAGACACAAAAGATTGAAATAAGGTTGCAAATAGCCTTCACTAAGGCAGAGAATAGCAAATACAATCATCCAGAGGACACATGTCCCAACATAACATCATTACATCAGCGGAAGCAATCAAGGGGTCTGAGTACAGACAAATCCAAATAGGCTTAAGAAGCCGGCAATGAAAAGGAAGACGGAGCCCATCCACGAAGTCTCGGATCCTGCCCGGGTCCGCTATCTACTCGTCAACAGCGTCGTCGTACTCCACGTAGTAGCCTCCATGGGGATCCTCGGAATCGTCGTCTGCGTAAACCACAGCCCCAAAGGGGTCAGTACAACAACGTACTGGCAAGCAAGACTCACAGTTCACCAAAGTGTAACCCGTCAACACCAAGCACAGATGCTTTGGGTTCAACGGAAGAAGGGGATATAAAAGATGCGGCAACTGGCTGCTCTAACCAACTACAGAACTTACTACCACTTCCGGCTAACAGAAAGAAGATAAGATAGCGTATCGTAACCAACTATAACTAACCACCAAACAAACCCATCCTGGATCTCGCCCCTTATCCAAAGAAGCAATCCAAGGATAACTCACACAGTTGGATTAATGATGGTTCAGGTTATTGTGTCAATAAACCTATTACTAGTCAAGTTATTATAGTTAGGTGTAAGTTGTCTGAGTACTTGTTAGCCAGTACTTTCACCAAGTCGTCACATAACCGCGGACAACACGGCTTCTCGAGAAGATTTATCCCTGCAGGGTGTGCTCCAGTACCCGTACACACTCAAGCCACCAACTAAAACTTAGGTGGACTCGACACGACTCGAACCATCACTACAGCCTGTCCTAGGAGCCACGGAGCTATAAGGTCCCAGCCACGCAGCCGAATACTCAGCGCAGGTGTGCAAAACTCCCGCAGGACACAACACCCCGGCACTACAGGCCTCGCCCTATATGTGTGCGTCATCATCATCATCAGTAACCATGGGAGCGACCCATTTATGCGTATGAGCCAAATGGAACACCCGAACTAAGTGTGGCTCTTCGGACAAACTGCGGATCAGATCAAAGCCGAGGGGGGTTCCATACCACCACCCGGATGCGGTGAGCACGCTCATCATGGATCAGTAGACAAGACCCTTTTCCTAATTAGGGTCGACACTAGCAGGCCTCAAAACCACGACGGGCCTCCTGCCGGTGCCTTAACATCAAATTATTATTACCCAAGCATTAACAGGTTGTTGTTTACACATCGAGCCCATAGAACATAATAGAAATATGATAACAGAAAGTAACGGGTAACAGACTCGAGCAGAAACAACCCTAAGCATGCTAGTAAGACACGGGCTCAAACAACGGGGTTATAGGACTGGAGGTGAGGCAATATCATGGTTTCAGGGTATCATGTGATAGGATCATAACAGAGGCAACGATACATATGGCTAGCAGAAATAGACAACGGAAAAGTATCGGTAACCAATGTTGAAAGGAACACAGTGGTTCATGTGAGTGATAACTTGCCTGCAAACCCAGTAGCCTGGTACTGAGCTAAAACCTCTGAAGGGGTGTCGTAAGGATCGTCGGTCTCAACGTCGTCGTCTAACCGAGAAGAAGCAAACAGACAAAGCAGAAAGGGGTAGACAATCAATATCATGGCATAGTGCACAATCATGGGGATGATGCATGTCATGTTAATAGTTGCATCAAAATAAACTAGTTGACATGGTAACACAAATTAAATGGACACATATGCAATTTTGAGTTGCATATGAAAAGCCCATGAATTTTGGGTTAGATTATTTGTTTTCCAACTAATCAACAGATGAAGGTGAATTAGTATGATGCATGGATAAGGAAAACAACAAAATAACAACATTAGAACCAATTTGGAATAAGGGTTAACAATTTTGGAAATTTATTTAGCAAGTTATGGAATTTTGGTTCCTTAAGGTTGTCACACAAGTATTTGTTGTTTTCACCAAGTTAAATTGTTCAAAACAGATAACAAAGTTTATATTTGAAAAGAACACAAAATTTTAGTGGGATTACATGTTTCAAATATTGAAATTGGAATTAGGATAATTTAATTATGAATTAAACAATATTAAACAAGTTTTAATTGAATTAAACAAGATTTAAATTGTTTAGGCAATTTTAATTATTCAAAACAGAAAACAAAAATTATATTTGAATAGGTTATTTAAAATGGTATGGAAAACATATTTTATTTGCATGATTTGGATTAATAATGAATTAGTTATGGAATTTATCAAATGTGAAAGGACTAGTTTGAATTTGAAATTTGAAATTATTTGCAATGGTCAAAACAGAAAACAAATGCTATAGATAGATAGATAATTAAATTTGGTGCAGCGTACATATTTTATTTGTATTATTTGGGTTTGTGAAATAAAAGTTATGTGAGTTTTTAGTTTAGGGACTATTCTGAAAATTAATTGGACTGATAACTAAAATAGAAAAGGGCAGAAAAGAAAAGGGCACCGAGCAGTGTCCAGCCCCAGCCACTGACAGTGGGCCCATCGCCACTGTGGCGCTGAGGTGGCCTCCAGGGGGCATGACATGCGGGTCCCAGCCACGGGCGGTCAAGGAAAAAATTTGGGGAGGCAAATTGCCTCCCCTGGGATTTGATCCCGAGACCTCTCCCTTGCGCACGGAACAGCTAGCCACTTGGGCTGGTTCAGGTTCGTGAAAGATACAGACCCGGTTTGAATATGTAGTTCAGTTTCGCGAGCTAACTCTGAAACTTTAACTGAACTTAACAGGTGCAGGGTTCAGACGCGGACAGAGAGCAGACAGGCGTCCGGCGAGCGTGCAGGGGGCGGCCGGCGACCACCTGCCGCGGCCGCGCTGGGCGCTGCCCGCGTGTGTGCCGTAGTGGGCCGGGTGCGGTGGCCGGTGCGGGCCCGTGCGGTGGCCGGCCGGTGCGATCAGAGAGGGGAGGAGGCGAACGAGGAGGCTTACAGCGAGGGCGTCGGTGGCGGAAACACCGGATGGCGGCGGCGCTCCGGCGGTTGTCGGCGGGAGCCGAGGGCACGGGGAGGAAGAGGGCACCGCGCCGGTTCCGTTCCCGGCCCTAGCGCGGCCGGGCGGACGCCGTGGCGGCGGCGCCTCGCCGGAGAAGGAGGCGGTGAGGAGCTCTCGGTGGAGGAATCGAGGGGAGATGGCGGAGCAGCGAGAGAGGAGGAGACGGCGGCGTCGAGGGAGAAGGGTGGGGAGGCTAGGGCACAGAGGAGGGGCTCGGTGGTAGGTCTTAAGGGCGAGGAGGAGCTCGGATCGCCGTTGCTCCTCACAGTTGCCGACGTGGGCATCCCCGATGGGGTGCCGTACGAAGGTGGAAGAAACTGTGAGGGGGTACGGGCCTTTGGGCAGTTGGGCTGGCCCAAAAGTGGGCTGGCTCCTCTACTCCCCCTCCTATTTTTTTCTTTTTATTCTTTTCTTCCCCTTTTTTTCAGATTTTGGGAAAAGGGAGAGAACAAATGGGTTTAGGGTTAGACAAACTTTGGAAAAGATTTGTATTATTCTGTTTTTGTAACAATCACCTTAAAACAAACATTGTTTTCCAAAATAAATTTGATTGATGTTATTGTTTGGAAATAAAATGATTTGAACAATTTTGGTAACAAAAGATTAAATGAACCTAAGCCAAAAATTTAAGGTTTTGGATTCCACTTTTTGGTGGAACAAAATATTGTTGGTTTGGTAGTTTTTAGTTGACACATTGTAACATAACAAGTATGACAAATAATTGAATTCTGTTTTGGAATTCAAATAGAAATCAAATGGAAACAATTGAAATCAAATGCAAAACAATGCAAACAAAAATCAAATGCATATGATGACATGATGCAAAGCAATAATAAAACAAGAAACAAAACATTCTAGGGGGAGATTTCATACTTGGGATGTTACAGCTGACGAAGGGGTACCGGGCCGTTGCGGTAAGTGGGCTGGGCTGGGATTAGCTAGCTGCCGCGCGCCGTTTTTCTTTTCCTTTTATTATTTTTTTTTTGCTCTGCGGTTTTTTTTTGTAGCAAAACAGAATTGGAAGAGAAAAGAGGTTTTGGGGTTAGCAAAAAACCTAGAAAAATTAGGGTGAGCACATTAGGTTAGTTACAACCCAAAACCCATTTTTGGAATTCAAAAACATTAAATTTTGGTACTGTTTGAATTTGGATTGTGTTTGATTGAATTTTATTATTAAATGGTTATTGAACAATATTTTTAAGAATAGGGTGATCAAAAGAATTTAATTGGAAACAAAGGGCACAAAAAATGTTTTGATTATTTTTATAACTTCAATTTGGTGTGCTGTTTGAATGTTTTGGTTTGAATTTGAAGAATTTGTTAATTAATGAATTAATATTGAAAACAATGTTTTATTTAGGGTGACCCCTATTGATTAATCACAGAACAAAAGTGATTATAATTTGTTTGTTACTTCTATAACTTTCAAATTTGGTGCTGTTTTGTGATTGCTTTGAATTTGGAAACAATTGGGAATTAATTAATTGAAATAAAAGCACCATTTTATTAGTTGATCAATGTGGTATAATTGGAAACAAAAGATTAGGTTTAAAACCAACAATTTAATAAGTGAGCCTATGGAATAAAAAGAAAACAATTTGGTTGTTTTTATTTGAAATAACATTTTGGAAATTGTAACATCACAAGGATGAAACAAAAGATTTGAATTTTAGTTTGAAATTCAAATAGAAAACAAAGGAAAACAGGCAAAACAAATGCAATCAACATGATGCCATGATGCAAAACATAAAATAACAGAGAGCAAACATTCTAAAGGCTATTTTTCAGACTTGGGATGTTACAAGCTTTTATTTTATTAAATAGAGGTATTAAAAGTTTGACACTGAGTGTCTATATTTTGGGAGATGTATGCTAGTGTCAACGAATGGCAACCAGAAAATACAGTACGTCACAAGCCAACTGGATTCACAAGAGCGGCTCCCATGGTGAAGGACACAACTGGTGTAGAAGGTCATCCCTCTTTCTCTTTTGTTTACACAATTATGCTTTGACTGATAAATTAGGGGCAAAAATAGTGAAGAGAATTTGTTTGTATTAATTTGGGGCTGGGCACCCCGCTGCCAGCTCTTTTATCATTTGGATAAGCGGATGAAGCCACTAGTCCATGGTGTGAAATCCAATCAACAAGTGAGATAAATATTCTCTATTTACGTCCTCATGAGCAAAAACAAGAACATAAAGAAGGAGTAATTTTGAAGGTTTTAAAGGTAACACATGAGAAATTTACTTTGGAATGGCAGTTAAATACCACATGTAGGTAGGTATGGTGTACACAATGGGATAAACTTTGGTTTAAGGGAGTTTGGATGCACGAGTAGAGCTCATACTCAGTACAGGTGGAGGCTAGCAAAAGAGTGGGAGCAACAAATCAAGAGAGCATAAGAGCCATAATCACGCATAGCGACATAAGCATCATTAATTAAAACATAAGCAGTATTACAAGTTCAAAAACTAAGTGGTCATGGAGGCTATTCGTGACTGGTTTGTAGTCATAAACATGGTGTGAGCATGCGCCAAGTCAATCAAATAAAACATTCAAAAGAGAATACCATATATTGATGCTTTACTATGACAAGAACAACTCATGAATCTTTCAAGACATATTAAACACTCTCAGCTATTTGAGGCTAATCATGCTACTCAATAACCACAAGGCTTTAAAACTAAAATAACATTTAGCATGGCATGAAAAAGTTCTAGCCACAGTCTATACAAGCTTCTACTAGTACTGTTATAAATTCTACTTCAAGCAGCAGTTTTCTTCTCCCAACAAGCACCATACAAAACATGCTTTAACAAAAATACTCTTTATGATACAGAAAGCAAATATGAGAGTACTCACATAACACTACTAAAACTAACAGCTCTAATAAGAGACGCATGCAAAACAACAGCTAAATAAATGGAGCAGCTAGACAGAGATTTAGAATACAACGTATTCTCATGAAAAAGTGGAGCATGTCACTCTTTAATAAAAAAATGCTGGGTCAAACCAAGCTTATTGAAAAAGTAAAAACAAAATGAAAGAAAAAATAAAAACAAACTGAAAACAAAAATAAAAGACGCTCCAAGTAAAGCACATAAGATGCGACCGAATAAAAATATAGTTTCACTAGAAGTGACCTGATAATTTGTTGATGAAGAAGGGGATGCCTTGGGCATCCCCAAGCTTAGACGCTTGAGTCTTCTTGGAATTTGCTGGGATGTACCACCGGGTCATACCCAAGCTTCGGCTTTTCACTCTTCTTGGTCACATCATATCATCCTCTTTTCTTGAACCTTGAAAACTTCCTTCACACCAAAATTCTCACAATCTTCATTAGCAACGTTAGTGAAATTGAAATAATAAATTCACATGGTTCATTTTAAACACAAGCCTAACACTCAAAACCACATTAGCTACTGTTACAACTTTATTTGAAACTCTTTATTTAAGATGCAAATGCGATAAATGGCAGAAATCTGTCAAAACAGAACAGCAGGTAAAGATCGTTTTTAAAAAAATCTTATGTTGCTGAAATCAAAAAGTGTTCAACTAAGAAAAGTTGCGTATATAACTCATAATTAAGCACAAAAAAACTCAGGTCATTTTGAATTTGTTGTGATTTTTTACGGAATTAACAATGGACAGCAGAAATACGTTTCCTGCGCACAAATCCGAAATACAGGCTCAACTTTCCACTAGAGGCTTTACTTGGCTCAACAAAATCTCAAAAGAAAAGATACAGAGGGGTTTATAAGGAAATAGACAACACCCAGGTGCAAAGCACACCAAAGAAAACGAAGGAAAACGGGTTGTCTCCAGGTAGCGCTTTTCTTTAACGCCTTTCAGCTAGGCATAAAAGGGAAACTCAAGTATTTTCAAGTGAAGAAGCATCAACATCATATCTTGCTCTAATAATAGAGTCAAAAGGTAGCTTCATCTTCTTTCTAGGAAAGTGTTCCAAACCTTTCTTGAGGGGGAATTAATACTCCCCTCTTTCATATAAATAATAGCACCAACAGTTCTAAGAAAAGGTCTTCCCAAAACAATAGGACAAGAAGCATTGCATTCAATGTTCGTAACAACAAAATCAACAGGGGCAAGGTTATTATTAACCATAATAAGAACATCATCAATTCTACCAAGAGGTTTCTTCTTAGCATTATCAGCAAGATGAACATCCAAATAACAGTGTTCCAAAGGTGGTAAATCAAGCATATTATAAAGCTTTTGAGGCATAACAGAGATAATAGCACCAAGATCACACAAAGCATTGCAATCAAAATCATTTAATTTTATCTTAATGATAGGCTCCCAACCATCATCTAATTTTCTAGGGATAGATGTCTCAAGTTTCAACTTTTCTTCCCTAACTTTCATGAGAGCATTGGTAATATGTTTAGTAAATGCCATATTCATGGCACTAGCATTGGGACTTCTAGCAAGCTTTTGTAGAAACTTAATAACTTCATAGATATTGCAATCATAAAAATCAATATTATTATCATCAAAAGTAATGGAACCATTATCTCCCACATCTCTAAAAATTTCAGCACTTTTATCAGGAGCAATTTCAGCAGTTTGAGGCAATTTAGCACGTTTCACCAAAGGAGTAGGGACTTTATTAACACCAACTACTTTACCATTGATAGTAGGAGGTTTTCTAGCACTTGGATCTTCAGTTTTACTAGTGGTTTTGATAGTGCAAACTCTAGCAATATTATTCTTTCTAGCCAATTCATCTTCTCTTTCCCACCTAGCACGTAATTCAGCCATCAACCTAACATTATCATAAATTCGAACTTGGATGACATTCAAAGTTTTACTTTGTTTAACATATTGTGGCAAAACCTTTAGTTTTAGAAAATCAACATCAATAGTAAGGCTATCTACTTTAGAGGCAAGAACATCTATTTTACCAAACTTTTCCTCAACAGATTTATTAAAAGCAGTTTGTGTGCTAATAAATTCTCTAAGCATGTTTTCAAGATCAGAGGTAGAGCTTTTATTGCTATTGTAGGCATTTCTATAATAATTACCATAACCATTATTAGGAGGATAAGGCTTATAATTGTTTCCACCAAAATTATTTCTGTAAGCATTGTTGTTAAAATTATTATTTCTAATAAAGTTCACATCAACATGCTCTTCTTGAGCAACCAAAGAGGATAAAGGAACATTATTTGGATCAACTTGATATTTACCATTAACAAGCATAGACATAATAGCATCAAGCCTTTCACTCAAAGAAGAGGTTTCCTCAACAGAATTTACCTTCTTACGTAGTGGAGCTCTCAGTGTGCCACTCTGAATAATTTATCATCGTATCATCAAGAAGCTTTGTTGCATTGACCAAAGTGATGGACATAAAGGTACCTCCAGCAGATGAATCCAATGGGTTCCTTGAGGAGAAATTCAGTCCTACATAAAAGGTTTGTATAATCATCCAAGTAGTCAGTCCATGAGTGGGACAATTCTTCACCATAGTTTTCATTCTTTCCCAAGCTTTAAGAACATATTCATTATCAAATTGATTAAAATTCATTATGTCACCTCTCGGGGATATAATCTTAGCAGGAGGATAATATTTTCCAATGAAAGCATCTTTACACTTAGTCCATGAATCAATACTATTTCTATGCAAAGATAGCAACCATTCTTTAGCTATTCCTCTCAAAGAGAAAGGAAATAATTTCAGTTTAATAATATCTCCATACATATCTTTATATTTTTGCATCTCACATAGTTCAACAAAATTATTAAGGTGGGCAGCAGCATCATCAGTACTAATACCAGAAAATTGCTCTTTCATCACAAGATTTAATAAAGCAGGTTTAATCTCATAGAAAGCAGCAGTAGGAGCAGGTGGAGCAATAGGTGTACAAATAAAATCATTGTTGTTTGTGCTAGTGAAGTCACACAACTTAGTATTCTCAGAGGAACTCACTTTAGCAGAATAAAAGCAAGCAAATAAATAACAGCCATGAAGTAAACTATTTTTGTGTGTGTTTTTGATATAGAGAAGCAAAACAAGACAAAAATAAAAACAAGACAATAAACAAAATAAAGAGGTTGAGAGTGAGAGACTCCCCTTGCCAGAAGACTTCTTCCTCTCTGGCAACGGTGCTAGAAATTCCATGATGCTCGTGATGGCGATGAAGTTGTTGGAAACCCCAAGAGGAGGGTGTGATGAGAAAGCGGCAAGAATTTCCCTCAGTTAAGAACCAAGGTTATCAATCCAGTAGGAGGAAGAGGATCTCAGGAAGGTTGATGCCACTGACGGTGGTGCTGGCGCTTCACCGGTGTCAGCATCAACGTGGAACCTGCACACAACACAACCAAAATACTTTGTCCCAACAGAACAATGAGGTTGTAAATCTCACCGGTCTTGCCAAAAACAAAGATTAGACATATAGTGTGGAAAATGATGTATGCTTGCAGTAAGTAAAGAAAGCAGAAAATAGTTGTGGTTTGTTTAACAATGTGGAAAAATGGACCGGGGTTCATAGTTTCACTAGTGGTATCTCTCCATAGAAGATAGCATGCTGGGTGAACAAATTACAGCTGGGCAATTGACAAATAGAGGTTGCACCGTAGTGCACATATATAAAATGAAGATTACTATGATATTTAGTGCGGGCATTACAACAATATACATAGACCGACATCCATCTGCATCTATGACTAATAATCGACCCTCAGGTTATCATCCGAACCCCCTTAGGTATTAAGTTGCAAGAAACAGATAAATGCATTAAACAAGGTGTGTAATGTAAGCAATGATTATGCACGCGGGCACTCTCACCACTGTTTTCTCCCTAATGGCAACAACACACCCCCCTTCACGTTTCTGTCACTCGAGCAAGGTGGTGAGGAGGCATGAACCCACTATCGAGCATAAATACTCCCTCTTGGAGTCACTAGAAACTACTTGGCCAGAGCAACCACTAGCAACGGAAAGCATGTGATAAGGGGTGGCCCGATCTTCTCGATGAACTAACTCTCTCTTTTTGTATTTTCTGATAATTGGATAACTAGTGCTACACTGAGACCTCTCTTAGCTAATCCCCGTTGCCAATGCAACAGCAATCAAGCTCCTTAGATATTCTCAACTACACACTCTTGCACAAATGATCAATGATCACAAGTGGTGCTGTATCCCTTTATTCCCAGATGGAATAACAAGATATCACGCTGCTTTGCAATGGGTAAACTTCAAGATGAATGCTTTACAAGCAATACAATCTAGAGGCTAGGGTTTCTGGTTTTTGGTTTAAACTTGTTCTCCCCTATTGCTATGCGCCCCATGGGCTTATATGGGAGGAGGGGTGCGGCCACAAGGGTCTCCTTGCGCAAGCACAACTCCTACTAGGACTAGGAAACCTAACACAACTAAGGTAGGATACAAACCGACCCCACACACAAAGGGGTGCGGCCACAATTGGTATACAAACCAATCCTAACACAACTAGGACATATCTTGGGCGCATTGGTCTTCCATGTGGACCCTCCTTCTTGGTTGTCCATCATAGAGTGCATTTAACCTTGTGGAGGCACTCATCCCCTTGTTGATATTGATGAATAACAATTGTTTCTATTGAATAACAATTGTTATGAATTGTTTCTTCTCTTGTTTTCACCTTCTTGAATATTTGTTTTCACCATGATCTTGATGTCTTCTATCAACTCTTCATTCATGCTTGTGAGAACAATGTCCTTAGGTCCATCCTCATCATCCTCCCTTTCTTCAAGACAAGACGTCCTCGTCTTGTGATTATCTGAAAGTGGAATAAACAAGAAAAACAAAGTGTATGCACCATATATATAGATATATTGGTACTCATTAGTTGTTAGCACAACAAAATATAGTGAATATATCATATGATCACGAAATTTGTAAGCAAACAACACATAATAGTCATATTCTTTCATCTCATAGCTATCAAAATTGCAAATATAAGTATAGTTTAATTTAATAGAACATGTATCCAACAAATAATGTGGTGAACTAAACATATGTATTTCGGCTACTTCATCATGTTTATCAATATCTATCCCAAATAACACATTATTTATTTCGGCCACTTCATTATATGTAACACATATATGATGTATCATGAAAATTTTATCCAAATTATAGTCACCAATCAAATAAAATTTGAAACTAGTATCATATGTGCTAACATTATCACAAACAAATTTATCCATAGCACATTGTATATCAATTGGTTCTTTAAGCATGTCATCATAAATAATATCACTAGAAGGTATCATAGCAAGTACTTCTTTATGTGTAATCAAAACCATGTTGTGAAATTTCGAATTCATAGGTTTGTATGGTTGAAAATTATCACATAATTCATTACTACTAGGTACCAACCCGAAATCTATACCATTATCATTACTAACCTCCTCATGTGTAGTAGGTATGATCTCCTCAATATCTTGTGAATTTGAAGGTTGTAGCTCCCTTTCTTCAAAAATAACCTTCATATCACAAGCTAGCTTTCTTGTATCCTCCAATTTATGTGATGATTGTAATGTTTCCTTGCCCTCCCTTTCTTCAAGAGAAACCTGTACATAAGAAACATCACTAGGAAAAATTATGGCATTAGTTAAAAGACTTTTTCCACTCGGCCTAGGCTTGTCTTCCTCCATGGATTTGTTGTTTTCACTCCCCTTCTCTATCACTTCAAACTTTTGCCTTGATTCATGCATGATTTGTTGGGGTGACATAGGCCTCAATATGATATCCTTATTGTTCCAATTCAAGTGGTAGGTGTTTGCTCTCCCATCATGTAGCACCTTTCTATCAAATTGCCATGGTCTTCCAAGTAATAGGTGGCAAACCGACATGGGAACAACATCACACTCAATTGTATCCTTGTATGGTCCAATTTGAAATTCCACTCTCACCATATGACATACCTTCATCTCCTCTTTGTCAGTAATCCATTGAATATAGTATGGATTGGGGTGTGGAATATACTTCAACCTTAGCTTTGCACATAATTCTTTGCTTGCTAGATTTCTACAACTTCCTCCATCTATGATCACCTTGCAAGCCATACTAGGTCCAACAATTGCTTTGGTTTGAAATAAATTGCACCTTTGGCTCTCATCTTTGCTAGGAGCAATAGTCAATGCTTTGGTGCACACAATAGTTGGATAATTTGTAGCAAAGGCATCAATAGGACCATCATCATCATTATCATCATATGCATCCTCATCATTAGGATCAACATCATCTCCAGTCTCATACTCATCATTAGCATTAAGGAGCATAACTTTCTTGTTGGGGCAATCCTTCTTAAAGTGTCCTTTTCCTCCACATGTGTGGCATGTCATGTCCCTATTCCTTGGAGGAGGTGTAGCACCACTAGAACCCGAAGTAGAAGCAATGGGCTTCTTTGAACTTGATGAAATTGGCTCGGGTTTGGGTGTAGAAGGTCCACGGGTAGGGGGTGTAGGAGTTGCAAAATTGGATTGTTGAGAAGAAAAACTCCTCCTTGCACTCACTTGAAGCTCCTCTTGCAATCTCTTTTCGGCCTCCCTTGCTTGATGTAGTAATTCACTCATATTGTTGTAAGTAACATGCCTCACAATGCTTCTTATTTTGAATTGCAATCCACTCAAGAATCTTTGCATTGTTTGTTCAGGAGCCTCTCTAATTCGAGCCCTTTGAATAATCAACTCCATCTCCTTGTAATAGGCATCAACTGTCTTTGATCCTTGCTTCAATTGTTGCAATTTGTCATAGAGAGTTCTAATATAATTCTTGGGAACAAATCTATCTCTTAACAATTGCTTCATCTCTCTCCATGTGTTCACCTCTTCCTCTTCTTTTTCTTCTCTATCCTTTGTAATGCCATCCCACCACAAAAGAGCATAGCCATCAAAAGAAGAAGATGCAAGGTTCACCTTTCTCTCCTCGGGATACTCATGTAATCTCCACAATTTTTCAATTTTGAGCTCCCACATTAAGTACTCTTTCACATCTTCAGAGTCACAAGAAAGATTAGGCATAGAGAATTTTGGTTTTCCCAAGCCATCATTCTCTCTATTATTTTCCAAAGGCACTCTCCTTGCTATTTGTCCACGGCCATCATTGAAATTTCCTCTCACATTATCAATTGGAGCAATGGCTTGTGGTGCTTGTTGAAGTTGTTGCAATGTATTTGTAATTGTAATCATTTGTAGTTGCATAGTCCTTATAGCTTCCTTGATCTCATTGACAGACTCTTGAGATGCACACTCCCTTATCTTCAAATCAATGACATTCAAATCTTCTCTCAATTGATCATCACTTCTTTCAATATCTTTAGCAATTTTGTTGGACAAATGATCTCTCAATGCCTCATACTCATTCCAATGGACAGTATCCTCAGGTTTCTTCTTTGCCTGCACATCAACATCACTAGAAGAACTCATGATTAACTTGTTAGTAACAAAATAATCAATGGGTTTGTGGTGCCTCTCTCAACTCACTCAAAACCAAGCAAAGAGGCTTCACTTGATGTTCCAAGAGAGAAAAAGATCAACTTACCAACAAGGAGCAATGATCAATGTGCTTTGGTGTGAGAAGAGAATATCTGAGCTATCAAGTATCACAATGCAAACAGGGCTTATGGTGGGGCTTGGTATGGATACCTAACAATCACCAAAGTAATAATCCTATTTGCTGTTCTTGTGAAGATATAAAAGATCCACGGAAACTCACACAATATGGAGACAAATGTGGCAATGCAATATATGGAGTAGTTTTGCAATGCACTAGAAAGTCACTAGCTAGGCTCTTATTGACAGGCACAAGATTGCTCAATGAAAAACCAAGTGTCACAATGGCAAGCTCAACTAGTAAACAATAGTAATAATATGGCCTCTTTGCACTTTCTCTTTTCTCTTTTCTCTTTTTTTTTTATACTTTTTGCTTTTTCTATTTTTTTTTTAATTTTTCAATGGCCTTACACTAAGCTAGGAGCAACAATGAACCAAATATGAGTGAACACAATGATGGTGATGATTTTAGAGCAACCTGTCAGAGCACAAAATAGCTATACTTGTGGGCAAGTTCCTATAAAGATGCTGTAGAAAGGCTATGTCTATGGTTCACAAAGTATGGAGTGGAATGATCCTAGTGAATAAAACAGGAAATAACAAAGAAACACAAAAGAATCTAGGTGAAATTTGATGTCTAACAGCTCACGGCAGAGATTTAGGCTCACGGCAGCAAAACTGCTTGATTTTGTACCACGGCAGAGCAAAACGGCGCAAAAACAGAAGAAATTCGTACCGCGGCAGCGCACGGCAGAGAAACTTCCAATTCCTGTACCGCGGCAGCGCACACACGCGTGTTACACGGTTCGGTAAGGCTGATGCGGTGGTTTTTGGGGCACGGCTGCGATACGTGGGCGCGGCAGCGTTTCTACGCGTTCTTGTGCCGCGGCAGCTCACGGTGGAGTGGAAAGGTAAGCGTGATACGGGGATCGGGGCGGGTTTTGTATGTGTGTTACGGGCGAATCCGATGGCAACTCGAGCGCGGCAGCGGTGGAAGGCTGGCGGTGGGTTGTGGTGATGTACGTATATGGAAAGTATGGAGCGGTTTTGTGAGGGAATCCGAGTATGGCTAGGTAGATGGCAGCGATGGTTGGTTTGCGAATTTGGTGGGGTGGAATCCGAATTGAATAGGGATATATATGGAAGGTTGTGGTGCGGGTATGAGGTGGGTTTTGGAACCGACTATGGGTATGAATCCGAGTCCAACAAGGAGGTGGTGTGCGTTGTATGGCAAAACCCTAATGTGGCTCGAATTGGTGGTGTATATGGAGGGTGGTGGCGGCTGTTTTTGGTATTTTTGGATAGGGTTTCGACTAGAACAACAAGGAACCTAGATCTAGCCGAAATAAAGAGAACTAAAAACAGAAAAAGGTGACACGAAATCTAACACAATAACAGCAAAAGAAAAACAACTATGGTGATATCTAAGGCTATGGCAACAACTAGACCTAAAATTTTTGTGTGGCTTTTTCTGGATAGGAATAAAAACAACTAAAACTAGGGATAACTTTGCTCACCGAGTAAACCTGGAGAATCTGATACCAAGATGATAAGGGGTGGCCCGATCTTCTCGATGAACTAACTCTCTCTTTTTGTATTTTCTGATAATTGGATAACTAGTGCTACACTGAGACCTCTCTTAGCTAATCCCCGTTGCCAATGCAACAACAATCAAGCTCCTTAGATATTCTCAACTACACACTCTTGCACAAATGATCAATGATCACAAGTGGTGCTGTATCCCTTTATTCCCAGATGGAATAACAAGATATCACGCTGCTTTGCAATGGGTAAACTTCAAGATGAATGCTTTACAAGCAATACAATCTAGAGGCTAGGGTTTCTGGTTTTTGGTTTAAACTTGTTCTCCCCTATTGCTATGCGCCCCATGGGCTTATATGGGAGGAGGGGTGCGGCCACAAGGGTCTCCTTGCGCAAGCACAACTCCTACTAGGACTAGGAAACCTAACACAACTAAGGTAGGATACAAACCGACCCCACACACAAAGGGGTGCGGCCACAATTGGTATACAAACCAATCCTAACACAACTAGGACATATCTTGGGCGCATTGGTCTTCCATGTGGACCCTCCTTCTTGGTTGTCCATCATAGAGTGCATTTAACCTTGTGGAGGCACTCATCCCCTTGTTGATATTGATGAATAACAATTGTTTCTATTGAATAACAATTGTTATGAATTGTTTCTTCTCTTGTTTTCACCTTCTTGAATATTTGTTTTCACCATGATCTTGATGTCTTCTATCAACTCTTCATTCATGCTTGTGAGAACAATGTCCTTAGGTCCATCCTCATCAGCATGCAAGATCACAAATAGCATATGCAAATAAAGACAATAATCAACTTGTCATAAGTTCAATATTCATCGGATCCCAGCAAACACAGCATATAGAATTACATAAGATCAATCTCGACCATGATAGGCAGCTCACGAGATCTAAACATGGAGGCATATGAGGAGAAGACAACCATCTAGCTACAGATACGAACCCGTAGTCCAAGGATGAACTACTCACGCATCACTCTGGAGGCAGTCATGGTGATGGAGAGGCCTCCAATGATGATCTCCTCTCCGGCAGGGTGCCGGAAACAGCTTCAGAACCCCCTGATCTAGGGTTGACGGTGACGGCGGCTGCGGAACTTTTCGGGGATTTTTGATCCGGTGTTTAGGGTTTTCCATCCGGGGGGATTAAATATGCGAAAGGGCAAAGGCGGTGGATCTCCAGGGGCCCACACATATAGGTGGCGTGGCCAGGGGGACTCGCGCCACCCTATGGTGTATCCCCTCTGTTTCCCATGTTCGACTCCTCTTCGGTGTTCTGGATGCTTCCGGGGAAAATAGGAACTTCGGGCTTTGTGTGGTCCAATTCCGAGAATGTTTCCAAAACAACTTTTCTGAAATAAAAAACAGCAAAAAACAAGGAAATGGCACTTGGCATCTTGTTAATAGGTTAATCCCCAAAAACGTACAAAAATGCTATAAATAAGGGAGAAAACAAGTAGCAATTGGCAAAATATGATCATGGAGCATCAGAAATTATAGATATATTGGAGACGTATCAGAGCTTAACATGTTTCATTGTAACAATCCTTTTAGAGTGATTCATAGCGTTAAAAGTAATATTCATTCAGATAATAAATCATGTGCTAAACAAAGAAGGATAGAAAACACGATTGAATAAATCAACATATAGATGGTGAGATCACAACAACTCAAATTCTTGCCGGAGACAGAAAGGAATGGGTTTACTGACTCAACATAAAAAAGGTAGGCCCTTCGCAGAGGGAAGCATTGATCACTCATGTGCTAGAGCTTTTATTTTAATAAACAGAGGTATAAAATGCATGACACTCCTCCCATCCATCTTACACAAACCATGGCTAACCGAATCCTCGGGTGCCTGCCAACAATCACAAACCATGGAGGAGTGTCTAAATTTTGAGAGAGGTGTATGTTTATGTCAATGAATGACAAACAGAAAATAAAGTACGTCACAAGCCAACTAGACTTCACAAGAGCGGCTCCCATAGAAGGTCGCAACTGGTATAGAAGGTCATCCCTCTTTCTCTTTTGTTTACACAATTATGCTTTGACTGATAATCAGGGGCAAAAAGAGTGAAGAGAATTTGTATTATTATTTGGGGCTGGGAACCCCGCTGCCAGCTCTTCTAGCATTTGGATAAGCGGATGAAGCCACTAGTCCAGGTGTGTGAGTCCAATCAACAAGTGAGATAAAGATTCTCTATTTGTGTCCTCATGAGCTAAAAAAGGAACAATAAACATGGATAATTTTGAAGGTTTAAAGGTAACACGTGAGCAATTTACTTGGAATGGCGGTGAAATACCACATGTAGGAAGGTATGGTGGACACAAATGGCAAGGTTTTGGGGCTCAAGGTTTGGATGCACGAGAAGCATTCCCTCTCAGTATAGGGTTTTTGGCTAGCAAGGCTGGGTAGCAAGCATAAGAGTTGAGGGAAAACAAACAAATATACATATGATGAAACCAATCATGCAATCTTCATTGAAATCGCAAACGATCTTAACTTGTGAATACTACGTTTATGAGCTAATAGGCAAATTCCTCTTTCTTATACTAGCATCTCAAAATATTATTTCTACTGACCCAAGCTAAGTTTGCCAAAACCAACTAGATTAACTTAATGATCTCCAGAGTGACACCAAATACTTACAAAAATCTCGACCATATGACAGAAATTGAAAACTAAAATAAGGTGTACAGAAAGTAAATGATGAAACTTCTCATTAATATTTTAAATCGGCAACTCACACCAACGGATATAACGATAACCAACTAAGGAGAGACACTTCCATACTGCAAACCATCCTATATGATAACTTCTCTACTCATGATATGACTCTACTAAAAAGGTAAAAATATGAAAGATAGTGATGTGATACCGCGACACTCCCCCCAAGCTTGGAACAAGACAAGGGGATGCCAATACCAATGATGATTTATTTCTTGGGCGGTGATGAAGGTGGAATCATTCGGAGAGGAGTCAGAAAGCCTTTGATGATATGATGAAGCTCGATGTTTTCCGCCTCCCGAATTTCTACCTCGGCCTTGATAATATGATATTGTTCGCAGAATTGATCAGCGACCCGGTGTGCTACAGCTATCATAGGGAACATGTTGGGGTCTTGATCCTGAGGCACGGTCCCCTGCACATTATGAGAGTAGCGACGCTGAGGGTTAATGGATCCCACAAAGCTGGGGTTGCTCGTTGGTGCTGGTGCAGCCCTCCGGATCTCTTCCCTCAAGCTGTTAACCATGTCTTCCTTCCTTGCATCTATCTCTTCCTCCGTCGCCCATCACGCGAAAGCACCCTTGTTGATGTCTTGCTGGATTTGTCAAAGACGATATGCAGCGTAATCCTCAATGCTAGAGTCGAAGGAGGACATCTTGACCTAGAAACTCCGAACTCCTGATAAGAAAACAGCTCGAAACAAAAACACGACGAGAAAACGATATACGAACCTCGGGGGGTCCGGGGGATTATATAGCAAAAAGTTTCATAACGAATGGAAAGTCCAAGTCAAAAACGAGTCGGAGAGGGGCTCTAGGGCGCCCACACCATAGGCTGGCGCGGCCAGGAGTGGGCCCGCACCACCCCATGGTGTGGAGCCTCCGGGATCCGTCTCCGCCTTGTTTCCGGCTCATAATTTTTCATATTTTCCAAAAACAGTAAAAATAAAAGTTGGAAGATGTTTTGCGAAAGTTTTCTTACCAAAACTAATACCTATTCGAAAACTGATTGTGTAGTTTCTGAAATATGCTTCTTAATAAATTCCTCTGGGATCATGGCTCGAATACAATCAAAAATTTCATTATAAGGATCTCCAGAAATATAATGCTTGAGTCTTTGGCCATTCACCACTTGTGAAGTGTTGTCTTCAAGGGAAACAATTTTAATTGCCCCCGAACGATATACCTCTTCGATAACAAAAGGTCCTTCCCATCTCGAGAGTAATTTTCCTGCAAAAAATCTGAGACGAGACCTATACAGTAGCACTTTCTTGCCAACATGAAACTCTCTTTTAATAATTCTCCTATCGTGCCACCTTTTAACTTTATGTTTAAAGAGCTTAGCATTTTTATATGCTTCACTCCTCCATTCATCTAAAGAACTTAAGTCAAGCAACCTCTTCCCACCAGCAAGTTTAAAATCTCTATTTAGGTCTCTCACTGCCCAATAAGCGTTGTGTTCTAATTCTAGGGGCAAGTGCCAAGATTTTCCATAAACCATTTTATAAGGAGACATGCCCATGGGATTTTTATAAGCAGTTCTATAAGCCCACAGAGCATCATTTAATTTCTTAGCCAATTTTTTCCTAGATTTGTTATCAGTCTTTTGCAAGATAGATTTGATTTCTCTATTTGATAATCCTACTTTCCCACTAGTCTGAGGATGATAGGGTGAGGCAATTCTATAATTAACATCATATTGAGCAAGAGTCTTTCTAAAACCACCATGAATAAAATGAGAACCCCCATCAGTCATAAGATATCTAGGCACACCAAACCTAGGGAAAATAATGTCTTTAAGCATTTTTAACGAGGTTTCACCATCAACACTTTTAGTAGGTATAGCTTCTACCCATTTAGTAACATAATAAACAACAACAAGAATATGAGTGTAGCCTCGTGAAGGAGGGAAAGGACCCATAAAGTCAAAACCCAACAATCAAACGGTTCAATAACAAGAGAATAATTCATAGGCATTTCATTATGTCTAGAAATATTTCCAACCCTTTTACATTGATCACAAGATAAAACAAACTTTTTAGCATATTTAAAGAGAGTAGGCCAATAAAAACCTGATTGTAGAACCTTATGTGCAGTTCTATATCCAGCGTGATGTCCTCCATAAGCACTACTATGACATTTTCTCAATATCTCTCGTTGTTCATTTTTAGGAACACATCTTCGCATAATACCATCAACACCTTCTTTATATAAGTGTGGGTCATCCCAAAAATAATGCCTCAAATCATAGAAGAATTTTCTTCTTTGCTGAGCTGTAAAGGTAGGAGGAAAATACTTGGAAACAATAAAGTTAGCATAATCAGCATACCATGGACTCTCTTGAGAGCTCACTTTTATTGCATCCAACTGTTCATTAGGAAAACTATCATTAACAGGAATAGGATCATCAGAGATATTTTCTAATCTAGACAAATTATCAGCAACAGGATTTTCAGCACCCTTCCTATCCACAATATGTAAATCAAACTCTTCTAAGAGAAGCACCCATCTAATAAGCCTAGGCTTAGCATCTTTCTTTTCCATAAGGTACTTAATAGCAGCATGATCAGTATGAATAATAACTTTAGAATAAACAATATACTGCCTAAATTTATCACAAGCAAAAACTACATCTAGGAATTCTTTCTCAGTGGTAGCATAATTCTTTTGAGCAGCATCAACAGTTTTACTAGCATAATGAATAACATTTAACTTCTTATCTACCCGCTGTCCAAGAACAACACCTATAGCATAATCACTAGCATCAAACATAATTTCAAAAGGTAAATTCCAATCAGGGGGTTGAACAATAGGGGAAGATATTAAAGCCTTCTTTAAAATTTCAAAAGCTTCTTTACAATGTGCTTGTTTCCCTCTCAATGGTCACAAACCTTATTTCTGTGCGCAAATTTACTCGAGATAATTCTTGCTCCATTGACTTTGATCCTTTTGGTTTCACTGTGAAGGATCTAGCCACCAATACTATACTTCTTCGATGCAATAGTGCCGGCGATCTCTACCCCTTTCATGGAGCCCCGCAAGCCTCCACCGTTTTCACTGCCTTCACGAACACCGATCTTTGGCACCACCTCCTTGGACATCCAGGAGCTCGAGCACTTTCCCAATTGTCGCATTTTCTCCCTGTCGTGGTGTGGAGAAGACAGATGCCATGGGATGGCTAATTGTTGGGGCCGATGGACGCTGTAGGTATTCGGGGAGGGATCGCACGTTGAGTAGACGCGCTCAGAAACACGACAAACACCAAGATCTACCCAGGTTCGGGGCCCTCGTGTGGAGGTAACACCCCTACTCCTGCCTATCTCTCTGTATATAGTTCTGCCGAGTAGCCACAGTACAAATTAGGCTCTTAGCCGAGTGGCCACTCTCTTGCTCTCTCTTTGTCTAGCACTAGCTCTTGCAATAAATGCTCTCCGGGCCAACGTCCCTCGCGCAGGAGGGGGCTGGGCACCTTATATACTGGTACCCAGCGAGTAAACAACGATTAAAGGTACACGATAAGACAACGCCACTGTGACAGCAGCAACACGCTTCCGCGTTCCAGCTGACGTCGTTGCGCCGTCAGGCTCACAGGACTTGTCCACCCTGTCAGTCTCACAGAGTAGCCTCCTGACAAGTCCTGTCCCCTCTGTCAGTGACAAGACACGACAGGCGCCTACCCTCACTGTACCCACGTCGTAGCGCAGATAATCATGCTTCTTGTAAGTTGAACCGCACGCCTGTACGACTGCGGGATACACAGGATCTCGTCAGAACGGCTCCATTGACTTTGTGCCCGAGTAGGATTGACGCCCATCTACTCGGACCACCTGATCTCTACTCGGATGATTCCAATCTTCCTCTTTAGCTTCTCTTGGCCTTCAATACTTATTACCGAGTAGCATCTACCGGATACCAGATACCCGGGTAGCCGCCTACCCGGTAAACAGTACTCTGATATCTGTTTTATCACCTTCTTACCCCTACTCGGGGGTAGCCCCCGACATTAGTGCCCGAAGCTGGTAGAGTCTAGTGAACTTGTTCGTTGGGCCCTGCCAGTTTAAACCAAATTGCCACCGTGAAGCAGTCTGGCCGAGTTACTCCTCAACTCGGACACCCATAAACCTTTACTCGATCTTTTCTGATTGTGCCTCTGGAGAATTCTTCCCGACGACGAGTAGAGCGCGTGCTGCAGAACTTTGCCGAGTACTCAACACTTAGCGAAATTTTCCACTCGGTCCCGCTCAATCTAGAGCAAATCCATCTTCTCGTGTCCAGGGAGGGCACGTGTCACGCACCCGCGCCTCCGACGCCTCGGTTCTGGCGCTACAGCGTGCCACGCGCCAGTCACTGCACCTGGGGCCCACGGCCCGTTATGTCACTTCGATCGTGTACCCGAGAGCCCACGACCCACATTGTGGGATTAACTGCGCCCGTTACGCGCGTGCGTTTCTAACGGGCAGTTAAGCCCCCACGCCGCATGATCATAGCCACGTTCAATCCAGCTAGTAACTGCAATCCGCAGACGAAATAAATACCCCCGCGCTGCCCCAGTCTTCTCTTTCCTTCGCACTTTCCCCATCTCGCACCTCTTCTCCTCGCCTTCGCCTTCGCTGCAGAGCGCAACGCCGCCGCGAACTCGCCACGCGCCGCCGTACTGAGAGCAGGGAGAAAAGGTTCCCGCGCGCCTCCGTCTTTGCCGTCGTCCTCAACCTCGACGCAGCTGCTCCCTGGTCGACCGTACCGCCATGGAGCTCGACAACCTCGTCGGAGATCACGAGGAGGAGATGGCGCCCGCGCGCGCCGGCTGGGAGGGATCGGACGTCACCGCTGCCGACTGCCAATGGCTGGTGAACACCCGCCGCGTCCTTCCCGGCGTCATCTGCCTCCCTCCCGGCGACAAGATCGTGCCTGCTCCCGAAACCGGTGAGTATGTCGTCTTCCGCTCCCACTTCAAACGCGGATTTGGACTCCCCATTTCCAAGTTTCTCCAAGATTTCCTCCGCCATTTCGGCCTTCAGCCACACCACTTGCCCCCAAACGCCATTGTGATGCTGTCCACCCACGCTGCCGTCTGCGAGGCATTCCTAGGAGTGTACCCCACCGTCCAAACCTGGGCTCGCTACTTCTTCCTCCGCCAACAAAGTGTTCCCAATCCAAACAACCCCTTAGTACCTAGATCCATGACTCAGGCGGGTAGCGCTATGATGCTGCAGGGTAGCATAGGCCATCACCCACGAGTACTCGGATTGGAGACCGTCCGCAAGTGGCAGAGATGTTACCTTTATGTCAAGAATGCTCCTGCTGCCAAAGGAGAGAAGGCCGTGGACAGGATTGGGCTCCCTGAGTTCCAGAACGCCCTGCCCACTGGACAGAATTGGGGGTATAATCCCAAGAAGACGGTGTCTGATGTCGTCCAGGTAGACAAGCGCCTGGAGCAGCTAGTGAAGGAAGGGCTCCTTCAAGACGATCCTATAGCCTGCTGGGTGGAGCGCAGAGTGCTCCCGCTGCAGAGCCGGGTACACAAGATGTGCTATATGGGCGGCCCTAGAGACTGCACCCGGATGACCACCTTTGAGCTTAGCAAAGCAGAGGTGGCCATTTGGGCCAAGTCCATCATGCGGACCACCCTCACCGAGAACTGGGCTTATGGCTTCGTGCCGTATAGCCGCACCAAGCCCATCTCCCAGGTTGGTTTTCTTCTCTGTATGCTCAGTATTTGTAGTCGATGCCGAATAGACTTACTCTTAGCTTTATATGCTTTATGTTTGCACGCTGCGTCGAATAGATTTTCTCTTAGCCTTATATGCTTTATGTTTGCATGTTGTGCCGGATAGGGCCTTCTCTGTATACTTTTCCTATGATCTTTAGTATTTTGTGCTTAGTGTTTGCACGCTAAACTGAGTAGCACCTCTACCCATTTTGTCTCCTTTGGTCCTTAGCATTTTGTGCCTTATGTTTGCACGCTAAACCGAGTAGGATACCTACTCTGCTGAAATTCAACTTACCATGCTTTATGATTGCATCAACAGTATATTCATCGCCAGAAGACCGAGGACCAACCTATCTTCGAGGCCAACTGGGAGGCAGATAGGACAGAGGATGACGCAACGACGTACGACATCTAGGACACCCTGTGCATCCCTCGTGCTGGTCAGGACGGTAAGTCCCGAGTCGCAGGTTCTATCCGGGACTGGTCAGAGGATGAAGAAGGTGTCCGGGTTCACCTCTTTGCTTGCCTGTAGTGCAACTGAATTCATCTTTTTTTATTCTGAATTCTTCCTTCTTTCCATTGCAGAGGAACATGAATTGGACGAGATAGAGGAACTCGTGGATGCGGTTCCGGTGTCTGTGGCTGCTCCCACCACCACCGGGAAGAGGACGGGTAGCGGGGCACTCGAACCCCCTGCCAAGAAGATCAAGAAGAAGTCGGGAATCAAAACTGGAAACAAGCCCAACCTGCGCAGGAAGCGCCCCACTGTTGACGGGTAAGTCCTTCCGGGTTGCTCTTAGTCCTTTGCTATCTACCCTGCTTTCTTCCTGGCCTTCTTCCTTGCACGTTTTCTTATTCTCTTCCTCTCATGTTGATTTCCTTTCAGTGAGGCCCTTGATGCCGATGCCACCAACGTACCAGCTCCCCGGAGGAATACAAATCCACCACGAGAACTCGGGGAGCTCTCCGACGATGAAGGGGATCAAGTACCAGAGGACCGGACGCCGGCATCCTCTCCTCCCTGAGAAGAGCAAGACCTTGGCGTCGAGAACACAGGCGCTGAGATGGATACATAACGCACTCCCGAGCAGTCGCAGCCCACCGTGCAGCCCGCTGCTCAGGACGCCACCAACACCGAGAAGCCACCGACTCCTCCAGCTGCATCAGCTGAGGAGACCACTGATCACGCTGCCGAGCAGCGGCAAGAGGACACTGCCGCGGAGCGGCCAGATCCTACTGCCGAGCAGCAGCATGAAGACACTGCTGCAGAGCTGCCGGACCCTGCTGTCGAGCAGCGGATAGAAGACACTTGGGAGGAGCCGCCATGACAAGACATAGTGCAGCCGGATGCTACGCCGGCTATCCAGCCGCAGGCGCCTCCAACTCGCCACGTGCCTCCGCCATCCTCCAAGAAGCAGCCAGTGCCTTCCACAACCAAGAAAGCTCCAGAACCAACCAGAAAGTAACCTCCACGAGGCGCATCGCAGGCTGGTGTGCAGCCAACCGGGCAGCGGCAAGCTAGGCAACAACAGCTGTCCTTCTAGCCATCAGGGCCCCAGAAGCCAGGCGGCCAGCCAGGTGAACAACCCGCACAACAACAGCCGCCACCTGAGAATACCAATTGGCCACTTAACAAGGCCAGGAAAGCTCCCAACCCGAACACCAGGCTGGTGCAGGCGAACATCCAGTTTGGCCTGCAGAGAAGCAAGCTCCCGACGCAGGCGCCAGCGAAGCCGAGGAAACTCATACCTTCCCCGAGTACTAGACTCAGCTGCAGGAACGCCACCAGATCAAGATGTCCCAGGAAGCTGAGCGAATAGCCGCTCTGAAAGAGAGAAGAGCCGTGTCCCGCTCCAAGCCCAAGGGGAAGAAAGACTCCCTGATCATCAAAGAAATTACTTCCCGCAACGAGGATGCAGAGGAGCTCCCCGAGGAAGGCGTACCAGCTATCCTCGACCGAGTAGGCTATATCGAGAAGGTCTGGGACAGTACAAAACTTGGCCACGCCGCATGGGACGGTACCGAGCTGCGAAACCTCGACAACTACCGGACAGAGTGGAACAAGGCCGACATCGGCCCTGTTGGCATGGCTGTAGCCGGACCTTGCAGTACTTTGGTCAGCAAGCTGTTTGTTCTTTGCAAAAACATCAAAGACATCGAGCAGAGCTATGTGGTAAGTACCTTTTTTGTTTTGATCTTTCCGAGTTGCCAGATTTCTTCTTCACCTCTCTTCTCTTATCCACTACCCAGTCCCCGAGATTTGGGCCGAGTAGGTAAGGCTCCACCGAGTTTCCATCTACTCGGGCCAAATCTTCCAAACTCATCAAATTTCTTTCTTCTCTGCAGGATAGCGTCCAGGAGAGGACCAAGGTCTTCCGCTAGCTCCTGTGGTCTCATCGCCAAGTTCGAGACAGGAACCGGGTGTTGGAGTTCAAGAAGAGCGAGATGGACGCTATGGAGAAGAATTCCATGGACAACACTATCAAACTGTCCACTATTGAAAGTAAGCTTCTAGCATTTCGGTTTGTGCATTTTTTGATTACGCCCGTTTTTTGCTTTTTTGCTCAGTCATTGTCATCTCTGTAGGTGAGCTCAAGGCGCTCGTTGATAGGCACCTGGACTGTGAGGTCATGGCTGCCTCCGCTCAGAGCATGATCTCTAGACTAGAAGGTGAGCTACTCCTTCTCTGTTCCCTTCACCTAGCTTGCTACTGCTTGCTCACTTACCTAACTTGCTGCTGCTTGCTCACTTGCCTAACTTTCTGCTTTATCCGCAGAAGAATACAAGAAATTCTGAGAGGAACATCTGCAATGCCTCACTCCAGCTGAAGCGCATCACCAAGTGCAGGTCCGTGAGGCCGAGAAGGCGGAATTCGAGAAACTCCAGGTTGAGCTTACCGAAGCACTCAAAACTGCAATCGACACCGTCACCGAAAAGAACGACATGGAGAGACGGGCCGCTGCCGAGAAGCAGGAACTCGAGAGAGAGATCACAACTCTAAAAGAAAGGAACCAAGCTCTCGAGGGCATAGTCAATGACTCGCGCCGCATCCAGGATAAGCAGATCCGGGAAGCAGACGACTGGAGGACCAAGCTGGGAGCCCTTGTGCTAGAAATGGCTTGTGAGTTGCCGCTACCCTTCACCTTGTTTAGTTTTTTACCCTTCTATCTGCTTCTACTCAGTCTCTCTTCTTCTCGGTTACCCTTTCTGACCCCAACCAGGATTTCCCGATCCAGATATCTTCCCGGACCTTAGTGTCGCCGCTGAAACCGCTATGGAGAAAGCGAGAAGGGCCACGGCAGCAGCTGGTCTGAGTGTTGATGACACCTCCAGCATCGATGATCATCTCGTCAACCTCAAGACCCGGGTACACTCCCTCAAAGGCTTGGGTACCTCCATGGTGTCCACTGCAATGAAGCTGCACAAACTGTTCTGGCCAGAACGAGCTGTCCCGGATACCATCAGCGACATGCCAGCCAACCTGGATCATCTCAAGGAGGAGCTGAAGAAATGGCGCGCTTCCGCAGCCCGGGTGCTGGAGCTGACGAAACCCTCCACTTCATCCTATCCTGATATGAAAATCTAGACCTTGACAGGATTGGCACCTGCAGAAATGGCTCCAAGTGGACTGGGCGTCCTGAGTGCGTCCTACGCCGAAAGGAAGTGGCGTACGAGATTGACTCCTATGCTGAGACCAGCCAATACATCGACGGCCCCACCGAGCCGGATACCGATGTTGATGAAGAGGAGGAGGAGGGGGAAGCCGAGTTCAACGAAGATGCCGACGAAGACCACATCCGAGATGACAAGGAAGCTGAGCAGGAGGAGGCCAAGCACGAAGAGGACGAACAAGAGGAGACCGAGTAGCGCGGCACCGCGGAGGACTCCAGGATGGAAGCCAATCCGGAGACCGAGCAGCCGAACCCGTCGCGCAGGAGGTGGTTGTCACCATCGAGATGGTGATTGATGACCCCGCTCCCGAGTTGGGCGCGACCGGGGCTGCGACCGGAACCGCCACCTCCGAGCTCTACCCTCTTCCCAGCGCTTCCATCACTCAGGCCTCCAACTCTGCATCGGAGCCAATTTCCGCTGCTCCAACTTCTTCTGCGGCCGAGCCTGCGTCTACAACTACTGCCTCCGAGCCAGTGGCGCCTACCAGCACCAACTCGGATACCACCACCTCCACCGTCGTCTAAATTCCTGCACTTTTTATCCTAAAACACTTATCAGATCCCCGGGATGCCGGGTGTAGATGTAATCAATACACTTGTGTTTTCTCTCGAGACTCAGTTTTATTTGATTCACTTTTAGCAAGACTGGCTTAATGCCGGATTGCGTTATAATGCAAGTCCCCGAGTTGCATTTCTCTTCCACTTGTCTTTTTGTCTTTGCTCTTACCTGCCACTTGTGGCTTTTTGGTAGTCGAGACCAAGTTTCAGATACTCAACCACCTTGAAATTTGGATTCTAACGCTGCCCACCACTTAGCCGAAAAGAAAACAAAGAAGTAAAAACACCCTACTCGGTTGCTACACTTTTCTTTTCCTTAGCCATTTTTCATGTGTTTATTGACCTTTGGTTTGTTCTCTTGCTTGCCATGAAGCCGGGTTGCGGACAGCAGCAGATTCGAAGAGTTGGCCCTTGGGTTTAAACACACTACTAGATATGCGCATGAAATTCTAAGTAGACCAACCGAGTAGACAAAGGAAGTAAAGTAAACAACACAAGGCAAGTTTTAGCACAGGTAGTCCCCGAGTTCGAATTCGGAGTGCCAACTTGAATTTTAACTCGGTTAAGAAGATACATACAATGTTTGCTCATGAATGAAAACGGCGGAGTAGAGCTACATTCAAGGGACGTTTGGATTCCTCTCCGGCTCTATCCGGCCTGTTCTTCTGCGGTGCCCGTGCGTCAACTAGATAGTAGGCATCATTGTGCAGAGCCTTGCTCACAATGAAAGGCCCTTCCCACGGAGGGGATAGCTTGTGCGTCCCGGCCGTGCGCTGCACGAGACTTAGGACCATGTCTCCTTCTCGGAAAACCCTTGGGTTTACTTTCCGGCTATGATAACGCCTCAGGCTTTGCTAATCTATGGATGAACGTGACAGAGTTAACTCTCTTGCTTCTTCTAGCAGGCCAACGTCATTTTCTCGAGCTTCTCTCGCCTCTTTTTCAGTGTAGAGTGTTACTCTGGGCGAGTCATGCTCTAGGTCAGTGAGCAACACGGCCTCAGCTCCATATACCAGGAAGAATGGTGTGTATCTGGTTGATCGGTTAGGGGTAGTCCTTAGAATCCACAACACCGCCGGCAACTCGTCCAGCCAACAACCAGTGGTTCGCTGTAATGGCTCAATTAGCCTTGGCTTTATCCTGGATAGGACCATGCCATTTGCTCTTTCAACCTGCCCATTTGAGGCCGGATGCGCAACGGATGCAACATCTAGCCGGATCCGCTTCTCCTTGCAGAATCTTGCAAACGCACCCTCAGCAAAGTTTGTGCCATTATGAGTGATGATGCTGTGCGGGTAGCCGTATCTCAGAATGATATCCTTGAGGGAGCTCACAGATGTGACTCCATCACACTTTCGAATAGGCTTGACCTCAATCCACTTGGTGAATTTATCAACCATGACCAAAATGTGAGTCATGTTGCCTTTAGCCTGCTTGAAAGGGCCCACTGTCGTGGTGGTGTCACGACAGATGCCATAGGATGGCTAAAGATGTGGGGACGAAGGACGCTGGAGGTGGTCGGGGAGGGATCACGCGACGAGTAGCCGCGTGAGGTACGAAGTAAACACTGCAAACAACACGATCTACCCAGGTTCAGGGCCCTCGTGAGGAGGTAAAACCCCTACTCCTGCCTTTCTCTATGTATTCTGGTGTCTCACCGAGTAGCCACAGTACAATGTTCTTGCTACCGAGTAGCCACTCTTCTCTCTCCGTGATGAACTAGGTCAAGAATTAGGTCACGATGTGTTCTAACATGCGATCCCTCATGCGATCCCTCATGCAGGAGGCGGCGGGGCACCTTATATACACGGTGCCCAGCCAGGTACGTCCAAACATGGACAAGTGTCGACATAGTGTGCACTTCGTCCTTCTTCCGAGTTCCCGCTGACAGCTTTGGTTCCTAATCTTGGCTGAATCCGGAAAGTCGTTGGGCAAAACCAAGGGGAAAGACTGGTATCACTGTGCCAAACACAGAGTAGGGCCCCCTTATCCTGCGACGGCCTGCTTCCATGCTGTCACTGTCAGGCAGGCCGGTCCCAGATGAACAGTAGTTCGAATAGTGCCAAGTACGGACCCAGGATACGCGGGATCCTGTGTCAGAACGGCTCCTTTGACTTCTGGCCCGAGTAGGTTCCCGCCAATTTTACTCGGGCCAACTCTTCTACTCGAATGGACAGAACTTGATTGATTCTTTCTTCTGGTCATCTTGAGGTGAGACCGAGTAGCAGTCGACCGGGTAGCAAGTACCGGGTAGGCGGCTACTCGACCAAACCTCTCTTCTGATAGCTGCTTTTACCACTTGTCTTTACCCTACTCGGGGGTAACCCCCCGACATCAGTCCCCGAAGCTGGTAGAGTCTTGCGAACTCGTTCACTAGGCTCTGCCAGCTTAAAACCAATCTTTGCAACATAGCCCTTGAACCTCAAGATGCCGAGTAAAACCTCCGAGTAGCACTCTGGAAAGTACCTTGGGTCTCCTCTTTTCCGAATAGGGCTAGTTTCCTTCTCTGTGTCTGAGTAAAAGGACTTTGAGAAATTCATAAGCAGAGTCTCTGCAGCGCAGAGCACAATCCAGCCTTCCGTGTCGCAACTGGACACGCGTCAAGCATCCGCGACCCCGACGTCTCGCTGCCCAGGACACGACGTGCCACGCGCCCAGTTTTCACGGGGTGGGCCCCCCGGCTCGTCATGTCCCATCAAGCGCAGTAATAGGCCACGATCTGGTCGTGGGATCAACTGTGGCCGTTACGCGCGCGTTCCGCGCTTGCGTGCGTTTCTATCCGGCCACATGCCCCACCACACGAGAATTATGGCCACGATCGATCCCACTACCCCGATGGTAACGGTAATCCGAGGCGAGGGTATAAATACCCCCACCGGTAACTTCCCCTTCTTCCTCCTCCGCACTTTCCTCTTTCTCTGCCCTGTTTCTTTCTTCTCCGCCGAGCTCTCCGCCGCCGCGCAACTGTTTGCGCTGCTGCGGATTCGTTCTCTCCACCCAATTCCTCCAACTTCCACCACCTTCTCGCTCGTTGCCATGGCTGCTCGCGCCGGCTGGGCTGGTTCTGATGTTACCGTCGACGACTGCTCCTGGCTCGTGAACACCCGGAGGGTTCCTCCTGGTGTTTAGTGCCGGCCGTCCGACGGCGAACTCGTTCCGGCCCCGCGGGAGGGCGAGCATGTCGTCTTCCTCGCGCACTTCGCGCGAGGATTCGGCCTGCCGGCATCCGATTTTCTCCGTTCCTTCCTGGATCACTTCGGTGTTCAGATGCATCACCTCCCTCCGAATGCGGTCGTCTTCCTCGCCTATCATACCGTGGTGTGCGAGGCCTTTCTCGGTGTCCGCCCCACGGTACAGACGTGGCTGAAGTACTTCCATCTCCGTCAGCAGAGCAAGGGGAAGAAGGATGGCGCGGCCACTGGCAGTCGGGTAACCGACACCGGCAGCGCCATGATGCTGCAGCGGACGGGAACCAACCACCCTCGCATCAAGGGCTTGGATTCCGTCCGTATGTGGCAGAAATCTTTCCTTTACGTGAAGAACATCCCCGCCACGAAGGGGGGGACCGGTGACGGACCGCATCAACCTGCCCGCCTGGAGCAACCGAGCTCTGTCTGGGCAGAACTGGAAGACGAAGCCCTCCAACGACCGCAACGCCGTGCAGATGGAGGAGCGGCTTGCTGCGCTAATTGGAGAGGGCCTCAAGAGCGATGACCCCGTCTCCTGCTGGATCCGGAACCGGGTGCTGCCTCTGCAGCAGCGCTCCCACCCAATGTGCTACCTGGGAGGCCCCCGCGACTGCACTCGGACGACCACGTTCGAGCTCAGCAACACGGAAGTCGCCGCGCACGCAAGGTCCATCCTGACCACGGGCCTCCGAGATAACTGGCAGTATGGGTTCATCCCCTTCAGCCGCACGAAGCCGATTCCACGGGTACGTTCTCCTTACTCTGCCTCCCGTATACATGTAATCCGAGTAGATAACCTTCTTTCCTTGCCACGACTAGCAATTACATTCCGCGCCGAGTAGAGCACTCTGCAGAACTGCCTAGGCTTAGTATGCTTGGTGTTTGCACGCCTTGCCGAGTAGCATACTTAGGAGAAATGCTTAGGCTTAATGTGCTTGTTGTCTGCACGCCTTGCCGAGTAGAACACTTAGCAAATTTCCCTAGGCTCAGTGTGCTTTGTGTTTGCACGCCTATCCGGGTAGAATGCTTTCTCGCTACTCGGCTAATTCGCAATGTTTCTCCGTCTTTCAGGTCCTTGACCGCCAGCTGGCTGAAAGCTGCGAACGCTTCGAGGGCAATTGGTCAGATGACCGAGAAGAAGACAACCAGGCCTCCCTCGAGACCGCGGATCAGATCAATCTTCCTCATTCCCCTTCGACAGAGAAGCAGCATGCCGAAACATCTCTACGCGATTGGTCCGATGACGAGCTAGGAGGTAACTGAATTCACGCTTTCTGTCTGCGAGAAACACTAACCCTTTGCCTGCTGTTTCTGAAGTGTTTTTCTTCCTCTCGATTTCGCAGATGCTGCAGATGCTGAGGATGATGACGCGGATGAGGACGAGAGAGCCCTTGAGGCCAATCCTCTATCCGTCGCCGCTCCTGTTACCCGCAAGCGGACAGGCAGTGGCGCCTTAGAGCCCCCCGCCAAGAAGAAGAAACCATCCGAGAAGACGACCAAAAAGGTCGTGAAGAGAACAAGACGAATGATTCCCTCCACCAAAGCGTAAGTTTCTTCTCGGTTAATTCCCAATTTTGTACTTCGCTGTTTCTCTTAATCTTCCTCTGCCTCCCTCTAATTTCTGATTTTACCTTTCTCATCAGAGCTCCCTTAGATGCGAATGCTGCTTTCGCGCCTGACCAGGCCAAGAAGCAAGCTGCCATCGACGTCGACAAGGTTGTCGACCTCGAGGGCGATGAGGCCGACACCACCAACACAGGGACCATCAATGCCCCAGACGCCGAGGCTGAGCAACAGTCCCGCGCAGATCCAGATGCGCAGGATGCCGCTCACCAGGACATGCCCCCTTCTCCTCCGGCTAGCACCGCCGAGGAGAACCAAGATCGAGACCAGGAGATGCGCGACGACGCCGCCCTTGAGCGGCGGGAAGAAGGGGAGGAGCAGCCAGCAACAGGGGCTGCTGGACAAGAAGACCCCGCGGCCCAACCGCGGGTAGAAGAGATGGATGCCTCACAGCCAGATCCCGCTGCCGAGCAGCGGGTAGAAGACGCAACTGGGCATTACCCTCTGAGCGGCATGCAACCAGTCGCCGCGCAGGGTATCGCCCAGCCTGATGCCGCACCGGATAGAGCGCCCCTGGTGCCACCAACAGATCAGGGTAGCGCTCAGCCTGATTCCTCCTCGGTGCAGACAACCGACGCTGCACCCAGCCCTCCGGCTAGGCCGCTTACAAGGAAGAGTGCCCAAGATGCTGCAGAGAAGGAGGCAGCCGAGAAGAAGGCCACCGAGAAGGAGAAGGCTGAGGAGAAGAAGACCGAGAAGCAGAAAGCCGAGAAGTCGGTTGTCGCGAAGCCAACTGCCCAGAAGGAGAAGACGAAGAAGCGGGCTGCCGACATGCCGCCGCCAACATCAACTGGCCAGTCCAGGCAGCTGGTTATCCGCAATCCCAATGCGGTTCCTGCCGCCGCTACTATAGCTGATCAGCCTTGCTACCCTGATTACATGGTGAAGGTTAGCCAACAGCACCAGGTCGGCTTCTCCCCCACAGACCGGAATCTTGCTCTTCAGAAAGGGAGGAAAGCCGTGGCAGTGGACTCCAGGCCCCCGCCCCAAATCAAGACAAGTCTGTCTCCATTGATTCTCGGGGAGCTCAAGACCAGGCGATAACGTCCCAGAGCCTCGAGCAAGTGCTCGACCTGATCGGCTTCATCGACGCCAAGTGGGACAACAAAGTTCTCGGCAACCCCAACTGGAACGGCATCGATCTGGGCGACATCGACCATATGCGTCAGGATTGGAACAAGGTGGACTTGGGTTGCAAACCCATGACCGTCTCGACCACCTCTGCTACACTTGCTGCCAAGATGTTCGTGCACCGCAAGAACGCAGAAGATCTCGAGCAGTCTTACGCGGTAAGCCTTAACTTATCCTTTCTGAGTTGCATCTTTTCTTCTTTTCTACTCGTCTTCCTTTTCCTTAGCCATCACCCAGTCCCCGAGATTCTGGCCGAGTAGACAAATACTCTCTCGAGTAACCGTCTTCTCGGGTTGAATCTCAACTTCTTTGTCTGATTCATCTTCTTTCCTCTTTTCAGAACAGCGTACTGAAGCGGACTAACTTGCACCGTCAACTTCTCTGGAATCATGCCATTGCCAAGAGACGCATTGCTGCCTTGGAGAAAGAGAAAGTGAGCGCCGAGGAAGCCGACAAGGAAGTAATGAACAACACCATGAGGCTGTCTGAAGTTGAAGGTACGCTTCTAGCTACGCGGTTCTTGCGTTTTTTGTTTACGCCCGCTTCTGCTTTTTTGCTTTAACCATTTCTACTCCGCAGGGAAACTGAAAGCCCTGGCTGACGAGCACGCGAACTGTCGTGCCTTTGTTGAGAATGGCGAGGCCACCATCAAGAAGCTTGAAGGTAAACCACTGTCTACTCGGTTTGCCCTTGTGTCTGTTTCTTTTGCTTTTCCGCTGATCGTGATTCTGCTTTCCGCAGAAGATCATAAGAAATTTGCCGAGGAGCATCAAGATTGCCTCAAGCCTGCCGAGGTGGAGGTGCGACTAGCAAGCCAATCTGCAGCTCTGCAGAGTGCGCACGCTACCGAGATGGAGAATCTGCAACTCCAGCTGCAGAAGGCACTCCAGGATGCTATCAAGCTTGGTGCCGAGAGGGACAGAGTCATCGCCGAGAAGGCAAAGGCCGAGACAACAGCCAATGCCAAGGTGAAAGCCCTCGAGCAGGAGTGCGAGGTGCTGACAAAAGCCAATGCTGGGCTCTTTACTCAGCTGGAGGGGCTCCGCTTTCTCGAGGAGAAGCATGTATCCAATGAAGAAGCATGGAAGAGCCAGCTGCAGGGGCTGCGCCACGAGTTGAATCGTAAGTTTTCTCCTTTCTGCATCTCTTCTTCTCGGTCCTACCTCCTCTCTAATTCTGTTACTGAATTTCTCATTTGCTTCTTGCAGAAATCTTCCCTGACATCGTGTCCTCTTGTGCGCCTGCTTTGGCCAAGGCCCAAGCAGCTCGTATTGAGAAGGGCGAGGCTGCGGACATCAGAGCCGAGATCGAGGATAGCATGCTGGTGATGTGAGGGCAGTTTGAACGCCTAGCCGGCGTGGGCACTGACCTGGTGCGCACCGGCTTCCAGCTCCACAAGCTCTTCTGGCCCCAGGATCCTGCGCCAACAACTATTTGTGGCCTTGCTCTGAAGCTGCGCAACGTGAAGGCCGAATTGAAGAAGTGGCGCGCCTCGGGAGCTCGGGCGGGTGCTGATTTGATGCTGCTCTGCGTCGCCTCCTGGTACGAGAACTTGAACATGCAGATTATCCGCGGGAAGCGCGCCAATTCCAAGTGGGAGACGGGTCCCAGCTGCGTGACCATGCGCAAGCTGATTGCGCATGAGGTTGCGGAGTATGCTGACACGGCAACCTTCATCGATGGCCTCACTGAACCCGACACCGAGGTGGAGGAGGACGAGGAGGAGGACGAAGAATCAGATTCCGAGCTGGACTTGGGCTTTTTCGATTCACCAAGGAGCAAGGCCGGGAAAGGGAAGGCCGCGGTCGTCGCGAGTAGCGATGAAGAGGTCGAGGAGATCGACACAGCCGCCCTCGAGTTTGGCACCTCATCAGGAGCCGCCCTTGACGACACGGTACGCCCCCACGGCCAAGCTTCTGGTTCTTCCTTGGCAACAGGACCTGTCTCGGTGGCCACGACCACCTCAGACCAGGTAGCCACCGAGCACGACTCCAGCGCCGAAGAGGAAGCCGCGAAGACAGCTGATGCCAGCTCAGAGGCGGAGGCGACCAAGACCACCACAGAAAATGAAGCCGCCAAGGCCAGCACCGACAACACCGCTTCCTCAACATGATTTTATCCTGCAAACTTTTTACTCAAACACTTATCAGATCCCCGGGATGCCGGGAGCAAATGTATCAGACTATTTATCTTGTTGCTTGCTACTCAATTTTATTCCCACTTGGTATTTGTTACTTTTGATTTAGTCAATTTGAGCAGCCCTGGCTCGATGCCGAGTTGCGTTAGTATACGAGTCCCCGAGTTGCATTTCTTATTCACTCTACCTTTTCGTCTCAGCTCTACCCGCAACTTGTTGCTTTTTTGGTATTCGAGTCACAAGAGTTAAAGAGTAGAGCTGCAAATACTTAGCCGCTTAGAAACAATCATAGTAACGCAGCCCACCACTTAGCCGAAAAGACAAGACACAGAACAGTAATAAAAGCACCCTACTCGGTTCCTGCACTCTTCTTTTCCTTAGTAATTTTTCTTGTGCTCATGGACCTTTTGCTTGTTCTCTTGCTTGCCATGAAGCTGGGTTTCGGACAGCAGCAAAGTCGAAGAGTTGGCATGTAGGTTTAAACACAGTACTCAATGTACCTTTGAATTTTGAAGTAGAGCAACCGAATAGGCAAAAGGTAAAGCCGAGTAAAAACACTTAGAGCAATTGTGGACGAGGGCAGTCCCCGAGATCAATTTCAGATTGCAGAGTAGAATTTCAACTCGGATAAGAGGGTGCATACACATCTTTGCTCACGAATGAAAACGACGAAGTAGAGCTACATTCCAAGGGCGCTTGGTTTCCTCTCCAGCTTTATCTGCCCTGTTCGCCTGTGGTGGACGCGCATCTATAAGATAGTAAGCATCGTTGTGCAGCGCTTTGCTCACAATGAAAGGCCCTTCCCATGGAGGAGACAACTTGTGCATCCCGGCTGTGCGCTGCACAAGCCTAAGGACCATGTCTCCTTCTCGGAAAACCCTTGGGTTCACCTTTCGGCTATGATAACGCCGCAGGTTTTGCTGGTAGATAGCCGAACGCGACAGAGTCAGCTCTCTTGCTTCTTCAAGCAGGTCAACGTCGTCTTCTCGAGCTTCTCTCGCCTCCACCTCAGTGTAGAGGGTTACTCGGGGGGAGTCATGCTCTAAGTCTATTGGCAACACGGCCTCAGCCCCGTATACCAAGAAGAATGGCGTGTAGCCGGTTGACCGGTTAGGGGTAGTCCTTAGACTCCACAACACCGCTGGTAACTCGTCTAACCAACACCCAGGTGTTTTCAGCAGTGGCTCCATCAGCCTTGGCTTTATACCTGCCAGTACCATGCCGTTTGCTCTTTCAACTTGCCCATTGGAAGCGGGATGCGCGACTGACGCAACGTCTAGTCGGATATGCTTATCTCTGCAGAACCGCACCATTGCTCCCTCAGCAAAATTTGTGCCGTTGTTGGTGATGATGTTGTGCGGGTAGCCATATCTCAGGATCACATCCTTCACGAATTTCACAGCTGTGGCCCCATCGCACCTCCGAATAGGCTTCACCTCGATCCACTTGGTGAACTTATCTACCATGACCAGGATGTGAGTCATGTTGCCTCTAGCCGGCTGGAAGGGCCCGACCATGTCCAAACACCAAACAGCAAATGGCCAAGTGATAGGAATTGTTTTCAACTCGGAAGCAGGCATGTGAATCTTACTTGCGAACATCTGGCAGCCATTGCACTTTCTCACGATGTCCTCAGCTTGCTGCAGTGCTGTGAGCCAGTAGAAACCATGCCGAAAAGCTTTCTTGACCAATGCCCGAGAAGAGGCATGGTGCCCGCATTCTCCTTGGTGTATCTCTACCAGAATTTCTTCTCCTTCCGCTGGGTCCACACAACGTTGCAGCACGCCGGTGGCACTTCTCTTGTGCAGCACATCTCGGACTATAGTGTAGCCCTTGGATCTTCTCTGAATCTGTCTTGCAGCCACCTCATCTTCTGGCAGAGTACCGTCCCTCAGAAAGGATAATATGGGCATGGCCCAACTCGGTGTCTCCCGTGTGGGAAACACTGGTTCGTCCACTTCCATTGGGACGGGTACCTCTGGTTGCTCTTTAGGGATGGGGGCACTTCTCTGAAGCCCAGACCGATTAGCAAGGACTTCCTCAATGAATGCGACAGTCCCCGGGTTGAGGACAACAGTCCCCGAGTAAGGAGTGGCAGTCCCCGAGTAAGGAATGACAGTCCCCGAGTAGAGGACGGCAGTCCCTGGGTTTCCTGTAGTATTCTCCCAGTCAATCTCCATGGGATCAGATTCCTCACTTGGCAGAGAAGGAACAAATATGGACTCCGAGTTGGGAGAAGGCTTGATGGATGGCTTCCTCAAGTGCTCCAAGGCGACTCCAGCCGGGATGGATTGCCGAGAGGATCCCAACTTGGATAACTCATCTGCTGCTTCGTTCTCTGCTCGGTGAATGTGCTGGAACTCACAGCCTTCGAAGAAACCAGTCATAGACTGCACCAGGAAGCGATATGATGCCATGTTGGCATCTAGAGCATCCCATGTACCAGAGATTTGCTGCACCACCAGATCTGAATCACCATAGCATATAATGCGCTGCACGCCAACCTCCTTGGCTACTCGCAAGCCATGCACCACTGCCTCGTTCTCTGCTACATTGTTGGACGCCTTGAAGTGGATCTGCAGCACATACTTGAGTTGATCTCGCTTGGGTGACGTAAGCACTACGCCAGCACCAAGACCTTCCTTCACCTTCGAGCCATCAAAGTGCATTTTCCAGTAATTGGAAACCGGAGCAGGAGGTTCATACTGCACCTCGGCCCAATCCACCAGGAATTCCGCCAGAATCTGAGACTTGATGGCTTCTCTTCTCGCGTACGCGGGTGCGTACGCAGCCAGCTCGATTGCCCACTTGGCTACTCTGCCACTCGCCTCCTTGTTACCCATGATATCCGAGATGGGAGCAGAGCTCACAACCGTGATAGGGTGTTCTTGGAAATAATGCTTTAGCTTCTTGGCGCCCAGGTACACGCCGTAGGTCATCTTTTGATAGTGCGGGTAGTTTTGCTTGGAACTGGACAGCACTTCACTGAGATAGTACACTGGGCGCTGCACACTCTTGCCCTCTTCTTCTCGTTCCACCACAATCACCACACTGACTACTCGGTTAGTCGCAGCAATGTACAGCAGCATTGGCTCCTTGGGTAGCGGACTAGCCAAGATGGGAGCACTAGCCAGCATTGCTTTCAGCTCATTGAATGCCACATCCGCTTGCGGAGTCCAGACAAACTTGTCACTTTTCTTCATCAATTGGTACAGAGGCAGTGCCTTCTCGCCCATTCGGCCCAGAAAACGGCTCAGAGATGCTAAGCAACCAGTGAACTTCTGTACATCCTTCAGTGATCTCGGCAAAGACATGCTCTCAATAGCTTTTATCTTTGAAGGGTTGGCCTCAATGCCCTGACTAGACACCAGGAAGCCGAGTAGCTTGCCAGCCGGGACACCAAAGGTGCACTTACTCGGATTCAGCTTCATTTTGTACTTGCGTAGGTTAGCAAAGGTTTCCTCCAGGTCGGCAAGCAGAGTATGTGTTTTATTCGTTTTGATGACAATGTCATCTACGTACACCTGCACATTCTTGCCGAGCTGGTCGTGCAAGCATTTCTGCATGCATCTCTGATAGGTTGCACCCGCATTCCTCAAGCCAAAACACATGACACGATAGCAATAAGCCCCGTACGGGGTAATGAAAGCAGTCTTTATTTGATCAGCAGGATTGAGTGCAATCTGGTGGAAACCAGAGTAGGCATCTATGAAAGACAACAGTTCACAACCAGCAGTGGAATCGATCACCTGATCGATGCGAGGTAGCGGGAAGGGATCCTTGGGGCATGCCTTGTTCAAGTCGGTGTAGTCGACGCACATGCGCCATGCAGTGGCAGCCTTGGGATCCTCCTTCTTCTTCTCGACCATGACCGGGTTGGCTAGCCAATCCGGATGCAGCACCTCCATGATGAAATTGCTTATCAGTAACTTGGTGATCTGGTCACCAATGGCCTTCCTTCTCTCATCTCCGAAGCGGCGCATAGCCTGCTTCACTGGCTTGGCGTCAGGACGCACATGTAATGAGTGCTCAACCAACTCCCTCGGGACTCCTGGTAGATCTTCATTGGACCAGGCGAATACATCTCGATTCTCACGGAGGAAGTGGATGAGCTCGCTTTCCTATTTCTCCGCCAACCCGGAGCCAATGATGGCTACGCGGTCGGGGAACTCGGGGTCGACCTGGACCTTCTTGGTCTCCTGAGATGCCTGGAATGCGGTCCCGTGTTGGGTACTCGGCACGCCTTGCGCGCCAGCTTGCGCGGATTGCACCATAGCCACCACCTCATACATCTTCTTCTTCTCGGCAGCAATCACCATCGACTCCGCTAGCTGGGAACCAGCAGAGGCACAGTCCATGGACTTCTTGTAATCACCAGAGATAGTAATTATGCCATTGGGACCAGGGATCTTCATCTTCAGATATGCAACATGGGTAGAGGCCATGAACTTGCTCAGAGCAGGCCTGCCGAGTAGAGCATGGTAAGGACTCTGATGATCAACCACCTCGAACTGCAGGCGCTCTGTGCGGCAGTTATCCCTGGTGCCGAATAGCACATCTATCCATACTCGGCCAATCGGGTTGCACGAGATCCCGGGCACAATGCCATGGAAAGTGGTCTTGCTGGGCATCATCATGTTCTCGGCCAGGCCAAGCTTCTCAAGGGTGTCTTTGTACACGATGTTGATGCTGCTGCCGTTGTCAATCAGCACCTTGCTGAACCTCACATTCTTCTCGGGACCCAGGAAGGTAGGATCCAGCACCAAGGCATAGCTACCCGGATTGGGCATCACCTTGGGATGATCTACTCGGGACCACCTGATCTCCTGGTCACACCAATACATGTAGTGAGGGACAGCCGGAATTACTGCGTTGACCTCCATGGCACGCCTGTGCTGTGATTGCTTGTCGACTGGCTCAGAGGTGAAGATCATGTAGCTCTCGTGGTGTTCTTGGTACTGGTTGGAGCCTCCGCCCCCATTGTTGCCGTTGTTGTTGTTGCCCTGGTAGTTGTTGTTGTTGCCTCTGTTGTTGTTGTTGCGGTTGTAGTAGTTGTTGTTGTTGCGGTAGCCCTCATTGTTGAAGTGACGGTTGGCTCCTAAAGCCACCTGGTTCACATTCTCTCTTCTCGGGTACACTGGCGGCCGAGCTGCGGGTGTGCGAGTAGGCTGCACATTGGCATTGGCCGCTGGCAGAGGAGGAGGAGGAGGCAAGCCATCATTCTTGATCACATCCCACCACTCGCACTGCCGAGTAGTGTGGTTGGCAGGCCTTGAGGGGTGGTGAGTGTGAAAACTGCATGGGCCATCCTTCATGTCGTCAAAGACGAACTTCTTCGGCTGCTCGGAGTTTCCGCTACCCGACTGAGAGGTGTGAAATGGTTTCTTGTTGCCTTGGCCCTGGTTTTGCCCGTAGGCTCCAGCAGGTTTCTGCCTTTGGCTGCCACCAGCTCCAACAGTCACTGCATTCACCTCTTCAGGATCATACCGAGTATCTATTCGGCGCTTGTTGCGGAACTCGTTGCGCTTGCTGTTGCTGAAGTTTCTTCTCGGCTCAGAGGAGTCCATCAGGGGCTGAGTAGGATCACCGAGTGCGTACTGATCCGCAATCTTGATGGTCTCCGCCGGAGTGTTCGCCATCTCCCTATGCAATCTCTGCCACAACATGCTGCCATGCCTGCATCCCTGCGCAAACCAAGTGATGGCCTGGGCTTCATTCACACCCTCACAGGTGTTCCTCAATGTACTCCACCGAGTAAGGTACTCGCGGTCTGTCTCGTCTTCTCGCTGCCTGCAAGCGGATAGCTGCTGTGGCCTATTCGGCCTCTTGTATGTGCTCGTGAAGTTGCTGATGAAGGCATCCGAGAAGTCCAGCCAGCAATTGATGCTGTTCTTGGGCAAGTTGTTGAGCCAAGTGCGAGCTGGACCCTCTAGCATCTGTGGGACATAGCGCACTGCCCATCTCCGGTTGCCGTTTGCGATATGAACCGCGGTGACATAATCATTGAGCCAATCTTCCGGCTTGGTGCTGCCATTGTAGCTCTTGGTGCCCCTTGCGAGCTGGAAGTTCTTCACGGACGGCTCGTTCATGATGCGCGGGCCAAAGCACTCGGGGCCAGGAGGACCCGTGTTCTCCAGCCGCGCCGACAAGCTGATCCGGTCCAGCTGATGCCTCGCATCTCCAGGCGCCAGCATGCGCTCGCCAACACGATCATGGACATCATAGCCAGCCATTTCCATGGCCGAGTAGCCATCATCATATCTGTCCACCTGCACAGCTGCAGGCTGCTCCACCGGGTTGGCGACTGGCGCCACTGCTCGCGGCTGCTGCCTCTGCCGAGTAGGCTGAGCTGCGGGTTGCCGAGAAGGACCTGGACGCGCTCCATCTCGGGCCTGGCTTTGAGCTTGATGGGCTTGAGAGCCTGCTCTTGCAGCGTTGTGTTCCTGCCCGGGCTGCTGCGGCACAGCAAGCTGTCTCGCGGCAGCAGCCGGGTCATACACCTGCATTTGCCTATCTCTGGCCGAACGTCCGCTGCGGCTCTTCTCACGGCTGGGGTGCGGAGACGAGGCCTGATCGTTAGATCTAGCCGCGTGCGAGTGCACCCCCTACGAAGCCCCAGCACCCGGGTTGGCCTTCCGGAACTCCTCATTCTGCCTAGCAGCCTCCAACACCAACTCGTTGAGCCTTTCCTGCTGCCTAACGCGCGCGTCGCCGTCAAGACGAGGCAACTCGGCAGCTACAGCCTCTGCAGCTCTAAGTGTCTTGGCGGGTGTGCTATATCTGGGCCTGGTGGAGGTGTTCGCGGTGGCGGACTGAGCAGGAACCTCTACAACTGTCGCCATCTCGGCACCAAGGTTGCGCCGCGTGGCGCCTACTCTGCTAGCCCTCCTAGTGACTGGCGTGAAGCCGTGAGCCTTGTTGTACTCGAGCTGATCTAGACTCAACTCCAACCTCACCTTATCCAACTCCGCCTGCTCGGCAAGCAGCTCCAGGCGCTGCCGCTCGAGCTGCTCCTTCATGGCTAGAAGCTCGATGTCGGTGGGAGTCGGCATGCCCAGTCCCCCAGCCGACGCGGGAATGGTCGGAGTAGTGGAAGGCGGCAAGTTGCACTCCTTCTCGTAGGGCCGGTGAGTCCTGCCACCAGCGCTTGGTGCGGCAAGATCCTCGACGACGGCCGCAGCGCCAGTAGCGGTTGCGCCTGCGTTTGCCGCCAAGCCAGTCACCATCACCTCGGCGCGGTCCGCAGAACGGCACGCGGGCCTTTCGCGAGCAGCGATCACCGCGGGAGGATCCTCCGCGTCATGCACCAGCTCGGGGTACGCGCGGTTGGCGACGGTGGCGACGTAGACGAGGTTTGAGCCGAAGGAGATCACCGAGCCGCCCTCCGGCATGGCCCTGCCGCCGAAATCGCCGGTGTTGTCGGTGACGAAGTCGAAGGAGCCGAATCTGTGGACAAGGCCACAGACTACACGCTCCGCTGAAGAAGATCCCGTCCGAACAGAAACTCCAGCCAGCGCCGCTGGTTGCCCCATGGTGGGCGCCAACTGTCGTGGTGGTGTCACGGCAGATGCCATAGGATGGCTAAAGATGTGGGGACGAAGGACGCTGGAGGTGCTCGGGGAGGGATCACGCGACGAGTAGCCGCGTGAGGTACGAAGTAAACACTGCAAACAACACGATCTACCCAAGTTCAGGGCCCTCGTGAGGAGGTAAAACCCCTACTCCTGCCTTTCTCTATGTATTCTGGTGTCTCACCGAGTAGCCACAGTACAATGTTCTTGCTACCGAGTAGCCACTCTTCTCTCTCCGTGATGAACTAGGTCAAGAATTAGGTCACGATGTGTTCTAACATGCGATCCCTCATGCGATCCCTCACGCAGGAGGCGGCGGGGCACCTTATATACACGGTGCCCAGCCAGGTACGTCCAAACATGGACAAGTGTCGACATAGTGTGCACATCGTCCTTCTTCCGAGTTCCCGCTGACAGCTTTGGTTCCGAATCTTGGCTGCATCCGGAAAGTCGTTGGGAAAAACCAAGGGGACAGACTGGTATCACTGTGCCAAACACAGAGTAGGGCCCCCTTATCCTGCGACGGCCTGCTTCCATGCTGTCACTGTCAGGCAGGCCGGTCCCAGATGAACAGTAGTTCGAATAGTGCCAAGTACGGACCCAGGATACGCGGGATCCTGTGTCAGAACGGCTCCTTTGACTTCTGGCCCGAGTAGGTTCCCGCCAATTTTACTCGGGCCAACTCTTCTACTCGAATGGACAGAACTTGATTGATTCTTTCTTCTGGTCATCTTGAGGTGAGACCGAGTAGCAGTCGACCGGGTAGCAAGTACCGGGTAGGCGGCTACTCGACCAAACCTCTCTTCTGATAGCTGCTTTTACCACTTGTCTTTACCCTACTCGGGGGTAACCCCCCGACACCCACCATATCCAAACACCAGACATCAAATGGCCAAGTAATGGGGATGGTCTTCAACTCGGATGCTGGCATATGAATCTTGCTCGCAAACCTCTGGCACCCGTTGCACTTTCTCACTATATCTTCAGCTTTCCGCAAGGAAGTGAGCCAAAAGAATCCATGCCGAAAAGCCTTGTTGACCAGAGCCCGAGAAGAGGCATGATGCCCGCATTCTCCCTGGTGTATTTCTCTAAGAATCTCTTCTCCTTCCTCTAGCTCAACACAGCGTTGCAGCACGCCAGTAGGACTCCTTCTATGCAGCCCCTTGTTGACGATGGTGTAGCCCTTGGATCTTCTATGTATTTGCCTGGCCGTGAACTCATCACTCGGTAATGAGCCATCCGTTAGAAAGGATAATATAGGCAGAGCCCAACTCGGTGTCTCCCGGATGGGAAACACTGGTTCGTTCACTTCCATTGGATCAGCTACCAAGACCTCTTCCGAGTTGGAGACGAGTCCCCGAGTACTGAGAAATGATCCCCTTGATGAACGCAACAGTCCCCGAGTTGAGTGAAGCAGTCCCTGGGTTGCGAGTGCCAGTCCCCGGGTTGGAGACGACAGTCCCCGGGTTTTCCTTTGCAACTTCCCAATCAATCTCCATGGGAACAGATTCCGATCCTGGTAGAGATGGAATGAAGATAGACTCCGAGTTGGGGGATGTCTTGATGTACGGCTTTCTCAAATGCTCCAAGGCAATCCCAGCCGGGATAAACTGCCGAGAAGACCCCAACTTGGACAGTTCATGAGCCGCATCGTTCTCAGCTTGGTGTATGTGATGGGACTCACACCCCTCAAAGAACCAAGTCATAGTTTGCACCAGAAAACGGTAGGACGCCATGTTGGCATCCAAGGCATTTCAATTTCCAGAAACTTGCTGAACCACCAAATCCGAGTCGCCATAACAGACAATGCGCTGAACCCCGATCTCCTTGGATACCCTCAGGCCATGTACTAATGCCTCATATTTGTCCACGTTATTGGATGCCTTGAAATGGATCTGCAGCACATACTTGAGTTGATCTCGCTTGGGTGACGTGAGCACCACGCCAACACCGAGCCCTTCTTTTACTTTGGATCCATCAAAATGCATTTTCCAGAAGTTGGTTTCCGGCAAGGGAGGGTCGTACTGCATCTCGGCCCAATCCACCAAGAAAGCTTCTCTTCTCGCGCATAGAGGGGTGTGCGTGGCTAGCTCAATTGCCCACTTGGCTACCCGGCCGCTTGCATCCTTGTTGCCCATGATCTCCGAGATGGGAGCAGTGCTCACCACTGTGATGGGATGCTCTTGGAAATAATGCTTGAGCTTCTTGGCACCGAGTTACACGCCATATGTCATCTTCTGGTAGTGCAGGTAGTTTTGCTTGGAGCTGAATAGCACCTCGCTGAGATAGTACACTGGCCGCTGCACAGTCTTGCCTTCCTCTTCTCTTTCCACCACTCTCACCACGCTGACTACCCGGTTGGTAGCTGCAATGTACAACAACATTGGCTCCTTGGGCAGGGGGCTTGCCAGGATGGGAGCGCTACCCAGCATGGTCTTGAGTTCTTTGAAGGCCACATCAGCTTGTGGCGTCCATACGAACTTGTCACTCTTCTTCATGAGCTGATAGAGAGGCAAGGCCTTTTCACCCATTCTTCCCAGGAACCGGCTAAGGGAAGCCAAGCATCCGGTAAATTTCTGCACATCCTTCAGTGATCTCGTCAAAGACATGCTCTCTATAGCTTTTATCTTTGAAGGATTGGCCTCAATGCCCCGACTGGATACCAAGAAGCCGAGCAGCTTGCCAGCCGGGACGCCAAAAGTGCACTTAGTCGGATTCAATTTCATCCTGTACTTGCGCAAGCTAGCAAATGTTTCCTCAATATCACTAAGTAGAGTATGTGTTTCTTTCGTTTTGATGACAATGTCATCTACGTACACCTGCACATTCTTGCCGATTTGGTCATGCAAACATTTCTGCATGCACCTCTGATAAGTAGCCCCAACATTCCTCAACCCAAAGCACATAACACGATAGCAATAAGCCCCGTACGCGGTAATAAAAGCAGTCTTTATTTGATCAGCCGGGTTAAGAGGTATCTGATGAAAACCAAAGTAGGCATCAATGAAAGACAAAAGCTCACACCCGGCAGTGGAATCGATCACCTGATCTATACGGGGTAGCGGAAAAGGGTCCTTGGGGCAGGCTTTGTTCAAGTCGGTGTAGTCCACGCACATGCGCCATGCCACCTCGGCCTTGGGGTCCTCCTTCTTCTTCTCAACCATGACCGGATTGGCCAGCCAATCCGGATGCAGTACCTCCATGATGAATCCACTTATCAGCAGCTTGGTGATCTGATCACCGATAGATTTCCTTCTCTCTGCCGCAAAGCGGCGCATTGCCTGCTTAATCGGCTTGGCGTCTGGGCGCACATGTAGTGAGTGCTCAACCAACTCCCTCGGGGCACCTGGCAAGTCCTCATTGGACCATGCAAAGACATCTCGATTCTCACCGAGGAAGTGGATGAGCTCGCTTTCCTATTTCTCGCCCAACTCGGCGCCAATGATGGCAACGCGGTCTGGGAACTCAGGGTCCACCTGCACCTTCTTGGTTTCCTGGGAGGTATGGAAAGTTTCTCCATACTGAGAACTCAGCATGCCAGGCATACCGACCTGAGCTGCTTGATCCATAGCCACCACCTCGTGTATCTTCTTCTTCTCAGCAGCGATGACCAAAGACTCTGCCAGCAGAGATCCAGCAGATGCGCAATCCAGGGAGCACTTGTAATCACCCGATATGGTGATGACACCATTGGGACCAGGTAGCTTCATCTTCAGGTAGGCTGCATGGGTTGAGGCCATGAACTTGGTGAGCGCAGGCCTACCGAGTAGACCATGATAGGGGCTCTGTAATCAACCACTTTGAACTGCAGGCACTCGGTGCGGCAGTTCTCCCTGATGCCGAATAGCACATCTATCCAGATGCGGCCAATTGGAGCGCAAGACACTCCCGGCACAATGCCATGAAAAGTGGTCCTGCTGGGAAGCAACATGTTCTCGGGAAGGCCGAGCTTCTCTAGGGTATCTCGGTACATGATGTTGATGCTGCTGCCATTGTCAATCAGCACCTTGCTGAACCTGACATTCTTCTTGGTTCCCAGGAAGGTGAGATCCACCACGAGTGCATATGTACCTGGATTGGGCATCACCTTGGGATGATCATCTTTGGACCAAGTAATTTCTTGGTCGCACCAGTGCAAGTAATGCAGCACAACCAGTATCACTGCATTCACCTCCACCGCACGCCTACGCTGTGACTGCTTGTCATCCGGCTCGGTGGTGAACACCATGTAGCTCTCATGATGCTCCTGATACTGGTTCCGGTCTCCACCACCATCATTGCCGTTGTTGTTTTTTCCACTGTTGTTGTTGTTGTTGTTGTTGTTGTTGTTCCGGTTGTTGTTGCGGGTGTAGTAGTTGCGGTTGCGGTCGTTGCGGTTGTTGTAGTTGCGGTTGGCTCCCTGAGCGACTTGATTCACATTCTCCCTTCTCGGGTTCACAGCCGGCCTAGGAGCAGCTGCCCGGATAGGCTGCACATTGGCATCCGCATGCGGCAGAGGAGGAGGAGGGGGCAGTTGACCAAAACCTTCACTCTTGATGCGGTCCCACCAGCTGCATTGCTGGGTAGTGTGGTTGGCTGGCTTACTCGGATGCCGAGTATGGAAGCTGCAAGGTCCATCCTTCATGTTCTCAAAGATAAATCTCTGAGAATCTCCGGCTTCCGGGTTGGTGTTGCCTTGCTGGGGGGGCATTGTATGGATTCTTGAAGCCTTGGCCCTGATTCTGGTTCTGCCCGTATTGGGCTCCAGCAGTTTTTTCCCTTTGGCTGCTCCGAGCAGCCGCAGTGTCTTGGTTCACAGCATTCACTTGCTCAGAACCGTACCGAGTATCGGGACGGTCATCTCTACGCTTGTTGCGGAAGTCTTGGCGTCTGTTGCCATCTTGGTTTCTTCTTCTTGGCTCGAAAACATCGAGCAGAGGCTGAGTAGGGTCACCGAGTGCATACATATCAGCTATCTTGATCGTCTCGGCGACTGTACTCGGCATCTCTCTCTGCAATTTCTGCCACAACATGCTGCCATGCCTACAGCCTTGAGCAAACCTCGCGATTGCCTGTGACTCATTCACAACCTCACAGGTGTTCCTCAATGTGCTCCACCGAGTAAGGTATTCTCGGTCAGTCTCCTCTTCTCGCTGCTTGCAAGCCGAGAGCTGCTGCAGCCTATTCGGCCTCTTGAACGTGCTGGTGAAGTTGCTGATGTAGGCTTCCGAGAAGTCGAGCCAGCAGTTGATACTGTCCTTCGGCAAGTTATTCAGCCAGATCCGGGCAGGGCCCTCCAGCATCTGTGGGACGTATCTCACATCCCATCTCCGGTTGCCGCCTGCAATATGCACGGCGGTGACATAGTCATTCAACCAGTCATCCGGCTTGGTGCTCCCATCATACGACTTGGTCCCCTTGGCCAGCTGTAACTTGGTTACAGCAGGATCTCCCATAATTCTATGACCAAAACAGCTTGGGCCGGGTGGCCCCCTCTCTTCTATCTGCTCGGACCGGTGAATCCGGTCCAACTTGTACCTTGCATCGCTGGGCTCCAGCATCCTGCCACCTAGACGATTAGTGACATCTCTCGGATCAGCGTACCCGGCTAGCTCCATTGCCGAGTACCCATCATCATAGCGGTCTTGCTGCACGAGACCGGGTTGACCAACCGGGTTGGCCGCTGCCACAACTGCTTACGGCTGCACAACTGCATGCGGATGTACCCTCCGCTGAACCGGGTTGACAGCCTAATGCCGAGATGGGCCATCTCGGTTTCCTCCTTGTCCCTTGCTGCAGAGTTGTGTTTCTGGCCGGGCTGCCGCTCTACAGTGTGCTGTTTTCCGGTGACAGCCGGGTCGTACACCTGCATCTGTTTGTTTTTTCCAGAGTTCACACTCTGAGCCCTCTCAGTGCCGGGAAGCGGCGATAAGCCTGATCCACCGATCCAACCCCATGCGAGTGAACAACATGGGAAGCACCGGCTCCCGGATTGGCTTTTCGGAAAGCCTCATTCTGCCTGGTAGCTTCTAGCACCAGCTCATTAAGCCTATCCTGCTGCCTAGCGCGAGCGTCGCCAGTGAGATGCGGCAACTCGGCAGCGACTGCCTCTGCAGCACTAAGAGTTTTGGCAGGGGAACTGTATTTTGGCCTACTAGCAGTGTTCAAACTAGCAGATAGACTAACAGCCCTACCATCTCTAGCTAGCTCAGCGCCCAGGTTGCGATGAATAACACCTATCTTGCTAGGAAGCCTAGAAACAGGAGTAAAGAAATGCGCTCTATTGTACTCATTTTGATCCAGGTTAAGCTCAAGCCTAACCTTCTCCAGCTCCTGGGCCTCCACGAGTAGCGCTTGACGCTGCTGCTCGAGTTGCGCCCTCAACGCCATGAGATCCGCGTCGGTGGGAGGCGGCATGCCCAGCTGCTCGGTGGCGCCGACAGGAGCAACCGGTATAGCCGTTGACGTGGAAGGAGCCACGTAGCCCGGAATGTTCCGGGGCATCTCTTAGGGCTTGTGACCCCTGGCCGCAGCCGGATCCTCGATGACCTCAGCCGCAGTGGCCGCGCCTTTCCCGGCATCGATAGTCGGGCCCGTCATCATCACCTCCACGCTGTCTGCAGAGCAGCCAACCGGATTTCCCGCGGGCAGCGAGTACAGCAGGAGGATCATCCGCTACGAGCACCTCCTCCGGGAACTCGCGGATGACGGTGGTGGCGACATACACCAGATGCGTGCCGAAGGAGAGGACCGAGCCGCCTGCAGGCACGGGCCTGCTGCCGAAATCGCCGGTGTTGTCGGTGACGAAGTTGAAGGAGCCGAATCTGTGGACAAGGCCATAGACCACGCGATCCCCCTATGAAGAAATCGGTCCCGTCCGAATATGAACCCCAGCCAGTGCTGCTGCTGGCCCCACGGTGGGCGCCAGCTGTCATGGTGTGGAGAAGACAGATGCCATGGGATGGCTAATTGTTGGGGCCGATGGACGCTGTAGGTATTCGGTGAGTGATCACACGTCGAGTAGACGCGCTCAGAAACACGGCAAACACCAAGATCTACCCAGTTTCGGCGCCCTCGTGTGGAGGTAACACCCCTACTCCTGCCTATCTCTCTGTATATAGTTCTGCCGAGTAGCCACAGTACAAATCAGGCTCTTAGCCGAGTAGCCACTCTCTTTCTCTCTCCCTGTCTAGCACTAGCTCTTGCAATAAATGTTCTCCGGGTCAACGTCCCTCGCGCAGGAGGGGGCTGGGCACCTTATATACTGGTACCCAGCGAGTAAACAACGATTAAAGATACACGATAAGACAACGCCACTGTGACAGCAGCATCACGCTTCCGTGTTCCCGCTGACGTCGTTTCGTGAAGTCGTCGCGCCGTCCGGCTGACAGGACTTGTCCAACCTGTCAGTCTCACAGTGTAGGCTCCTGACATGTCCTGTCCCCTCTGTCAGTGACAAGACACGACAGGCGCCCACCCTCACTGTACCCACGCCGTAGCGCAGATAATCATACTTCTTGTAAGTTGAACCGCACGCCTGTACGGCTACGGGATACGCGGGATCTCATGAGAACGGCTCCATTGACTTTGTGCCCGAGTAGGATTGACGCCCATCTACTCGGACCACCTGATCTCTAGTCGGATGATTCCAATCTTCCTCTTTAGCTTATCTTGCACTTCAATACTTATTACCGAGTAGCATCTACCGGATACCAGATACCCGGGTAGCCGCCTACCCGGTAAACAGTACTCTGATATCTGTTTTATCACCTGTCTTACCCCTACTCGTGAGTAGCCCCCGACACTCCCATCTTGTAATAAGATCACATCTCCCTCTGTTTGTGAGGTGTGCCAATTAGGAAAACAGGCTAGGCTACCGTTTTCTACTTCCACCTCATGTACCACTGCTACTTTTCAAATAATACATTGCGATTTGTGGACGTCCCCTGTTCCTAGATTCACTGGCTTTACCTATTACCTAGCAGTACTTGATGATTACTCGCACTTCTCTTGGACGTTTCCCCTCAAAACCAAATCCGACGACTCCCACTCTCCAACGTTTTCTCTCTTTCATCAAAACCCAATTTCACACAACTATCCAATGCGTCCAGTGCGACAACGGTGCTGAATTCCTCAACCTCTCCCTACGTTCATTCTTCTCCACCCACAGCATTATCTTTCGCTTCTCATGCCCTCACACTTCAGCCCAAAACGGAAAAGCGGAACGCCTAATTCGAACCACCAACGATATCCTTCGCACCCTACTCATTCAAGCGAATTCCCCCCCCCCCCCCCGGCCTTTTGGGTCGAGGCTCTCCACACGTCCACCAAACTCCTCAACCTACGACCATCTCGGGCTATCCGCGACCTAACTCCCCACTACCTTCTGTTCGGCCACCACCCAAGCTACGAACACCTCCGATCATTTGGCTGCCTTTGCTTTCCTAACGCTCGAGCCACGTCACCACATAAACTGTCACCACGTTCCACACGCTGTGTGTTCATTGGATATCCCCTCGAGCACAAGGGGTATCGATGCCTCAATTTAAACTCGCGCAAAGTTATCGTATCCAGGCATGTGATTTTTGATGAAACATCTTTCCCATACACAGAACCCACACGGGCCGCCCACACCAACCCGAGCCACACCTAATCCCACCGCAATCTATCCTGAACTGCACTGTTCAGCCTTTCCCCACATCCCCCTCGGGATCCACCTCCGGATCTCCCTCAGGATCCAACCACCCATCCCCTGTCAGCCCGACACCCCCTGCGTCACCGATCCCCACGCCATCCACCTCGACTGCGCCACCCAGCGACCGCTCCCCCTTGCAATCATTGCGCACAGACTCCACTGCCCCGACCGCGTCGCCAGATTCCCCCAACCACTCCCAGCCTGCCACGTCACGCGGCCCTACCACCCCACGCCGTTGCGGTAAATCCACCCCAGAATCCACACAAAATGAAGACAAGCGCCAAGGATGGCTTTCTAATGCCGCGACATCTTTTCTCTCTTGCCACTACCACCTCGCATGTGTCCCCTGTTCCAACCACATACAAAACTGCTCTACGTGACACCCATTGGCACAATGCTATGCTTGAGGAGTTTAATGCTTTGATTAAGAATGCAACTTGGTCTCTAGTGCCTAAACCTGCAGGGGTCAACGTCGTGACGGGCAAATGGATTTTTTGGCACGAGCTCTGTCTTCGAAGATTTCAGAACCAGTCTTCACATCGTCTGCCACGACGTTCGTACTGCGGGGGGGGGGGGGGGGGGGTGTTAGTCTGTCAGTTCACGGTTGTACATTGTACCGTTAGACAGTTAGTGTTAGTCCTAGTCTTCAGGATAGCTAGGCCTCGCCGCCATGCACACACCTGCGTGTGCCACTGCATGCGCGCCCACTCGTTCCACTCGCCCTCTCAACCTCTATATGTACCCGTGTGGAGGAATACAATGGGTGTGGTGTGCGTGTGCAATACAGTTTAGCTCGGTGTGCCATTGAGGGAAAGCTCCCAGAAATTGTCATCGATCGATCTTTGCTTAACGTAGATTAGGGGCCCAGCCGCTTGGCCAGAATCTTGGTGAGTGACCACTAAGATGAGGGGCCTGAACTCCTTGGGGTGTGGGGTGTTTGGGTATCAGGATCGTTGCCGCGTTGATGGCTCTCATCATGTCCTCGGTGACGATGTTCCAAGTGGTTTTGAAGAACAGAGCAGAAAATCCGTCAGGACCAGCGTCTCTCCGCCTGCGAGATAGGCATCTCAAAGATGGAAAGATCTACAGTGGGGAAGGCCAGTGAGTTGAAGTTGAGGGCGTGAAATTGATTGACCTTGAGCAGGGCTCTGAAATGCTACTCGTCAGCAGAGAGTTGCTGGGCATCCATTGCCCAATCCAACAAATGCTAGAATCGGTAGATCGCCATTTTTTGGGGCTGCCCATATGCAAAAGAGGTCTGGCATGGGCTCGCAAACTCTCACTCTCCCGCGGCATTGTAGATGCTCATATTTGAAATAGTATATAAATAAAATATGAGGATATTTACCAACACTTTTAGTTCGCCGCTTCGTACCCTCTCGTTAGGGTTTTGGGCTCCGGTGGCGATTCTGCCCCGTGAGATTGGATCCGACTCCGATCCTTCCTCCCCTTGATCTGGCCGATCTCTTCCAGGCTACGGGGAGTCTACAACTACCTGATCCCTGCCTTGCTTTGGGTCTCAGGTTTTTGCGATGGCGGCGTCTTCAAGCTCGGCGACGGCCAGCGAGGCGAATACTGAGATCGACGACATGTTACTACAACTGGACCTGCGTGATGACGATCTAGATGATGTGGTGATTGGGGCCGAGGAAGTACCTGTCTTTGAGAAGGATGCTAGATGGCTCGCGGTGGCAAGGGTGCATACAACGCGATCGTTTAGTGCTGAAGCTTTGCTCGGCAAGATGAAGGCAATTTGGAACCTCTCCAGAGAACTGTCGTGCAGAGAAGCGGGCAATAATATCTTCGTTTTTCGGATGTACTGCCTGGGAGATTGGAGAAAAGTGGTTCATCAGGGGCCATGGACTTTTCGGGGATGGGCTGTGCTCATCGAGGATTATGACGGACGTGATGATCCGGCAAAAGTGAACTTCGGTGGTTTATACGTGTGGGCTCCAATCCACGGAATTCCTGAGCTGTACCGCAAAACTTCGGTGATCGACGACCTCGCGCGTCGGATTGGGAAAACAAAAGAGGTGCAGATGAACCCTAAACTGTTCTTTGAGGGGAACTACGTGAGAATTCGAGTGCTCATTGATCTGGACAAACCCCTGAAGCGCGTTGCGGGGCTTAGCGTTGAAGGGGAAGGGACAAAGAGTCTGCTCATTAAGTATGAATAAATTCCGTTCTTTTGTAAACACTGCGGTTTGATTGGGCACAATCATGAAGAATGTGGTGATGGAGTTTGGTCTACTCGTGAGTTGCATTATGGTGAATTCATGTTAGCTACGAGGCGTGCTGCGCCGCCCATGATGGAAACGAGATCCTTCACCCCTCGGGGCCGAGGGGGCGATCAGGATATAGAGCTCCTACTGATCTTGGAAGAAAACGTTCGTCCCAAGAGGTAGCCCTCGACTCTGAGACGGATTTGATGGATGACGCCACTAGTCCCCTAAACCCCCTGCTACAAATACGGAGGTGCCTGACTCAATTGTGGGAGCGAAGAAAAATCTAGACTTCGGCAGTGAGGAACCTGATACTAGCAACAAGGCAAGAAGTTCGGGGGCTACTGCCACTGTTCCGCCCCCTCCACCTAGCTACACTAACCCGCGAGACCGATCAAAACATTTCAAGATGATGAATACCACTAATGACTTGGCAACATCGGCGGCCTCCCTCGAGGAGGACCGCCGGGCCCAATGACGACATTAGGATGGAACAGCCGCGGACTGGGGCAATCTGCGACTGTTCAAGAACTTGTTTGCCTTGTGCAAACATACAAGCCCAGCCTAGTCTTTATCTGTGAAACTAGACAGAGTAAAGAGCGAGTTGAAAATCTTCGGTTCAGATTAGGCATGAAAGAATGCTTCCATGTTAAAGGTGAAGGCAAATGAGGAGAATTAGCCCTCTACTGGACAGAAGATGTTACAATCGGTCTTCTTTCATATAGCAAATTCCATATTGATGTGCACGTGAGTGGAGGCCCGTATGATCACATGTGGAGAGGGACTTTTATCTACGGAGAACCAAAAGCAACTGATCGCCATCTCATGTGGACAAGACTCAAGCAATTAAAAACCCGTTCATTGTGCCCTTGGATGATGCTCGGTGATTTCAATGAGGCCATGTGGCAAGAGGAACACTTTTCCCAAACAAATAGATCGGAAAGACTTATGCAAGACTTCCGAGATTTTCTCTTTTTTCGGATCTCCATGATATCGGATTTATGGGCGTCCCTTGGACCTTTGATAACAAGCAAAAAAGATGATAGAAACGTCAAAGTGAGGCTAGACAGAGTAGTAGCTACACCGGCTTGGTCCAATATTTTTCCGGAGCACAGATTACGCCATATTGCTTCCTCCAGATCGGATCATTGTCCGATTGTTCTATCCGCTAACAACCAATGTACACGCAAGCCCAATCAACGTATCGGACGTTACGAAGTTGCTTGGGAGAGAAAACCATCCCTAGCAGATGCTGTGGAGGTGGCCTGGTCTCGCCGCGTACCATGTAGCGACCTAGGCGATATAGCAGCCTCGCTATATTCGATGATGAGCACCCTACAGGACTGGCGTAAGATTAATTCCAAATCTACCTCTATGGAGATGGAGAAGAAAAGGGCAATGGTAGCAGAACTACAAAACCGCTCCGATGCTGCAAATGTACTGACCAGGATCGCTATTGAGAAAGAGATGGATGAATTTCTCTATCGAGAGAAATTATGTGGATGCAACGCTCGAGGATTGCTTGGCTCAGAGAGGGTGACCGTAATACAAAATATTTTCACCGACAAGCATCTTCAAGAAGGATTAAAAATAAAGTTCGAAGACTCAAACGCGCGGACGGTACTTGGACATGTGATACTGCAGAGATGGAAGTATTGGCAAAAAATTTCTTCCAACATCTGTATACTCGAGAGGACAACCTCGACCCGGGTCCCATTATTGAGGCCATGACCTCCTGCGTGGATGACGGAATGAACGAGAAACTCTGTGCACCCTTTTCCGAGAAAGAGATCAGCGATGCTCTTATTCGAATCGGCCCTCTAAAAACCCCCGGGCCTGATGGATTTCCTGCTCGGTTCTTACAGCGTAATTGGGAAGTTATGAGGCATGACGTAATAGCAGCAGTACATGCGTTCTTCCACTCAGGATCCATGCCAGATGGGGTCAATGAAACAGCGATCGTGCTTATTCCTAAGAAAAATGACCCGGAGGAACTGAAGGATTTCAGACCAATTAGCCTCTGTAATGTGATCTTTAAAGTTGTCTCTAAATTCTTGGTTAACAGATTACGACCATTCTTGCAGGACATTATCTCCCGGACTTAGAGCCCGTTTATCCCGGGGCGGCTCATAACGGATAATGCTTTAATGGCGTTTGAGTGCATACACTCGATTCATAATGGACCGGCATCTCTAAGGAATTTTTGTGCATACAAGTTGGATATGGCCAAGGCTTATGACCGTGTGGATTGGAGATTTCTAGAAGGGGTTTTAGCGAAGCTGGGCTTTCATAGCAAATGGATTCGGTGGGTGATGGAGTGTGTTACCACCGTCCGATATTCGATTCGCTTTAACGGGCAAATGTTGGACTCCTTCGTTCCATCTCGCGGCATCCAGCAAGGTGATCCCCTTTCTCCGTATTTGTTCCTTTTTGTTGCTGATGGTCTCTCTTGTCTCATTCGAAGAGAAATTGAGAACTCTTTACTTCGTGAGCTACACATATGCCGGAGAGCACCGGGGATCTCTCATTTACTTTTTGCTGACGATAGCCTCCTATTCTTTGAGGGATCGGTAGACCAAGCTATAATAATTAAGGGTATTCTCAACCGGTACGGACGGGGCACTGGTCAGCTGGTGAGTCTTGGTAAATGCTCAATCATGTATGGAGCAAACTGCACACCTGAGGTATGAGCTGAAATCAAAGGGATACTGAATTATGACACTCCATGCTTTGAGGAAAAATATCTTGGCCTACCTGTTCCAGAAGGGAGACTCACTAAAGGAAAGTTTAAATCAATCAAGAGCAAATTATCCAAACATGCGTCAGACTGGTCGGAAAAATATATGTCGACGGGAGCAAAGGAGGTCCTTATCAAATCGATACTCCAATCTATTTCTACCTATGCTATGGGCATTTTCAAATTTCCTTTGGGGCTGATCAATGAGTTGAAACACATTATTCGCAATTTTTGGTGGGGAGATGAAACAAATAAAAGGAAGATGCATTGGCTATCCTGGGACAAATTAGCTAGACCGAAGTGCCAAGGAGGAATGGGTTTCCGTGACCTGAAAATCTTTAATCAAGCTCTGCTTGCTAGGCAGGCGTGGAGGCTGATCTCCCGTCCTGACAGTTTATGTGCGCGGCTACTAAAGGCGAGGTATTACCCGTCTGGCTCTCTACTGGATACCGCCTTTATTAAAAACCAGTCTCATACATGGCAGGGTATTACTTTCGGCTTGGAACTGTTGAAAAAGGGAGGTTGACAGGAGAAGAGGGCCAACACGGAAGAAGTGGGTCTCGGAATTGATCGATCAAGAAACCAGACAATGGGATGAGGTGGCTGTGCGTGAGTTCTGCCCACATTACGACGCGGATATCATCTTAAGTATCAAAATCCCGGCCCGACCGATGGATTATTTTATTGCTTGGAGCGAGGAATCTAACGGCCTATTCAGTGTCAGATCGGCTTATAGGATCGGTCTAAATCCTAAATTACAAAGTATCAATGCTGGACAATCGAGCGCAAAGCCATCGGGATACCGGAAAGTCTAGGATCTAATTTGGAAGCTAAACGTCCCTCCTAAGCTGCGGGTGTTCGCATGGAGAGTGGCTTCGGATTCTCTTGGGGTTCGGTCTAACATCAACAGAAGGATTCCGACATTCGACCCCATTTTTTCGATCTGTGGACATGGTATCGAGGACGACCATCACGCCTTAGTTACATGCACTATGGCTCGAGGCCTACGCGACCAGATTCGCGAGCACTGGGATCTCCCGCCTGACAGTGCATTCTGTGAGAGGGGGGACGAATGGATTCTGCGACTGCTTGGTAACTGGATGCCTAATCAAAGACATATGATTGTTTTCCTCTTATGGAGAGTCTGGCACCATCGGAATAACATGGTGCATGGGGATGGGAAGGCATCAATATCCGCTTCGGTGCCCTACCTGGTAAACTACCTTAATTCTTTCTCATGCCCGACACCGGGGATGGTGGCCTGGTCGACACCGTGTATCGGCACTATCAAGGCCAATGTGGACGCAGCCTGGGATCCAACAACAAAAAACGCAGGTATTGGGGTCATTGTTAGGGATCACCTTGGGACCCCTGTCATATCTGAGTGGAAATTCATTCCAGTGTGTCCAAGTGCGGAAGCTGCTGAGGTCCTTGCATGCTTGGAAGGGCTAAGACATATCATTACCTTATGTCGTTGGCCCGCTATTCTAGAGTCTGATTGTCTACGTGCAGTCCAGGGATCACATCATCTGGACCAGAGGCATCGGAAAGCTGGACCATGATTTTGGAGGCGCGTGAGCTACTTAAAGTTTATAAAGACATCTCAGTGGTGAAAGTTGAACGAGTGTGTAACAGTGTCGCCCGTGTTTTAGCTCAGTTAGGTAAAAAGGAGTATTCCAGTATCATTCGTGACTCAGCTCCCGAGTGTGTTCGGGATCTGATCACTCTAGACTCTAGCTCGGTTACCCCGAGAATTGGCCAAGGCTAATACCTTTGTACTCAACACTTAGCAGCAAGCTTTCTGACGCACTATTTTCCTTCCAGGGTAACTAAGGGGACTGGAAGGTTTATAATGAGGCGGACTTGCTTGCTTATTATATGGAAATTGATCTTCAAAAAAAATATGAGGATATTTATTACATGATGAATCCAATGATATCGATTGGCATTGTAGATGCTCATAATTTTTTCTACAAACTTGGACAAAGATAGTCAGAAGGGATTGACTTAAAAAAAGGCTATTATTGGGTCGAGCTTTCCCTCGATTGGAGGAACATTTTAAGGGCATCTCTAGCCGTTTGGCCCCCCAGGACGCAAAAATCTCCCTTTTTTTCCGCCGCGGCACGAAACGGCGCAATTCTGGAAACTGGGGAGCGCGTTTCCCAGCCGTGAAACCCAGGCCGCCCCCCCAGCCGGCGATTCGGCCAAATTTGGGCAGGTAGAGTTTTGGCACACAAATAATTGAACTTTTGCCACCAAATAAATAGAGTTTTTCCACACAAATAAATAGTTCAACAATTTAAACAAAAAAATAAATTACATTAGTCATCGTCATCGTCCTCAACATTGCCATTCCCCTTTCGCGCCCACAAATGCTGCACCAGGTCATTCTGCAGAGCATGGTATGTTGCGGCGTGTCGAATCTCCTGTCGCTTGGTGAGGAAGTCTGTCCATGAAGCAGGCACCTGGTGATCAACAGTTGCAAGAGGGCCCTGCCGGTAGTATGGTGTGCTTGCCTCACTGTCAGGCACCGGATCATCCCGCTCACTCTCAATGATCATGTTGTGTAAGATCACACAACACTGCATCACCTCCCACATGTTGGACTTCGACCAAGTCATAGCTGGGTACCGGACAACAGCGAATCGAGATTGCAGCGCACCAAATGCCCGCTCAAAATCCTTCCTGCAAGCCTCCTGGCACTTGGAAAACCAAGCTTTTGCGCTTCCTGGGATAGGGTTGGAGATGCTCTTCACAAATGTTGCCCACTTCGGGTAGATGCCATCTGCAAGATAGTACCCCTTTGTATACTGGTGTCCATTGATCTCATAGTTCACAGGGGGGCATGGCCTTCGACAAGCTCGGCAAAGATATTCGAGCACTGCAAGACATTGATGTCGTTGTGACTTCCAGGCATACCAAAAAATGAATTCCAAATCCATAGATAGTATGAAGCCACGGCCTCGAGAACCACCGAGCACTCTCCTTCCTTTCCCTTGTACATCCCCTGCCAGTCAAATGGGAAGTTCTTCCATGCCCAATGCATACAGTCGATACTGCCAAGCATCCCAGGAAACCCTCTTGCTTCATTCTCTGTGAGGAGACGAGCAGTGTCTTGCGCATTGGGTGATCGCAGGTATATTGGGCCAAAAACTGCAACCACTGCCCGGCATAACTTGTTCAAGCACTCGAGGACCGTGGACTCGCTCATGCGCAGGTAGTCATCTTGTGCATCTGCGGGAGCACCGTATGCAAGCAATCTCATGGCCATTGTGCACTTCTGGATAGAGGTCAAGCCTACCGTGCCGGTGCAGTCCTTCTTCAACTTGAAGTAGGTGCCGAACTCCCGGATGGCATGCATGATCTTGAGGAAGAGCGTGCGTTTCATCCTGAAACGACACCGGAACACCTTCTCGTTGTTGGTGGGATCCTCGGCGAAGTAGTCGGAGTAGAGGATGCAGTAGCCCTCGTACCGCTGCCTGGGCTTGCTCTTGCGGCGACCGGGCTTCGATCCAGTGCGGCGCGGCTCGGCGTCCTGGGCCTGCAATCCGGCCAGGCAGCTCAGGACGAGCAGGTGTTCCTCATCGTCGATGGCGGCCTGATCTTCCTCGTCGAAGAGCTCGGCGAGCATCTCCTCGGCGTCGGAGTCCATGGCTCGGACAGAACGTCGAACACCTTGCGGGTGGTGGACGCGGTTCACCGGGCACAACCTCCTCCGCGGCGGAGACACGAGCAAACGGCAGCGACGATGTGGTGGAGCAGCCGGCGGTGGTTTGCCTCGCCGCTCTTGTGTGATGGCGGCCGACGGCGGCGACGTGGGGTGTGGCCGACAGGGTGGCGACGGCGAGGCGAGCGAGAGGAAAAGCCGAGTCGGGGTGGGGAAAGTGGGGAAAATAGCGCTTCCTCGCCGACAGCGCTGGCCCACACACACTTTTCTTTCCGCCGCCCCCCTCCCCAGGCCGAACCCAATGGGCTGGGTTCCGCCTGGGTGCGACGGCGCTAATTTCCGCCGAAACGGCGCTATTTCGGGTTCTGGGGGGCCGACTGGTAGAAAAACTGCGCTTTTCGAGCAAAACAGCGCTATTTTGCGTCCTGGGGGGACGACTGGATATTCCCTAAGGCCGCAGGCGGCGGATCCCACAAGGACGCTGTAGCCGACGCCTTTCAACCCCTCGCGGACGACGACACTTGTGCCCCAATGCGCGGAGAAGAGGGCGTTGGCACCAACCCAGGCGACCGCAAAGCTCAAGGGGCCATGGACGCGTTCCATGTGAATCATGGTGCCATCGATGGCTGTGAGGACGGCGAACCAGGCCGCCGAGCGGCGGACGCGCGGCCCGGTGGTGATGACCTCCTGGACGCCGCCGGCGAGACGGCAGCCCTTAGAGGAGCTGAGGAGAGCGCCCTTGACGAAGTAGAAGCTGGGTTTAGGGTTCATGGACGCGTTCCCGGGAGGCTGAATTGACAGAGCAATATGGTATGAATTCGGTTCCTGCTCTGCGGTAGCTCGGAGCTAATGCTCAGGTGCGCGGAGGCGACGCCATTCTTGGAGTTCACGTGCCTCCGGCCGCTCATACTCATCGACATTGACGAAACGCCAGAGCGCGCCACGACAACGACGACTAAGGAGTTCCTGCTCTTGCCGCCGTCTTCCACCCCCGCGGTGACGCTATTCCTGGACCTTCCGCGCCTCTGCCTTGCCGAGACGCCGGAGCGCGCCACCGCTCCGGTGACTGTTGTACCGCATGGGCATCTTCGTGGGGGCACAAGGCGAGGGAGCAACGCAGGGAGGTGGACGGGGGTGGCTGCCTGGCGGCGCAAGGCGAGCCTCCCGGGGGGGATGCGGTGTGCCACGTGACCATGTTTGCAAAACCACCATCAAAGGCGAGGAAGCGGTTTCCATACAAGCCAAATCCACCGTGAGGGGGCTAATTGTCTGGTTTTGCAAACGTAGGGGGATGAATTGCCTCATTTTAAACATAGGGGGGTTCTCCGTCCGAAACATAATACATAGGGGGGTTATTTGGACTTCTTTCAATCATGATGGTGTTCCCCTTCTACTGTATCATTTAAGCCAACGCGCTCTCTATACTTGCATCTACCACCGGAAATTGCTGTTTGCCGAGGGCGGTTGGTTTCGTCCACTGTTGGTACTCTCCGTTCCATAATATAAGTACCAACAGATGGCATAATATAAGTACCCATACGTATAGGGTACAGTTACATCTAATACTTCGCATTAATCTAAACCTAGACAGGTTGATATTACACTTAAAATCATCAAGATTTGTAATAGGAAGAACCTTAGTACAGCCATCAACAACTTGATGTTGGCTTGAGACAAACCCAATATCCAGTTTCTTGTTTGCCACTCTTTCTCTCACAAAGTGAAGTCAATCTCAATATGTTTTGTCCGTGCATTAAAAATAGGATTAGCAGATAGATATCTGGCACCTAAGTTATCACATCATAAACATGGCCTTTCATGCAAATGAATACCAAGCTCTCTAAGAAGAGCCTCAACCCAACCCAAATCAACTCAGCAGTAGCATTTGACAAAGCTTTATATTCTGCTTCAGTGTTGGAGCAAGAAACTGTGGCATATTTTCTTGCACTCATGAGACAGGATTAGGTCCAACAAATATTGCAAATGCTCCTGTATATCTTCTGTCAACCATACATACAACCTGCCCAATCTGCATCTGAAAAGGCACTAAGAAGTGTAGACGAGTGTTTAAAGGTGATACCAAGTTTTAATGTAGCATTGACATAACGTAAAATTCTATTCACAGTTGTCCAATAAGATGTAGTGGGTGCATGAAGATACTAGCAAACTTTATTAATAGAAAAGGACACATCTGGCTGTGTGAGCAACGACGGACCGACCGTTGGGGCAAGCTGGGGCAGCCGCCCCAGGTCACTGATACGTCTGCAACGTATCTATAATTTCTAACGTTCCATGTTGATATTATGCCAATTTCTACATGTTTTTCGTATGTTTTCCTACTTTTTCTTATGGACTAATCTATTGACAAGATGCCATAGAGCCAGTTCCCTCTTTTCTGCTGTTTTTAGTTTCAGAAAAGTTGTTCTGGAAATATTCTTGGAATTGGAAAATTCGAAGCCTAGAAGTCTTAGAAGTCCCGGAAGCATCCAAAAGTCCCGAAGAGCCCCGGAGGGGGGCCACACGGTGGCCACACCATGGGGTGGCGCGGGTCCCCCCGGCCACGCCACCTAGGGGTGTGGGCCCCCTGGCCACCCCCCGACATCGCCCTTTCGCCCATATATACTCCCCGAGGCATAAACCCTAAAACAATCAACCTTTTCCACGAAATACATTTGTAGCTCCACCGCCGCCGCCGACAAGTTTCGGGGGACATATCTCTGTTCTGGCACCCTGCCGAGACGGGGAAGCGCCCCCGGAAGCCATCTCCATCGACTCCACCGCCATCTCCATCGCTGTTTCTGTCTCCTATGATGAGGAGGGAGTAGTTCTCCCCTGGGGCTGAGGGCTCTACCAGTAGCTATCTGGTTCATCTCTCTCTCCCATAGTGTGATCTATATGTGATCATGAGCTTTGTAATCTATTTGAATTCGTATATGCTACTCTTCATCTTTTTCTACTCAAGTGCTTTATTAATATGAACATTGATACATGTGTGTTTAATAAACAGACAATGGTTCCTAGTAAAGCCTCTCTTTTAACTAGCTCGTTGATTAATAGATGATCAAGGTTTCCTGATCATGAATATTGGATGTTGTTAATAACAGGGTCATGTCATTAGAAGAATTATGTGATGAACATATACCCAAAGTGAATATAGCAATGCGATCAAGTCATTAAGTTTACATTGTTATATCAAACATACAAAGTAACTTATTCCTTAGACCATGAGATCATGTCAATCGCTGATACCGGAAGGGTGTTTTGATGTCATCAAACGTCACACCATAACAGGGTGACTATAAAGGTGCCATTAGGTATTTGGAAAGTTTTAGTTGAGGATCATGTATCAAGAGTGGGATTTGTCCATCCAAAATGACGGAGAGATATACTCTGGGCCCTCTCGGTGATATCACATCGACACCGCTTGCAAGAACGTGATATGATCACAAGGATGTTATATCATGGGAATGATAAAAGAGTACTTGTCGGTAACGAGATTGAACAAGGTATGGTTGATACCAATGATCGAATCTCGGACAAGTCAAATAGCGCGAGACAAATGGAATAGTTCAAGACGTTGATGGTTCACACGATCACGAGAGTCATCGTTGAATATATAGGAGTCATCACGGATCTCCAGATCCCGCTGTTGATTATTGATCGGAGAGGAGTCTCGATCATGTCTATCTTATTTGCGAATCGTAGGGTGACACACTTAAGGTTCGATGACGCGTTTTAGAGGATACGGAATATCGAAGAATATTTTGGGCAGCACCGAAATTGTTTCGGGGAAAATTGAAATAGTTCAAGGGGTTTTTCGTAGAATGGTTGTTAATAGAATTAACAAATGATTCGAGGTGCTATATGAAAATGTTTTTTAATGGAATTAACAAATATAAATAAATAAATAAAAATGTTTTATTTATTTATTAAAAGAAAACCTTTGGATTTTCCAAGTGGGAAATAATGGGAGCGTGAGTGGGTGTGAGTGTGGCTTCCACTCACATGAAGAGGGAAGAGGTGGGGGCACCACCATGGTTGGCCGCACCCCCTCTTGGGCTGCCTCCCCCTCCCCTATAAAAGGAGGGTGAGAGCTCCTCTTCTCCACACACTTGCCCACCTCATTCCCTCTCCACCCGCTGCTCAATTCCATGGTCTCCGGCTTGGCGAAACCCTGACCGTGGGATTCTTCACCACCACCACGTCGTCGTGCTGCTGGAGTTCCGAGGGATCCTCTACTTCCGCGCCCCGCTGGATCGATGGAACGGAGGTCGTCATCAACCGTACGTGTGACCGATCACGGAGGCACCGCCGGATTGTGGTGCACATCTTCTCGCTATCGGGATCAGTGTGACTACGAATACACCAACAACGAGATTTGATCTCGTAACGCTTTGTGTCTTCGAGGGTATGTGTTCTCCTTAACCCTCTGTTTGCCCGTTGCACTTCGTCTCCTAGATTAGATCTTGGCCTTTCGGGTGTCTCTCGCGTGGGAAATTTTTGTTTTCTATGCAACAACCCCTTCAGTGGTATCAGAGCCGGATCTATGCGTAGATGTTTTGTACGGGTAAAACACATAGGTGTATGTGGGCGTTGATGATCATGTTATTGCCTCCTTGAGTATTTTATGATCTTAGTGGCATAGTTGGATGAAGCTGCCCCAGACTAAATTTACGTGTACTATGTACGCGAGAATTGTCTCACTTGTGGCTAAGGGGGTGTCCGTTTCTCCTACTATAGTTAAGATCTAATCTATGAAGGGTTGTTAAAAATGTGTTTATAGATGTTGTGGTTGATGTTTGTAGGTATGAACGGTTCTATCCTCGAAAGCCCTAAGCCACATAAAATATGCAAAAATAAATTTGAAGCGTCTAACTAGTTTTTGTTGGGCATGTGATGTGATATGGTCAATGTTACAAATTTGATTATGAGATGATCTCTTATGTAAATTATTAATATACCGGAAGGTATCCATATGGTTGTCTTATTATTGATGGACAATCAGGATTGGGGTGCCATGGTACCTGGTACCACGCCGGTGGAATGATGGAGATCATACCATGATGCACATGATGAAGATCAAGTGCAAGAAGGACCATATCATATCACATTATCCTTACATGTGATGTCTGTGATGTTAATCCTTTTATGCATACTGTTTTTCTTAGATAGCGACGGTAACATTATAAGATGACCCCTCTCACTTAATATCAAGATAATAATGTGTTCTTCCTTAAGTATGCACCGTTAAGAAAGTTCGTCGTTTTGAGACACCACGTGATGATCGGGTGTGACAGACTCAACGTTCGCATACAACGGGTGTTTTCAATCCTAGCATGTACAGACATGGCCTTGAAACATACGCAATACTACGTCTCTACTTGGCGAGCCTAGCATGTACAGACATGGCCTCGGAACATGTAACCGAAAGGTAAAGCATGAGTCATATGGATGATATGATGAACATGTCGATGTTCGCCTTTGAAGCTACATCATCTCACGTGATGATCGGTTTTGGTGTAGTGAACTTGGTTCGTGTAATCACTAAAGACGACTAAGAGGGATGTTGTTTTTGAGTGGGAGTTCATGGCATAATTTTGAATTAACTTGAACTTATTTATCATGAACAACCAATCAAAGTGAATTTGCACAAATTGTAGTATTCATTGGCATCCACATAACAACCTTACACTTAGATTGTTAATTGAGATATAACCGTTATGATCTGGTAAAAATCATTTAAGATTGGTACCGTATTAGTGAAATTTAAAATTGAGTCCTATTGCAGATTTTTGGTATTTCCTACCTAGCTCCATATGTTTAATGATTGATTGATCTAGAGAGCAAATAATTCCTACTTAGAATCCAGAGTCATGGTTGCTTCCGTCTTGCTTTATCTTCAAAAGAATGTTTTGTTGATCAAGGTGATTTTGGAACTGAAAAGAGTTGTTTTCCGAAACAATCAAGTGAAACATATATTGATATCTAAAAACTTATTTGTAGCAACATGACTGAGTATAATTTAGCGTGACAATGTATGCTTATATTTTTTAAATATATGCAATGATTGAAGATGCTAGGCGTTTGAATATTCCAAGAAATTGGGCGCTAAACATTATCCTCTAAATTCCTTCCTTCGAGCTATAGTAGCTTAATCATAAAATTGTTATGATGGGATGGATTAAAAGTATGGGTAAATTCGTTTGCCTTACTTGGAGATTGCTAAGAGTGGAATCTAGAAGAATACTATTAATATGATGATATTAGTAGAACAATCAAACTCAAAATATGACTCAGTGGGTGATAGTATATGACTAACACGCCAAATAAAATGAGCTAGTACGACTAGCATTGTTTGATGTTAAATGATTCTTCTGCAAAGGAAAGGGAATATTGAAAATAGAATTACAAAAAGATATATGGCAGAAAAAGAAGATAACTGGAAAAGTCCAGCTCAGGAGTATATGCTTGATATACAAGTTATAGATGTATTACTAGTTACCAAAGTATTTTTGGGTATTTTGATACCACATTGTTGGTATGAGTTGTCATACAAAACAACACAATGCAAGAAAGACAAGGGCCTAAAAGGAACTAGTAATAGATGTGGAATCGATTATGACAAGAACAGAAATAAAGTGTTATTGTGTTTATTGTCATATCGAACCACACATTCAAGATTTATTTTAAGAACTTAATAAGCTGTTATTTTGTTTTGGTCTTTTGTGGGAACAAATGATATTGTTCAAGCTATGACCATGTTCCATAATTGATGGATATGTTAATATAAATCATGTTGGTAAAGTAAACATCTATAAAACTAAATGCTAAACATTGCAAGGCGTAAAAGAGTTTCACTTAAATTGTGACACCACCATTTTAGTTCATATCGGAAAGGAAAACATGAAGGAACTCCATGTTGATGGACTTCCGGAGTCATTTTGTTTTGAATAAATTGACGCTTGTGAGACCTCTTCCAAAAGATGACTAGAATTCCATTCATAGGCCAAACTAGAATGGACGACTAATTTAATGGAGATTATACATATTGATGTATATAGTCCATTATGTGTAGTCATGTATGGTGGATTAATTTTTTCTTCATAAAATTTTGTCGATGATTTGAGTAGATATGTGAGTATATCTATTTAAAGAGAAGGGAGTTTGACATTTTGAATTGGTTCAAAAGGTTGTTAATATGAAGTAAAAATCAATGTAACAAAATAATCAAGTATTTATGATTGGATCATAAAGGATAAAGTTTGAGTTACAAGTTTAGCAAAACATCTGAGAAGTTGCAGAATTGTTCCACAACTTATATTATTCGAATTACCCCACATTAGTTTTGAGTGTTCAAGAGACAAAATCAAACCTTGTTTGACATGGTAAGATTAATAAAATTGCCATTATAATTTTGTAGTTTATACATTAAGGACAACCGCTTTTTCACTGAAAAGAGCGCCATCATGATCCATTGAAATTGACACCATATAAGATATGGTTTGGGTAATGACCCAAATTGTCTTTTTCTTAAGTTTTGGTATGCAGAGCATGTGTAAAATGTTTACAACCAAAATGGGATACATATATGTTTATAAGGTTATCCCAACGAATCCATTGGGTATTTCTCCTATCACCGACCAAAGACAAATGTTGTTTGTAAGAAAGGGTTGATTTCTCGAGAAAGTAGTTCTTGCGAAATAAGTGAGTGGGAGGACAATACAAACTCAACGAGATTAGAGAATCTTCGTTATCATGTCAAGAGTAGCGCAGGACTGGAAGTTGTTCCGGGGTTTGCTATTTTGACAAAGTAGAAGACACTACATGTGTTGTAGATACTTCGGATGAGTTTGCGTACTGAACCGCAAAAGTCCTAAAAACTTTGTACTTAGACCAACTTGTGGTTTAAGAGTAAAGTGTTGTTTTGAAAACAGAATGACCTGGACCTTATAAAGGAAGCAAATGATGGGCCCTGACTTCGTAAAATTGACTATGAGTCATTATATCCGCCATAGTATCCTTGTATGAATATCAAGTATGTTACTTGGTAGTCATTTCGATAGGCATGATGCCAAAAGATAGAAAAAGGGTCTATATAGCGACAAAGACATGGATTTTTACATCCTTTGAAAGTAGTACTTATCGAAAAGTTGTTTTCGACGAAGTTCAAAGAGTTGACTACTACAAGATTTTGATCTTCTGTAGTGATGCTTTAGTCTTTGCTGATAGTTCTAGCAAAAGTTACATATTATGATATGCAGTTGAATAACAAAACCAATTTTCCTCTCAAGGAAGTTTGATCGAGGATGTGTACTTGACACAGTCTGAGAGTTTTGTAAAATTCAAAAGGTTGCTGGAAAGGTATGCACACTTCAATGGTTGAAGTGAGCATAACGAAGTTGGAATCTTTACCTTAATGAAGTTATCAAAAGAGTTTGATTTCATCATGGACGATAAAGATGCTTGTAGAGTTACAAGAAATTAAACGGGAGCGCTAAGACATATTTCAAATGCTTTATGTAGATGACATATGGTTGATTGGAAGATATGTATTTTAAATTAACACGGTTAAGATTTTCATGTTGATGAAAGGCTTAGAAGATATTGGGCATCGATATCTATAAGAGATGGATTGAAGCGCCTGATATGATTGAAGCCAAATTACATAGATGAAATATTAAATTAAGTCAATATCGAAATCACAAGGAGTTCTTGTCACATAGAAAATAATTGAGCAAGATTCAAGTGTTTTGACACATTATGAGCATCATTGAAATTGAGATTTCTGAGTCATGTTTCCATGCTATGTACACAACCAGATGAGCCCTATGCTATAAAATGTTATAGCAGGATAATTCATATGATGATTAGACAACAGTGGGAGAGATCCTTGTGTCATTTTAGAAATGCTAAGGATATGCTTTCATATGTAGTAATGACAAAATATAGTTGTAATATGTTACACTAATAGTCTTATCATTTATTCAAGTAATTTTATCTCAATTAAAATATGTGATGAAGGGTAGCACAATAGGCTGAAAGAAAGTTCCATTCTGGATTTGAAAGAGTTTCAAAATTAAAATATTGGGACAGATACTACAACAAAGGCTAAAGTATATCGTTGTGTTGACAACTGATAATAAGCGTGTTTCGTGTCAAGGAGTTATTTATTGAACTTGGTGAATTTCCAAGAATGCTGACACTATGAAGCTACATTTTCACAATGTTAGTAACATTAGTTTAAGCTGATGAATTAAGGTATCACCGAAACTTGGTGAATTTCCAAGAATTCTAACACTATGAAGCTACATTTTCACAATGTTAGTGACATTAGTTTAAGCTGAGGAATCAAGGTTTCACCGATTGACCATATATATACAAAGCCATCTCATTAGAGAATGAGTGATGCGTGTAGTCGCAAAGAACATGCAAATACAATAGGTCCTGAACGTTTCAGATCTTTTTTGATGATGTTTACGACATGCGAAGCATGGTAATAACACTCGAACGCCATATGTGTTAAGTGCTTACAGACTAGATTACTGACTCTAGTGCAAGTGGGAGACTGAACGGAATATGCCCGAGAGGCAATAATAAAATGGTTATTATCTTATTCCTTGTTTATGATGAATGTTTATTTCTCATTCTAGAATTGTATTAACCGGAAACGTTGATACATGTGTGTTTAATAAACAAACAATGGTTCCTAGTAAAGCCTCTCTTTTAACTAGCTCGTTGATTAATAGATGATCAAGGTTTCATGATCATGAACATTAGATGTTGTTAATAACGGGGTCATGTCATTAGAAGAATGATGTGATGAACATATACCCAAAGTGAATATAGCAATGCGATCAAGTCATTAAGTTTACATTGTTATATCAAACATACGAAGTAACTTATTCCTTAGACCATGAGATCATGGTAATCACTAATACTGGAAGAGTGCTTTGATGTCATCAAACGTCACACCGTAACAGGGTGACTATAAAGGTTCCATTAGGTATTCGGAAAGTATTAGTTTAGGATCATGGATCAAGAGTGAGATTTGTCCATCCAAAATGACGGAGAGATATACTCTGGGCCCTCTCGGTGATATCACATCGACACCGCTTGCAAGAACGTGATATGATCACAAGGATGTTATATCATGGGAACAAGAAAAGAGTACTTGTCGGTAACGAGATTGAACAAGGTAAGGTTGATACCAATGATCGAATCTCGGACAAGTAAAATATCGCGAGACAAAGGGAATAGTTCACGACGTTGATGGTTCACACGATCACGAGAGTCATCATTGAATATATAGGAGTCATCACGGATCTCCAGATCCCGCTGTTGATTATTGATCGGAGAGGAGTCTCGATCATGTCTATCTTATTCGTGAACCGTAGGGTGACACACTTAAGTTTCGATGACGCGTTTGAGAGGATACGGAATATCGAAGAATATTTTGGGCAGCACCGAAATTGTTTCGGGGAAAATTGAAATAGTTCAAGAGGTTTTTCATCGAATGGTTGTTAATAGAATTAACAAATGATTGGAGGTGCTATATGAAAATGTTTGTTAATGGAATTAACAAATATTAATAAATAAATAAAAATGTTTTATTTATTTATTAAAAGAAAACCTTTGGATTTTTCAAGTGGGAAATAATGGGAGCATGAGTGGGTGTGAGTGGGGCCTCCACTCACATGAAGAGGGAAGAGGTGGGGGAACCACCATGGCTGGCCGCACCCCCTCTTGGGCTGCCTCCCCCTCCCCTATAAAAGAAGGGTGAGAGCTCCTCTTCTCCACACACTTGCCCATCTCATTCCCTCTCCACCCACTGCTCAATTCCATGGTCTCCGGCTTGGCGAAACCCTGACCGTGGGCTTCTTCACCACCACCACGTCGTCGTGCTGCTGGAGTTCTGAGGGATCCTCTACTTCCGCGCCCCGCTGGATTGAGGGAACGGAGGTCGTCATCAACCGTACGTGTGACCGATCACGGAGGCACCGCCGGATTGCGATGCACATCTTCTCGCTATCGGGATCGGTGTGAGTACGACTACGCAAACAACGAGATTTGATCTCGTAACACTTTGTGTCTTCAAGGGTATGTGTTCTCCTCAACCCTCTCTTTGCCCGTTTCACTTCGTCTCCTAGATTAGATCTTGGCCTTTCGGGTGTCTCTCGCGTAGGAAATTTTTTCTTTTCTATGCAATGACCCCTTCACTTTGCTTTCAAAAGGATTGGGACACTCGCTTCAATATTATTTACTGCACTTTATTTACTCGCACTTTATTTATCTGCTATATCCAAAACCCGTTTGCTAGTGTTTATAGTGAATCCTCTATCCAACCTGCTTGTTAACACCTTTTGCTCCTTGTTGGGTTCGACACACTTATTTATCGAAAGTACTATGATACACCCCCTATACTTGTGGGTCATCATATGCTCACACCATGTTTATGACTATGAACAAGTCACTTATAGCCTCTATGATCATTTAGTTTTTGAACTTGTGGTACCACTTATGCTTTGATTAATGATGTTTATGTCGCTATGCATGATTATGGCTCTTATGCTCTGTTGAATTGTCGCTCCCAGTCTTTTGCTAGCCTCCACCTGTACTGAGTATGAGCTCTACTCATGAATCCAACTCCCAAAAACAAAATTATGCCAAATGTGTCCACCATACCTACCTACATGTGGTATTTAACCGCCACTCCAAAGTAAATTCCTCATGTGTTACCTTTACAACTTTCAAAATTACTCATGTTTTGTGCTCCTGTTTTAGCTCACGAGGACGTAAATAGAGAATCTTTATCTCACTTGTTGATTGGACTTTCACACCCTAGACTAGTGGCTTCATCCGCTTATCCAATTGATAGAAGATCTAGCAGCGGGGTGCCCAGCCCCAAATTAATAACAACAAATTATCTTCACTATTTTTGCCCCTGATTTATCAGTCAAAGCATAATTGTGTAAACAAAAGAGAAAGAGGGATGACCTTCTACCCAGATGAGTCCTCATATGGGAGCCGCTCTTGTGAAGTCTAGTTGGCTTGTGACGTACTGTATTTTCTTTTTACTATTCATTGACATAAGCATACACCTCTCTAAAAATAGACACTCCTCCACGGTTTGTGATTGTTGGCAGGCACCCGAGGATTTGGTTAGCCATGGTTTGTGTAAGATGGTTGGGAGGAGTGTCAAAATTTTATACCTCTGTTTAATAAAATAAAAAGCTCTAGCACATGAGTTGATCCCTGCTTCCCTCTGCGAAGGGTCTTTCTTTTACTTTTATGTTGAGTCTCCATCTTCTAACTTTATGCACAGTTGAGAGAGCATAGTTGCCTTTCTGAGTTTAATGTGCATTTGCCTAGAAACATTATTAATTGATTCATGATGTGTTATTGTTTGTTCTCTAATTATTTATTCTAGTCTTCCTCATGAACTTTGAAGGTGTTTAGACATTTATGTTTTGCCCCACTCTTAAGGACTAGCAAAATATCACTTTGCCATGTTTTCTCTATACTTGAGACAAACGTATATCTTTTGATGCATTGTTATTCATGATCTTTTATTTGTGTTACTTCTCATGATGCAAGGTGATTGCTCTGCTTTATTGTTAAAATTTTATTTATCATGCTTGTGTTGAAGTTCTATGATCTCAGCTTACATATGCTTTTACATTTTTTATGATCAAGTTTATGTTGGTAGCATGTCATCTCAGAAATTTCCTTAATCCATTTTTATCTACTCGAGGACGATAATGAACTAAGCTTGGGCATGTTGATACGTCATAAACGTGTCCTTAATTTCTGATGTTCCATGTTGTTTTCATGTTGTTTCCCACATGTTTGCTATACACTTTATGCCATTTTTATCGATTTTCCGGACTAACCTATTGACAAGATGCCACAGAGCCAGTTCCCTGTTTCGTGTTGTTTTTAGTTTCAGAAAAGTTGTTCTGAAAATATTCTCGGAATTAGAAAATTTGAAGTTCGGAAGTCTTAGAATTCCCGAAGGTTCCACGGAGTCCCAATGAGTCCCGGAGGGGGGCCACACCATAGGGCGGTGCGCCCCCTGGCTGCGCCATGGGGTGGTGTGGGCCTCCCAGGCTTCCACCGCCTTTTCCCTTTCGCCTATTTATACCTCCCGATACGTCAACCCTAATAATATACCACTTCGTCCTGAGAAACACCCGAGGCCACCGTTGTCGTCAACCCGAGATCGGGAGGGTTCTGGACCTCTCCCCGGCACCCTACCGGAGGGGAATTCATCACCGGAGGGGTCTACACCACCATGCCCTCCTCCGAAGTGACGCGTGAGTGGTTCATCTTTGGACTACGGGTCCATAGCAGTAGCTAGATGGTTGCCTTCTCCACTTTGTACCTCATGTTTAGATCTCGTGAACTGCCCTACATGATCGAGATCATCTTTATGTAATGCTACATGTTGTGTTTGCTGGGATCTGATCAATGTTGAATGCTATGTCTTCTGATTATCAATCTATCATGTTATCTTCATGCATATGTTATTTATGATCTTGCATGTTCTCCATTATTAGTAGATGCTAGTAACTCCAAGAGGGAGTATTTATGCTCGATAGTGGGTTCATGCCTCCTTTGCATCTGTGCTCGAGTGACAGAAACGTGACGAATGGCGGATGTGTTGTTGCCATTAGGGAGGAAACAACGATGTTTACTTAGTTTACACTGTTTACATTACACGCTTTGCTTACTGCGATAATCCGTTGCTTGCAACCTAATACCCAACGTTTGCTCGGATGATATTCAAAGGGTGGATTATTAGACATAGATACAGTTGGATGTCGATCTATGTATTTTTTTATAATGCCCGCATGAATCACATAGTAAACTCTATGTCTTTCATATGCACTATGGTGCAGCCTTCATTTCTATCAATTGACCAGATGTAATTTGTTCACCACACATGTTATTTATCTTTTACGGAGAGACACCACTAGTGAACTGTGGACCCCGGTCCATTTTCTCATACTGATAATACACACACTTCTTTCACACTGCTTTCATATTGTTACTGCTGGTTTCATTTTGTTCTCCTACTGTTTTCACACCATACGTTTAATCTCTTTGTGTTCAGCAAAGCCGGTGAGATTGAGAACTTCACTGCTTCGTTGGCGCAAAGTGATTTGATTGTGTTGTGTAGGTTCCACGTTGCTACTGAACCGGTAGTGTGCCCTGCCATCTCCGCTGCATCAACCTTCTGAATTTACTCCTTCCTCCTACTGGTCGACACAACCTTGGTTTCTTTCTGAGGGGAACTTGCTTCTGCACTCTTCATACCTTCCTCTTTGGGTCTCCCAACGAACGTGTGTTCACACGTATCACCCACCAAATAGAACACTACCACTCGGGTAGTCATCCAATTAAATATATTATTATAAAAATAGGATCATGCATTTTTTGAGAATAAGGTGGTAATATTATAGGGTTTTGCAAATAGTTCTTAGGAAATACTGCAAATGATATAAGCAAGTGATGAACTTGCCTGAGATAGAAATAATAATAATCCATGTCCTTCGGGTTCGAGGGTTGCGTGGGAATCCCGAGATCTGAAAAGTAGCAAAATAGTCCTAGTAAGCACTACTCAAAACTCTAGCAAGATGATGTAATGCATAGTAATGAGATGTATCTCAAAATACCCTAAAAATACCCCAGGATACAAGTGTAATCTACGATCGATACGATACTAAGATCACATTTGTTTTAGGTGACTTAGAGTTGTTTCATTACTTGTGGATACGTTATTGTGTACTTAAAGAGTTAATAACATTAAGGTTTTTGAAGTTTGAAATGCTTTACTTAATTATATTAAGTTATTAATTATTTTAGACTTACATGTGTTCCACTTTTATTTAGCAAATCAATTTTTATCATGTTTAAGTCACAAGTCTTTATAACTTGGTTAAGCAAGAAAACAATATAATATTGAAAGCAACCACTTTAAGAAAATAACAACACATTTTATTTTACGTTGTTGAAAAGTGTGGAGCTAAGACAAAGGAACCTAATTGGAAATGACGATCTAATAAATTCAACTTTACCATCTAATGATTCATTAATGATTGTGACAAGAGTTTAGGAGGTGTGAAAACATTAGGGGTTCATTAATTAGGAAAATAATGAAGAGATAGTTAGCTATGGTTATAATAGAATATTGTAGAATTACATTATACTTCTAAAAATAAAATTCGTAAGTTAAACAAAACGATTTGTTTTCGATATATTTGAATTGAAAATGTTTTTCTCTTTAATTTGGTGTATCATTTGAAAGTTTTCGAAAAATGTTTGAATACGTTATTTTTTTCTCAATTTTAAATGTATTAAATGACTATTCAAAATATTGGTCATATTAAACTTTTTCATATGACTTTGAAAATATCATAGATGGTTTGCATTTGTCTTTTTGAGCGATTTGATATATGACTTGTTTTTTTTTTTGAATTATTGAATGTCTTCATTATTTTTCTCAATTAAAAATGAATTATTTTAAATTTAAATCATGTTTAAATTTAAACTTAATCAAACATTTTCGAAAAGTTGATAAACATTTAGATTACATTTTTCTAAACAATTATATATTTATTTGTATTTTTGATAAATAATTTAAAAGATATTGAACTAATAAGATTTAACATTATTCTGGCATTTTTAAATTGACAGGTGGGACCCACCTGTCAGTTTTATTTAAAAAGTAAAAGGAAAAATGAAATTCTTCTGGAATCATGATGACATCACTGGTGCATCAACAATGGAGGGAATTATTCTATATTTGATTCAAATCCGTCGATTTCGTTGGAATTACACGTATTGAACTAGATAGGAATTAGAGGGAATCAAGCCGAGTGTATGGGTGGCGGAATTTGGACCAAGAGGTCGCCGGAGCATCACCGACGACGAGCTTGCACGATGGTAGGGACAACGGTTCGACGATAGCACACTACAGACCATAGAAACACAAGCTAGAGGCATGGGAATGCTCACCAGATCACCAGGAGCTCGAGGGAGAGGTCGAGGAAGCAAGGCGACGCCAGAATCGGCCGCGGCTTTCGACTATCAGAGATGAAGAAACCATTTCAATTCGTGTGGCTTTAGTCTCACTGGGAAGCGAGGCTCGACGAGGATATCCATGAGGAGACGACGCATCCTCTAGTACCCTCAATTGCGCCAGAGGTGACAGGAGTCGACAGCGACAAGCGGAGAGAGGGGTATCTAGGGTTAGGGTTTCCCGGTGTTCTTCGCAACAAGAGAGGGTGTGAATGGGACGAGGGGATATAATATCTCGGTGCGGACATCTCCATGGTTTTATACTCGCGGAACGGTGGTGCGGAGGAGGTGGCAGCGACCTCGACAGAGCGATGCGTACCTCTGTTTTCTATCTCGAGTTAGAAGAAAGGAAATAATTACCACTTTCTGAATAACCCCCTGAATTGTCTTATAAATTACATACATGTTCTTCTGTTAATACAAATTGAGAAGAAAACATTTTTTGGGGCCTTCTTGTAAACCAAAAAATTATTAAAAATCATATTTGAAATACTTATAAAAAATGTAACCTCACCATGTTTTGTTTTGGTGAAATTGAACAAGATTTGAATTTTAACTTGGAGTTTTCAGTTTAATTGGTTTTTGTTGTTTTCTCTCAATTTAAATTTCAAATGGACTCAAAATTATTTTGTGTATGCTATGACATGAACACAACACAACACATATGTTATTACAAAAATGGTGTGTTTTCCATTGGACAATTTTCGATACAAGTCTTTTTTGGAAATAATTTGTAAAACTACTTAGTAGTGTTTTTTATGCATTGTAATCAAAATCTCCAAATAGGGAATTTTATTCCAAGTACCAAATGACTTTGGGTAATAAATGGATTTGTTTTCTATTTATTTTGCTTTGCTATGTATAGATGAATTTTTGTTATTATCCATTTGTCTTATGTATGAGAAGGATCTAGAAAACAAGGTAGCTAAGCTTGTTACCATCCACCTTAACATATCACAAGACATCTGAATGAAATGACTTGTTTTCATTTCTTCCTTGATAATTGATTCCATTGAAGATATTAACATGGGGACCTTATCTCTGATGAGATTGACAAAAATTAGAGGTTCTAGGTTATCTGATGTTATCTAATGGTTCTAGGGATAGTTATTTATGCTATGTGTGACGCCCCTGGATCGGATACTATGGGGATTTCAGCGTTCCCGCCAGAATCCACATAATATCTGATCCTAGTTGTCAATTCTGATATCATTACAACAGTTCACGAATAATCCACACAAACAACAGAAGAGGTATATACAAGACGACTCAGACGAGTCAAGAATACAACTGATACAATACAAAGATCCAAATAACAGCGGAAAACGGAACAATATCCGACTACGGATAAGATACAAATTGGACTAAGAGTCCTGAAGATAACCGATGGCGTCCAATCCCTGCCCAGGCCAAGCCAGAGGGATTCCCAAGCTAACGTCGTGCAACTTCAAACCTGTCGACTGCATTGTGAATACGACCCCGAATCATGGGGTCAGTACTTTGAATGTACCAACAAGCGGCAAGCAATACTCACAAGATACCAATGCAACCATTCATCACAAGATACAATTACTTTGGGTACTAAGGAAGAGGTTGTTGTAATGAAGCGGCAGCGGGCGGCACTAAGCAGTCTATGGAGACACGCTACAACTCTCGTCTATTAGGAAGGGATGAGAGAGCGCATTGAAACAACTATAACTACTCACCAAGAACAATACCCATCCAAGGTTAACCCCCCTCAACCAATGACTGGAGGTAACCCAAGGAAAACTCACACATGTTGAAATAGTAATCTCGTTATCGCACAGGTTAACAAATATCATTAGGTGTAAGTTATCTGCCTCTTGTAAGCCAACACTTTCTCCAAGATCGTCACATAAGCACGGACGATACGCCTTCTCGAAAAGATTTAACCCTGCAGGGGTGCACCAATGTAGCCATACACGCTCAATCAATCCACAACCACAAAGGCAGGATATCTCAACATCACCGTTCCTATCACCACTTTTAAGTCCTGGGAAGCCACCCATCTGAGTTGACCCGTGTCGAGAGTCTGGCCAAAGCTCCGTAGCGGCCCAAACGTTTGCGCCTACGCACTAGGCAGATCAAACCATCATTGGAACTGTCCGCTTCGCATCATACTGCACATGTATGCCCCCCAATCTCATAACCTCTCATCATCAATGCACTGTGTATATGCGTATGAGCAAATGGAACACTGGAACTAGTTGTGGCTCCCAAGACCATCAGAGGATCTAGTACTAGCCAAGGGGGTGCCCATACACACCTCCCGGGAGTGGTTACTGCGCTCATTCTTAGATCAGCGGACAAGAACCTTTTCCTAAGGCGACACCAGAGGGACCAAAAGCCTCGAGGGGCCTCCCGCCGGTGCCTTAACTCGATTTAAATTTTTTATTATTACCCCAAGCGTTAAGAACATTTCAAATAAGTTGAACCAACCTATCATACTAGTTAGGTGACAAGAAACCAAACTCGCCAAAGAAGCTAAGCATGCGCTACGACTCGCAAGGCTAACAAGAAAACAAACATGTCATAAGAGGTGGGAGATGGGGCTATATCATGGATGCAAGATAAACATATGATAGGATCGAGACACAAGCATCGATTCATAAGGCTAGAACAAAGACAATGGAAAGCAACCGTAACAAGTGAGGAACGACAGCCATAGGTAGCAATTGAGCAAAGCTTGCCTGGAATCCAGCTTGTAGAGGTAAAAGAACTTGTCGTTGCTTACATCATCTCCACGTCCTATCCACGAAGAAGCAAAGAACTAAAAGAATTCAAAGATGCAACACTTACTACTACGGCAAAAGATCCAGCATGATCAAGATATGGATGCATGACATGCGAGAATGCAACTTAACCAATTTAAGCGGAACCGAAGTCCGAGCAATTTATTTATCGGTTCAAGTTATTTATCTAACCATCAAGTTAAATATTTATTATCATGGATAACAACTATTGGGTGAGCTACACAAAATTAAATGGAATATGGCACAAATTGAATTAATTACCCCAACACATTCCATGTTTATTATTTAGGTGGACATGCATAACACTACCTAAAATGCAAGATAGAAGATGCAAACATGGGCATGGATGACATATTAATATTTCTTGCATTTTTCTGATCAAAATAGACATAAAGTTTGCATTATTTGGAATTGTAGAACAAAAGATATGGGCATTTAAAGTTAGGTGTGTTTTCTGGAAAAGGTAGGGACATATGCGTGTTGGAAACAGAGAGTGGGAGGACTTCGGTGAAAAAAGGAGAAGGCCCGGAGCCTGGGTGCAAGATTCTAGATCCAGATCTGGATCTGGGACGACACTCACCGCACTTGAAGATGCCCTAGTGAATGACAGGTGGGGTCTAATGCCATGTTGTAAAAGAAAGAGTAAAAGAAAGAGAAAATGTGGAAAATTGCATCCCGTGGGATTCAAACCAGAGTCTTCGCTGGTGCAGATCGGGGTCCTGGCCACCAGGCTGTGCTAGAGCTTCTGTAAGAGAAAAGATCTGAAATTCTATGAACTATCAGCATGCGGTGTTTTTTCTTACGAAACTGAATTTGCTTTGCCGGCTAAAAGAGAGCAGCACGACGGGGAGCTCGCATGGCCTCCGACGACGCAGATTGGGCGGCAAGGGCGGAGACTGGGGGGGGGGCTAGCAGGGGCTAGACCCCTGCCAAGGTTCGGGCCCCCTAATGATTTGGAATACGTATTAGTAGTGTGGGTGATGCATATACTTGCTAATTATCTCATTTACGTGCTAATTAGTATTTAAATCCCATGACTATGCACGCAATAAGACCCAGCCCAGTTTAGGCACGTTTCTTCTTAGCGTAACTTCTTTTTCTTTCCGTCGGCCGAACGGCCATGTTGCCCCAAGAGGCGAGATCTGATTGATCTACCATGCCGCTATGCCGCCCTTGGCTGTTCGAAAATTATGTCAAGAGCCATCCGCTAGGAAACTCTCCCGTGATGTCGTCGTGTCAACCTCTGGGTTGAAGAATTGATGGGGTTGACTGTTTCTTCGCCTCACCATCATTCAGGACATCGATCTCTGAGATATATATGCCACTCGTTCTGTAAATCGAGAGGTGCGCTGATAATTCTATACGCTTAATTGATCATATGCTCTTGAACACGTGTATGCAATACTGCCGCTCCTTGTAGAATTTCTAGTCAAGATCAGTAATAATTTTAAATTCAAGGTAGGTCGCAAGTGCTAGTAGAAAATCCAACAATTTTACCTATATCCAGCATGTAGAAGTTGATCATAAATTATATATTTATGATTCCTAATTATGCTGGTTAAGGTCTGATTTTGCGATTTTCGCACAATTAATGATTTGACGGGCACTAGGGGTTATATGGAAGAAAATGGCGAGTACCTTGCTCGAACACGGGACGATTTTTTGGCCATCGCGCGCCTTGCCCCCCTATATCTAAATCCTGGCTCCACCCCTGTTGGGAGGCGCTGGTGCGCATGGTTGCATCCGCGTCTGTGTGTGGGTGCTGCACCAGGTTTAGGAGTGTGTGAGTGCCTTGTGGATTCATGGAAGGTGCAGGTCCCCCAAGGCAGGAGCCCAAAGCTCCACCTTCCATGGCTGACAGAGTACACCGGAAAGAAACGATCGCTTGACAGTGAGGTCACAGAGCAAGAGGGGAGGAGGGGAGGTGTCCGTGGGGATGGGTGCTCACCCTGGGTTGCTCGGTGGAGTCGTACACGCTCGGAGGAGACGGTAGACGTGGAAGACGACGACGAACGTGTGCACATACGGACGTAGTCGACGGGAACTTGGCGACGGTCCGGGCGGCTCCGACCACGGTTATCTTGGCATCAGCTCGTAGAGGAAGACGAGGCGCCCTCGCAGGACATGGTCTCGGAGCCCAGTAGTGCTTGAGGCGGTGTCGTCATTGTCATGACCAGATAGAGAGCATCTCGAGGCGAACTCGTCTCGGAGGAACAGAGAAGAGGAGAACTGGCGCCCGGGTTGGGATTCAGAAGGGATGGCTATGGGTGACCTCCAGGACATGGAAGCAGGGCATGAGATGGTCTATAGCAGCGGCGCCATGCGATGGCGGTGACGATGGCCGCGTACACGAGTGTCTGCTCGGTGGCTCTCGGACAAGAAAGGAGGCGGTGTTGCAGAGGATGGGGAGGGGATCGAGGGCATGCAAGAGGGTGTGGTGGTGGTTTTATGGAGGGGCCAGTGATGTACGGCAGCGCATCGGATGGAGGAGGCAAGGATCATGCGATGATGGGATGGTTCGTACAAGAAGGTGACGTAGGGGAGGGAGATGAGAATAAGGTGGGCTTCTTTGGGATGGTAGGTGGCCAGCTGGGCCTTAGATAGCCCAGTTCGGTTGCCTCCCTGAAAACCTTTTTTTCTTTGTTCTTTTTTTTGGCGAATGATTAAGAGAGATTTTTGGAAGGGTTTTAACTAGGAGAAGAAAGTGTGTAAAATAATTTAGATACAACAATGACTTACTAAGTCAATTGAAGATTTTGAAAGCAATAAAAAATATTTTGAGTTGACAATTTGAATAGGTTTTAGAGAAAACAATTTTTGAGAGTTTCAACAAAAAATGCAATGCAATGCAATGCATGATGACATGATGATGCAACAAGAAAAACAAACAATTCTAATTGGTAAAACCCCCGGGTGTTACACTATGCTTCCTTACTAAGTCAGTGTTCCTCCTTATCGACATTTGTTTCCTGGAATGTACTTGTCTCTAGTTTCCACTTGCACTTTGTTATCACCTTTGTCCTTAGTAACTAAGATCGCCTCTTGGATTGCCTAAGTGTTTTCTCTCCGTTGTTGATCTTTTGACTTCAGAAATCCACCACTAGAGCCTATAGGACATCTTGACTGGTTCCGAGAAACTAACTTCAGTAGAAATTTGCATATCCTGTTGAAATGCATTCACTGGATTCAATAACCATTTCATCTTATGTTGTATTCCATTATGATTAAGATTAGCATACTAAAACTCAATTGTTTAATGCTTACAGGAATAATTTGTTCACAAGGTTGGCAAGAACTTGTAGCCAAACTATTCTTATATAACACCAACCATTTGGAATTCAACATGCTACTTGTTTTCTATCTTATCTTGGTTTCTTTCTTTATTTCTTATTTTATAGTCTTTGTCATGCAAGAATGCAGACATAGAGGTTTGGGAAGATCATATGTAATGATCAGAGTTTAGTACTAGTTAAAAAAGATTCTTTTTCATCTTTTAAATGTTTCCTTTCTTGTTGACGATATATGTATATATTCTATAAATATGTTATTAATAATATTTATGTCATTTCCCACTTGTGAGGGTTGAGTTAATGTTTGCTTATATCAGTTGTGTTCTATTGCACCTTGGTCACTTACTTCTAAAGGCTTACTTAATAGTTTTGAGATGATTTATAGAAAGTGTTTGATGACCCACAAGTATAGGGGGGTGTCGTGGTACTTCCGATAAATAAGTGTTTCGAACCCAACGAGGAGCCGAAGGTGTTGACAAGCAGGTTGGATAGAGAATTCACTATAAACACTAGCAAACAGGTTTTTGGTGGTTTTGGATATAGCAGATAAATAAAGTGCGAGTAAATAAAATATTTTAGATATAATTGCACCAAGTGGCCCAATCCTTTTGAGAGCAAAGGACAAGCTGGTTGTATTACTTACAATTACCAAACGTTCTCGAGGAATCAATGCACAATGCATCCTCCTAGGCCCATAAAGGTGAAGTATCATGTAGTCGACTTCATATGACACCACTAGAAAAATAACACCACAACTTAAATATCAAACCACTAGATATTACTTCAACATAATTCCACTACTAGCATCTTAAATTCTTCCATATCCTCAAGAACTAAACGAACTACTAACAAGACATCATATGGATCAAGATCAGAGGTGATATAATGATGAATAACAATCTGGTCATAAAGTGTAAACACTAATAAATCTTACAAGCATAAACTACTAATAAGTAATCCACACCGGGAGAGAGATCTAGTCAAGAACAAAGATATAGAACCCTAATCATTACAACGGAATGGAGATGGATGGTGAGGGTGATGGTGCTGGTGATGATGATGATGATGATGATGACGATGACGATCTTGATTGTCGGATATATACCGAATAGGGGCATATCAGGTGGGAGTCTAAAGTGCCGGATTACCCGGGTGGCCCAAGTGGTAGTGGATTACGGTCCATTGGGCGGCCCAGTAAGCTGATGCACAGAAGCCGGATTCTAGAAGAACCCGGATCGCGGCCCACGTGATATGGCTTGGAGTAGAAGGCGGATTCCTTACTTTCCAAGTTAATAGTTACTGTAGTCTTCTAGGTTTCCTATTCTGTATGCCCTAATCCGGCTATTATATAAAGCCGGACGGGAGATATGATAAATAGACAAGAAGCTAAAGGCTAACTCGCCGAGAGGTTGATCCTTGACGAGAAGCTAATAGAACCTCACATTGTACTCCGTATTTGCAGGCTTTAGTCCTGAATAGTGAGATTGCAGGAGTAGGAACGTCGCATTACTGCGTCGTACCGAACCTGGGTAAAAACCCTGTGTCATTGTCCTTCGCACAACCACGCCCCCCCCCCCCCCCCCGCATCTCTATCAGTAGTCTCATGGCACCCCCGTCTATGAATTCTACTACGATGTCTCGACAGTTGGCGCCCACCGTGGGGCCCGCGACGTCAGGCGTTAAGTTTTGATCTGGGATACTCGGCGGAATCGGCGGTTCCATAACTGTCGGAAGCTTGGAATTCGACAACGACGTTGGACGCTTCCTCGACAATGGATCTTACATACCGGCGCAAAATCATCTGGTAAGTGTCTGCGTGTTACCGATTGGATCTGCAAATATCTTTATCGGATTAACTGCAGAGGCCATGGGGTTTTGCGGTGGAAGTAGATTTATCCCACCCGCCCTATACCTAGTCGAAGATGACTACAATACCGGGTTTTCTTAGATCGCGGACATACAAGTGAATTACACTTTGTCGGTATGGTGCAATCCGAGATCGCCGAAAACACGGATGAAGGTAATACCATGCAGGAGGCAGAAAACAGCAAACCCACAACTGAGGTGGAAGATCCGACATCCGTCAACACAACGACGAACTCAGAAGCTGACTCCGTGTTAGCCGCCATTGAGGCGAGAATAGAGTTAGAAACCGGATCAGACAATTTTAATTCCGAAGATGAAGAGGAGGACGCCTTCGAAAGAAAGGTTAAATCTCTTCAAGAGGGATTCCACGAAGTGCTGATGGCAAAGCCGGCTGAAAACACAGACGCCGACAGCCAGGAAAGCCCTAGAACTCCTCCGCTAGAGGAAGAGAGAGAAGACGGAGAAACCTCTCCAAGATATCCCGATGTCAAATAATTGACAGAGGAAGAACCAATAAAAAAACCTCCCTCTTCCAAGAAAAAGCACAAGGTCGCTAAAAAGCTCCAGTACAAGCTCCGGAAGAAGAAATCGGCTGATCCAGCAAATGAAAGCCCGGAAGTAGGAGGTGCAAGCGGAATAAAGCCCGTGGAGAAGAAAACAAAAGAAATCCTTATTCCGCCAATGACAGAACAAGAAGAACAGGAGTTACTGCAAAAACCAGTGGGATTGCACGAACCCCCTGAAGTGCTAGAAGCCAGGAGACAAGCTCTCCAGAGGCAGCAGCAACATCTATTCAGAACTCGAGAACACCTCCAAAAAACCCAGGATGACATCAAGCTCATGAAGGAAGAAATCGAGGAATACGAGAGAAAGAATAGATCTGGAATTAAGCCTACAAGGTTACCCGGAATTGTAAGACCGGAAGTACTGCCGCCAAAAGAAAGGTTTCACAACCCATCTTGGCAAAAGCAAGTAAACGGCAAAGATGCCAGAGGCGAACTTATATACAAAACCGCAGCAGAAAATGCGGAAGCAGCGTTCGCCATCGTCAACAATGATATGTACTCCAATGGTGAAAAACTTCAAGAGGTGTATGCTTTCTTAGGAAAAGCATTGCAACAACAACAGTCGGGGCAGCAGCGACCAGGGAAGTTGCACGACGACTCAGCCCTATGTAAAACAGCTACATGCACCGCTGGAGCACCTGGACCGGAAGAACCTTGAGATTCAAGCAATTCAAAAGAGAAGAAAGTGGATCCAAGAAAAGACAAGAAAAATCCCGACAACAAGGATGAAGCGTCTAGAACCGGATCCCATCTCCCGAGAGATGGACTTAATCCTCGCGATCGGGAAGAAAAGCACCGGAATGACGGAAAAGCAATGCCGCCTCCGAGACGCCCAGCTGAAAAAGCTGGAAGACAGGATATACCTCACGGGCGTGAGAGATCCCGGACACCCCCCAGAAATAAAGAAAGAAATAGGAGTAGAACTCCACCTTATCCAAAGGGGAAAGATCTTGGAAGAAATAGAGAGAATCCCGGAAAAGCGCATTCACGCCACAATGGAAAAGAAAGGAGCAGATCCCCTTATGTCCATTAAGCCGGCAGGTACTCCGCACACATGGATAGAGCGGAAAGAGACGATTTATACTTTGGACCTAAGTGCTTCACAGATAGGATCCGAAGGATAACCCTACATTCTGGCTTTGCCAAAGTTGGTCCAATATGCATAAAATATATCGGTAGTACAAACCCGGATACCTGGCTCTCAGACTACTATACAGCCGTCCAGATGAACAATGGGACAGACTTGGAAGCTGTAAAGTTTCTTCCCCTAATGTTACTGGATGGAGCCAGAGACTGGATCAATGGATTACCCTCCAGAACTGTCGACAGCTGGGATGATATGGCTCGAGTATTTACTCAGCATTTTCGTGGAACCTACAAACTCCCGAATAGCATCAACCAGCTAAACCGTTGCACCCAATTTGAGGACGAACCATACGTGGATTTCATCTCAAGATGGACGGCAATGAAGAATAGTTGCTTTGGAGTAACTGACGTCCAAGCAATGCATGCTTTTGTCAATGGCCTAAAACCCGGACTTGTACCGTTCATGATTTGTTCCAAAAAGCACAAAGATCTCGGATCTATGCTTACAACCGCCAATGAACACGCTGCAGCCGAGGACAACATCAGGGAAAGAGGAGACAATATCGATACACTGATACAGGCCAAAAAGAACCCTCGCCCTGAGAAAAAAGGAACTCCAGATGCAACACAAAAGCCCAAAGAGGTCAACATAGCCTTTGGAAGGAAAAATGAGAATAGGTGGAAAGGACGCAGCACGGAACCTTTCAATTACACAAAGAGTGAGAAAAGATTAAGTCGGAAAACTGTGTCCACCACTCGCAATTTGGGAAACCCACCCACACTAACGCACAATGCCGGCTGAATAAGCATATGAAAGGCAGTGCAGGATCCGGAAACAAAGGGAAGAATTCCAAGAGGAAATTTTCCAAGCAAAAGTCAGAAGCTGAGAAAGAAGACAGTGAATCGGACACTGACGAAAAAATCCAGGAACAACAGCGAAAAGGCGAGCCCAAGTTTCCGAGAGTTGATGGAGAATGCAACCTAACTTTCCTAGCAACTCCCTCAGCAAAGGTGGCAAAGAGAACGCTTCGAGAAATAAACGCGGTTGTTCCGGCAACCCCGAAATTCTTGAAGTATTCAAACACACCAATCACCTGGGATCAGTCTGATCATCCCGGAAACATCCCTGAACCCGGCACACAAGCTCTTGTTGTAAGCCCTATTGTCCAAAACACTAGGCTAAAAAGAATGCTAATGGATGGAGGATCCAGTATCAACATAATGTACCTGGATACACTGAAGCATCTGAAAATTTCCGAGACCCAGCTCAACCACAGCAACATACGTTTTCACGGCATCGTTCCTGGCAGACAAGCACGTTCCCTAGGAGAAATTTCCCTAGATGTCACTTTCGGAGAAAAAGATCATTTCCGTCAGGAGAAAGTATCCTTCGAAGTGGTGCCGTTCGAAAGCGTGTATCACGCGATACTCGGACGTCCAGCTTTCGCCAAATTCATGGCAAGATCATGCTACATATATAATAAGCTGAAGATGCCAGGGCCCAAAGGAGGAGTAATCACCATATATGGAGACTTTAAGTTGGCAAACAAGCTGGAAAAAGAAAACGCCCTTTGCGCTGAGAAAGTCATAGCAAAGGAAGAGTTGAAAGAGCTGGCAAAAGAGCTATCGCCGACAGAAATGCCGGTAGGCAAAGAAAAAAGGAAGTCAGCAGATAGCTTCAAGGCTTCCGAGAACACAAGACAGATAATACTAGATCCCAAAGATCCGACAAAATTTGTCGTAGTGGGAACTGGGATGACCGACAAATAGGAAAGCGAGCTCATCAAGTTCCTCATGAGAACTGGGATATTTTTTGCTTGGTCCAGCGGACATGCCAGGTGTACCCAGGGAACTTGCTGAGCATCAACTTAAGGTGATTTCAGGATCCAAACCCGTCAAGCAAGGTCTCCGTCGATTTGACGGAAGAAGACGGAAGGCTATTGGCAAGGAGATTATCCGGCTTTTGGCAGCAGATTTTATCCGGGAAGTTATACATACTGAATGGTCAGCAAATCCGGTATTAGTCCCGAAGAAAGACACTACCACCCTTAGGATGTGTATAGATTACACCGGCTTGAACAAACTGTGTCCAAAAGATAGGTTTGCGTTACCGCGAATCGATCAAATAATAGATGCCACTGCAGGCTCTGAGCTTTTATGCTTTTTGGATGCATATTCCCAGTATCACCAAATACGCATGAAAATGGAAGATCAAATCAAAACCTCTTTCCCCCTATGGGACGTACTATTACATAACCATGCCATTTGGCCTGAAGAACGCAGGTGCAACCTACCAGCGTTGCATGCAACGGTGTTTGCATAGTCAGATTGGCAAAAATGTCCACGTTTACGTGGACGACATTGCTGTCGTCAACAAGGAAAAAGAAACACTCCTTGAGGATTTGCGAGAAACCTTCGAAAATTTGCGCACTTATAAAATGAAGTTAAATCCATTAAAGTGTGTATTCGGGGTTCCCTCAGGAAAACTTCTGGGTTTCATCATTTCTCACAGAGGAATAGAGGTAAACCCAGAAAAGATCAAAGGAATCTTAAACATCTCCAAGCCTACATGCGTAAAAGATGTGCAAAGATTGACGGGTTCCGCTGCAGCCATCAGCAGGTTTATTAGCCGGCTGGGGGATAAAGCCTTGCCACTGTATAAGTTATTGAAAAAGTCCGACAAATTCGAGTGGACAGAGGAGGCAGATGCAGCGCTAACCCAGTTAAAGGAAACTTTGATGAAAGCACCGATTTTGGATCCCCAAAAGACGAAGAACCTATGCTATTGTACCTCACGGCTACAAACCGGGTTATTAGTGCAGTAATTGTTGTGGAAAGGAAGAAAGATGAACAGAGCATACCCGATCAGCATCCGGTATATTATGTAAGTGAAGTTTTCTCCGAGTCCAAACAAAGATATCCACACTACCAAAAACTGGCATATGGCGTATTTTTCGCACCTAGAAAACTTTGCCATTATTTACAAGGACATTCCATAACAGTGGTATGCAAAGCACCGCTAGGGGATATAATAAACAATGCGGAGGCGACTGGCCGAGTAGCCAAATGGGGCATCGAGCTTGCAGCATTCGACATTAAGTATCAGCCTAGGACGGCAATAAAATCCCAGGTTCTGGCAGATTTTGTCGCCGACTGGACGGAAGCAATGGAAAAAACACCGATGCCAGAGTCCGAGTATTGGATCATGCACTTTGACGGATCCAAAATGAAGGAGGGCGCTGGAGCTGGTGTATTCCTAAAATCCCCTAAAGGAGATACAATGGAGTATGTATTACAAATACACTTCCACGCCAGTAATAACGTGGCAGAATACGAAGCTTTGCTTCACGGCTTGCATATCGCAAAGGAAATAGGTGTCAAACGCATTCTATGCTATGGCGACTCAGATTTGGTACAACACCAGCTCAACCAAACTTGGGATGCCCAAAGCCCTATAATGGCCGAATACCGGAGAACGATGGACGGGCTTGCCATCTGTTTCTTCGGATTCGAAGTACTCCATGTTAAAAGGGAGGAAAATTGGAACGCGGATGCATTAGCCCGCATGGGATCAGAAAGGGTAAAAATCCTACCACCAGGTGTATTCGTCCAACATTTGTACGAACCATCGATAAAAGGTGGAGATGTTGATTATCCTCTGGCTTCCGAGTCAATTGAAGTCATGCTCGTTAACCCGGATTGGACAATCCCATATTTAAACTTCTTAGTTGATCAAAAGTACCCGGATGGAGCAGACGAAGTCTTGCAAAGACAGATTCAACGTCGATGCAAAGGATACAAGGTAATTAACAATTTCCTGTATAAACGCAGTACTACCAGAATTTTTCTGTGATGTATTTCACCAGAAGAAGGACGAGAAATCCTGCAAGAAATCCATGCCAGAGATTGCGGACATCATGCTCAATCAAAAAGCATAGTCAAAAAAGCATTCCGCACCGGGTTTTTCTGGCTAACAGCCAAGAGAGACGCCGAGCACATAGTAAATACGTGTGCAGGATGTAAGTATTACGCCAAGCAGACTAATATGCCAGCCCAAGCACTCAAAACTATCCCCATTACATGGCTGTTTGCGGTCTGGGGGCTAGATATGATGGGACCATTCAAAACTGCACGAGGCGGACTCACACATCTACTAGTAGCTGTGGATAAATATACCAAGTGGGTGGAGGCTAAACCCATCAAAAATCTTGACGGTGTAACAACCAGAAACTTCATCATTGACATAGTCATGAGATACGGTGTTCCACACAGCATAATAACCGACAACGGGACAAATTTCTCCATTGGAGAGTTGGCAAAGTATTGCCGACAAACGGGAATTCGCCTAGATCTCGCATCTGTGCCACACCCGCAATCCAACGGACAGGTTGAAAGAATGAATAGCTCAATCTTACAAGGAATACGCCCAAGACTCGAATCTCCTCTTCATAGAGCAGCTGGAGCATGGGTAGAAGAGCTACCTTCCGTGCTTTGGAGTATTCAAACAACACCAAACAGGTCAACTGGGCAAACCCCATTTTTCCTAGTTTATGGTGCAGAAGCAGTTCTTCCAACAGACATGATCCATGATAGCCCAAGAGTGCAGGATTTCGACGACTCGGATGCCGAAAAAGCACGACAGGATGCCGTCGATCTCTTAGAAGAGGAACGAGATCTTGTGCTTCAAAGATCCGCCATTTACCAGCAAGGTTTACGACGTTACCATAGTCGGAAAATCAGGCATCGTTCTTTTAAAGAAGGTGACCTAGTGCTAAGATTGGTGCAGCAAAGAAAGAACAAATTGGCCCCAGTATGGGAAGGACCATTTGTCATCAGCAAAGCTATGAAAAATGTATCATACTATATTGTAGATATTCGGGATACAGAAGACCACCCTGACAAGCCGAATCGCAAAAGAAAGAGAAAGATAGATGCTGAGCTAGGAGAGACAAAGAGGCCCTGGAGTATCCAGTAGTTACGTCCCTTCTATACTTAGTTCAATTTCTATGTAAACATCTTTGAGATCATGAAATAAAGTTGTCGGAATTCTTACATCCATGTTTTTACAAGTTTAGTATAGTACAAAGCATGATTCCGCCTTATCTATTTCCCAATGATCTTACAAAATACTCAATGTTAACCCGAATTGTGCCTGCGTGCTCGGTGTTTAAAAATTGAATGATTTTGAGCCTACTAAAGGTTAAAGGAAACTCGGATTGTGCCTGCGTGCCCGAGCTTCATTCAAAAAAATCCTTACTATTCTCTAAGCATTATCTGATTGTTTATGTGCTAGGTCACTGGATCTAGTAAGTAAAAATGCCTTTAGTATGATCCATGTTTCCGAGTTTAAACTGATTGGTTTTACCCAGTAACTTGGCATGAAGATTAAAGTACTACTAAGCCATTTCAAACACTAAGGACAGTTAAAGCACATAAACCAGAGAACTTAGAAGATAAAGGAATATAAAACCCGGAAAACTTGCAAAAGATTTCATAAATATTAAACTATAAAAGGCGGAGTACTTGTTCATACAAAAGAATAGAAGCATTACGATAAAAATTACATTGTAAAGTGCAGTAATGCTCCTATTTCCTATTTCTCCTATCCAGGGCAAGGAGAATTCTTCAAGCATCCGAGTCTTCTTCACTACTGTCATCCTCGGGGGCTTATGGAATCTCTTCTTCCGGATAGGTGATGGAGATATTTACCATAGAGGCGATCTTGGTAGTGTGACCCTTGATTTCATCAAAGATGGTGGTCCGCTGGGTCTCCGAATATCCAAGAGGGATACCGGACGCCACGCGCCAAGATTTGGCACTGGGGTAATGCATACGCATAATCCCTAAAGCCATGCGTGCACCACCCCGGGCCGCGGAGCGCAACGTGGACTCCTTGGCATCCGCAATCTCTATGATGGCTCCCGGAAGTTTTTCAACTTCCGAGAGTTCCCCAGACTTTGCGGGAAGGTATCTGTTGATGAGCAACATTCCCGCAGCCTTGATCGCGGTGAATACCTTCCCAAAAGCTCGGATTTTTTCAATCCGAGTAAGATCTGGGTTATCTCCTATTTTTTCAGACAAACAACCGAAGGGTTAGTGAAAATGCAGAGAAAGAAGTTAAGACATGGAAAATCCGGTAAAAGTTGATAACTTACCGAGGATCTTGTCCATCTCGGAGCCTTCCTCCAGGCGCAGGGTCAAGGCGTTCTCCAAATCTTGGATAGTGGCCTTGTCCTTGTCAGCTTGTTGGGAGGCCTTGGATTGAGCAATTCCAAGAGCCAGATTGCTGGCCTCCAGATCCTTCTGAACCTTCATAAGATCCTTGTGAAGGTCCAAGTTCTCCCGATGGAGATTCTCGGCGTTGCCGGCATCTTCAGCAACTTTCCTGGCTTTCGCCAAAGCAGCTGGAAAGAAAGGAAAAGAATACTGGGTTAAGAAAACTCGGAAAAGTACTTAGAAAAAATTATGGACAAGGAACTTTAGAGAATTAAAAGTATACCTGTTGTTTCCTCCAGCTGTAGCTGAGACGATGCCAGCTCTGCTTCCTTAACGTCAAGAATAGATAGAAGGTTTCTAACCTCCTTATTCTTGATGGTAAGTTTGTTGAAAACTTCTAGGTTTATAGTTTCAGCGGTTTGCTGAAACACGGAAGCAAAACATCGTGTTTAAGTTAGAAACAAGCATGATAATGAAAGCATTAAGCGAAAAGCAGACATTTTAACTTATTGCTTGGGGGCTAGAGATAATACCTGGCTTATCCGCTGTAAACCTGCCAAGTTTTCAGTGAACTCCTTTGTGTACTCAGCAAAAAGAGTCCCAGCCGCGCTAAGGCCCTCGTTCTTGAATTCTTTATCGAAGGTGGGAATTTCCTCCTCAATTATCCGAGAAGGACCTCCCACCTCAGGGACCGCCCTTTCCCTCGTGTCCGTTTCCGGCACAATGGGCTGGCTGGTTTGCTGGGTTTCGACGTTGGGGGCAACAGCGTGCTCTTCTGTTGCAACTGTCGGTGTATCCGGAGCAGTAGCAGGAGAAGGATGTGGGCCTCTGCTGTCCACAGCTTTGTGCCTCTTCAGCCTTTTCGGCTTCAGAGTAGAGGGAGGCAGGCTAAAAAAGAGAAAGGCCGGAAAGTTAAAACTCCGAGAAAAAGGGAAAAAATTCCGATAAAGTAAAACAACCCAGATGTTCGAACCTGTAGGTGGCGACGTGAACCCCGTCGAGATCGATGATTTCCTCGGAAGTGGAAATCTTCTTGCGCTTACGTCCACCGGAAAAAGTGGCACGTAATGCCTCCAGCTCGGCATCGGAAGCAAGTTCCGACTCAGGAAGTTCGGCAAGCTGTTAAGAAGACAAAAGCTGAGATAAAAACACGAGAACCGAGAAAACAAAAAGGATCTAAACCCAAAAGGCAAAGAATTGTACCTTGGGAGCCGGATTCGAGGCCGTGTACATTGGCTGGCTTTCTTCATATTGGTTGCGGGATGCGACCAATTGATTTGCGCGTCTCCGCAAATCTTTTGCCGACCAAACCTTGCTGGTTGTCTGCATAGCATCGCCGGGTCCCGTGTAATCACAGAGAAGGCGAGCGCCGTGATTAGCCAAAGGCTGAATCTGTCTCTCTAACCAGCAAAGGACTGTGTCCATGCCAGTTAGAAGCGGATCGGAGTCGACGAGCTTCGCGATGCGCCGCTTGATCCTGAGAAGGTCCGGCGGCAGGGTTTGAACTGCTTCGGTTCCCCAGTTTTATTAGGGAACAACAGCGGTGTTTGAGAAAGGTGGAACCCCGGTGGTTTTCCCAGGGAAGGGAACGTCGGGATGATAAAAGAAGGAACCCGTCCAGAATTTGACGGATTCCGATGTCTTGATCTTGGGGAACCAGTCCTCCCTGAATCTACGCAGGATAAAGGACATGGTCCCACAAGTTGGGAGTGCGCCCTCTGAAGAGTTCCGCTTAACCCCAAAGCAATAAAGCCAGAAATCTAACCTAGGTGCTATACCTAGATATCCCTCGAAAAGGGCCTGAAATCCGGCTAGATAAAGGATGGAGTTGGGTGGCAGATTGTGGGGTTGGATGTTGTAGTGGGCTAGGATTTGGAGAAAAAAGGCGGATGGTGGAAGACCCATACCTCTCAGTATATGGGAGGTGAGGAGGACACGTTCCTCGTCCTTTGGCGCGGGCTCGGAGTCGTCCTCCGGGATCCGCCATTTCCCCTTCAACACGAGTCCCTCCTTCTCCATTGTCGGAAGGAGGGATGGCGGAATACTGCTTGCGCTCCAGTTGCCGGCAGTTTCCGCCTCGTCTTCTGCTCCGGTGGCGGCGGACACTGCGGCCTCCGCGGCCGCAAGCTCGTCTCCGATGAGAGCGATTTTCTCCTCCACCGTCTCGGGCGCGAACGGCGGGGGAGGCGCGGAAGAAGACCCCGCAAGATCCGCGGCGGCGGGAGGAATTCCCTCGCCCACCGCACCGCCAACGGCTTTCGCCGGCTCGTCGCCGGAGGCGTGCACCGGTGAATCCAATAGTGGATCCATCGTATTGATGATTTCGTCGATGTTCGTAGCGACGGAACGGGCCAGTGAGGAGCTTGGGGATGCCATCGATGGTCGGCGTGCGGTTGCTCCGGTGAGGTCTCGGGTGGCGTTCATGCGCTCGGGAGTTGCTCTGTGAGAACTTGGGCGCTGGGAATGGTGCTGCGAAGTGAGAGCGGAAGGTTTCCTCGGAGGACGGAGGCGGCTATTTATAGCCGGAATCCCGTCACGATGCGTGCTAACGGCTCTTTTGACCGTTGCATGATCAACGCATGTCACTCGCCGGAAATTCCGGGAAATGAAACGACGGGTGATTATTGCTATCGCCTCGTTTCTCGCGAGAATCTGTCAGAGATATGTTTCTGGGTTTCCCGCCTGAAACCCAAACGTCCCTTACGTCAGCATGATTAAAGCGCTGACGTAGGAAGTTCCTTCTTCACAAAGGATCGTGTAAGAAAAGCCGGATTTTCGGGATTCCGAGTTTTGCGTTATAACATCCTTTGAGGAGAAAAAGAAGAATCAAGATTGCAGGCCGATATTTCTTGGAAAATATGCATTTGGCGAAAGACGGCGAATCAGAGTCTTAATCCTTCTTGGGGGCTACTGTCGGATATATACCGAATAAGGGCATATCAGGTGGCAGTCTAAAGTGCCGAATTACCCGGGTGGCCCAAGTGGTAGTGTGGATTACGGTCCATTGGGCGGCCCAGTAAGCTGATGCACAGAAGCCGGATTCTAGAAGAACCCGGATCGCGGCCCACGTGATCTGGCTTGGAGTAGAAAGCGGATTCCTTACTTTCCAAGTTAATAGTTACTGTAGTCTTCTAGGTTTCCTATTCTGTATGCCCTAATCCGGCTATTATATAAAGCCGGACGGGAGATATGATAAATAGACAAGAAGCTAAAGGCTAACTCGCCGAGAGGTTGATCCTTGACGAGAAGCTAATAGAACCTCACATTGTACTCTGTATTTGCAGGCTTTAGTCCTGAATAGTGAGATTGCAGGAGTAGGAATGTCGCATTACTGCGTCGTACCGAACCTGGGTAAAAACCCTGTGTCATTGTCCATCGCACAATCGCGCCCCCCCACATCTCTTTCAGTAGTCTCATGGCACCCCCGTCTATGAATTCTACTACGATGTATCGACATTGATGATGCCCGGAGCGATGACGGTGACGATGGCAAAGATTTTCCCTCTCCGGGGAGGAATTTCCTCGGCAGATTTCTCCCTGCCGGAGAGATTTCCTCTCTATGTTGTTTTCCGCCCCGAGGAGGCGGCAGAATATTTCCTCGATGATGTTCTGGGGCTTAGGGTTCCCGGGGGGTCATGTACGCGAAAGGGGGCGACCAGAGGTGGGCCAGGGTGGCCACACCACGTGGCGGTGCGGCCAGGGTGGGTGCCACCCCATGGTGTGGGCCCCTGGTGGCCCTCCTCAGCTCCCCTTGTGGCTGGCTTCCTCTCCTAAACTTGTAAGACCTCTCCGGTGTCCCCCTCTTCTTCTGATCTTCTGAAATAGGGTGTCTTGGCAGTGCTTTTTTCCATCAGATTTCTGGTCTCTGTGTTTATTCTCCAAAAATTATGAAATATGCAAAATAAGATGAAATAACATAAGTAATGCATCATAACATGAAATATATCAATGAATAACAGAAAATTACAATATAAAATAGTGATGCAAAATGGACGTATCCGTGTTGTATGAAATGGATTTATAACTTAAGTGGTTCCTATTTTAAAGGACATATAATCTATGTTGCTGAAATTGTTCGATTGTGCATTACTAATTTGTGAAAGCATGTTCATCAGTTATGTGGTTCGAACGCTCACCCCTCTTTGATTTTTAGATACCTAGATGAATGCTCCCAAGTCAATTATAGAGTTGAGGTTAAGGCGGTTGGGAGTTAGTGTTGGTCACAACCAAATCCACTTTGTGTGATCAAATGATTTGGTGTCTTAAAATACTTGTTATAAAGATCACTCTGAAATTGTCGCACCCGGACTTCTAGGGGATACTCACAGTCCGTTAAACAGTAGATAAATGGCTTACGGGGCATACCGGCACCCGCATCTCAATATGAGCAGGCCAACACGTAAACGTGTGACAACCATTCTCTTATTATTCATCGTCTGCGCAAACCATCCCATAGAAATCCAGATACTTCCATTGACGTACTTCAAAACATACACACATGGTACGTCAACGGCATTGGAACAAGTGATATCACAACAGATCTCTAAGACACAAAAGATTGAAATAAGGTGCAAATAGCTCTCATTAGAGCAGAGATAGCAAATACAATCATCCAGAGGACACATGTCCGAACAATTCATCATTACATCACAGCGGAAGCATTCAACATGTCTGAGTACATACAAGAACCAAATAGGCCTAAGAGGCCGGAAATGAAAAGACAGAGCCCATCCACGAAGTCTCGGATCCTGCCCGGGTCCGCTATCTACTCGTCAGCAGTCTCGTCATACTCCACGTAGTAGCCACCATGGGGATCCTCGGAAACGTAGTCTGCGGAAACCACAGCCCCAAAGGGGTCAGTACATAAACGTACTGGCAAGCAAGACTCACAGTTCACCAAAGTGTAACCCGTCAACACCAAGCACAGATGCTTTGGGTTCAACGGAAGAAAGGGGATATAAAGATGCTGCAACTGGCTGCACTAACCAACTACATAACATACTACAACTTCCGGCTAACAGAAAGGAGAAAAGATAGCGTATCGTAACCAACCTATCAACTAACCTCAAACAAACCCACCCTGGATCTCGCCCCTTATCCAAAGAAACAATCCGAGGATAACTCACACAGTTGGATTAGTGAGGGTTCAGATTGTGTGTTATTAAGCCTATTGCTAGTCAGATTATTAATCATTAGGTTTAAGTTGTCCTGAGTACTTGTTAGCCAGTACTTTCACCAAGTTAACCATAACCGCGGAAAACACGGCTTCTCGAGAAGATTTTACCCTGCAGGGGTGCACCAATTTGGCCGTACACGTAAGAATAACCCGCCAGATGGGAAGGCCTTTCCCACGAAGCGGGGCACTCAACACAACTCAACTCTTCTTCGCATCAAGCCCAAAGAACCCCGTGCAGTGAGCGCACGGCTAATCAAGCCCCACGAAGAAAAGGGGACCCTCATAGCACTCTAAGAACGTGTCTCCCTAAATGCCGACTACAAAAGTTCCACCCTGGCCTGGGCTCGCAAAAACATGCATGCGGCAAATGGAACACCCGAACTAAATGAGGCGATTTGGACGAGATGCGAATCGAATCAAATTGAGGGGGGCGCCCATACACGCTTCCCACATGCGGTTAGTGCGCTCATCATGGATCAGTAGACAAGACCCTTTTCCTAATTAGGGTCGACACTAGCAGGCCTCAAAACCACGCAGGGCCTCCTGCCGGTGCCTTATCATCAAATTATTATTATCCACAATATTAACAGGTTGATTGATTAAACCTCGAGCCCCAGAACATAATGAAATAGTAACAGAAAGTAACGGGTAACAGACTCGAGCCAAACAACCCTAAGCATGCTAGTAAGACACGGGCAACAAGCAAAGGGGTTATAGGTGTGGAGGTGAGGCAATATCAGGGTTCAGGATAACATGTGATAGGTTCGTAACAGAAGCAACTATTCATAGGGCTAGCAGAATAGACAACGGAAAGTATCGGTATCCAATGTTGAAAGGAACACAATGGTTCATGTGAGTGAATACTTGCCTGCAAACCCAGTAGCCTGGTACTGAGCTAGATCCTTAGAAGGGGTGTCGTAAGTATCGTCAGTCTCAACGTCGTCGTATATCCGAGAAGAAGCAAAAAAACAACGTAGAGAGATAAACAATCAATATCATGGCATAATGCACAAACATGGGATGATGCATGACCATTTAATTGATGCATCAAAATAAACTAGTTGACAAGATAGCAACATGATTAAATGGACCCACATGCAACTTGGATTGCATTTGGAAAGCCCATGAATTATGGTTGAAATAATTGTTTTACAATTAATCATCATGTGTAAGTGAATTAGCATGATGCATGGATGAGGAAAACAGCAAAATAACAACAATAGAATCAATTGGAAATAAGGTTTAACAAGTTTGGAAATTCATTTATTAAGTTATGAAATTTTGGTTTCTTAAAGGTGTCACACAAGCATTTGTTGTTTTCACCAATTTTAATTGTTCCAAAATAGATAACCAAGTTCATATTTGAAAATAACACAAAATTTTAGGTGGATTACATGTTTCAATTATTGAAAAAGGAATTACAATGATGTAATTATGAATTAAACAAGTTTTAATTGAATTTAATTCAAGTGTGAATTTATTGGAATTTTTATTTGTTCAAAACATTAAGTGAGATTCATATTTGAAAAGCTTATACTTTTATGGTTTGAAAACATATTTTATAAGTTCAAAAATAATTTAATTTGATCAAGTTATGAACTTAACAATATTAAATGATTTAAACAAGGTTTAAATCATTTAACCAATTTTAATTATTCAAAATATGAAACAAATTTTATATTTGAAAAGGTGGTTTAATTTTGCATGGAAAACATATTTCATTTGTTGAAATTGGATTTAAAATGAGCAAGTTATTATTTTGGCAATTTTAAATGCAATAATTAAGAAACAGTTGTTTTCAGCAATTTAAATTATTCAAAACAGCAAACAAAATTTATATTTGGAAAGTACATGAAAAGTTGATTGGAAAACATATTTAGTTTGTTGAATTTGGAATTTTTTATGCCCAAGTTATGATTTTTGCAAAATTAAGTGAATTTAACAAGTTTCAAATATTTCACCAATTTAAAATATTCAAAACAGTAAACAAATTTTATATTTGGATAGAGCATTCAATTTGGCACAGAATACATATTTAAAAAGTTGAATTTGGAGTTAAGATGAATTATTTATGCAATTTACAATATTAAGGTGTAATTCTGCCATTTAAACAATATTTAGGGACTTAGAAAAATTAACAGGGACTTGGAAAATAATTTTACAGGGGTCTAGAAAAGAGTAGCAAGGACCTGGATGTGATTTGGTGATTGTTTTGGTTGTGAAAAATAAAAATGGAAAAACTGGGGTTAATCCGCGGGGGGTGGGATTCGAACCCACCCCCTCTGCTGCGCGCTCAAGGAACAGAACCACTGCGGTGGGCGGTCGATTGTGATAGGAGGGGGAACTCGGGGGGATAAGGTGTTGCGCGCGGCTAACTGAATTTTTTTTCAGTTCGCAGATAACTGTAACCTGACAGGGAGAGATCGGTCGCCGGCGGTGGACAGCGACCAGCTGCTGCGCCTCGACGTGGACGTGGGGTGATGCGGGCTCGTGCACGACGGTGCGTGGGTGCGCTGGGTGTGCGGTACATGCAGGTGATGGAGGAGAGGGAGGGGAGCGAGAGGGAGTGGAGCGCTCACCTCGAGCGGTACAGAGGGAGGCGGAGCAGGTGGCCGGCGGCGACTTGAGGTGGTCGGCGGCGGCGCTCCGATGCCCCCCGGCCCGCGCCGAGTGGTGGAGGAGGGAGAGGGCGGCCGGGGGGTTCCATTCCCGCCCTTGCCATGGCCGGAGGGAGATGCTCCCGGCGGCGATCACCGGAGGGAGGAAGGGGGTGGTTCGGTGTCAGGTACAGAGATTCAGAGAGCAGAGAAGAAAGAGAGAGGGGAAGGGAGAGAATGGAGGCGGGGGAAGAGGAAGGAGGGAGAAGAAGGAGGGTTAGGGGAACCCTAGGGTTAGGCTCGAGTTATAGGGGGGAGGAGGAGAGCACAGCCGTTGCTGCTGCTCTGAACCTACGTGGAGGTGCTGGATGGGGTGCCGTACAGGGAAGAAGATGATCGAGGGGTATCGGGCTGGGGGAAAAGGTGAGTTGGGCTGAGGGGGAGTTGGGCTGGGCTGCTGGCCTCTCTCTCTCCTTTGCTCTGTTTTATTTTATTTTTGCTCTAATGTTTTTTTTTTGGCTGATTGGAAAAGGGAGAAAAAGAGAGGTTGTGGGGTTTAGAAAAATTAGGGATAAAATTTTATGTTGCTTGTTTATTGAAACAGCACAAAGTGCCACTTTTGCTTTTACAAAAATTTGAATTGTGGTACTGTTTGCAAGTTGTTAGAAATTTGATTGGATTTTAATAGTAATTGAAATAATGGAGCTTAAGCAATTAAGTTTCTAAATTCAAGTTTAATTGGAACAAGGGAAATGCATTGTTTTGTAAGTTTCATAATTCCAAATTGGGTGCTGTTTGGAATTCTATTTGAATTTGAAAGCAATTGAATTAAGTGAATTATTAAAAGCCACCATTTTAAATAGTTCTGAACCTTATGGTTTGCTGGAAACAATGATGGAAGGGTTTTGGTCATTTTCATAATTTTCAAAAGAGTTGCTGTTTTGGAAATTAATTGAATTTGAAAAGGGTTTGGTATTAGATGAATTTTTGATAGAAACAAAACAACGGTTTTGGAATCACAACTTTTATGGAAACAAATGATTGTTTTGATTTGAAATATTCATTTGGAAATTGTAACATCACAAGTATGAAACAAAAGGTTTGAGATTTGGTTTGAAATTCAAATAGAAAACAAAGGAAAACAGTTGGAAAACAAAGCAAAACAGAGGAAAACAAATGGAAAACAAGCAAAACAAATGCAATGAACATGATGTCATGATGCAAAACATAAAATAACAGGTAGCAAACATTCTAATGGCTATTTTTCATACTTGGGATGTTACAAAACGCCCCCCCTTGAAGGAATCGCGCCCCGAGATTCCTACTGAGAAAAGAAAAGGTCCGGATACTTCTTGCGAAGATCCTCTTGAACTGTGACACGTGAAACACATCGTGCACCTTGGATAGTTTTTCTGGAAGTTCAAGATGATAGGCATTCCTGGCAACTCTTCTGGAAAGACGTCAGGGAATTTGTAAACCACCGGAACCTTTTCAAGTAAAGGTAGAGGTTTTGCATCGAGGGTGTATAGTTGAATAGAACTTGATTCATTTTGAGAATAGACTATCTGGCCATAAGGGTGGAACAGAGTTATTGATTAGACGCCGGTAGAATAACTGAAATGGGAAGCAACAACAAGATCTGAACGGACTAAAAGGATGTTGAGAAGAACAGGATAACGAAGCAACATCGGGAAAACGAGATCAAAACACTCCTGAGGTACTACGGAAAACCCATCCGGGCTTCTAAAGGATCAATATCTACTGCGTAAGGAATAGAGGATCTGCTTCCGTGGCTTACACGCCTCCGTTCTCAATCGTGAGTAGGCAACATGATAAATTATGTCACAACCACCTCCATTCCTATGGTCTAGTAGATATAACTATCCTAGAGAAACCAGGATTCGTGAAATCCTAACTTGAAAGTTTAGGTGAGAAGGGAAAACAACGTTGCACTTCCTTACCAGAAAAGGGAGGGTGGGTGGGGAAAGAAGAAAAAGAACAGAATTCCTACTCTCACGTTTCATTTTTCCTATATAGCTACAAAATAGTTTCTAGACTCAACTGCGACCAGTAAAAAGGGATCCTACAGGCAGACAGGCTCTGATACCATTTGTCGCACCCGTACTTCTAGGGGATACTCACAGTCCGTTAAACAGTAGATAAATGGCTTACGGGGCATACCGGCACCCGCATCTCAATATGAGCAGGCCAACACGTAAACGTGTGACAACCATTCTCTTACTATTCATCGTCTGCGCAAACCATCCCATAGAAATCCAGATACTTCCATTGACGTACTTCAAAACATACACACATGGTACGTCAACGGCATTGGAACAAGTGATATCACAACAGATCTCTAAGACACAAAAGATTGAAATAAGGTGCAAATAGCTCTCATTAGAGCAGAGATAGTGTCCCAACAATTCATCATTACATCACAGCGGAAGCATTCAACATGTCTGAGTACAGACAAGAACCAAATAGGCCTAAGAGGCCGGAAACGAAAAGACGGAGCCCATCCACGAAGTCTCGGATCCTGCCCGGGTCCGCTATCTACTCGTCAGCAGTCTCGTCATACTCCACGTAGTAGCCACCATGGGGATCCTCGGAAACGTAGTCTGCGGAAACCACAGCCCCAAAGGGGTCAGTACATAAACGTACTGGCAAGCAAGACTCACAGTTCACCAAAGTGTAACCCGTCAACACCAAGCATAGATGCTTTGGGTTCAACGGAAGAAAGGGGATATAAAGATGCTGCAACTGGCTGCACTAACCAACTACAGAACATACTACAACTTCCGGCTAACAGAAAGGATAAAAGATAGCGTATCGTAACCAACCTATCAACTAACCTCAAACAAACCCACCCTGGATCTCGCCCCTTATCCAAAGAAAACAATCCGAGGATAACTCACACAGTTGGATTAGTGAGGGTTCAGATTGTGTGTTATTAAGCCTATTGCTAGTCAGATTATTAATCATTAGGTTTAAGTTGTCCTGAGTACTTGTTAGCCAGTACTTTCACCAAGTTAACCATAACCGCGGAAAACACGGCTTCTCGATATGATTTTACCCTGCAGGGGTGCACCAATTTTGCCGTACACGTAAGAATAACCCGCCAGATGGGAAGGCCTTTCCCACCAAGCGGGGCACTCAACACAACTCAACTCTTCTTCGCATCAAGCCCAAAGAACCCCGTGCAGTGAGCGCACGGCTAATCAAGCCCCACGAAGAAAAGGGGACCCTCATAGCACTCTAAGAACGTGTCTCCCTAAATGCCGACTACAAAAGTTCCACCCTGGCCTGGGCTCGCAAAAACATGCATGCGGCAAATGGAACACCCGAACTAAATGAGGCGATTTGGACGAGATGCGAATCGAATCAAATTGAGGGGGGCGCCCATACACGCTTCCCACATGCGGTTAGTGCGCTCATCATGGATCAGTAGACAAGACCCTTTTCCTAATTAGGGTCGACACAAGCAGGCCTCAAAACCACGCAGGGCCTCCTGCCGGTGCCTTATCATCAAATTATTATTATCCACAATATTAACAGCTTGATTGATTAAACCTCGAGCCCCAGAACATAATGAAATAGTAACAGAAAGTAACGGGTAACAGACTCGAGCCAAACAACCCTAAGCATGCTAGTAAGACACGGGCAACAAGCAAAGGGGTTATAGGTATGGAGGTGAGGCAATATCAGGGTTCAGGATAACATGTGATAGGTTCGTAACAGAAGCAACTATTCATAGGGCTAGCAGAATAGACAACGGAAAGTATCGGTATCCAATGTTGAAAGGAACACAATGGTTCATGTGAGTGAATACTTGCCTGCAAACCCAGTAGCCTGGTACTGAGCTAGATCCTTAGAAGGGGTGTCGTAAGTATCGTCAGTCTCAACGTCGTCGTATATCCGAGAAGAAGCAAACAAACAACATAGAGAGATAAACAATCAATATCATGGCATAATGCACAAACATGGGATGATGCATGACCATTTAATTGATGCATCAAAATAAACTAGTTGACAAGATAGCAACATGATTAAATGGACCCACATGCAACTTGGATTGCATTTGGAAAGCCCATGAATTATGGTTGAAATAATTGTTTTACAATTAATCATCATGTGTAAGTGAATTAACATGATGCATGGATGAGGAAAACAGCAAAATAACAACAATAGAATCAATTGGAAATAAGGTTTAACAAGTTTGGAAATTCATTTATTAAGTTATGAAATTTTGGTTTCTTAAAGGTGTCACACAAGCATTTGTTGTTTTCACCAATTTTAATTGTTCCAAAATAGATAACCAAGTTCATATTTGAAAATAACACAAAATTTTAGGTGGATTACATGTTTCAATTATTGAAAAAGGAATTACAATGATGTAATTATGAATTAAACAAGTTTTAATTGAATTTAATTCAAGTGTGAATTTATTGGAATTTTTATTTGTTCAAAACATTAAGTGAGATTCATATTTGAAAAGCTTATACTTTTATGGTTTGAAAACATATTTTATAAGTTCAAAAATAATTTAATTTGATCAAGTTATGAACTTAACAATATTAAATGATTTAAACAAGGTTTAAATCATTTAACCAATTTTAATTATTCAAAACATGAAACAAATTTTATATTTGAAAAGGTGGTTTCATTTTACATGGAAAACATATTTCATTTGTTCAAATTGGATTTAAAATGAGCAAGTTATTATTTTGGCAATTTTAAATGCAATAATTAAGAAACAGTTGTTTTCAGCAATTTAAATTATTCAAAACAGCAAACTAAATTTATATTTGGAAAGTACATGAAAAGTTGATTGGAAAAAATATTTAGTTTGTTGAATTTGGAATTTTTTATGCCCAAGTTATGATTTTTGCAAAATTAAGTGAATTTAACAAGTTTCAAATATTTCACCAATTTAAAATATTCAAAACAGTAAACAAATTTTATATTGGATAGAGCATTCAATTTGGCACAAAATACATATTTAAAAAGTTGAATTTGGAGTTAAGATGAATTATTTATGCAATTAACAATATTAAGGTGTAATTCTGCCATTTAAACAATATTTAGGGACTTAGAAAAATTAACAGGGACTTGGAAAATAATTTTACAGGGGTCTAGAAAAGAGTAGCAAGGACCTGGATGTGATTTGGTGATTGTTTTGGTTGTGAAAAATAAAAATGGAAAAACTAGGGTTAATCCGCGGGGGGTGGGATTCGAACCCACCCCCTCTGCTGCGCGCTCAAGGAACAGAACCACTACGGTGGGCGATCGATTGTGATAGGAGGGGGAACTCGGGGGGGGGGGGGGGATAAGGTGTTGCGCGCGGCTAACTGAATTTTTTTCAGTTCGCAGATAACTGTAACCTGACAGGGAGAGATCGGTCGCCGGCGGTGGACAGCGACCAGCTGCTGCGCCTCGACGTGGACGTGGGGTGATGCGGGCTCGTGCACGACGGTGCGTGGGTGCGCTGGGTGTGCGGTACATGCAGGTGATGGAGGAGAGGGAGGGGAGCGAGAGGGAGTGGAGCGCTCACCTCGAGCGGTACAGAGGGAGGCGGAGCAGGTGGCCGGCGGCGACTTGAGGTGGTCGGCGGCGGCACTCCGATGCCCCCCGGCCCGCGCCGAGTGGTGGAGGAGGGAGAGGGCGGCCGGGGGGTTCCATTCCCGCCCTTGCCATGGCCGGAGGGAGATGCTCCCGGCGGCGATCACCGGAGGGAGGAAGGGGGTGGTTCGGTGTCAGGTACAGAGATTCAGAGAGCAGAGAAGAAAGAGAGAGGGGAAGGGAGAGAATGGAGGCGGGGGAAGAGGAAGGAGGGAGAAGAAGGAGGGTTAGGGGAACCCTAGGGTTAGGCTCGAGTTATAGGGGGGAGGAGGAGAGCACAGCCGTTGCTGCTGCTCTGAACCTACGTGGAGGTGCTGGATGGGGTGCCGTACAGGGAAGAAGATGATCGAGGGGTATCGGGCTGGGGGAAAAGGTGAGTTGGGCTGAGGGGGAGTTGGGCTGGGCTGCTGGCCTCTCTCTCTCCTTTGCTCCGTTTTATTTTATTTTTGCTCTAATGTTTTTTTTTTTGCTGATTGGAAAAGGGAGAAAAAGAGAGGTTGTGGGGTTTAGAAAAATTAGGGATAAAATTTTATGTTGCTTGTTTATTGAAACAGCACAAAGTGCCACTTTTGCTTTTACAAAAAATTTGAATTGTGGTACTGTTTGCAAGTTGTTTGAAATTTGATTGGATTTTAATAGTAATTGAAATAATGGAGCTTAAGCAATTAAGTTTCTAAATTCAAGAATTGGAACAAGGGAAATGCATTGTTTTGTAAGTTTCATAATTCCAAATTGGGTGCTGTTTGGAATTCTATTTGAATTTGAAAGCAATTGAATTAAGTGAATTATTAAAAGCCACCATTTTAAATAGTTCTGAACCTTATGGTTTGCTGGAAACAATGATGGAAGGGTTTTGGTCATTTTCATAATTTTCAAAAGAGTTGCTGTTTTGGAAATTAATTGAATTTGAAAAGGGTTTGGTATTAGATGAATTTTTGATAGAAACAAAACAACGGTTTTGGAATCACAACTTTTATGGAAACAAATGATTGTTTTGATTTGAAATATTCATTTGGAAATTGTAACATCACAAGTATGAAACAAAAGGTTTGAGATTTGGTTTGAAATTCAAATAGAAAACAAAGGAAAACAGTTGGAAAACAAAGCAAAACAGAGGAAAACAAATGGAAAACAAGCAAAACAAATGCAATGAACATGATGTCATGATGCAAAACATAAAATAACAGGTAGCAAACATTCTAATGGCTATTTTTCATACTTGGGATGTTACAGAAATGTACCCTTGACCAGATGATCTAAACCTATTTCATCATGTCAAGAGAAACATTGTCACTTTGCTTCATTTAAACTTTTGCGCAAAAATTTCCCGCATTTTTTGGATGCATGCTTTGCAAATGCACATATTATATTTCGATCCTTATAACCAACCAAACACTAGGATGTTACAGTTTAATACCTCACTTAGTGAATAGAGGTGTGTTTATTCTTCAATATGCGGATGAGACTATTCTATTTCTTGAGACCGACTTAGAGAAAGCCATTAATATGAAATTGATAGTGTCATTGTTTGAGAAATTATCCAGGATGAAATTTAATTTTCATAAGAGCGAGATATTCTGCTTTGGAAGGGCTAAGGATTGTGAGGATGAATACCGACATATATTTGGTTGTGAGGCTTCCGCTCTACCTTTCAAATATCTTGGTATACTGATACGTCTCCAACGTATCTATAATTTCTGATGCTCCATGATAATATTATGTCAATTGCTACATGTTTTCTCCCTTCTTTATGTCATTTTTACACGTTTTCCGGGGCTAAACTATTAACAAGATGCCAAGCGTCAGTTCCCTGTTTTCTGCTATTTTTTATTTCAGAAAAGTTGTTCTGGAAATATTCTCGGAATTAGACCGTACAAAGCCCGAAGTGCCTATTTTCCATGGAAGCGTCCAGAAGACCGAAGAGGAGTCGAAGAGGGGCACCAGGGGGCCCACACCATGGGGTGGCGCGCCACCCCTTGGCCGCGCCAGGGGGTGGTGTGGGGCCCCTAGGGCTCCACCGCCTCTGCCCTTTCGCCTATTTCTATCCCCCGGATGGAAAACCCTAGATACTTGATCAAATATCCCCGAAAAGTTCCACAGCCGCCGTCATCGTCAACCCTAGATCAGGGGGGGTTCTGAAGCTGTCTCCCGGTACCCTGTCGGAGAGGAAATCATCACCGGAGGCCTCTACATCACCATGCCTGCCTCCGGAGTGATGCGTGAGTAGTTCATCCTTGGACTACGGGTCCATAGCAGTAGCTAGATGGTTGTCTCCTCCTCATATGCCTCCATGTTTAGATCTCGTGAGCTGCCTAACATGATCGAGATTGTTCTTATGTAATTCTATGTGTTGTGTTTTCTGGGATCCGATGAATATTGAACTTATGCCAAGTTGATTATAGTCTTTATTGCATATGCTATTTGTGATCTTGCAAGCTTTCCGTTGCTAGTGGTTGCTCTGGCCAAATAGTTGCTAGTGACTCCAAGATGGAGTATTTATGCTCGATAGTGGGTTCATGCCTCCTTTTCTCCTGTGCTTGAGTGACAGAAACGTGACGGGGGAGGATGTGTTGTTGCCACTAGGGAGAAAACAGCGGTGTGAGTGCCCGCGTGTACAATCATTGCTTACATTACACATTTTGTTTAATGTCGTTATCTGTTGCTTGCAACTTAATACCTAAGAGAGTTCGGATGATAACCTGAGGGTGGATTATTAGTCATAGATGCAGTTGGATTACGGTCTATGTATATCTTTACTATTAAGGTTGTTGTGGTGGTATGGTGTCACACTTCACTAAAATTACAGGAAGAATGCCACCGCACTAAAAAACTATTTTCCTTGCATGCAGCCTTATCTTGTCGAGTTTGTTAGATTTGTTAGCTACATGCATGCAAGCTTATTTTGTCATGTTTGTTAGACTTGTTAGCTACATGCATGCAGCCTTATCTTTACATTAAATCTTTAGTATTATATTGGAGTTGGACGTACCTTGGTACGTCGTCTCACAACAACAGTCTGCTTTCGTCCGTGCTCCATCGACCGTCGATCCCGCAAATGTTTGTTTACTTTCCGTGATTACAGCCACGCCCGTGAATAAGGTATTCCGTTCAGCTCCAACAAAATTCCCCCGCCCCACCCGCTGGCCGCCTGCGATGCGCCACCACCCCGCGCCTGCAGTCCTAGGCTCCACCCGGGATGATTCCAGTACCCACGACTCAATCTCGTGCCTTCTCCCTTCTTTCTCTCACACATCGTGTGTCGAGCGGCGGGGATGGAGCCCGTGCCGACGACAACAGAGGAAAGGAGCCGCGCAGCGAGGATGGAGCTGGATCCAACGGAGGGGCGGTGGCCGTGGTCCTCGCTCGCATGATCCCATGCATCTCGTTCTGCTGGAACTGGATCACCTATGTCGTCATCAACCGCGCGACGTGCACCTCCAAGATAGACCATGTCGCCTCCACGGAAGCCAGCGGCGTGGGCACGCCAACGGAGGAGTTGTTCGCCGTGTGCGTCGAGCAGTCTTTGATGTCGACGAGCACCCCTGCACCTTCTAAGGTTCCTCTATTTCCATAGGCGAAAGTATTCATGTGTTGTTTGATTCTCTAACATCCGTAGCAACGCACGGGCACTCTGCTAGTTGTTGTAATGCCCGTATTAAATATCATAGTAGTCTTCATGTCATGAATGTGCACTACGATGCAACCTTTATTTGTCAATTGCCCAGTTGTAATTTGTTCACCCAACATGCTATCTTTTATCGAGAGACACCACTAGTGAAGCTATGAACCCCGGTCCATTTTCCTACACTGTTAAACAAACCACTACAATTTTCTGCTTTCTTTAATTACTGCAAGCATACATCATTTTCCACACTATACGTCTAATCTTTGTTTTCAGCAAGACCGGTGAGATTGACGGCCTCACTGTACCGTTGGGACAAAGTATTTTGGTTGTGTTGTGTGCAGGTTCCACGTTGTTGCTGACACCGGTGAAGCGCCAGCACCACCGTCAGTGGCATCAACCTTCCAAAGATCCTCTTCCTCCTATTGGATTGATAACCTTGGTTCTTAACTGAGGGAAATTCTTACCTCTACACTCATCACACCCTCCTCTTGGGGTTCCCAACACGTAGCATCATATACCAATTCATTATCTCAAACTTATGAACAAAGAATGGAAACCGATTGAGAATCGGTTGTAGCAGAGGCTGAGTTCATGGATAGGAAAGTGGAAGGACATGGATGTCGCCTAGGTGGGTGAATAGGCATTTAAAAATAATTGCGGTTAAGGCTTGAATAAATGCGCAATAAAACTAGTGTTTAATTTATCAAGCTAAAACCTAAACAAACTAGGTTCACCTATGTGCACCAACAACTGCCAGGAGACCGGTAAAATAGAAAACCTATCAAGATCATACATTTGCCTTGAGCATTCCACTTGAGCTAGATGATGAAGATCTTGACCTCCTCAAGAAGAAACATATTTCTTAATTTTGCTTTGCTCAGTGAAGATACGTAGATCGCTCCCCCATACGCCACTATGGGAGAGGCTCTTTTAAGTCCATCTTCACGTGGCCATTATCTCCAAAAGGGTGGCAAGCACCAAGCATGTTATCTCTTTGATATGCTCCCCTTGGACTTAGACTTCTCAAAAACTAGATTACGACCACAACTTGACGTCATCCACCATGGACTATATGAAATCTTCCTTTTGATGCAAGCCCATGGAAAGATACCTAACCCCACATAGATATACGACACACACGTATAATGTGTTAGAACACAAAGTTATATGAACAATTACTTACCATACCATTATCCCACATGGTATATCTTCTAGCTTTGTGAGTTGATCAATATTAACCATCGCTTAGCACTTTGCCTTGATCAACCTTGTATCTTTTCTTCTCTCTTCGTAATAATGATGTCTTTAAGGTAAATATGAATGTTCACACATTATTCTTCTTCAAGTCACACTTGCAATATGCTCAACTCTCTCATGACCAAACTTGGGATATTCACATGAATAGCATCTTGGTCATCACTTGATCATCTTGAATCCAACACATGGACATAAAGGATTGACTATGGACAAAATCTACAAGTATAGCTCAATGCAACCATTAGTCCATAGTGATTGTTATCAAGTAACAAAACTACACATGCGGGCACCATGCCTTTTTAGAAAGTTGCTCTCGTATAGATTGACTTGTTCTCATTAACTCAGTACTTTAGATCTTGCCTATGTTTATATTATCTTTCTTTGAGATATCTGTTGGGGTTAGGAAAATATTGAATTTGTTTAGATCTCGTTTCTTTAGCAGAGTGATCACATGAAAAAGAAATATAGGCTAACCAAGTGAAATATTGTGTGTCGGCCTAAAGATCAAGGGGTCTTGGAATCGAGGTGTTAGATGTCAAGAATAAGTGTTCACTTAGAAAATGGTTATTTAAACTCTTAATCGGAGAAGGTGTGTGGCATGAGTTGCTACATAATAAATACATCAAAGGTTAGCCTTTAGCTCTATTTGAGCCAAAACATATAGATTCTCATTTTTGGAAAGGAATTATGGGGGTCAAGGATGTATTCTTTTCTCGTTTATCTTGTTCTCTTAGTAATGGGTGTAGTCTATGGTTTTGGGAGGATACATGGTTGGGGGAGACACCATTAGCATCTCAATACCATTCGTTATAAAATATTGTGAGGCAAAAAATGTTTTGGCCACACAAGTGTGTGGCCAAGACCATGTCAATGCGGCCTTTAGAGGCTAATTGGTGGGTGATAAATGGGATGCATGGCTGCACTTGGTGCAAAGATTAATGATGGTCTCACTGATTGATGAACCAGATGGTTTTAAATAGAAGTTAACACCGTCTGGAGTTTTTACTGTTAAAACTTTATATGCTGATTTGATGAATGGTAATACTCGTTTCCTCCATAAATACCTTTAAAAAATTGAATGTGCCGCTAAAATTAAGATTTTTATGTGATTCCTTTCTCGTAAAGAGTTGTTAACCAAAGATAACTTGGCCAAAAGAAGATGGACAAGCTGTATTAAATGTGTCTTTTGTGGTGGTGAAGAGACGGTAGAGAATTTATTCATTTCCTGTGATTTTGCCCGTAAAATTTGGAGACTAGTTCATTTTACATATAGTTTAACTCTGCCCATTAGTGTGCCTGTTTTGTTTGGTGGATGGTTGAATGGAGTGGAAAAAAATACGAAAGCTAGTATACACATTGGTGTATGTGCTTTCCTTTGGGCTATATGTAATTGCAGGAATGGTGTTATTTTTTGTAGGTGGTTTATCGAGCTATTCACTGGATCCACATGTGGGCATTTCTTCTTCTAGAGGACCAGCGAGGGTGTTTGGATGCTAGATGCACTCGCTTGATGGTGGTCGTACGGTCTATCTTTAAAAAGGGTGGTTGGTTGCACACCAGGCGATTACAATATGTGTAGGTATCCTTTACTTCTATTGTTTAGGTAGCTGATTTATGTAGCCACTCTTGCTGATCTCCGAATTGTAATAAGCTGGGGTTTGACCGTGCTAAACATGATACTTGACTAATATTTTAATATAAAGCCGTTTGCATCAATATGATGAAGAGGATGGGGTTTCCATTTAAAAAAACGATGTGTGTTGGGATTATGGTGTACATGGACTTGGCGTGGACATGCACCGACGAGACAGTGGGCCGGCACCACAGACAGGCCCGTGAGGAGAGGATCGGGATTGATATGGACGCGCATCGTGAGGAGAGGAGCCTCAATCGCGAGGTGGCCAAGAATCTCCGTCTGCGACGTTTATTTTAGAAAGTGGCAATCATTGAAACGGTGTCAAATATTGAGTTGTCAAATAACGAAAAGGTGTGTTGAGTTGTCAAATATTGAAACGATCCAGTTGGTTGCTCAGATACCGAGCGACTAAAATTCAATGTATCTCAAACATGTTTGCTCTTTTATCGACATCTTAATGCTGGTCGTTCTAATTGACGAGATTTTTTTTCCGATAAAGAGTATATATTAATATCGCGACGATTCTAATTACATCCGGCTTCTGCAACAACACAATGTTCTAATGGCAAAATATATTCATACAGCCGAAAAAAGAAGAAAAAACTTCTACTCGTTGCAGTATGTTGCAGCTGTTGAAATATAAATACACGCCTAGCCCCTTTCCATCAGTTCGGACTTTTGGTCTATATGGCTAGTGCAACAATTCAATATGGTATCAGAGCCCTAAACCCGTTCCGCGACATCAAGCCAAGAACCAATCTACCCAATGCCCAAGAACCCTAGAAAAACCAATCTACCCAAACCGATCTACCAAATACCCAACACCCAAAAACCAGCATGATCACCACCATAGCCTCGTCGTCTACCTCGAGCGCCCCACAACCCCTCGGCACACATCCCGCTGAGAAGCTCAAGCGGACGAATTACCTGCTCTGGAAGGCACAGGTTATGCCAACCCTTCGTGGCGCGCGGGCGCTCAGCCTGCTGGAAGGGAAGGAGCCTGCGCCGCCGGAGTTCGTCACCGGGAAGAAAGATGACAAGGACATCACCATCCCCAACCCGGCCTACGACATCTGGCTCCTCCGAGACCAACAGGTCTTGAGCTACTTGCTCAATTCCCTCTTGGTGGAGATATTGGTGCAGACGGTCGGGCTGGACCACGCGTCTGAAGTCTGGGAGTTGATCACCTCGATCTTCTCCTCCCGCTCCAAAGCCAACGTCGCCCATCTTCGTGGAGAACTTGCGAACACGAAGAAGGAAAACCTCACTGCTGACCAATACATCGGCAAGATGAGAGGGTTTGCAACCGAGCTAGTTGCAGCGGGCCGCACCATCGACGAAGACGAACTGGTGGAATTCATCCTCAACGGCCTCGACGACGAGTACACATCCCTGGTCTCCTCGGTCAATGTCATGGCCAGCTGCTCCGTGAGTGAGCTCCATGCCATGATCTCGGCATATGATATGCGGCAATCGCGTCTATCCGGGGACCGCCAGAAGGGATTCGGCAGCACCGCAAACATGGCGCGCCGGGATCGCCGCGACACCTACTACAACGACGGCTACAGAAGCAACGGCTACGGCCGTGATGGTCGTGACTACGACCGAGGCGACACAGACGGTGGTTTCCGTGGTCGCTTCCAGGAGCGCGGCGACTCGGGCGGACGTCGCAGCTATGACCAAGGCGGTGGTCACCGTGGCGGGCGAGGCCGTGGACCCGGAGGGCGGTCCCCGTCACGCTATCAGGACATCGACTGCCAGATTTGCAAGAAGCACGGCCACCCAGCCAACGAGTGCTGGTGGCGCTACGAGGAAAGTCGAGACAGCGGTGGTGCCAATCGTGACCGTGGACGAGACCGTGGTGATCGCGGTGGTGACCGTGGTGATCGCGACGATGACCGCGGTGACCGTGGTGATCTCGGCAAGGGTGCAAACGCAGCTTACGGTGTGGACACCAATTGGTATCCCGACACCGGAGCGACCGACCATATCACCGCAAATCTAGAGAGGCTCATGACGAGGGACAAGTACCGTGGCAATGACAAGATCCACACCGCAAATGGTGAAGGTATGCACATTAGCCACATTGGTGATTCATTTATTCAAACCCCCATTAATAATCTTCATCTCAACAAAATCCTTCATGTGCCTAGTGCGACAAAAAATCTTGTTTATGTTCATAGGCTTGCTTTAGATAACAATGTGTTTCTTGAATTTCATCCTTGGTATTTTTTGATTAAGGATCGGGACACGAAGAGCATTCTTCTTAAGGGAAAGTGTGAGGGTGGCCTCTACCCTATCATTTCATCATCACCATCCAAGAACAAGCAAGCCTACACCATCACCAAGCCCACCTCTTCAAGGTGGCATAGTCGCCTAGGTCATCCAAATAAAGTTGTAGTTCAACATATTCTCAATAAGTTTTGTCTTCCTCACTCTAAGCATTCTAGTCTTGAAACCATTTGTGATTCATGTCAAAGAGCAAAAAGTCATCAATTACCATATCCTGTTTCCACAAGTGTTTCCCATTTTCCCTTACAACAAATATTTTCTGATGTTTGGGGTCCTGCAAATACTTCTGTAGGAAGACACAATTACTATGTTAGTTTTATTGATGATTTTAGCAAATTCACATGGATATATTTGCTGAAAAAGAAATCTGATGTTTTTGATGTGTTTCATAACTTCATGAATCATGTTGAAAGGAAATTTGGAAGGAAAATTGTTACTATGCAAACAGATTGGGGAGGAGAGTATGAAAAACTAAACCCTTTCTTCCAAAAACTTGGCATATCTCATCATGTATCTTGTCCCTATGCACACCAACAAAATGGTTCAGCAGAAAGGAAACACCATCACATAGTAGAAATTGGTCTTGCTCTCCTAGCTCATGCATCCATGCCTTTAAAATTTTGGGATGAGGCATTTCTTACAGCCACCTACCTCATCAATCTTATGCCAAGTAAAGTTATCAACAATATTAGTCCTTCTGAAAAATTACTAGGTGTTACACCAAACTATACATCCCTTAGAGTGTTTGGTTGTGCTTGTTGGCCAAACTTACGTCCATACAACAACAAAAAACTATCCTACCGATCCAAACAGTGTGTGTTCCTCGGGTATAGTCCCAAACACAAAGGAGTTAAATGTTTGGATGTGTCTAGTGGGAGAGTATACATATCTAGGGATGTTGTTTTTTATGAAGGGATTTCTCCTTTTTCTTCTTTACATCCGAATGCGGGTGCACTTCTTAGGAAAGAAATTTTGCTTCTTCCTAATCACCTTGTTCCACAAAATGGGGGCTCGAATAATGATGATCCAATGACTAATGATACCTCACCACAAAATGATGCTAGTGTTGTGCAGGATGCTGCCGAAAATTTGGTGAATTTTGATGCAGGTTTGAGTCAAAACGGAGGAGAAAACAGTGGGCATTTTATGCCACAAGAAGACGAACTGGACAGCGGCAGATCCGAGGCTGATTCAGAATCTGGCACGCGATCCAGTGCTGATTCTGCCACTGGCAGCGACACTGATTCCGGGGCGGATTCTGCCCCTAATGATGAGGAGCCAGAGGCGCCAGGTGCGCAGACTCCGGACTCCGCGCCCCCGACAGCATCGCCATCGCCACCCGCGCCGGTCTCCCCATCGCGTCCCGCGCCGAGCCCGCCGAGCCAACCAGGCTCCGCCACGCGTCCCGACACCAGCACATCGACCCCGCGCACATGCAGCTCTCCCGAGCCGAGCCAACCCGGCTCTGCCACGCGTGCCACTCCCTCTGGCTCGCCCCCGCGCACCCGCCTCGACCCCACGCCAGGACACAACAGCGGACAGCAGGAGCCGCCGGCTGCCACGCGGAAACCGCTCGTTCGCCGCCAGCGCTCCAAGCCAGCGGAGGGATCTTTTGTGCTTGGAGATCCTGCAGCCCCCCCTGCGCGCAGTACACGGTTACAAAAAGGGATTTCAAACCCAAAAATTATTACTGATGGCTGTGTTCGTTATAATTTTCTGTGTACTTCAGGAGAATCAAATACACTGCAAGAAGCACTGGATCATCCTGCCTGTCGTTCAGCAATGGATGAAGAATACATGGCCCTTCAGAAAAATCAGACATGGCATCTAGTATCACCACATCATGGTAACAACAATATTATTGATTTCAAGTGGGTTTATAGAATTAAAAGAAAAGCCGATGGTTCTATTGATCGTTACAAAGCTCGTTTGGTAGCAAAAGGGTTTAAGCAGCGTTATGGTATTGATTATGAGGACACTTTTAGCCCTGTTGTTAAGGTTGCTACAATTCGTCTTGTTCTAGCTATTTCTGTCTCCAGGGATTGGCATATTAGGCAGCTTGATATCAAGAATGCGTTTCTTCATGGTGTTCTGGAAGAGGAAGTCTATATGAGACAACCTCCTGGGTATGAAGACAAACAAAAACCCCATCACATTTGTAAACTTGAAAAAGCATTGTACGGTCTTAAGCAGGCACCAAGAGCTTGGTATTCTAGATTGAGCACTAAACTTCAGCTCTTGGGGTTCAAACCATCACAAGGAGATACATCGCTGTTTATTTATAATCAGTCAGGTATAACAGCTTTTGTTCTTGTTTATGTGGATGATATTATAGTCACAAGCTCATCTCATCAAGTTATCACAACTCTAATAGAAGATTTGAATAAACACTTTTCTATTAAGGATCTTGGAGACATTCATTTCTTCTTGGGTATAGAGGTAAAGAAATTTGATCAAGGACTAGTTCTTACTCAAGAAAAATATGCTTCTGAATTATTAGCAAAGGTTGGGATGAACAATTGCAAACCATCAGTTACACCTCTATCTTCTGTTGAAAAACTATCAGCATATGAAGGAGATCCTCTCAGCCTAGATGACATCACTAGATACAGAACCATAGTTGGTGGTTTACAGTATTTAACACTTACAAGGCCTGATATTTCCTTCTCAGTTAATAAAGTGTGTCAGTTTCTTCATGCACCTACTTCTGTACATTGGACTGTTGTTAAGAGAATATTGCGCTATGTTCAAAGCACTCTCACCACTGGGCTTACTTTTAGAAGATCAACATCCACTCTTATTAGTGCCTTCTCAGATGCTGATTGGGCTGGCTGCATTGATGATAGGAGATCAACTGGTGGTTTTGCTATATACTTTGGTCCTAACCTTATATCTTGGAGTGCTAGAAAACAGGCAACTGTCTCAAGATCAAGTACAGAAGCTGAATACAAGTCTCTTGCAAATGCCACAACTGAAGTTATTTGGGTTGAAACTCTTCTGAATGAACTTGGCATTAAACTCAATGAAACACCATGCTTGTGGTGTGATAATATGGGAGCTACATATTTATCTGCTAACCCTGTTTTTCATGCAAGGACTAAACACATTGAAATTGATTTTCATTTTGTCAGAGAGAGAGTTGCTCAGAAGAAACTTGATATAAAGTTCATTTCTACCAAGGACCAAGTTGCAGATGGATTCACCAAGCCACTAGCTCATAGAGAATTAGAAATCTTTAAGCATAATCTAAACTTATACAAGTTTTGATTAAGGGGGGATGTTAGGATTTGTTCTTATCTTGTAAAACCGTACTAACCAAATGAGTTGGTTCGGCAGCTGTCATCCTCCCCTAATCTCTCTGTAATCTGTTGGTCCTTCGACCCCTATATTAACACGAAACCGATGCGAGTCCAAGCATCGTTCCCTGCCCATTATCTGATGACCAGATACTCCAAAACCGATGCATCCAAGAAGGAAACAGTGCATTAACGACGCCGTCGCCCGATCGTAGATCTTCGGTTATCACCATGGAGATAATCCCGCTCCCAGAATAATGTATTCAACAAGTCCATTACCAGACATAACCAATTAAGTACAGATCTTGAATTTTCACCCCGAAAGATAAAACCTTGAACTTCATATATGATGTCATCCCAACTTACATACAACTTCTACAAAACATGAAACTCTAAGCAAGTTTCTCAATGTTGTACGCTCCAATCACCATTACTATTCCTCTGATCTCGGCTTTCATGACATTCTCCGCCTCTAACTTCACCGTGAAGTAAAATATCTCCTGATTGCAACAGATAGGAGAGCATCATGCCACTCCCTCTTTAACAGAGAACCAAGAGGTACGACCGAATTCCACCCGTTCCAGCAATCTCGAGGCATAACACCACACGGGAGTAAGGCGGCGGAGCCTTCCGAAACCGCCACTCTGGTCAGATAAAAAAGGACATGCATCAGACAGCTCTCCGTCTTGCGCAAGAGGAAACCTAGGACCGCTGTTCTTCGAGCACACCCGCAGTCCCCCACACCGATCATGTCGGTGATGGTCACGGACCACGGTGGATTTTGGACGAAACATGGGCCATTGAGCTTGGTCGGCGGGCAACCATGGAGACGGGGCAGAGCCGGGCGGCCAAGGATGCGGCAATGATCATGATCTCGACGTCGACAAAGCTGACTCGTAGATCGGCGTGGCGGATGGAGAGAGTGTGACCGACGTGCCCTTGATGAGCGCCCAGGGTCATTCGGCAATCATGACGGCATGGGTTTCCGCGGGTCTTTATTTGTAGATGCACATCAACTCAAACCAGGATAACGGTGTTGTACTCGATGATTATGATTTCCGCGGACCATCATGTATTCATGTGTTGTTCCCAGGTTTCCGTACGTGCTTGGTTGAGTTGTAATCGAATTGCAAGCTGAATCGGATCATCCCGTGTTTATGTATGGACAGACATACACCAGGACCCGAGGGCCCACCGCTAATTTGATTATTTCCGCACAGCAAACCTAGTTTCCTTGCTCAGTCTGTACACAGATCACGCCCTGAACCTCCGCCGCGCCGCCTGAAACCAACCGAGGCAACGCACACAGCCGATGGCGTTATCGAAAGTCGTCCAGGTCGGGCTCGAGAGCTACATCCTTTTCTCGATTGGCGGCACCGTATTCTACTTCGTCAAGGGTGCTCTCCGCAGCTCCTCCGAGGGCGACCGACTCGCCGGCGGCGTTGAGGAGGTCACCGCCAACTGGCCCCGCGTCCATCGCTGGGGCGCCTGGTTAGGCGTCCTGACGGCCATCGACGGCACAATGTTGCGCATCCGCCAGGACTACGGCCCCTTGAACATTGCTGTCGCGTGGGGCGGCGCCAACGCCCTCTTCTCCGTGCATCAGGGGCCGCGCGCCGTCGTCCGCGAGGGACTCAAGGGCGCCGCCTACAGCCAGGTCGTGGGGTTCACCGGCGGCGGTCTCTTGCTGTTGCTCGAATCGCGGAAAAGCTCGAGCCAATAAACGATCAATTTTTTTTTTTTTTGCGGGGGAATAAACGATCAATTTGCATGTGTTATTGTTACTAATTAGAGTATATGATGTACCCTGAATCGTGACAATATTCCAAGTATTTTTCGTTTCGATGACGCATTGATATACATGCAGCTACTTTCTTTGTCTGCCGAGCGAGGTCAAGCTGTATATAATCGTCGTGATATTGATTTTGACTAAACATAAGACGCGGTGTATAGTAATTATTTGAGATCAAGACGTTGGAATTTGATCTTATGCAGAGCAAGATCAAAACAACGGAGACAGAACTACCACCGGAAATTTTACTGATCAATAATAACAGTATCATTGGTAGACTTCATTGCCATCACCATGGCACGATGAATAATTGGGAGAGTCAAGACATCGTAGTAAGGATCATAGACGGGGGGTGCCATGAGTCTACGGGTAGATACGTGGGGGACGTGGTAGTACGACAATCGGGAACATCAGGTTTTACCCAGGTTCGGTACGTCGCAACAAGGCGACGTTTCTACTCCTGCAATTTCAATAAATCAGGGCTAAAGACTGAAGTATACAAAGTACAATGTGAGTATGGATTTGCTAACTCGGCGAGGATCAACTTCTCGGCAAGTTGGATTCTAGCTAATTGTGCTCTGTTTTGTCTCTCCCGACCGGTTTTATATAGATAGCCGGGTTAGATTTTACAGAAAGAAAATCTAGAAGACTACAGAAAGTATCTAACTTGAAAAGTAAGGAATCCGTCTTCTTCTCCAAACCGCACCACTTTGGGCCGTGGTCCGGGTTCTTCTAGAATCCGGCTTCCTGCATCAGCTTACTGGGCCGCCCAATGGACTGTGATCCATTACCAACAAGTCACCCTGGTAATCCGGCTCTTTAGGCCAATGCCGGATAATATACCTCTATCGGTATATATCCGACAGTAGCTCCAAAGAAGGATTGAGACTTCGTTCTGCCACCTTTCGTCATTCTTTTCCGAGAAATATTGGCGTTTGGTCTTGATTCTTCTTTTTCCCAAAATCTCTTAACTCAAACTCGGATTTTATTAAAATCCGGCTTTTCTTTCACGAGGCTTCGCAGAGAAGGAACTTCGTGACGTCAGCGATGAAATCCTGTTGACATCACGGACGTTTGGGTTCAGTCAAAACACTACAACGTATCCTCTGATAGATTCTCGCGGGAAACGAGGAGATAACACATGTCACCTCGTCCCTTTATTTCCCGGAAATTTCGGGCGTAACGCGTCGATCATCCAACGGTCGAAATAGCCGTTGGAACTAATCTCCGCGCATTAGGCTATAAATAGCCTGCCTTGGGGCCTCCGGATCTTCTTCCGTTCCATCTTCCTCCTCGAGCCCCCAGCGCCACCGCAACCAGCACCCGAGCTTGAGCGCTAGTACGAGCAGAGACAAAAACGAGCCCCGAGCCTTCCCCGGCGACAATCATCGGAGGATCTACCTCACGGTTGCGTCGTCCGCAAATGGCCTCCGGAGACTCTCCCCGCGCCTCAGACGTAGCGGACGCCGCCGTGGACATCGAGTCCATAATCAACGACATGGACCCCCTCCTCGACTCGCCGGTTCGCGCAGCGGCGAGCACGCCGGAGGGAGCCACTAGCGATCCGGCTCGCGGGGATCTGCCTCCCACGGCCGGTAATGTGCCGTCGTCGTCGACGGCTCCTCCTCCGCCTCTCGTCACCGAGGCCACGGAGGGAAACACCACTCTTGGCGGCGAGGAGGTCGCCGCCTCCGGTGCCGCCGGAGGTGAAGAAGAAACGGAGGAAAACTCCGGGAATTGGAGCCACTGCAACGTGGTTCCATCCCTCCTTCCGGCAATGGAGAAAGAAGGGTTCGTGCTGGAAGGAAAATGGCGGTATGAAGAGGAAGACTCCGAGCCATCCCCGAAATCCGGCGAACGGGTTCTCCTCGCCTCTCACGTAAACAGGGGTATGGGTTTTCCGCCATCCGCCTTCTTTCTTCAAATCCTCGACCACTACAAAATCCAGCCTCACAACCTTCCTCCCAACTCCATTTTATACTTAGCCGGGTTTCAAGCCCGCTTTGAGGGGTATCTAGGAATAGAGCCTAGGTTAGATTTCTGGCAGTATTGTTTTGGGGTGAAGCGCAACCCTTCTGAGGGCGCCTTTCCTACCTGCGGAACCATCTCCTTCACCTTACGTAGGTTTAGGGAAGACTGGTTCCCAAAAATCAAAACCTCGGAATACGTCAAATTTTGGACGGGTTCCTTCTTCTATCACTCGGACGTCCCGTTTCCTGGAAAGGAGAAGGGCGTTCCACCTTTCGTCAATTTCGTGGCCACTCCCTAAGACAATTGGGCAGTGGACGCGGTGCATACTCTGCCTACAAATCTGATGAGGATCAAGCGGCGAATCGCCAAGCTTGTTTCCGCCAATCCCCCATTAACTGGCACATATACAATACTGTGTTGGCTCGAAAGGCGAATCCAGCCCTTAGCCTACCACGGCAAACGACTCATGTGCGAGTAATCGGGCACGTAGGACACAATGAGGGCGGCAAACAAGGCTTAATCGAAAAGAGACCTCAAGAAGCGGCTCAATCAGCTGGTTTCCACTCGTGATCAGTACGAGGAAAGCCGGCAGATGTAGCACGCTGGAAACCCAGCTCCAAAGGTATAGTTTTAACTCTTTGGGAACTTCCCTGAGTTTCTCTCTTTCTCGGATTTTTCCCTAACTCGAACTTTAGTTCTTTTTCACAGCTTCTCGACCTTCCTGATGCCGAGCTTGCGACCGATGCCGAGTTGGACGTGCTTCGCGCCAACTTTCAGTCAGGCAGACGGAAGTGCAAGAAGCCATCCGCCACTCAGGAGGAGATCGACCTTGACGGTGTTGCCATCGCAACTTCCAGGTAAAAATACCGGGCTTTTTATTTCTATGCTTTTTATCGCATGTTTTTCGTTTCTCGGAGTTTTTCTTCTCTTTTGCTTTCATCCTTGCCCCTACCACTCTGAAGGTAAAGGGCCAGAAGAAGCACAAGGCTGTTGCTCAAAGACGAGCAAAGTCGTCTCCCGCTGCTGCGCCAGATACTCCGTCAGCTGCGGGGGAGGAAAACTCGGCTGCAAGGGAGGGATCATATCCCTTGCAATCCAGCCATCCGTTGCGCCCGAGTCGGACGCGAGGGAAAGGGCGGTGCCGGAGGAGGGAGGCCCTTCAAGCGTTCCAGAGGAGGAGCCAATCCCCAACTTCAATCCCGAGTTCAAGGTAAAAGAAGAAAACGGTTTCGACGAACATGGATATATTCATCCGTGGGCGAAGAAACATTTCGCTCGTGTTCCATTAATCCGTCCCTGGCTACAAGGCGGGCTTATAGTTAGGAATAATTACGTGTTCTCGCCTCGGCAGGTCATACAAGACTTCCTTTGCCATGTCAGAATCCTCTTTGCAGAGTATGCAAAGGAGTTTTCCGAGAATTTGACAGGCCTTCAGAAAATGAGTCAGGTAAATATCTCTAGCCCCCAAGCATTTAGTCAACCGTATTTTTTTTGACTGAATACTTTCTCCTTATTCTTGCTTGTTTTTTGATTTAAGCGATACTTCTCTTGTCCATGTTTCAGCAAACTGCCGAGACGATTAACATGGAAGTTTTTAATAAACTTACCATCAAGAACAAGGAGGTAAAAACCCTCCTTGGGATTCTTGAAGATAAAGACTCGGAGTTGGCATCTGTTCAGCGAGAGCTGAAGGAATCAGCAGGTAAATATCTCATCTATTCACACTGCTGTTTTGAAAAGATTTCTAAGTCATTTTACGAGTTTTTGAACTCTTCATTTTTCTTGCTTTTCAGCTTCTTTGACGAAAGCCAAACAGATAGCTGAATATGCTGGCAATGCCGAGAACCTTCGCAAGGAAAACTCGGAGCTTTACAAAATCAATGTAAAGCTCCAGAAAGACCTGGAGGCCAGCTAGCTGGCTGTTGGGATTGCCGAATCAAAGGCTTCCGCCCAGGCCGAGAAGGACAAGGCCACCATCCTGGACCTGGAGAATGCTATAAATCAACGCCTTGAAGAAGGCATTGAAATGGATACGATTCTTGGTAAGATTTATCTCTTTTACCGGATATTTCTCCTTATAATTTTTACAGTATGTTTCCTTTTTCCTTCTCTGTTTTTTCTAACTTTTTCCTTGTTGATTTAAACAGAGGGGAACCCCTTGCTTACCCGGATTGATAGAATCCGGGCTTTCGGGAGAATCTTCGCCGCGCTGAAGACTGCGGGGATGTTACTTGTGAACAAGTACATTCCCGACAAAGCAGGAGAAATCTCGGAAGTTAGCAAGCTTCCGGAAGCAATCGAGGAGGTGGCAAACCAGAAGGAGTCCTGGTTCCGCTCCGCAGCTCGCGGTGGTGCGCGCATGGCCCTTGGGCCAATGCGTATGCACTACACCACCGCAAAGTCCTGACGCGTGGCAACCGGTGTTCCTCAAGGATACACGGAAGCGCAGAGAGCCAACATCTTTGATTCTTTCAAGTGTCATGCTACAAACATATCATAAATGGTGTCGATCTCCACCTTCTACCCGTAGGAAGAGATTCTGGCAACTCCCGAATACCCCAGCTGCGAAGAGGAGGACTCGTATTCTGAAGAGGCCGCTTGATTCCTGAATAGTTAGCAGGAACAAAATAGAAGCATTAATATTCTTTTAATTTAACATCCTTTGTAATGCTATCTATCTTTGTATAAACAAGTATTCCCCTTTTGCAGTAAAAATTTTAGTCTTTACAAGTTATCCGAGTTTTAGTTCCTTTTCCTTCTAAGTTCTCTAGCTTATACGTTTTGACTGTTCTTAGTGTTGAAATAGCTCGATAGCACTTATTCTTCATGCCAAGTGACTAGGTTCAAGCCTATTAGTCAAAACTCGGAAACATGGATTGTACTTAGGCATTTTTACTTATTAATTTCAGTGACCCAACATACAAACTATCAAATAATACTTAGAAAAAAGTAAGGAATTTTTTTAAAAAAGTATGAAAATCAGACACGCAGGCACAATCTGGGTTTCCTTAAGCCTCCTTAGGACAGAAAAGCATTCAAATTTATAACTCCGAGTATGCATGCAAAATTCGGGTTAACATTGAAGCAAGTTGAAAGATCATTGGGAAATAGATAAGACGGTACTTATGCTTTGAACGATAACAACTTGGCGGATAAAAATGCATGGATTCCGACAACTTTATTTCATGATCTCAAAGATGTTTACATATAATTTGAACTAAGTGTAAAAGGGACGTAACTGCTGGATGCTCCAGGGTCTCTTTGTTTCTCCCAGTTCTACATCTATCTTTCTCTTTATTTTGCGATTCGGTCTTTTAGGATCATCTTCTGTATCCCGAATGTCTACAAGATAGTAAGATCCATTTTTCATAGACTTGCGAATGACAAATGGTCCCTCCCAAACTGGGGCTAATTTGTGCTTCCTTTCCTGCACCAATCTTAGCACTAAGTCACCTTCTTTGAAAGAACGGTGTCTGATTTTCCGACTATGATAACATCACAGTTCTTGCTGATAAATGGCGGATCTTTCTAGCACAAGCTCTCGTTCTTCTTCTAAGAGATCAACGGCATCCTGTCGTGCGTTTTCGGCATCCGAGTCTTCGTATGCTAGCACTCTTGGGCTATCATGGAGCATGTCCGTAGGAAGCACTGCTTCTGCGCTATAAACCAGGAAAAAACGGAGTTTGTCCAGTTGATATATTTGGCGTCGTTGGAATACTCCAAAGCACGGAAGGCAATTCTTCTACCCATGCTTTTGCTGCTCTATGAAGAGGAGATTCGAGTCTTGGGCGTATTCTCTGCAGGATAAAACTATTCATTCGTTCCACCTGTCCATTGGATTGTGAGTGTGCCACAAATGCTAGATCTAGGTGAATTCCCGTTTGTCGGCAATATTTTGTCAACTCTCTAATAGAGACCGTTATCCGTGATTATGCTGTGTGGAACGCCGTATCTCATGACTATGTCAATGATGAAATTTCTGACAGTCACACCGTCAAGTTTTTTGATGGGTTTCGCCTCCACCCACTTGGTATACTTATCTACTGCAACGAGTAGATGTGTAAGTCCGCCTCTTGCAGTTTTGAATGTTCCCATCATATCTAGCCCCCAGACCGCGAATGGCCATGTTATAGGGATAGTTTTGAGTACTTGGGCTGGCATATTCGTCTACTTGGCGTAATACTGGAATCTAGCACATGTGTTTACTATGTGCTCTGCATCTGTCTTGGCTGTGAGCCAGAAAAACCCCGCGCGCAATGCTTTTTTGACTATGCTTTTTGATTGAGCATGATGTCCGCAATCTCCTGCATGGATTTCTTGCAATATTTATCGTCCTTCTTCTAGTGAAATACACCGCTGAAAAATTCCGATAGTGCTGCGTTTATACAGGCAACCATTAATTTCCGTGTGTCCTTTGCATCGGCATTGTATCTGCCGTTGCAAGACTTCGTATGCTCCATCCGGGAACTTCTGATCGACTAAGAAGTTTAAATATGGAATCTTCCAATCTGGGTTAACAAGCAGGACTTCAATTAACTCGGAAACGAGAGGATAATCAACATCCCCACCTTTGATTGATGGTTCATGCAAGTGTTGGACAAACACACCAGGTGGTAGGGTTTTCACTCTTTCCGATCCCATGCGGGCTAATACATCCGCGTTCTAATTTTCTTCCCTTTTGATATGAAGCACTTCAAATCCTAGGAAGCAAATGGCAAACTCGTCCACAGTTCTCTGATATTCGGCCATAATGGGGCTTTTGGAATCCCATGTTTGGTTTACCTGATGTTGCACCAAGTCTGAGTCACCATAACAAAGTATACGCTTGACGCCTATTTTCTTTGCAATATGCAAGCCATGAAGCAAAGCTTCGTATTCTGCCACATTGTTGCCGGCGTTGAAATGTATTTTTAATACATATTCTATTATGTCACCTTTTGGAGATTTAAGCACTACACCAGCTCCAGCGCCTTCCTTCATTTTGGATCCGTCAAAATGCATGATCCAATATTCCGACTCCGGCATTGGTGTGTTTTCCATTACTTCTATCCAATCAGCAACAAAATCTGCCAACACCTGGGATTTAATTATCGTCCGGGGTTGGTACTTAATGTTGAACGCAGCTAGCTCGATGCCCCCATTTGGCGACTCGGCCTGTTGCGTCCGCATCGTTAATGATATCCCCTAGTGGTGCTTTGCTGACCACTGTTATGGAATATCCTTTGAAATAATGGCGGAGTTTTCAAGATGCAAAACACACGCCATATGCCAGTTTTTGATAATGTGGGTACCTTTTCTTTGACTCGGAGAACACTTCGCTAACGTGGTACACTGGATGTTCATCTGGTATGCTTTGCTTATCTTTCCGTCTTTCCACAATTATCAGTGCGCTAACAACCCTGTTTGTTGCTGTAAGATACAGTAACATGGGTTCTTCGCGTTTTGGGGATGCCAAAATCGGAGCTTTCATCAAGGTTTCTTTTAGCTGGGTTAATGCTTTGTTCGTCTCTTCTGTCCGTTCAAATTTGTCGGATTTCTTCAACAATTTGTATAATGGCAGAGCTTTGTCACCTAGCCGGCTTATAAACCTGCTAACTGTGGCTGCAGAACCCGTCAATATTTGGACATCTTTTAAGCATGTAGGCCTTGTGATATTCAAGATTGCCTTGATCTTTTCCGGGTTTACTTCTATTCCTCTGTGAGAAACAATAAAACCCAGAAGCTTTCTCGAGGGAACCCCGAATACGCACTTTAATGGATTCAACTTCATTTTATAAGTGCGCAATTTTTCGAAAGTTTCTCGTAGATCTTCAAGGAGTGTATCCTTTTCCTTGGAAACTACGGCAATGTCATCCACATAAACATGGACATTTTGCCGATTTGACTATGCAAGCATCTTTGCCTGCAATGCTGGTAAGGTGCACCGGCGTGCTTCAAGCCAAAAGGCATGGTTATGTAATATTATGTTCCATACGGGGTTATCAAGGAAGTTTTTATTTGATCCTCCTCCTTCATACGTATTTGATGGTACCCGAAATAAGCATCCAAAAAGCATCAAAGCTCAGAGCTGGCAGTGGCATCTATTATTTGATCGATTCGCGGTAACACGAACCTATCTTTTGGACACAATTTGTTCAAGACGGTGTAATCTATACACATCCTAAGAACAATATTGTCTTTCTTTGGGACTAATACTGAGTTCGCAGACCAATCAGTATGTATAACTTTTCGGATAAAATCAGCTGCTAAAAGCCGGATAATTTCCTTGCCTATAGCCTTCTGTCTTCCTCCATCGAAACGATGTAGACCTTGTTTCACGGGTTTTGAACCTGGAATTACTTTGATTTGGTGCTCAGCAAGTTCCCTGGGTACACCTGGCATATCAGCAGGACATCAGGCAAAAATCTCCCAGTTCTCACGAAGGAACTTGATAAGCATACTTTCCTATTTGCCAGTCATCCCAGTTCCGACTACGACAAGCTTTGTCGGATCTTTGGGATCTAGGATAACCTATCTTGTATTTTCCGAGGCCTTGAAGCTATCTTCCAGCTTCCGACTTTGTTTTCCTGACGGCATTTCCATCGGCGAAACTTCCTTGGCTAGCTCCTTCAATTCCTCCTTCCGAATCACCTATTCGGCGCAGAGGGCATTTCCTTTCTCCAGCTCGTTCGCCAATTTGTAATCTCTAGTTATGGTGATTACTCCTCCTTTTGGCCCTGGCATCTTTAGCTTGTTATAGATGTAACATGATCTTGCCATGAATTTGGCGAAAACCAGACGTCCGAGTATCGCGTGATAAACACTTTCGAACGGCACCACCTCGAATGAGATCTTTTCCTGGCGGAAGTGTTCTCTTTTTCCAAAGGTTACATCTAGGGAAATTTCTCCTAAGGATTGTGCTTGTCTGCCAGGAACAATACCATGAAAACGTATGTTACTGTGACTGAGCTGGATCTCGGAAATGTGTAGCTGCTTCAATGTACTCAGGTACATGATGTTGATACTAGATCCTCCATCCATCAACACTCTTTTGAGCCTAGTTTTTTGAACAATAGGGCTTACGACCAAAGCATGTGTGCCGGGTTCTGGGATGTTTCCGGGATGATCTGACTGATCCCAGGTAATTGGCGTATTTGAATACTTCAAGTACTTTGGTGTTGGAGGAACAACTGCGTTGATTTCTCGAAGTGTTCTTTTCGCCTGTTTTGCTAAGGGAGTTGCCAGAAAAGTTAGATTACATTCTCCTTCAAATCTCGGGAATTTTGGCTCGCTTTTTCGCTGTTGAACCTGGATTTTATCATCAGTGTCCGATTCACTTTCTTCTTTCTCAACTTTTGGCTTTTGCTTGTTGAACTTCCTCTTGGAATTCTTTTCTTTATTCCCGGATTCTGCAGTGCCCTTCGTATGTTTGTTGAGGCGGCACTGCGCATTTGTATGGGTAGGCTTTCCAAATTGTGAATGGTGGACACAGTTTTCCGACCTTATCTTTTCCCACTCTTCCTTAGAGTAGGAGATTGGTTATGTGCTTCTTCCTTTCTATTTTCTGCCATTATCCTTTCAAAAGGTTGCGTTTACTTCTTTGGGTTTTGCCTGTGCCTCTGGAGTAGCCTTGTTTTCAGAACGTGGTGTCTTTTTGGCTTGAGCCAAAGCATAAATATTTCCACCTCTTGCTCTGATAGCATATTCAGCCGCTGCGTGCTCATTGGCGGTGGTAAGCATAGATCCGAGATGTTTGTGCTCTTTCGAACCAACCATGAACGGTACAAGTCCGGGTTTCAGGCCATTGATGAAAGCATGCATTGCTTATACATCACTTACTCCAGAGAAACTATTCTTCATTGTTGTCCATCTTGAGATAAAGTCGACATACGACTCGTCCTCATATTGGACACAATAGTTCAGCTGGTTTATACTCTTAGGACGTGTGTACGTGCCCCGAAAGTGCTGAGCGAATACTTTCGCCATATCTTTCTAGCTGTCGACAGTTCTTGATGGTAGTCCATTGATCCAATCTATGGCTCCGTATAATGACATAAGGGGAAGAAACTTCACAACCTCCATATCTGTCCCTTTGTTAATCTAGACGGCAGTATAGTAATCTGAAAGCCACGCATCCGGGTTTGTACTTCCGGTATACTTTTGATAAGTTAGACCAACTTTGGCGAAACCAAAATGTAGACTGATTCTTCGGATCCTGTCAGTGAAGCACTTAGGTCCAAAGTATAGATCGTCTCTTTCCGCCTTATTCAGGTGTGCGGAATATATGCCGCCTGAATGAACAGAAGGGGATCTGCTCCTTTCTGACCCATTGTTGCGCGAATGCGCTCTTCCGGGATCATCCCTATTTCGTCCGATGTCGTGTCCTTTGAAAAGAGGTGAACTTCTACTCCTTGGCCTTTCTTTGTTCCTAGGAGGAGTACGGGATCTCTCACGCTTGTGAGGATTATCATATCTTCCGGCTTTTCTATCTGGGCATCTTGGAGGCGGCATTATTTTTCCGTCTTTCCGGTTTTGTTCCTCCCGTTCCTTGTGATCACGGGGATTATTTCCTCCTTTCGGCAGATGGGATCCTGTCCTGGACGCTTCATCCCTATTATCCGGAATTTTCTTGTACTTCTTAGGATCTCTCTTCTTTTCCTTAGAATCGCCTGAATCTCCAGGTTCGCCAGGTCTAGGTGCCCCAGCGGCGCATGTGGCAGTTTTGCATAGGGCCGAGTCATCGTGCAACTTCCCTGATCTTGCCTGTCCTTGTTGTTTCTGTTGTAATGCTTTTCCTAGGAAAGCATACACTCCTTGAAGTTTTTCGTCATTGGAGTACAGATCATCATTAAGGATGGCGAACGAGGCTTCCACGTTTTCAGCTGCGGTTTTGTAGATGCGTTCACCCTTAGCGTTTACGCTCTTAACCTATCTTTGCCAAGAAGGTTTTTGCAACCGTTCTTTTGCTGGCAGTGCATCCGGCCTTGCGGTTCCGGGTAATATCGTGGGTTTTATCCCAAACATATTCCGTCTTTCGAATTCTTCAATTTCCTCCTACTTTGCTTTTACGGTAGCTTGGTCTTTGAGGAGATTTTCTTGAGATTGGAATAGGTGTTGTTGCTGCCACATAAGGGCTTGCCTTCTCGCTTCTAGCACTTCCGGTGGTTCGTGAGGTCCAACCGGGGTTTTGATCTGATCGATCTCGTCCTGTTCCGACACTTGGGTAACGGGGATTTCTTTTCTTTTTCTTCTCCACAGGTGTGACTCCGCTTCCTCCTTCTACTTCCAGGTTTTGATTAGCAATATCTGCCAACTTTTTCTTCTGGAGTTTGTACTGGAGTTTCTTGGCAGTCTTCTTTTTCTTCTTGGAAGAAGGAGGCTTTTTTCCAGGTTCTTCCTCTGTCAATTACTCGTCGTCCTCTCTTTCCTCATCTGGCGGAGCTATTTCGGGGTCTTCATCTTCTTCGACATACGAGTTTTTAGTCAGTTTTTCCATAAGTACTTCATGGAAGCTCCCATGCATAGATTTGACCTTTCTCTCAAAAGCGTCCTCATCTTCGTCTTCGGAATCTATGTCTTCAGATCCGGGTTCCGACTCCTAATTTTGCTTCTATAGCACCTAACACGGAGTCAGCTTCCAAGTTTGTCGTTTCACTAACGGGTGTCGGATCTTCCACTTGTTCTGTGGGATTATTGTATTCTGCTTCTTCCACTGGATTAGTTTCTTCCGTGTTTTCCGCGGCCTCAGATTGCACCATGCCAATAAAGTGTGATATGATTGCAGGCATCTCCGGAGAGGCGACAATTTCAGGACAGTTTTGGCGATTTGAGCAGAATCCGGTATCGTAGTTTTCCTCAATAGGGTATAGGGCGGGTGGGATAAATTTTCTTCCACCACAGAATCCCATAGCCTCTACTGTTAATGTAGGGTTCGTTGCATAGAAAACAAAAAAATTCCTACGCGAGAGACACCCGAAAGGCCAAGATCTAATCTAGGAGATGAAAGCAACAAGCATAGAGAGAGTCTTAAGAAGAACATAACCTCGAAGACACAAAGCGTTACGAGATCAAATCTCGTTGTTGGTGTAGTAGTAATCACACCGATCCCGAGAGCAAGAAAATGTGCACCGCAATCCGGCGGTGCCTCTGTGATCGGTCGCACATACGGTTGATGACGACCTATGTTCCCTCAATCCAGCGAGGAAGCGAAAGTAGAGGATCCCTCGGAACTCCAGCAGCATGATGGCGTGGTGGTCGTGAAGAATCCCACGGTCAGTGCTTCGCCAAGCCGGAGACCATGGAATGGAGCAGCGGGTGGAGAAGAAGTGAAGATGACACCAAGTGTGTGGGGAGAGGGAGGTCCAACCCCTCTTTATATAGGAGGGGGAGCCAGCCACGAATTTTTGGTGCCTCCACCTCTCCCCTCATCATGTGGGTGGAGTCTCCACTCAACCAACTCATTCTCCCATCAATTCCCACTCAAAATTCCAAGAGTTTTTCTTTAATAAATAAATAAATAAAACAATTTGATTTATTTATTTTAATATTTGTTAATCCTATTAACAAACATTAACACTTACCCCCTTGAACTATTTGTTAATCAAACATTAACATATACCACCTTGAACTATTTCAATATTCCCCGAAATAATTTCGGTGACTATTTCAATATTTCCCGAAACAATTTCGGTGCTGCTCAAAACATTCTTCGTTATTCCGTATCCTCTCAAATGCGGCATCGAACCTTAATTGTGTCACCCTACGGTTCGCGAATAACATAGACATGATCGAGACTCCTCTCCGATCAATAATCAACAGCGGGATTTGGAGATCTGTGATGACTCCTATATATTCAACGATGACTCTCATGATCGTGTGAACCATCAAAGCCGTGACTAATTCCTTTTGTCTCGCGATATTTTACTTGTCCGAGATTCGATCATTGGTATCAACCATACCTTGTTCAATCTCGTTACCGACAAGTACTCTTTTCTCGTTTCCGTGATATGACATCCTTGTGACCTAGTCACGTGCTTGCAAGCGGTGTCGATATGATATCACCGAGAGGGCTCAGAGTATATCTCTCCGTCATTTGGATGGACAAATCCCACTCTTGATCCATCATCCTCAACTAATACTTTCCGAATACCTAATGGCACCTTTATAGTCACCCTGTTATGGTGTGACGTTTCCGGTACTAGTGATTGGCATGATCTGATGGTCTAAGGAATAAGTTACTTCGTATGCAAGATATAACAATATGAACTAAATGACTTGATCGTATTGTTATCTTGATATTGGGTCTATGTTCATCACATCATTCTACCAATGACATGACCCCGTTATTAACAACATCCAGTTCATGATCAGGAAACCTTGATCATCTACTAATCAACGAGCTAGTTAAAAGAGAGGATTTACTAGGAACCATTGTTTGTTTATTAAACACACATGTATCAACATTTCCGGTTAATACAATTCTAGCATGAGAAATAAACATTTATCATAAACAAGGAATAAGATAATAACCACTTTATTATTGCCTCTCGAGCATATTCCCTTCAGTCTCCCACTTGCACTAGAGTCAATAATCTAGTCTGTGGGCACTTAACACATATGGCGTTCTAGTGTTATTATCATGCTTCGCATGTGGTAAACATCATCAAAAAGATCTGAACTGTTCAGGTTCTATTGTATTTTCATGTTCTTTGCGTCTACACGCATCAGTCATTCTCTAATGAGATGGCTTTGTATATATTTGGTCAACCGGTGAGACCTTATTTCCCCATCTTAAACCAATGTTACTAACATTGTGAAAATGTAGCTTCATAGTGTCAGCATTCTCGGAAATTCACCAAGTTCAATAAAGAACTCATTGACACAAAATACTATTATTATTTGTTGTAAACACAACGATATACTTAGCCTTTGTAGTATCCGTCACAATACTCTAATTTTGAAACTCTTTCAAATCAATCATGGAACTTTCTTCCAGCCTATTGTGCTACCCTTCATCACATGTTTTAATTGAGATAAAATTATTTGAATACATGACAATACTATTAGTGTAACATATTACAACTAATATATTGTCATTACTACATAGGAAAAATATCCTTAGCATTTTTAAAATGGAAGGATCTCTCCCACTATTGTCTAATCATCATATGAATTATCCTGCTATAACATTTTATAGCATAGGACTCATCTGGTTGTGTACATAGCATTGAACACATGACTTAGAAATCTTAATTTCAATTAAGCTCATCATGTGTCAAAACACTTGAATCTTGCTCAATTCTTTTCCATGTGGCAAGAACTCCTTCTTGTCATTTCGATATTGACTTACTTCAATATTTCATCTATGTAATTTGGCTTCAATCATATCAGGCGTTTCAATCCATCTCTTATAGATATCGATGCCCAATATTTTGTAAGCCTATCATCAATATGAAAATCTTAATCGTGTTAATTTAAAATAAATATTTTCCAATCAACCATATGTCATCTACATAAAGCATTGAATATATGTCTTAGCGCTCCCACTTAGTTTCTTGTAACTCTACAAACATCTTTATCGTTCATGATGGAATCAAAATCTTTTGATAACTTCATTAAGGTAAAGATTCCAACTTCGTTATGCTCACTTCAACCATTGAAGTGTGCATACCTTTCCAGCAACCTTTTGAATTTTACAAAACTCTCAGACTGTGTCAAGTACACATCCTCGATCAAACTTACTTGAGAGGAAAATTGATTTTTGTCATTCAACTTCCATATGATAATATGTAACTTTTGCTAGAACTATCCGCAAAGACTAAAGCATCACTACGGAAGATCAACATCTTGCAGTAGTCAACTCTTTGAACTTCGTCGAAAACATCTTTTCAATAAGTACAACTTTCAAAGGATATAAAATCCATGTCTTTGTTGCTATATAGACCCTTTTGCTATCGTTAGGCATCATGCCTATCAAAAGGACTACCAAGTCACATACTTGATATTCATACAAGGATACTATGGCGGATATAATGACTCATAGTCAAATTTACGAAGTCAGGGCCCATCATTTGCTTCATTTATAAGGTCCAGGTCCTTTGTTGTCAAAACAACACTTCAGACTTAAACCATAAATTGGTCTAAGTACAAGTTTTAGGACTTTTGTGGTTCAGTGCATAAACTCATTCGAAGTATCTATAACACATGTAGTGTCTTCTACTTTGTCAAAATAGGAAACTCCGGAACAACTTTCAGTGTCGCGCTACTCTTGACATGGCAACGAAGATTCGCTAATCTTGTCGAGTTTGTATTGTCCACCCACTCACTTGTTTCGCAAGAACTACTTTCTCGTGAAATCAACCTTCTCTGACAAACAACATTTGTCTCTCGTTTGGTGATAGAAGAAATCCCCAATGTATTCTTTCAGATAACCTTATAAACATATATTTATCCTATTTTGGTTGTAAATTTTTTACACATGTTATGCATACCATAACTTAAGAAAAAGACAATCTTGGTCATTACCCAAACCATATCTTATATGGTGTCAATCTCAATGGATCATGATGGCGCTCTTTTCAGGGTAAAAGCGGTTGTCACTAATGTATAAACTACAAATTACAATGACATTTTTATTACTCTTACCATGTCCAACAAGGTTTGATTTTGTCTCTTGAATAGTCCAAACTAAAGTGGGGTATTCGATAAGTATAAGTTGTAGAACAATTCTACAACTCCTCGGATGTTTTGCTAAACTTGTAACTCAAACTTTATCCTTTATGATCCAATCATAAATAGTTGATTATCTTGTTACATTGATTTTTTTACTTCATAATAACAACCATTTGAACCAATTCAAAATGTCAAACTCTGTTCTGTTTAAATAGATATACTCACATATCTACTCAAATCATCCACATAATTTTATGAAAGAAAAATAAATCCACCACACATGACTACACATAATGGACTATATACATCAATATGTGCAATCTCCATTAAATTAGTCGTCCATTCTACTTTGGCCTATGAACGGAATTCTAGTCATCTTTTGTAAGAGGTCTCACAAGCGTCAATTTATTCAAAACAAAATGACTCTGGAAGTCCATCAATATGGAGTTCCATCATGTTTTCCTTTTTGATATGAACTAAAATGGTGGTGTCACAATTTAAGTGAAACTCTTTTATGTCTTGCAACGTTTAGCATTTAGTCTTATAGATGTTTACTTTAGCAACATCATTTATATTAACATATCCATTAATTATGGAATATAGTCATAGTTTTAACAATCTCATTTGTTTTCACAAAAGACCAGAACAAAATAACAACTTATTAAGTTCTTAAAATAAATCTTGAATGTTTGGTTCGATACGACAATGAGCACAATAACACTTTATTTCTGTTCTTGTCATAATCGATTCCACATCTATTACTAGTTCCTTTTAGGCCCTTATATTTCTTGCATTGCGTTGCTTTGTATGACAACTCATACCAACCAATGTGGTATCAAAATACCCAAAAAAAACTTTGTTAACTAGTAATACATCTATAACTTGTATATCAAGCATTACTTTTATTCTATTTTCAATATTCCCTTTTCTTTACAGAAGAATTATTCAACATCAAACAATGCTAGTTGTACTAGCTCATTTTCCTTGGCGTGTTAGTCATATACTATCACCCATTGAGTCATATTTTGAGTTTGATTGTTCTACTAATATCACCATATTAATATCATTCTTCTAGATTCCACTTTTAGCAATCTCCAAGGGGGGTAAAGGATTTTTACCCATACTTTTAATCCATCCCATCATAACAATTTTACGATTAAGCTACTATAGCTCGAAGGAAGGAATTTAGAGGATAATGTTTAGCGCCAAATTTCTTGGAATACTCAAACGCCTAGCATCTTCAATCATTGTATTTATTCAAAGAATATAAGCATACATTGTCACGCTAAATTATACTCAGTAATGTTGCTACAAATAAGTTTCTAGATATCAATATATCTTTCACTTGATTGTTTCTGAAAAAAATCTTTTCAGTTCCTAAATCATCTTGATCAAGAAAACATTTTTTGAAGATAAAATAATATGGAAGCAACCATGACTCTGGATTATTATCTTGATATTAAGTGAGAGGGATCATCTTATAATGCTACCGTCGCTATATAAGAAAAACAAGATGCATAAAAGGATTAACATCACAGACATCACATGAAAGGATAACGTGATATGATATGGTCCTCCTTGCACTTGATCTTCATCATGTGCATTATGGTATGATCTCCATCATTCCACCGGCATGGTACCAAGTACCATGGCACCCCAATCTTGATTGTTCATCAATAATAAGACAATCATATGGAAACCTTACGATATATCAAAAATGTCGCACCCGGACTTCTAGAGGATACTCACCGTACGAACTGAACAGTATTTTGGTTGGATTACGGGGCTTAACGGCTCCCGCGTCCCCTTACGGGTAGGCCAGCACTTATGTGCGACAACCAACCGTTACTGTTCACCGTCGATGTAAACTATCCCGTAGAAATCAGGATACTACCATTGACGTACTTCATACCATGCACACATGGTACGTCAACGGTTTTAAACAAAAGGATAACACAACATGCCTCTAAGACACAAAAGATTGAAATAAGTTGCAAATGGCCCTCACTAGGGAAGAGAATAGCAAATACAATCATCCAGAGGACACATGTCCCAACATAATATCATTACAACTCAGCGGAAGCATTCAAAGGGGGTCTGAGTACAGACAAATCCAAATAGGCTTAAGAAGCCGGGAAAATAAAGAAGACGAAGCCCATCCACGTAGGTCCTGGATCCAGCCCTGGTCCAGCTATCTACTCGTCTGCAGTCTCGTCAAACTCCACGAAGTAGCCATCCTGGTGGTCATCGTAGCCGTAGTCGTAGTCTGCGTAAACCACAGCCCCAAAGGGGTCAGTACAACCACGTACTGGCAATCAAGACTCACAGTTCACCAAAGTGTAGCCCGTCAACACCAAGCACAGATGCCTTGGGATCAACGGAAGGGAAGGGTATAAAAGATGCTGCAACTGGCTGCACTAACCAACTACAGAACATACTAAAACTTTCGGTGTAACAGAAAGAGATAAGATAGCGTATCGTAACCAACTATCGCTAACCACCAAACAAACCCATCCTGGATCTCGCCCCTTATCCAAAGAAGCAATCCGAGGATAACTCACACAGTTGGATTAATGATGGATCAAGTTGTTGTTTCAGTAAGCCTATTACTAGTCAAGTTATCATTAGTTAGGTGTAAGTTGTTCTGAGTACTTGTTAGACAGTACTTTCACCAAGTCAACCATAACCGCGGAAAACACGGCTTCTCGAGAAGATTTATCCCTGCAGGGGTGCACCAATTTGGCCGTACACGTAAGAATAACCCGCCAGATGGGAAGGCCTTTCCCACCAAGCGGGGCACTTAACACAACTCAACTCTTCTTCGCATCAAGCCCAAAGCACCACGTGCTGTGCGTGCGCGGCTAATCAAGCCCCCCGAAGAAAAGGAGGACCCTCATAGCACTGGAAGACCACGCCGCCCTAAATGCCGACTACAAAAGTTCCACCCTGGCCTCGGATTCGTACCTGCATATGCGTGCATCAAATGGAAAGCCCGAACTAAGTGTGGTGATTTGGACGAGATGCGGATCGAGTCAAATTGAGGGGGGCGCCCATACACGCTTCCCACATGCGGATAGTGCGCTCATCATGGATCAGTAGACAAGACCCTTTTCCTATTAGGGTCGACACTAGCAGGCCTCAAAACCACGCCGGGCCTCCTGTCGGTGCCTTATCAGCAAATTATTATTACCTCAAATTAACAAATTGTTGTTTAACATCGAGCCCCAGAATATAACAGATATAATAACAGGAAGTAACTGATAACAGACTCGAGCAAAACAACCCTAAGCATGCTAGTAAGACACGGGCTCAACCAAGGGGTGACAGGATTGGAAGTGAGGCAATATCAGGGTTTAGGGTATCATGTGATAGGTTCGTAACAGAAGCAACGATGTATAGGGCTAGCAAATATAGACAACGGAAAGTATCGGTAACCAATGTTGAAAGGAACACGATGGTTCATGTGAGTGATAACTTGCCTGCAAACCCAGTAGCCGGGTACTGAGCTAGATCCTCAGAAGGGGTGTCGTAAAGATCGTCGGTATCAATGTCGTCGTCTATCCGAGAAGAAGCAAACAAACAAGGCAGAAATATAAACAATCATTATCATGGCATAGTGCACAATCAAAGATGAGGCATGACAAGTTAATAGATGCATCAAAATAAACTAATTGATATGATAACACAATTTAAATGGACACATATGCAATTTTGAGTTGCATATGAAAAGTCCATGGATTTTGGTTAGATTATTTGTTTTCCAACTAATCAACAGGTGCTAGTGGTTTAGTATGATGCATGCAAAAGGAAAACAACAGAATAACAACATTAGAATCAAATTAAAATAGGGTGTAGCAATGTAGAAATTTATTATTAATTTAGGGAATTTTTGGGTGCCTTAAAGGTGACACACAAGTATTTGTTGTTTTCAAACATTTAAATTGTTCAAAACAAATAACAAAGTTTATATTTGAAGAGAACATCAAATTTTAGTTGGTTTACATGTTTCAAGTATTGAAATAGGAGTTAGGATTATTTAATTATGAATTAAACAATATTAAACAAGTTTTAAATGAATTTAAAACAAGTTTGGATTTAATTGAATTTTTATTTGTTCAAAACATGAATTCAAACTCACATTTGAAAAGTTCACACTTTGATGGTTTGAAAACAAATTTTGCATGTTTAAAATTATTTTATTTTGAGCAAGTTATGATTTTATCAAATTTAATTGAATTAAACAAGGATTAAATTATTTAGGCAATTTAAATTGTTCAAACCATGAAACAAAATTTATATTTGAATAGGTTATTTGAAATAGCATTGAAAACATATTTTATTTGCATGATTTGGAACTATTATGAATTACTTATGAATTTTGGCAAAATACAATTGAATGATTTGAATTTAAATTTGAATTGCAATTTGAAAGTTCAAAACAGTACACAAATAGATTATTTGGAAAGGTTATGAAATTTGGAACAGAAAACATATAAAAATTTTATTTATTGGAATTTTAGATTAAAAGTTATTAAGGTTTGAAATTCCATGTTTAAATCTGTTATTTAAATTGATTTTGGAATAAACAGAAATTTGGAAACTTTTGGTACCGAGGGGTACCCTAACCACAGCCACTGTCCAGTGGACCCGTGGCCAGCGTGGCGCGCGCGCACGCGTGGCAGAGGCAGCCGCTGACTGGTGGGCCTCTGCGTGGAAGCGAAAATAGCCAAAATAGTTGGGCGCTGCGGGGCTCGAACCGCGCACCTCGAGTGAGATTCAGAGAGTGGCTACCACTATGCTGTGTTCAGTCATTTGACAGAGAAGCAAACGCAGACAGGTTATCGTTCAGTACAATTTAACTGAATTTTTCTGACGAACGTTTCCTTCCTCGACTGACAGAAGCAGATGCGGCTCGCCGGCGTTGAGATACGCGGCCGTGCTTGAAATTGGTGGTGTGCAGTGAGTGGTGGGCGTGCACGGAACCGTGCGCAAGCAACAGCGGGAGAGATTGGGAGAGGGGTAGCACGGAGAGCTCACCGGGAGGTGTCGAGTTGCAGAGAAGCGCGGCGAGTCGACGGCGACACGGCTGAGGACGGCGGCGAGTGCACGGTCGATGGCGAGCTCCTCTGAGGTGTTCGTTCGAGAGAGGGGATGGTGGCGGATCGGTTCCCGGGGGCTAGGTGGGTAGAAGGGGTGCGGAGGCGGTGGATGCCATCGGGGTTCAGAGAGAGAGGCCGCCGGAGGGAGCTTCAGAGAGGGGGAGACGGTGACAGAGGGTGGAGAACGGCGGCGGAGGCGAGGAGCAGTGACCTAGGGGGCTAGGGTTTGTCGGCGCGGCCCTAGGGCTGATTTATAGGGGTGAGGGGCCGTGGATGGCCGTCGACGTGGCGGCACGGATTTTCGGCCGTACTCCGGGAAGACGAGGAACAGAAGGATGAACCGGTACGCGCTTAAGCTAGGTGGGCTGGGCTTGCGCGCGCGGGAGATAAGAGAGGGAAACGGGCTGGGCCAGCTAGGTTAGCTGCTGCGCGCGCAGGGTTTTCTCCTTTTATTTTTTTTCCTTCTGTGTTTTTTTTTGTAGGGTTTAGTTTTGGGAGAAAAGGATAGGTTTAGACTTAGTGAAAAAATGGAGAAAATTTGGGTAACCCTTTTAGGTCATTTGCTAACAGGTTTGAACTTTTGTTTTCAAAAAGTTTGAGTTTTGTTTACTGTTTGAATTTAAAACAAATTTAGGTGAAAATTTTAATATTAAGATCACTAATAAAAACCAATATTTAAATAGGGTAACCCCTATGGTAATTAGGCAATTTGAATTGATTTGTTTTGGTATCAACATAAATTCAAAATGGTTCTGTTTGTGGGTGCTTGGATTTGAATTTTAAATGTGTTTGGAAAATGAATAATTGATTTAAAACCATCATTTTCACAAGGGATCCCTATGGAAAAACATGAAACAACTTGGTTGTTTTTAGTTGTGATTTTTATTCAAAATGTTGTAACAGAGCAAGTATGAAACCATGTTTGAATAAGGTTTGAATTTGAGTTGTGAAAACAGTGGAAAACAATTGCAACAAATAAGAAACAAATGCAACCAACATGGAAACAATATGATGACATGATGCAGTACTTTAATAAACATGCAACAAACATTCTAAGGGGATGATTTTCATACTTGGGATGTTACAAAACGCCCCCCCCCCCCCCTTGAAGGAATCGCGCCCCGAGATTCCTACTGAGAAATGAAAAGGTCCGGATACTTCTTGCGAAGATCCTCTTCGGTCTCCCATGTTGCCTCTTTATCGGAATGATGCGACCACTGCACTTTCAAGAACTTGGTGCTCTTGTTGCGAGTCTTACGCTCGGTCTCATCGAGAATACGAATAGGGTGCTCCTCATAAGATAGATCATCTTGCAGTTCGATGGAATCATGATCAACTGCACGATCTGGATCTTTGAAACACTTCTTGAGTTGTGACACGTGGAACACATCGTGCACTTTGGATAGCTTTTCTGGAAGTTCAAGACGATAAGCATTTTATGCACGCCTTGAGAGAATGTTGAAAGGACCAATGTATCTTGGTGCAAGCTTTCCTTTCACACCGAAACGATGAGTGCCTCTGAGGGGAGTTACACGGAGATATGCCTTGTCACCAGGTGCATAGACCATATCCCTGTGCTTGATGTCATAGTAGCTCTTCTGGCGAGACTGAGCAATCCTGAGATTGTCACGAATGATACGAACTTTCTCCTCGGCTTCCTTAACAATGTCAGGGCCTAAGAGTGAACGTTCACCAGCTCCAGACCAATTGATTGGACTCCTGCATCTACGACCATACAGTGCCTCAAATGGTGCCATGCCTAGGCTTGCCTGGTAGCTGTTGTTGTAGGAGAATTCAGCATATGGAAGGCAATCCTCCCATTTCATGCCAAAGGAGAGACCACATGCTCTGAGCATATCCTCGAGAATCTGATTGACTCTTTCGACTTGACCCTGAGACTGAGGGTGATACGCTGTGCTGAACAGAAGTTTAGTGCCCAATGCTTCTTGAAAACTCTTCCAGAAATGAGAAGTGAAAATACTTCCACGGTCTGAGCTTATTTCCAATGGAACACCATGAAGAGGAACAATCTTTGCTGTGTAGAGCTCTGCTAACTGGCTAGCTGAGATAGTTTCCTTGACAGCAAAGAAGTGAGCTACTTTAGTGAGACGATCAATAACAACGAAGATTGCATCGTTGCCCTTTTTGGACTTTGGAAACCCAGTAACGAAGTCCATTTCAATCATGTCCCACTTCCACTCAGGAATTTTCAGAGGTTGGAGTAGACCGGTTGTTTTCTGATGGACTGCCTTAACACGTTGACAAACGGCGCATTCAGAAACGTATTGAGCAATTTCACGTTTCATGCCAGGCCACCAATACAGTGTCTTAAGATCCTGGTACATCTTTGTACTTCCAGGGTGAATGGAGAGAGGAGTTTCATGAGCCTCCTTGAGAATGATATCTTTTAGACTTTGAACTTGAGGAACTGCAATGCGTCCTTCAAAGAACACAGTTCCTTTATCATCAACTGAGAAGGACTTGAATTTCTCCTTGCCTTCCTTGATGTGCTCAAGCATCTTCTTGATTTCAGTATCACGAAGTTGTTCAGAACGAATCTTGTCCTCGAGAGTTGGACTGGCTGTCAAGCTAGCAAGGTAGCCTTGAGGAACAAGACCAAGGTTCAGCTTCTGGAATTCTTCATGAAGTGGAGGTTGGCTTTCCATGATCATGAGATTATTGCAATAGGACTTGCGACTGAGAGCATCGGCCATAACATTAGCCTTGCCTGGAGTGTAAGAAATTGTGAGATCAAAGTCCTTAATCTTTTCAATCCATCTCCTTTGCCTGAGGTTTAGATCTGGTTGAGTGAAGATGTATTTCAGACTCTTATGATCGGAAAAGATTTCAGTTTTGTTACCCAACAAGTATTGTCTCCATTTCTTGAGGGCAAACACAACTGCTGCAAGTTCAAGATCATGAGTGGGATAGTTTTGCTCATGTGGGTTCAACTGACGTGAAGCATAAGCCACAACTTGACGTTCTTGCATAAGTACTGCTCCTAGGCCTTGGAGAGATGCATCACAGAATATCTGGAAAGGTTTGGTAGTATCTGGGCCAACCAGAACTGGGGTGGAAGTGAGTTTAGTCTTGAGGAGATTGAAACTCTCATCACACTGTGGAGTCCAAACGAACTTCTTGTCCTTCTTTGTGAGATCAGTGAGAGGTTTGGCAATCTTGGAAAAGTTTTGGACGAAACGACGGCAATAGCTAGCCAAGCCAAGAAAGCTTCTAACTTGTTTTACCGTCTTAGGAGGTTTCCAATCAACAATTGCTTTAACCTTTTCTGGATCAATGGCTATGCCTTTGGCAGAGATGACATGACCAAGGTAAGCAACTTCTGGAATCCAGAATTCACATTTGGAGAACTTGGCATACAGACGATGCTCGCGAAGTTTCATGAGAGTGAGACGAAGATGTTCTCCATGCTCTTCCTCGGACTTTGAGTAGACTAGAATATCATCAAGATATACCACAACGAACTTGTCGAGGTATTCATGGAACACAGAATTCATGAGTCTTGAGAAGGTTGCCGGTGCATTGGTGAGACCAAAGGACATGACGGTGTATTCATATAGACCGTACCGAGTGGTGAAAGCTGTTTTTGGAATATCTTCCTTTCTGATCTTTATTTGATGGTAACCCATCCTCAAGTCCAACTTTGAGAATATTGAGGCTCCAGCAAGTTGATCAAAAAGATCATCGATACGAGGAATTGGATACTTGTTCTTGATAGTTTTCTCGTTGAGAGGACGATAGTCAACCACGAGTCTTTTTGTTTGATCCTTCTTGGCAACAAACAGAGTTGGGCAACCCCAAGCGGAGGAACTAGGCTGAATGTAACCTTTCTCCATGTACATATCGATTTGCTCCTTCAACAATTTCAGTTCAGGAGGAGCTATCTTGTATGGATGCTTAGAGATTGGAGCAGTACCTGGTTCAAGCTCGATCACGAACTCAACTGCTCTGTCCGGAGGCATCCCTGGCAACTCTTCTGGAAAGACGTCAGGGAATTCACAAACCACCGGAACATTTTCAAGCAGAGGTAGAGGTTTAGCATCCAGGGTGTACAGCTGAACAGAACTTGATTCACTTGGAGAATAGACTATCTGGCCGGAAGGGTGGAACAGAGTTATTGACTTCTTAGCACAATCAATCGTAGCTTTATTGGCCTTCAACCAATCCATGCCAAGGATGACATCAATGTCATAATTGCCAAGCAGAATGAGGGAAGCAAGAAATATGTGACCTCCAATCAAGATCTGATTCTCGTGACTGATCTTGGAAGTTTGCATAGTTGCTCCAGGGGAGTTTACTACTAGCGGGGAACCCAAACCAACAAAAGGTAGTTTAACTGTTGTTGCAAAGATCTTTGACACGAACGAATGCGATGCTCCGGTATCAAACAACACTTTAGCTGGGTTAGATTTACGGGGAATGTACCGAGAACGACGTCAGCAGCTTCCTCAGCTTTGTCGGCCTTGATATGATTCACCCTCGCGGTCCTCCCGACAGGCCTGTTGTTGGAGTTGAAGGCTTTAGCTGGGGGAGCACGAACCATTGCCTGGTTTGTGTTGGGGCGAGGAGGTGGTGGAGGTAGCTGCCTCTGAGTGCACTTATCAGCGTAGTGCCCAGTCTCCTTGCACTTGAAGCAAGTGACGACACGAGGAGGAGCTGGCCTTGGCTGCCCCATTGGAAACCTCTGACCCTGCATCTGAGATGGGTTGGGTGGGCGGGGACCAAAGCCTGGAGAAGCTTGGGCATTTGGAGCCCTAGTGACAGCACTGTTTGGCACCCAGATGCGGCGCTTCTGCGGAGGGGTGGTCATGTTGGAGGAGGAACCACCCTCACGCGAGTGCTTGCGCGACTCTTCGAACGCCTTGCGCCCATTCTCCTCATTGAGCGCGGTGTTCACGAGCTCCACGAAGTCCTTGCACTTGACGTTGGTGAGAGCGTACTTAAGTTCCAGGTTAAAACCTCGGCGGAACCTTGCCATCTTCTTGGCTTCAGTGGACACCTCGTCACCAGCGTATCGAGCGAGACGATTGAACTCGTTCTGGTAGCCGAGGACATCCATCTTGCCCTGTTTGAGAGAGCAGAATTCCTCACGCATCCTTTCCATGAGACCATCCGGGATGTGGTGCTTCAGGAAGGCATCCTTCAAACAACCCCAGGTGATAGGATAGCCAGCTCTCATGGTCTGGTAGTTCTCCCACCAGGTAGCTGCCTGACCCTTCAGTAGGTAGGTGGCGTACTTGACCTTATCTTCCTCAGCAACATGAGCAATCTCCAGAGCCCTGTTCATCTCCCTGATCCAGTCATCAGCATCCAGAGGCTCACGTGTTGCCACGAAAGCTCTCGGCCCCATGCTCAGAAACTCCTTGATGCTGACTCGCGGAGCATTCTAGTTGTTGTGCTGGTTAGCCTGGATCTAGGCCATCTGAGCCACGACCTGAGTCATCTGAGTCAACAGCTCCGTGAGCGGAGGTGGTTCAGGCGGGGAGTTCCTGGTTGGAGGCATCCTGAACAGAAATGCATTTTAGCACAATAACAGCAAAGGATAGACTTGGTAACCGAAAGAGAGATTATTCCGACGCATGAATAGATAACCAACAGGTACATCATCACATGTTCCAATACATCAGAATATCCAACACACCATAAATGGTTCGAATGCCACAGGATAACTAAACATAGCTAGGAACGGATACATCGGTACTCCCATGCTCATCACGCAGGACGGCGGCGAGTAGTACGACGAGAGATACGGTGAGGAGGAATCCCACGGAAGTAGGTATGACGACGATCCACGTAGAGCGGGACTGCTCTGAGAGGGACTCTCGGTGTGGTGAAGTAGAAAGCGTCGTCTCCCTGTGCTCCAAAGCGGGGAATCCCTGTGTAACCTGGACCAAGGTCGAGAAGTGGACCTCTGATCGGCTCGTAACCTCCAGCATCTGGCAGCGGTAACCCAGCTGTCTGAACGCAACGTGCAAAGCGCTCATCTCCAACAAAATCTGTGGTGTACGTCGCCAGACGAGTGAGAGCAAGGTGGAGCTGCTCCCTGACTGAGGCTAACTCCTGAGAAAGTGTGGAAGCAACTGCGTCACTGTGCCTCATGAACTGAGCAGTGGTGTGCAGCCTGGAGCTATCAGACTCGTAGGTATCCAGGTTGCCGTGGAGAGTGAAGTGAACTCCCGCCGACGTGATGTAACCACGGGGGATGTGGCGATAGATAGAATCGTCAAACCCCCAGTAGTCAGCACGGAGGACGGTGAGACTCACGTAAGCTGCCTGCTGCACGGCCATATCCACTGTGGAACCTACTGCCTCGTAGCGGTGGACAACGCTCCTGCCATCATCTGACAGAATGTAGACGATAGCCCGGTAGTAGGTCTGGTCAAACTCTCGCTGCTGCTCGTAGACCTGGTACTCTGGTGCCCAATGGAACCCCAGATAGGTAACCATGTCTCTCAGCATCTCCGGATAACCGGCGGTGCTCGCACAGCGAGTCATCCGAACCACCTGCGGGAAGAACCTGAGATCCATCTGCAGATGATTTGGGAGGTTTTGATTAGACTCCGGTAGAAGAAATGAAGTGGAAAACAACAGCAAGGTTTCAACGGACGAAAGGTTCTTTAGAAGAACAAGATATCGAAGCAACATCGGGAAAACGAGACCAAAGTCCTGAGGTACTACGGAGAACCCAAAACACGTGAAATCCCAACTTGAAAGTTTAGGTGAGAACAGAAAACAACGTTGCACTTCCTTACCAGAAAAGGGTGGGTGAGTGGGGAAAGAAGAAAAATGGCAGAATTCCTACTCTCACGCTTCATTTTTCCTATATAGCTACAAAATAGTTTTTAGACTCAACTGCGACCAGTAAAAGGGATCCTACAGGCAGACAGGCTCTGATACCATTTGTCGCACCCGGACTTCTAGAGGATACTCACCGTACGAACTGAACAGTATTTTGGTTGGATTACGGGGCTTAACGGCTCCCGCGTCCCCTTACGGGTAGGCCAGCACTTATGTGCGACAACCAACCGTTACTGTTCACCGTCGATGTAAACTATCCCGTAGAAATCAGGATACTACAATTGACGTACTTCATACCATGCACACATGGTACGTCAACGGTTTTAAACAAAAGGATAACACAACATGCCTCTAAGACACAAAAGATTGAAATAAGTTGCAAATGGCCCTCACTAGGGCAGAGAATAGCAAATACAATCATCCAGAGGACACATGTCCCAACATAATATCATTACAACTCAGCGGAAGCATTCAAAGGGGGTCTGAGTACAGACAAATCCAAATAGGCTTAAGAAGCCGGGAAAATAAAGAAGACGAAGCCCATCCACGTAGGTCCTGGATCCAGCCCTGGTCCAGCTATCTACTCGTCTGCAGTCTCGTCAAACTCCACGAAGTAGCCATCCTGGTGGTCATCGTAGCCGTAGTCGTAGTCTGCGTAAACCACAGCCCCAAAGGGGTCAGTACAACCACGTACTGGCAATCAAGACTCACAGTTCACCAAAGTGTAGCCCGTCAACACCAAGCACAGATGCCTTGGGATCAACGGAAGGGAAGGGTATAAAAGATGCTGCAACTGGCTGCACTAACCAACTACAGAACATACTAAAACTTCCGGTGTAACAGAAAGAGATAAGATAGCGTATCGTAACCAACTATCGCTAACCACCAAACAAACCCATCCTGGATCTAGCCCCTTATCCAAAGAAGCAATCCGAGGATAACTCACACAGTTGGATTAATGATGGATCAAGTTGTTGTTTCAGTAAGCCTATTACTAGTCAAGTTATCATTAGTTAGGTGTAAGTTGTTCTGAGTACTTGTTAGACAGTACTTTCACCAAGTCAACCATAACCGCGGAAAACACGGCTTCTCGAGAAGATTTATCCCTGCAGGGGTGCACCAATTTGGCCGTACACGTAAGAATAACCCGCCAGATGGGAAGGCCTTTCCCACCAAGCGGGGCACTCAACACAACTCAACTCTTCTTCGCATCAAGCCCAAAGCACCACGTGCTGTGCGTGCGCGGCTAATCGAGCCCCCCGAAGAAAAGGAGGACCCTCATAGCACTGGAAGACCACGCCGCCCTAAATGCCGACTACAAAAGTTCCACCCTGGCCTCGGGTTCGTACCTGCATATGCGTGCATCAAATGGAAAGCCCGAACTAAGTGTGGTGATTTGGACGAGATGCGGATCGAGTCAAATTGAGGGGGGCGCCCATACACGCTTCCCACATGCGGATAGTGCGCTCATCATGGATCAGTAGACAAGACCCTTTTCCTATTAGGGTCGACACTAGCAGGCCTCAAAACCACGCCGGGCCTCTTGCCGGTGCCTTATCAGCAAATTATTATTACCTCAAATTAACAAATTGTTGTTTAACATCGAGCCCCAGAATATAACAGATATAATAACAGGAAGTAACTGATAACAGACTCGAGCAAAACAACCCTAAGCATGCTAGTAAGACACGGGCTCAACCAAGGGGTGATAGGATTGGAAGTGAGGCAATATCAGGGTTTAGGGTATCATGTGATAGGTTCATAACAGAAGCAACGATGTATAGGGCTAGCAAATATAGACAACGGAAAGTATCGGTAACCAATGTTGAAAGGAACACGATGGTTCATGTGAGTGATAACTTGCCTGCAAACCCAGTAGCCGGGTACTGAGCTAGATCCTCAGAAGGGGTGTCGTAAAGATCGTCGGTATCAACGTCGTCGTCTATCCGAGAAGAAGCAAACAAACAAGGCAGAAATATAAACAATCATTATCATGGCATAGTGCACAATCAAAGATGATGCATGACAAGTTAATAGATGCATCAAAATAAACTAATTTGATAACACAATTTAAATGGACACATATGCAATTTTGAGTTGCATATGAAAAGTCCATGGATTTTGGTTAGATTATTTGTTTTCCAACTAATCAACAGGTGCTAGTGGTTTAGTATGATGCATGCAAAAGGAAAACAGCAGAATAACAACATTAGAATCAAATTAAAATAGGGTGTAGCAATGTAGAATTTATTATTAATTTAGGGAATTTTTGGGTGCCTTAAAGGTGACACACAAGTATTAGTTGTTTTCAAACATTTAAATTGTTCAAAACAAATAACAAAGTTTATATTTGAAGAGAACATCAAATTTTAGTTGGTTTACATGTTTCAAGTATTGAAATAGGAGTTAGGATTATTTAATTATGAATTAAACAATATTAAACAAGTTTTAAATGAATTTAAAACAAGTTTGGATTTAATTGAATTTTTATTTGTTCAAAACATGAATTCAAACTCACATTTGAAAAGTTCACACTTTGATGGTTTGAAAACATATTTTGCATGTTTAAAATTATTTTATTTTGAGCAAGTTATGATTTTATCAAATTTAATTGAATTAAACAAGGATTAAATTATTTAGGCAATTTAAATTGTTCAAACCATGAAACAAAATTTATATTTGAATAGGTTATTTGAAATAGCATTGAAAACATATTTTATTTGCATTATTTGGAATTATTATGAATTAGTTATGAATTTTGGCAAAATACAATTGAATGATTTGAATTTAAATTTGAATTGCAATTTGAAAGTTCAAAACAATACACAATTGGATTATTTTGAAAAATCATTTGATTTGGATCAGAAAACATATACAACTTTTATTTATTGGAATTTTAGATTAAAAGTTATTAAGGTTTAAAGTTTTAGGTTTAAATCTGTTATTTAAATGATTTAGGAATTAACAGAAATGCGCAGAAACTTTTGGTACCGAGGGGTACACTAACCACAGCCACTGTCCAGTGGACCCGTGGCCAGCGTGGCGCGCGCGCGCACGCGTGGCAGTGGAGGTCACTGGCTGGTGGGCCTCCTGCGCGTGGGGGAAAAATGCCACAAAAAGGGTGGGGCGCTGCGGGCTCGAACCCACGACCAGCCCTTTGGCACAGCGCAGGTGCAACCACTGCGCTACTTCGTCAGATTCGACAGAGAAGCAAACGCAAGCAGGTTATCGTTCAGTACAAGTTAACTGAATTTTTCTGACGAACGTTTCCTTCCTCGACTGACAGAAGCAGATGCGGCTCGCCGGCGTTGAGATACGCGGCCGTGCTCGAAATTGGTGGTGTGCAGTGAGTGGTGGGCGTGCACGGAACCGTGCGCAAGCAACAACGGGAGAGATTGGGAGAGGGGTAGCACGGAGAGCTCACCGGGAGGTGTCGAGTTGCAGAGAAGCGCGGCGAGTCGACGGCGACACGGCTGAGGACGGCGGCGAGTGCACGGTCGATGGCGAGCTCCTCTGAGGTGTTCGTTCGAGAGAGGGGATGGTGGCGGATCGGTTCCCGGGGGCTAGGTGGGTAGAAGGGGTGCGGAGGCGGTGGATGCCATCGGGGTTCAGAGAGAGAGGCCGCCGGAGGGAGCTTCAGAGAGGGGGAGACGGTGACAGAGGGTGGAGAATGGCGGCGGAGGCGAGGAGCAGTGACCTAGGGGGCTAGGGTTTGTCGGCGCGGCCCTAGGGCTGATTTATAGGGGTGAGGGGCCGTGGATGGCCGTCCACGGCGCTCTGCCGTCGACGTGGCGGCACGGATTTTCGGCCGTACTCCGGGAAGACGAGGAACAGAAGGATGAACCGGTATGCGCTTAAGCTAGGTGGGCTGGGCTTGCGCGCGCGGGAGATAAGAGAGGGAAACGGGCTGGGCCAGCTAGGTTAGCTGCTGCGCGCGCAGGGTTTTCTCCTTTTATTTTTTTTTCCTTCTGTTTTTTTTGTAGGGTTTAGTTTTGGGAGAAAAGGATAGGTTTAGACTTAGTGAAAAAATGGAGAAAATTTGGGTAACCCTTTTAGGTCATTTGCTAACAGGTTTGAACTTTTGTTTTCAAAAAGTTTGAGTTTTGTTTACTGTTTGAATTTAAAACAAATTTAGGTGAAAATTTTAATATTAAGATCACTAATAAAAACCAATATTTAAATAGGGTAACCCCTATGGTAATTAGGCAATTTGATTTGATTTGTTTTGGTATCAACATAAATTCAAAATGGTTCTGTTTGTGGGTGCTTGGATTTGAATTTTAAATGTGTTTGGAAAATGAATAATTGATTTAAAACCATCATTTTCACAAGGGATCCCTATGGAAAAACATGAAACAACTTGGTTGTTTTTAGTTGTGATTTTTATTCAAAATGTTGTAACAGAGCAAGTATGAAACCATGTTTGAATAAGGTTTGAATTTGAGTTGTGAAAACAGTGGAAAACAATTGCAACAAATAAGAAACAAATGCAACCAACATGGAAACAATATGATGACATGATGCAGTACTTTAATAAACATGCAACAAACATTCTAAGGGGATGATTTTCATACTTGGGATGTTACAAAAAAATTACAAAAGATATCATCTCATAATCAAATTTGTAACATTGACCATATCACATCACATGCCCAACAAAAACTAGTTAGACGCTTCTAATTTATTTTTGCAAATTTTACGTGGCTGAGGGCTTTCGAGGATAGAACCGTTCATACCTACGAACATCAACCACAACGTTGATGAACACATTTTTAACAGCCCTTCATAGATTAGATCTTAACTATAGTAGGAGAAACAGACACCCGCAATCCACTTATGCAATACAAGTTGCATGTCAGTTGTGGAACAAGTCTCATGTACGTGGACATGTAAGGTTAGTCTGGGCCGCTTCATCCCACTATGCCACTAAGATCATAAAATAATCAAGGAGTTAATAACATGATCATCAACGCCTACATACACCTATGTGTTCTACCTGTACAAAACATCTACGCATAGATCCGACTCTGATACCACTGAAGGGGTCGTTGCATAGAAAAAAAAAATTTCCTACGCGAGAGACACCCGAAAGGCCAAGATCTAACCTAGGAGACGAGGTGCAACATGCAAAGAGAGGGTTAAGGAGAACACATACCCTCGAAGACACAAAGCGTTACAAGATCAAATCTCGTTGTTGGCGTAGTCGTACTCACACCGATCCCGATAGCGAGAAGATGTGCACCGCAATCCGGCGGTGCCTCCGTGATCGGTCACACGTACGGTTGATGACGAACTCTGTTCCCTCGATCCAGCGGGGCGCAGAAGTAGAGGATCCCCCGGAACTTCAGCAGCACGACGGCGTGGTGGTGGTGAAGAATCCCACGGTCAGGGCTTCGCCAAGCCGGAGACCATGGAATGGAGCAGCGGGTGGAGAGGAATTTGAGGTGGGATAGTGTTTATGAGAAGAGGAGATCTCACCCTCCTTTTATAGGGGAGTGGGAGGCAGCCCAAGAGGCGGTGCAGCCAGCCATGGTGGTGCCCCCACCTCTTCCCTCTTCATGTGAGTGGAAGCCCCACTCATTTCCCATAAAACTCCACTTAGAAAATCCAAGAGTTTTTCTTTAATAAATAAATAAAACATTTTTATTTCTTTATTTCAGCATTTGTTAATTCTATTAACAAACTTTTGCATATAGCACCTCGAATCATTTGTTAATTCTATTAACAACCATTCGATGAAAAACCCCTTGACTATTTCAATTTTCCCCGAAACAATTTCGGTGCTGCCCAAAATATTCTTCGATATTCCGTATCCTCTCAAACGCGCCATCGAACCTTAAGTGTGTCACCCTACAGTTCGCGAATAAGATAGAAATGATCGAGACTCCTCTCCGATCAATAATCAACAGCGGGATCTAGAGATCCGTGATGACTCCTATATATTCAACGATGACTCTCGTTATCGTGTGAACCAACAACGTCGTGAACTATTCCCTTTGTCTCGCGATATTTTACTTGTCCGAGATCCGATCATTGGTATCAACCATACCTTGTTCGATCTCGTTACTGACAAGTACCTTTTCTCGTTTCCATGATATGACATCCTTGTGACCTAGTCACGTGCTTGCAAGTGGTGTCGATGTGATATCACCGAGAGGGCCCAGAGTATATCTCTCCGTCATTTTGGATGGACAAATCCCACTCTTGATCCATGATCCTCAACTAATACTTTCTGAATACGTAATGGCACCTTTATAGTCACCATGTTACGGTGTGACGTTTGATGACAACAAAGCACCCTTCCGGTATCAGTGATTGACATGATCTCATGGTCTAAGGAATAAGTTACTTCGTATGTTTGATATAACAATGTAAACTTAATGACTTGATCGCGTTGCTATATTTACTATGGGTATATGTTCATCACATCATTCTTCTAATGACATGACCCCGTTATTAACAACATCCAATGTTCATGATCTGGAAACCTTGATCATCTATTAATCAACGAGCTAGTTAAAAGAGAGGTTTTACTAGGAACCATTGTTTGTTTATTAAACACACATGTATCAATGTTTCCGGTTAATACAATTCTAGCATGAGAAATAAACATTCATCATAAACAAGTAATAAGATAATAACCATTTTATTATTGCCTCTCGGGCATATTCCCTTGATGGAGGAGATCAGGGACATCGCACTCGCAAGATCTGCAGTCTACCAGCAGTCGCTGCGCAACTACCACAGTCGTCACATACGCCACAGATCCTTCGTTGTAGGAGACCTGGTGTTGCGGCTCAAGCAAAAGGAGGGACACGGGCTCGATCCACCATGGGAAGGACCTTTCATAATACATGAAGTCATCCTAGGAGGTGCCTATCGCTTGAAGAACCCGAAGAACGGCGGCATCTACTCCAACCCGTGGAACGTGGCGCACCTCCGCAAGTTTTATCCTTAGGATTTTTAATCTTCTACTCGCAAGAAATAAGGCTATACCAGCCACTCTGTAGCTTGAGCAAACACATGGCTTCTCAGCCATAGCAATAAAAAACATGTTTTCTCAACCATAGCTACAAAGACCATAGCATTTTTTCTCTTTGTATGCTAAAATGACAGGTAAAGACCCCCAACACACGGGGGCTACGCCTAGCTAGGATCAGCACATTCCTCCAAGCAATCAAACTCGATAAAATAATACATGGTATAACAAGGTGCACACCTTATAAACACCTTAAAAATATTGAGTAGAACATACAAGGTCACAGGGTTTACACCTCCAAACACCTTACAACAAAGAATCAAGATATTTATCGACAACTGTCGGCGAGAAGCCGCATCCGCGAGCAATTGATCAATCTCCTCGGAGGTCAGTCGAACAATCTGCTCCGCTGCAAGACGCACGACCGCATAATAAGGAGAAAGATCCACCGGTGGACCTCTCGAGTCGGGAAGTCGCGCCACAGAGCGAAAGTTGACTTCAGGGTGCCACAAGTGAACGAAGGCGAGTGCCTTTTGAGCTCCACTGACAATTTGTTGACGCACGCACTCTCAAGCTTCCCCTACCCGACAAAACATCCTCAGCAAACCACTCAAGTCATCCGGGACAACATCCAAAGGGTAAAATGCCCGATGGACAGAAGACAGAGTCTCGCGACAAGACTCGACGAGTAATTGCACTTGACTCACCCGGTACTTCAGGGTAGCCATGAAAAAACCTCGGCTGCGGTCAGACCAGAAGTTGCTTGCGTGAGGTTTTGAGCTACCCGACTCATGAACAATGTGATTGTCCATCCAATGGGTTTCACATACTCCGTCAGGCTCAACAACTGCAAGAACAACGAGCGCGTCAAAATAAAGACGTTAACAAGCAACAAGTACTCGGGGGGCTCGTAAACTTATAGAGCATGCCCTTCGCAACAGCTGTCAGTTCTTCCATCACGAATTGCTCACGATCCGCTGCAATTTTTTGCTTCGACTTGGCAACATCAGCCACACCTCGCAGAGCCTTTAGCTTACGATTGCCATCCACGACACGGTCACGGAGTGATGCAAATGTGCTGCCAGCGGCGGCAAGGAGTTAACCAGCAAAGCAGCTTCACTCGACGAATCTCCGCTAGAGTCAATCACCTGGAAAGAACAACAAAGACTCAGGGACAACACAATAACCCACTCGAGAGTATACCACCCAATTTTCGGGTGCTCGGGGGCTACTCCCATCGGGAGCATACAAAGTAAGACGCAAATATAAAAACGCTGACACTTTCGGAAAACCATTTCGATTGGGAAAAATAAGGTACGGGATTACATCCCAAGGTTCATTACACATCAGAGCATACAGAAACAAAACTATCCTAGGGAGCGGCGAAGGTAGGTACACTCACAGCAGGCTGTCCTCTACGCCCGGCGCGAGAAAGAACCCCAAAAAGCTTCTTCGAAAGCTCCTCAGCACGATCGCCAAAAGGACGGCGTGCTACCTTTTTGCCCAGGGCGTCGCATGGAACCTCCGAGTACACCTTATCCAGGTCACCCGAGACACCATGCGCCAGAGAAAACTGGATAGCTGTCTTGGCCCCATACTCCGTCTGCCCCAGCGAATGCTTGTGGAGAAGATCTTCGTCACCCAAGAAAACTTGCAGGAGACCGCTCAACGTGGGCGGAACCGCCACATCCATGAGCAGGCGCTCGTGGAACTGCGTCAGCATTTGGGTAGGGTCACCAACCAGGGAGCAGATCCTATTTGCGTGCTCTTGAAGCTGATTACACGAGTCAGTGAGAGCGTCGAGTTGCTGGCGCCTCTCAAGCTCCAACCCAACTCCAAGGGCATCTGAGACGCAAAAAAAACAACTATCAAAAAAAGGGAAAAAAGACGAGCCACAATCGAAGGAAGATACAAAGCAACTTACCAGCAAACTTCTGGGCTAGAGGACGGATGACGCCGACAAGATCGTTGTCATGCTTCATGCTCGACTCCTCCGGCTGCTTCAAAGCTCCCTGAGCTTCCGCAAGACTCCCCTCAAGGTCGGCCGAGCGCTTGCGGGCGGAATCCAACTCCTTTCGGGTGGACTCCAGCTCCGTTTCAAGAGTTTTAACTCGAGAAACAGCTTTCGCCCCTTCACTCTTCAAGCGCTTAACTTCATCTGCAACATGAAAGACGCGATTGGAACAACAAATTACAACCAAGAAGAAATGGTGAAGACCAAAAATGTGCACTACCATACCTTGAAGGGAGCGGTTATCCTGGGCAAGCCGGTCGCGATCCGCCCGAAGGGAAATGCAGTCCGCTTCAGCCGAAAGAATTCGGCGCCCGAAAGCAGCAAGGGAGTCGAGAAGGTCCTGCAGAACTCCAAGTCAAAAAATCACAGATGTATCACTTGAGCCATACTCGACTGTACACAGTTAAGTATAGCCTCGGGGCTACTCCCATCGGGAGCACTACCGTGCACCCGATGAAAGACAAGGCCATCATACGAGAAAAAGAAGAAAACTTCAGCTTGAGTCCATGACCAACTGCAAGCAATTGACCATGGACTCGGGGCTACTCCCATCGGGAGCACTGCCGTGCACCCGATAAAATGGAGAACAAGCAAAGCAAGATGCAAGGAAGTAAACGGTCTTACCTTGCTCTGGGCAGTACACAGAGGGTCCGCAGAGTTGCCTGAGACCTCCCGATTCGCCGACGCTCCAGCATCCACAGGCTCTCCACCCGTAAAGCTGGGAAGCTAGTACTCTGGGGCTTCGGTTGCTATCACTGGGCTCGAAGATCTTCGGGCAGCGTCAGCAGCAGGATCTACGACGGTCTCTTTCTTCTTCACAAAAGGGATCGAGGAGGCGAACTGGCCCGGACTGATAGTCGCAAGACTGCTGCAAAAAATAAATCAGATAAGGAGAAAAGACGGAAGGAAAGGGAAGAAGATTCGTAATTAAAGACAAAGTGCATAGGACTTACTCATCCTCGTTGTCGTCATCGTCGAGAACATCCGTGTTGCAGGCGGTGGAGACCTTCGACTGACGACCCACGGGAGGAGGCACGTTCAGAGGAGCCACCCGAAGGGGCTCAGCATCCTTGACAGATTCGTCACCCAAAGAGCTATCCTTTGAAGTGACCTCTTCCTCCTTGCGTCTGTTGCGTTTGCGGTGGCGAAGTTGGTCGCTACCCGACTCCTCCTCCTCATCCATATAGTCGCGTTCAGAGCTTGAGTCAGCTTCCGCGACGCTAGTCTCCTGAGGGGCTTCAATGTTACTCGCCAGAAGATCTGAGGCGTCGTCCGAAGAAATTGGCGGGTAGCATGTCGCCACCTTCAAGCTCTACGGAGGCGAAAGAGGGAAATAAGAAAAGATTCTCAACAGATGAAGATCCAAACTGAAAGAAAAAAAAAGCAAGAGAGAAGAACAAAGAAAAACTCACCTCGGCCGCGGGAGGGTTCGAATGGTTCGAGAGGACACGCCGAGCTGACCTCTCCTTTCTTCAGCTTGGTGATGGCCGCGATCTTCTTCTCGAACTCGGCGTTCAAAAGGATGTATTCGCAAGCGCGGCTCGGGTCCTTGACGCCCATTTACTCCCACATGGAGGTTGTCCTCACTTGAAGGGGCTGGATTCGTCGATGAAGAAACACACCCGACAGGTGTATCCCATTTAGCAGGGTCCCCAACTCCTTGTGCGGAAGCTCCCCACCTTCACGAGTAGAGGAGCAACAATTTTACCTTCTTCAACAGTGAGCTTGTGGAGCCAGGATCTCCGCCGCTTCAGAGTGGCGAATGGCTGGAATTCGGGAGCTCCACTCGTGATGTTGTCGGTGACGTAGAACCATTCCTTCCTCCACCCCTACGTCGAGTCGACGAAGTACATCTCCATGTAGGGGATATCTTTACTGGCCTGAATCCTGAAGCCTCCGGTACACAGCGGCTCCCCCATCTTCTCGCCTGGCTGCGCCCTCTCCCGGAAGATTCGCACCTTCAAGATGGCTTTCCAAATCCCCCAGTGCGGGCGGATCCCCAGGAAGCACTCTCAAAGCATGATAAAGCACGATATGTGCTGAATCGCGTTTGGAGGGAGGTCGTGCAGCTGTATGCCATAGATATACATCAGCCCGACCAAGAATGGGTGGAGGGGGAGAGACGGGATGCGGGAGACATGCTCTGAGAAGAAGACACGCTCGTTGGCGAGGGGGTTGGGGACTTCCTCCTTGTTGGACAAGCGCACACGCTTGTCATCCTCCGGTGGGAGTAACTCTTCCCGCTGCATCTCGGCGATGCTCTTCTTGGTGGTGTTTGCGGCGCGCCAGTCGCCCGTCTTCACGGGAGGCGCCGTGGAAGCGCTCGCCACATCTCTCGAGGACGCTGCAGCAGCGCCATGCTTCTTCGCTCCTGTCATTGGAGGACGATTGGTGCTCACAGAGAAAGAGGAGTGCGCGAGGAAGAAGAAGATGACTAGGGGCCGGAAAATTTACCCTTTCCCTAAAGGTTATTATTTATACCCAAGTCAGGCTGATCCAGCCGTAGATCTAAGCGACATGGCACCTATCGCGGCTGCCATGCGTGAAGAGGAAACGAAGCGGCAGGGGACTGTTACCCCCGCACGATCTTTACGAAAAGATCGTGCGTATTTACACCGCGCGGCCAGCGGAAAAACCGGGACATGACCTATCGTTTCCGATCAAAAGGCTGACAAGATGGGCCCACATGCTCTACTCAAGCTCGTCACGTCCCATCGGGAGGAGTCAGAACGAAACAAGTGCGCAGTGACATCATTGCATACCTCATCAAAACGCGAAATTTCTTTCGCATAAGCTCCCTGACACGAAAATTCTTTCGTATGGGCACATCAAGACGCGAAATTTCTTTCGCATAAGCACCCTGACACGAAATTTATTTTGTATGGGCACATCAAGACGTGAAATCTCTTTCGCATATACACCCTTACACGAAATCTCTTTCGTATGGGTTCATCGTAGTGCAGAATTTCTTCCGTATGAACTTCACAAAACGCGAAATCTCTTTCGCACAAGATCAGAGAAGTAATATTTCTTCACTCGAAGGGCTGCAAGAACATGGTCAAGGTAAAATTACGAATGTGCGGCTCCCACAATTCTATCACACGATGTATTTACACAATCCTATCCTGGATCGTTCGGCCAACTAGGCACATCCGGATGCCGTATTCTTTCGAGTACGAATGTGAGACCTAAAGATCTCTCTTGTGGGCCTGGAATCGCACGCAAGCTGCTTCCTCCGGTAAATTTCCGTGTCAACAACATGAAGAAAAATCCTAGCGGACGCGCCGGGTACCCCTTTAGGTTAAGTTCGACTCGGTAAGACCTCCACGACCTAGTCGCAACGATCACCTCGCCAAGTTCGAGTCGCAGCTCTCGAATTTGAGCAGGCTAGACCGTGTTTGCCCTAGATGCAATTAATTGGCCCTGATCTTTCGGGAGAGTCAAGCGACTGAGCCACATCCTTCTGCGAAAACAGACGATACAAGGCACATTTATCACTCGATACTCGAGTACAGAAGCACATTGCGCACAGGGTTTGCACCCTTTAAATCAGGCGATTGGATGATCATTCGAAAAAAATCAAAGAGCGAACTATGAGTGCCCACTCGACTGATTCTCAGTCGAATAAACACTCAGGGGCTACTGACGTGGGGATGAATCCTGGACCTATCGGGTGAAGCTACCCGGTCCAAGGCCCAAGACCTAAGATCAAGGGGAGGTGCCACCTTACAGTTCTAGAAGGCCCAACCGAAGCCCACCCGCAAAGACTTGCGGGTCAAGAAGGAAACTTGTACCGACCTAAAACTAGGGTTTGTAAACACCCCCCCTACGGACACGGCTTGAGACCTAGCCACCTATATAAGGCTAGGAGAACCACCGAGGGGGATCCAATCTATTCTAGACCACCAAAGCTTTGAGCTCGAGATCATACTCTCGACTTGAGCATCCCCCATTGTAACCGATCGAGCAGGAGTAAGGGTTTGACCTCTACGAGGGCCCCGAACCTGGGTAAATCGTGCCCCCTGTTAGCCGACGATCGTCACCAGCGTTCTTACGTTCTCTTAATCAAAAACCTACCGGATCATCCAAGGGACTGGTTGAGATGACTATTCGACACCGACACCACTAAGCCCCCCGGTACAAACCACCACACACCCTAGCCTCCAAAATGACGCGCACCAAAGCAACATCTTCAAGAAGAGGACGATGACGCCGCTTGCCGGACTGCTCCTAGGATTTTTTTTCCCGGTACACGGAGGGGAGTGGGGTAGGGCTACACCCGGTGCCCTTCAAGAAGGGAGGCGGCACCCACAGGCGTCACCGCGCCGGTACTGGCAAGAGCCAATAGAGATTTCTCCCGAACCCTAACATCCAACTACCCCGGACAAAATGTCGGCTCCACCATGCTCGCCGCCCACCAATGACTTTGCGGTCTCGAGGCCATCATCGTCATCTCACCATGGCAGAAGTTGCAAGGCCGGTCGGGCCGAGAAAGAAGGATCACTGAGAAGAGACGGCGGTATCGCAGCCACGTGGGAGGGAACAACCTCCACCGGTAGATAGTAGCAGACCAGACGTAGCAGTAGGAGCATACCAGGCCACCAGGGCCCGCCCGGGCCCAACTCGAGCCCGTGAAACTCCCACCGCCATGATGCAGCAGACATGGCGTCATACCCGCCATCCCCACCGCGATGTGCTTCTCAGCCCCACCGGAGATGTCGCCTCGGAGGCCGGACCAGCCCGTCCTGACCCAGATCGGGCCCAAAGGGCCCAGATCTGGGCCCGACGGGCACCGCTGGCCGCAGCTCCAACACAGGCCTCTCGAGTCGGGAAGGAGCAGCACCACCACCTCCGCTACCACTCAGCCCGAGCCGGACCGCCCTGGCCTGAGTGCACCGTCCCCTAGAAGCTCAGCCCCAGCCGAACCCCAACGACGGGTAGAGGAGATTCCGCCGCCGCCGGCCACGCTACAGCTCCGCGCGGGCCACGCCCGGCGACGACGACGGAGAGAGGGAGGCGGGGGAGAGGGCCTTCGTCGGGGAGAGGAGGGGAACCGCCCCGACCGCCTCGCTAGGGGATGCGACACGGGGGGAGACGCCAAGAATTTAAATTACAACTGGACGGGATCTCTCAAGCAAGCTTCTCTAGTCTCCCTTGTTCCGTGTCTAAGCCAACGGCTCATTCCTCGCGATCCTCTCTTATGTTCGACTTTATCCTTTTATACTACTCCCTCCATTCACTTCTATAAGTCTCACTAATTATCATTTCAATTTTAACCATATACGTAGTAAAATGAGTGAAGCTATGTAAAAAATGAGTTTAACTTCACTGATTTTATAATGTATGTGGATAAAATTGAAATCTATACCTAATCTTTACCTAATAATAAAGGCATTAAGGTTTCTGCCAAAAATTTCGTTCAACATAAAATGACCGATTTGCCCTCCCACCAAACTCCATACAACGTCAAAATTGCCATCCTACCGCTTCCCATATTTTCTTCTCCTTGCCTGAAACCCAATCCTCCCCAGCACGACCCCGTCCGGCCGTCCCTGCGTCTCTTCTCAGCCTTTGGATGGTGGCCTCTCCTCCCCTTTCTAATCCTCTGCACCGTGTCAATACGCCTGACTCCTCCTGACCGAGATCGACCGGCAGACACGACTCAACGGTGGCGGAGGGCTGGTTCCTTCTGCTGAACAACTGCGATGAGAAGATGAATTGGGAGCACGACGGAGGCGGAGAACGAGATCCGAATCACCTTGATGTCGTATCTTTAGGTGGCGATTTAGCTTAGGGACGTAGCGTTCTAGCTCCGGACTGCACTGCCCCGAGCCTGAAAGCCCCGCCCTTCCCGAGCCTGACACGAGCGGACACATCAGGTCCCTGGGTCCTGGGGCACTCTGTCGATGTTGCGATCGAAGTCCTCCTCCTGGGACTCGGCCAGGAAGGCTGTGGCGTCGTGGCTCCTCGACTAAGAGCGAAACCGGACGAGCTGAGGGTGTCGGCGAGCGGAGACAAGCAGCGGAGCTCGTCCGGCAGGGAGACGACAAGGAGAGAGATGGCCCGTGAACTGCAAACGCGCCCGGGGAGATGCCGCCAGTTAGGGCTCGTCGTCTTCAATCTCCAGGTTGCGTCCGTATTATCTGTATTTCCCTACTGCTCGGAATCCCCTCGCGGCTTCACCGTTGATCATAAGCGGTAGTGAAAGCCTAGGCCGTCATGTTCCTCACCATCAATTTCGCCGCCTCTTGCAGTTAATGGAGGATGGCGAACCCATAGGCACCATGTTTGGCCGCAACTCCACCTGCGCCTGATAAAGAGCCCATCTCGTCCCATCCCGTGTAGGTCAACCACTTTTATTTCCCTGTTATTAGTAGCCAATCCAATCATGTTTCTGTTATCTCATCTAGGGTATGGCGTGGTCTGTTCATCCGAACTTCCCTAATTTCTGCAGTTTGTCTCAGAGTCTATAGTTCAGACATTTAACTTGAATTTCACAAACGTTTCCCTTTCAGTCTGTTGAGACTGTCATTGTCACTCTGTTTCCTCCTTTCTGCAAACCCATTTGAATGGCTACCACTGCTTGAGTTGTATAACAACAAAATTGGGATTGAGTTGTTTTCCTAAAATGGTAGCAGTACTATTGCAAAATCTTTTGGAAGCAAATGAAATTCAAGTGTTCAGTTGTTTCAACAATATACCGGTAGATTTAAGTAGAACAATTATTCTAAAATTGTATTAAAAAAATGAAATATCAGTGTGTATATTCATCGGTTTTGGGTCAAAACCGGGACGCAGAAATAGGCATGTGGTTTGTCGTCGTCAGATTTGTGGTTGTCCGTTTTACTGGAAGGGAGTAGTAGTCTTACAGGAATGCTTGAAAAATGTGCTAATTAAAAATTATCGTGTGGTTGCAGCATTGAGTTGGATACTTGAGTTGAGTGCACATGGATGAAGCTAGCTCTAGAGATCCAGTTTATTATTTTTGTGCAAAAAGTTAATCTCCACATTCGTCACAGGAGAGAGAACATGTCGTCTGGTCCCTAATTTTTCTCCAATCAAGTGGATTTTCTTAAAATCAACCATTTGATCGTATGCACAAGTCATTATTTTGTATTCTATAAAAAAAAGTCATTATTTTGTATTTCATATTGCTTCATATTTCCACAAGCAAATATGCAATATATATCTATACCTAAATATAATAATAAAGTGAGGAGTGTTTCTCCCTTCGTTCGTCGATTTCTCGATTTCTGGTCGTCTGTCGTTACTTGAAACGTCTGATCTGTGCTTTTCGTATAGAGTTCCTCGCAATCCCGGTTGGATCCAAACTTTTTTCTACCGATCCGGACTCTTCCTCTAGGTGGCCTACCGGTCCCAATTCTCCCCTTGTGTGGAACGCCTGCCATAAATATGGCGCCCGAGAACGTCGAAGGAGAACGATGCCATGGAGGAAAGCTGACGTCAACAGCGACGAAGCTCACATCTATATCTCGCATGGAGGAAAAGTCACGACGAGGCCGACATCAACGAAACAAACACCATCACCTCCTCTCCTACCGAACCTTCAAACGTTGAGGCCAATCCAGAGTTGCACGCCCTCATGAACAAGGCCATCGTGGCGCCGAGAAGTACCAAGCCATGGTACATATTCAGAGAACAACGTTGCCTCGCTGCTTTCCCCAGCATGACTATCAGGACTCCCCACGCGATCATGGACTTCATGCTACTCAGCGGGAGCAAGGTCATGATGATCAAGTGCGGGTGCCCACACCTCACCAAGGAGGACCGTGCCGCCAGCCGGATGCTCGTCATTCCTGACATTGTCGTCGAGTTCCATTGACTACGCCCTAATCTATCGGACAGAGCTCGACATTGGCCTCGCCGTTCCACTTGTGCGATATTTCAGACTTAACGTTCTGCCGACTAAGACGAAATCCCATAGGACAGAGATCCACCCATGGCACGGGATTCAGATTCTGCGTATTTTCTTACCGATCTTTGAGCCTATGCAAGCTTGAAGAAAAACCATATGCATATATTGGATGATCTAGAAAGGGTGAATTATGTTGGTATCAGTACGACTCGAACATAGGGTCACGAGGAGAGAGGATGGAGAGTTTAGGATTGTGGCCATGGTGTGGAGGGTGTTGGCTCACCATGTCTGGTGTCCTGACAGGAACATCAGCACCAAAGGTCGATGGGTGACGGGACTTGACCATGGTCCAGTCCCCTGTGTGTTTGAGCTGTTTTGTTTCGGAGCGGATAGTTTGTGCTACTGTTTGCTTGGCAGTATATGCTGCATATGAGAGCATAGAGGATCGGGATCCATATGTATTAACATAATGACGAGAAGCATACATTGACATGGAGCGTATAGCAAAAACAAAGTATAGATACTGTACAACTCTTTGGGCTTGGCCACTCCTGCTGCTGGTCACCGCACGCGTGCTCGACAAAATACCCGAGTTTAATACTGTTAGTCTAGCTTTTGTCATTCAGTTGGTAAATGCAATTTCACTCAATTTTGTTATAAATTAGTATAGGATAGTTAAGGATAATTTTCTTTTGAGGAAATTTAAGGATAGATATGTGATTTCAAACCTCAACACATACGCTAAAGTGAGCCTACGGGCAAAACATAGTCTTGGTTCTCGGAGTTGTTAATGGACAGTGTGTTTCTCGGCTATAAACTGACTTTTGTTCTCTGCAGTTGCAGCGCATGTGCATGTTTACCACTTCTCGGCCCAAAGGAGATCGACAACAATAGTATTGGGAAAGCATATTATCAGATGATTGGCGAGCAATGACAATGTAGAATTGGGGCGTGAACGAGAATAAAAACACAGGTGCACATAATGCCCATGAGATTCCTCCAAGGAGCATGTCGACGTTGTCGTGGTAGTGTCTCTCTACTCTTAACGATTTCATTCGGTACATCCTATGTCTGTTTTTCTTTCAGGTGGTTTCTTGGTAAAGTCAAGCCGAAACAAATATTAAAATATAGAACTAAATAATTTTTTCGCTCATGACCAGAGCATTTTATGGATCCTAATCGATAGATTTGTGCGACAAACCAAGGAGGCTTTAAGATTTTTTTTTCATTTCCCGGTGCATCGCACGGGCATTTTTACTAGTAATAATAAAGGCGTTAAGGCTTCCTTGGTTTGGTTTGGTTTGGTAGGTCATTGAATCTGTCCATGAAGTTGCACAAAAATTACCCACCGTGCCATCGGTAATTAAAAAAGGTTTGTTAGGTCATGCAGTTTTTTTTCCATATATTGTTGAGACTAGGAATCTGCTATGTTCAGATAAAAAAAAGAAAAAAAAGAATCAGCTATGTTACTTCGTATACGGATCTCAAACGGACACTCCTTTCCTTTGGTTTGTGTCGTTGCTAGTCTTTTTTTTGGGGGGTCGCTCCTAGAGTCTAGCGGAAAGGCAAATCACGTAGAGGAAACGGAAAAAGGCAGAGTCCTGGTGAGTGTTGCCTCTGCCGTGTTATTTTATGGTGATCCAAATTCATATGAAGATAAAGGAAAGTTCGGCCTCCGCTACGCGGAGGCCCGTCGCCGGAGGCTTAATTGATGTCAAGTACCATTATGTACGGTACGAGTTGATACCGAGTCGGAGTTGGATTCACAGTTACCGACCTAGTTAGGTCAGGACCGCCTTTATATATCTCTTGTAAGCCGCCGCACGGAATAAGCCACATATTGTAAATCCCGGCGCGATTGTAACCTCACCCGAAAATAGTGAAGTATTGCTGGCTGGCGCTCGTGGTTTTTTCTCTTCATTGTTGGAAGGGTTTTCCACGTTAAAATCTCGTGTCCCCGTTGGTTTGATCTTGCTTAATTTCACCGTTGATTTGCTATTGCGTGTAACATGCCGTAGTCATCTATAGATAAGGATCCAAAGAACCCCACGACCTGAAGTTATCATCGAGTTTCAAGCCGTGCAGCTGAACGATTCCGACTACTCGCCATATCCGCCTTCGTGTTTGCTCGCCGTCAGGAAACCTGTGCTGCCATACCCTGATGATGGAGGTCCAGACTCGTCGATTTTGCTGTTCTCACGACTTCGAGCGCGGGCGTTGGGGTTGCATACTGATTCATCACTTATTTTTCTCCGTCTGTACCAATTCATCTCTACTATCTCTACTGTATAGTACGGCGAAAATCAACCCGCACACCATAGTTCTTTTCCTGGAGAAACCCGACCGGTATCTATGGAGAGAAGAAGGAATATCTGAGAGCATCCCCACCTCTCTCGTGATTCAGAGGCGATAGGAACGACGGGGAAGAAGACGACCAAACTCGGAAGCACCTGCGGCCGTGGAAGGTCGGCGGCGACCCACCAACCTTGATCTCTGTATCCCGCCTGCGCACGCCCAGGATCTCCATCGATCTCTGCCGCCGTCTGCTTCTAACCCGTCTGGCCGCCCTGAGCTCTGACTTCAGCCGACGAGGTCCTGCTCTCGCCTCAAGTGTGATGACCGGTAGATGGAGGCCACTTTAATACTAGGTAACACCATTGCTCGCACCCCTCCCTTCCCCAGCAGCGTTCAAGAATTTCGTCTTCAATCCTGATGTTGATGGTGTCCCTGCCTGCAACGTGTGTGGTGGACTCCCCCAAAACTGGCCTCCATCGGTTCATCAACAGGCGCATGCTTCGCTCTTTGCTTCATGGTTGTCGCTGACTTTGTTTTCTTGTGCGGTTGGCATCAGCAACCTAGCGCCTAGCAGCACCTCATGACACGGAGGCTCCAGATCCGAATATGGCAGCCAGCAGCTGCCCTGCTTGGCAAAGAAGTTGTCGTAGCCTCACCATACGGCAGGATCAAGTTGTACATGTGCCATACAAGTACAACACCATAGCATATCAAATCAAATGATCTCCCAATCATAAAAGTTGTGAATTATCTGAACTTATGTGTTTGATTCCACAAATAGTTTGTTGTTCCTTCTTATATTTTAAAAATTACTTTGCCTTCTTGCGGCAAAATACTGGATGAATGGAGTTAGTTAATTAAGTTCAGCATAGATGATCCTAATCCCTATTCTAATTGACTAATAATATATTCTTGCTCTGGATGCCATGTTACCGTACAAATGTGTTGTTTACTGATCCAAGTCTATGCACATGTTTTGGTTCAGAAATAATCGTGAAAATATTTCTAAGAAATGGTTGGAAGCACATAAGCTATATATACAATACAGTGTCAGTAGAGGAAAAGTTATAGCTTATCGGCAGAGTATTATTAAGGGCAGTTACTGAGGGCTATGGATCATTTTACAATGATATTTTTCATGATAAGGTTGCCAATAATATGCATATGTATTATGTATTTCCTTTGGTCATGTTTAATATAGAGTTGGTCGATTTTCTTTGTGATAAACACAAGCATATAGCCTCCTGCCCCTTCTATTTTTTTATTTTGACTTTTTACTTCATTTAAGCACAAGTTCGGTTTGAATTGCTTAAAGTGGCTCTAGATGAACTAACATTTTTCTTATCTTTACTATTAAAGCGCTGGCGGTGGCGTCCGTGATTGCGGTAAGTCTTCCGCTCCCGTCTCCCGCATACTTCGCGCTAAATAGCCGTTCGACAGGTTCTACTTCGTCCCCTCAATCTTGGCGGCACGATCGAGTTAATCGGCCCAGATATACCTCACGCGCTAGCGCAGCCCACGATTGAAAAAAGAACACACCGCACGCCTCAAAGTCTAACCTCTCCGCCGCTCCCATCTTGCCCGGCCGCCAGCCACCATCTCCCAGCGGAAGGAAAAAGGGTCGGCGCAGTTGCCCGCTGTATACTCCTTGTCCTTGGACTATGGCGATGGTTGGGCGCTGGACTCGGTGGAGGAACCCGTGGGCGTCGCCGCGCGGTTACGTCCCGGCTGTTGCTCGCCGTCCACCTCCAGTGCGAGTTCGTGGAAGGATGCTGTCACGATATGCGGTTCGTTGTGCTTCTCAAGCAGTAGTTTTTTTTTATTTTCCTGCTGCCGAAGTGAAAGCAGTTCCATGGAAACCACAGTCCAGATCACGGCAATTGTCCCAAGAAAAGTGGAGCCCGTGATGGACCAGTACCAAAAGGTACGATGATATGTCCTCTAAGCATTTTGGTTGTTAATTGTCATTGACCGTTACATTTTACTGCAGTACGGATCAAAGAACAATCAAATATAGCTTTGTATCTGATTTCTATCATAGACAATATTTTAAAAAATTGATAATTCTCAAGCACTTGACTGTAACTTCTATCAGTAGATGAAAACTTTGTGTTGTTTCAGTTTTATACTATATGGACCTTTTTTTCCCCATTTAATGAATTGATGTCACAGCGATGGAGCCGGTGTAGAGCACGGAAGCGAACAAAGAGGCACGAAAGAGACAAGATGACCGGTCTGCGCGGAGAAAAATCCGCACAGCAAATGACGATGGAAATCAAGAAACATCACTCTCATACATATTCCGTGGCAACGCGCGGACACCTAGCTATTAAGAGTAATTGGTGTGTCGATCAGATAAATAATTGGCAAAGGAAATGTTTGTGATACCCAAATAAATAGTCTGCTTATACTCCTTATCAACGGGGGACCTAGAAAACTTTCCGAAGCCTGGGAAATCACAAGCTAGAGTTACAATTCAATCCAAGCCATAGCATTGCGCTGCCGACGGGTAAGTCAGCCCCTGCTCCTTATCATTATGGTAAATTAATAGCTATAGGAAAACTTGGATGACTATGCTGGTATGAAATTTTATATCAGGCAATCAAATAAGCTTGGAGGGAACCGACATCCAGTAATGAGTAGCAGATGCTTGGGTATCTTTGAGTAGATGCGCTACGAGCAAAATTTGTTTTAACATGCGCGGCTAGAACACGTAATAACTGTGCAATGTGTACATTTGTTGCCTTCTCTTTGTTGAAAGGGAACCATGAAAAGACTCATGTGATGCAAATTTTATATAGTGTTTTTCTATATTGATGGTTTCACCTTTTGATATCCATGATGCAAACAAAAAATAACATAAAAACAAGTGCCGAGTTTGTCAAAATAAATTTTTGGGTGGTATTGTGTAATGGGTCATGTAAGAGGATTGAAGTTTCGAGAAAAACCAACATACTTCCTATGGTATGCAGCGATATAATCAAAACCAATGTATACTTTGAACCTAAAATGTCCTGGTGTATTTTAGATCCGTTGCAACGCACGGGTATTTTGCTAGTGACTTATAAAAATCGATGGAGGGAGTAGTTATACACCCGTTCAGGGTCTACAAGTCGGGTCGTTGGTACATGTAGTCGTCGCACCGGCCTAGTGGCCTTCTGTTGGGTTCCTCTAGTTGGACCGTGTCTTCCTGGGCCTGGGCCTCGATGCTCACATGCATGCTGTATGCTTGTGGTGTAGTGCATGTAGCTCGACCACTAATTCCTCCAAAATGGTTCCATCCTGATTAGATATGTGCTGATACGATAGCTAGCTCCATATAGCTAGCGTCTAGAGTCTTGATCAATCGTGGGATCGCTTCACGTCTACCATCACAACCTTCCGGTGTGTTGCACTACTGGCACCGATCAATTATGGTGAAGCGAGTGACAGTACGCGTTGCTGTTCAGCGAGCATAGAGTATGCCAGTAGTACACAGCTAGCATTGGTGCTTTACCTAAGGTCATCTCCAGCGGGGGTGCTCAATTCGCGGACAAAAACGGGACAAAAGTGTCCGTTTGAGCAGCCGTCCGGGGGCGACGGACATGGCTTTTTGGAGGTGCACCCAGCGGTAGTACCTAATCTAGAACGGACAGACATGGCTTTTTGGAATCTCTCTCCTCGGTCCTTCCGTCGAGCAGCTCAAAGGCATAGGCGCCGAAGCTACCTCGCCTCCTCCCCGCGCCCACCGCGCCCCGGCGAGCCCGCTCCGGCGAGCCCGCGGCCAGGACGCCGCCCACCTCCTCCGGCCGCGCACGCCGCCGCCCTCGCCTCCCTCTTCTGCGCCCACCGCGCCCCGGCGAGCCCGCGCGCTGCGGTAGAGGCCACGCGAGCCCGCGCGCTGCGGTAGAGGCCACGGACGCCGGCGGTAGAGGCGAGCCCGCGCGCCGCGGAGAGGCCACGGACGCCGGCGAGGTCGCGCGCCCCGGCGAGGCCGCGCGCCGCGGTCGAGTCCACGGACGCCGGCGAGTCCGCGCGCCGCGGTAGAGGCCGAGCCCGCGCGCTCCGCCCAGGCGCCCACGAGGCCGTCCGCTCAGAGACCACCTGTTGGGCGAGCACGGCCGCGGCGGCGGCGGCTCGCCGGTTGCGTCGTCATGGAAAGCGCGTGTCCAGGTGCTGCTGGGCGTGGGACGCGCCCTCCAGCATCTCCACCGCGGCGCCAACCTGCTGGTGATCCACCGCAATGTCAGCTCGTCTAACATCCTCCTGGACGAGAACTGGAAGTCGCACCTGTCCGACTTCGGCCACGCGCTCTTACAATCTGGCAGCCAGGGCCAGCTAGTCCGGGAGGCCATCGGCACGTTCGGGTACCTCGACCCGGAGTACTACGAAACGATGCGTGTGAGCCCGGCGAGCGATGTGTACAGCTTCGGGGTGGTGATGCTGGAGGTGCTCACCGGGAGGCCGCCTTGCAGCAGCAGCAACGCAAAGGGCAGCAGCTCCCTGCCCCTCGACGGCACCAGGGCTGGGCGGCGCTCCGTGCTGGGCGTTGTTGGGCTCGCCGGCGCGCGCTTCAGGCGTCGTCGCGGTCGCGAGCACGGTGGCGGCGCCCGTGAGCTTCCCGGCGGCGCCGTGCTCGCCCACCCGAGGCCGGCCTCCGTGACAATGGTGTGACGGCGCGGTGCTCGCCCATCCGAGCATGCAGAACATGGTCACGGGGAAAAAGAGGAGAGAAAGGGACCAGGAGTGGGTCAGGGAGTGGGCTAGGACGTAAAAAATTAGGACAGAAACGCGTCCGCGGACTGTCCGAGGCTGCTCAAATCTGACCCAAATTTGGGTCAGATTTGAGCAGCCTCGGACAAAAAACGGACCCAGTCCTGAGATGAGCAGCCCCGCTGGGGCCTGGTTTTGGGCCAGGCTGCTCAAAACGGACCAGTCCGGGGCAAATGAGCAGCCCCGCTGGAGATGACCTAACTAGCTGAAGCGAATGACATAACATCACTATTGCCGGTTGCCTATCTAGCTAGCTTAACCTATTCTAAACCACTTTGACTAAGAAATGACATACAAGTACACTAGAGTAGTAGCTTGTTAAAAATGAAGTACACTAGAGCAGACTAGCCTATTGTAGCGCCGGTTGCCTAGTGTCTGTTTGCAAGTGAAGCTCCAGCCAGCATGCATGACGCTTTTGGTGGGTTCTTGTCGACATAGATGGGCTACCGATCGCACCCATCCAAGGACAATAGAGCCCTAGACCTTGTGTGTCTGCTTCACTGCTTGGATGTTCCTTTGACAGTTCTTACGTTAAAATCAGGCCAACAAATCAATCATGCAATTCCATGCACGTGACATGCGCATGCAAAATATTTTTCTCATTTACTCGATCTCTAGGATATTAGTATGAATTCTATGCACCAAACTGGTTGTTCTTTTTGAAGGGGAAAAGGTAGAGGATTTCTCTGCCTTGTTACTCTGATAGTTGCCCGGGGCGATTTGACAACAATATAATCTACAAACTGGTAAGGCCTGCCAGGAGAGAAAAGGAACTAAAGAAACTCCTATGGAGAAGAGAACTTGTCTGCCCATCCGCGCAATGCGAACTCGTGTTTCTTTGATCTGTTTTCTCAGGTGTGTCGTTCGTCAGCTATCATCAGGAACAATCTTTGGCGAGTAATTTGTTCGTTTTCGGAGACTCCTAGGCAGTTCGTCAGCTATCATCAGGAACAATCTTGGGCGAGTAATTTGTTCCTGGCCTTCCGAAGAGCAAAGCGTACAAACACCTAGGCAGATTGACCAAGTCGAGGATATACGTAGTGACTAAATTTCCTCTGCAAAAATGAGCATGCTGTTTGAGGATGCCGCTGCATCGTGGAAGACCAATTTGTGCCACACCCGCCGAGGATTCCGACAATGCAACATGATGTGGTACAGATTTAACTGCTGGTCACATATCGTATCCTTGGTATGGAACCTCCCTCGGTAAGCCAATCATAGAAAAGCCTCCCTCGGTATTGGATGCATTCATGCATCCCAAATCCATTATGCAGATGACCATCTCATAGCTGTGTCTGATAAAAGACTGTGGAAGGCTTCACTGCTTATTCTCTTGCTTGTGATGATCATGTCCCGACTACCATGGTTAAGCTGTGCAGATTCTTGCGTTGTCATGCAGAGCAGGTGTATTATCTAAATTTCCCATTGACGTTTTTTTGTTGGGAGGCAATAGAGCAGAACATGTCACTAGCAAAGGTATATAGGATTTAGCGTAAGTAAAACCTCCCGCTTATAGTCTGACTGGCAGATGGTGTACAGTTAGTTGATCGTTGAACCACGCAGACCAAAGATTCATAGGCAGGGTGACTTGTGTCTGCCATGTACTACTCCTCCGTTCCTAAATATAAGATGTTGTACCTCTTACTCATGTTGTCTAGATACATGCTAATATGATGCTAATATGACTGAACATGTGCACTAAAAGTTGTCTAGATACATGTAGACATGTGTGTATATAGAAAAGGGCTAAAACATGTTACATTTAGGAACGGAGGGAGTAGTTTGCAAGCCAAGTGACAGAAAGTCCAATGTCTCCAGCATGGAAGTCCAAGGTGGTCGTCGTAACGTGAGGCAAGGTGAGGTGTCGCGACGACTGCGGCATGTGGTGAAGCTCGGTGGTTGTCGACGGAACCATGCTACCATCTCGAAGTTTCCTTGAGCTTCGGTTGAACTCCCGGTGAAACCGTGCACAGACTTCGTCGGTACCAACGACTACGGCGGTTTTGGGTGTCGTTCTCCTTCTTGTTTACGTGGTTGTGGAGTTTCAATCTCGACAAGCGTGAGCAGTCCCAAAATTTCCGGATGAAAACCTAAACTCCTTCGAAATTGGCGATGCATGGGGACAGATGCGTCGATACCTTGTTGGACGGGCCGCCTTGGAGTGTTTTTTCCCTCACGGTGCGACGGTTTTGTCGCGCCTGTGGGGGATGGCTTTGTTGCTCTGGATTTTAGGGCGGAAACCCCGGATGGTGGTGGTACGTCGAGGCGGCAGTCTCGATCTTCCATGTAGAGACGATCTGATAGGATAGGGTCGTGGCCTAGTGCAATTAGAGTGGCGGGCTAGAGTTGTACGGGTAGCAAGTTCATCGACCTGGGGCAACATGAAGTTTGATCTCGTTGTTGTGTTGGGGGAGTGGCCCCAGACTAGGTGTGACGTTGATGATCTGACGTTACGAGCGGTTCATGTGTCATTGTGGCTCGTGTGCCGCTTTCGTGACAAATGGTGTAAGTCGGGGCGTGCCGTTTTGGTGTAAAATGGTGTAAGTCGGGGCGGCGGCTCTAGAGCCAGAGGTATGTGTTTGTTGCGTTGGGTGGACTAGGTTCGTGTGGACGGCAGGTTCCTACGCTTGCCTACTACTTTTGCCCTTTTTATAAGGAGGGTGATATCTCATGTTTGTCCCTGTGTGATAGCATCTTTTCTACGATTCTAACTTACTCTCTAACTTCTATTAGCTTCCATTGTTTATTAAAAAACTTTCGATAGTAAATCTGAATTCCTAGATACCTAAACAAAAATGAACCCAACTCACATCGAAAAATGAGGCAGTATTCAACCTTGTTTTGTTTCGCACACAAAAACAATATATTTCGCACTAATAAAAATTAATCTTGAGACCTCGACAATTCCTACAATAAGGACAAAATAAGCCTCATAGTTGCTGACTTTTTCTAGATCATGCTCTGGTAAAAAAGTGATATCATCGACATACTATAGGATAGATACTCCACCATCCAACACATGTGGAATGAGGCGTCATACACTTCAAGATCTTGTGTAATTCGACCTACAGGTGATACACACGATAAATGGTCAAGTCATGCCTAGCCGATGGTGGCGATGCATCAAGCCATGCCTGATCCTGCCAGATGCTACGCACGATATCTCCACACTGTAAGGTCATGCCTATTGTCGCTCGATTAAAGTGTGGTCAACGATGGGTAGAGACATGGCAATATGTGACGTCATCGGCTTCCAATTTCTCCTCCAGCAACATCTGGTTAACAATGAGTCGATGGCCAGATAAGTGACGATGGTATAACCATCAACACCGAGTTTTCACACTTTCGTGTAATGTTTGGATCCCTTACTAAAGGTGGTGGTTCGAATCTCGTCTTTGGATATGAAAATCCCGAGGTTGACCTACTGTTGTGCTCACCATTATCGACACACGTGTGGTGATCCCTTCTTGAAGGATTTGCCTAGAAGTTGTGTATTTTATTTTTCTTTATATCTTGTAACATAGAGTTATGGCTAACTTGGTTCGCGAGGCATCATGCATTGTTTTTTTATATTTTGTATCTTCTTTCGAACTTCGCAATAATATTTTGGCTATATGCATCGCTTCGATGCAAAGGCTGAAGAATGCTTCTTGAAAAAATGAGTTGCATTAAAAGTTTATACTGTTATTCAAAAGAAGAAGTTTCGAATGATATTTATTTTTTGTAATATCTAATCAACACACTTTACTTAAAATATGATTTATAGTACTCTACCAACCCATAAATAGTTTTTTAGGAATTAATGCTTAATGGGTCACCTATCCCCTCCCAAAAAGAGCCCGTTGAGAGTCGACTCTAGGCCCCACCATGGCGTTGCGCATGATGATTTGGCGGAGACAAACCATAGGGATTCATGTTAGGCTTTTATTCGGGGTTCTTTCTATAACATTTCAGGTCCGTGTTGTATTTTCTCTTTTGTTTTGGACCTTTGCCCACTGATCTACTATATCTAAATAGGAGCCCCCCACTAGCTGATTTTCATGCATCGTCAGTGAGCCACGTCACCTAATTTGTTATAACCATTGATACAGCATAGCTAAGCTGTCCCCAGCCGTCTGATGAGAAATGGCGAAATTTACGTAGTGCTGCCACCGCTGAGTGAAAAATAACGCTTCGTCAAATGACGACCCTCTTCCTCTTCTCTGATCGCTCTCCGTCTGCTCGGCTCCTCAAGGACGCCCCTCTTCCTCTTCTCTGCTCGCTCCCCGTCTGCTCGGCTCCTCTTCCCTTCCCCCAACACTTCTCCCATTCCCTTCCATCCAATTCTTCTCATGTCCTCCTCAAATTACTCCTTGAAATTAAGGTTGACCTCTGTTACCCATCGGAGATCGAAGGTAGTCCTGTTCCTCTGCCGCGGATGGGGATCGGTCGACTCCAAATCGCCTAGATTGAGATTCATTTTTTGTTGTTAGGACACTCAGCCCGTCCATCTCGCCTGAACGTCTTATCAGTTCAGTTATATTGTCTTGCCCTCCCGTTTGCCTCAGAAATTCTCAATTCGGTTCTTGCCTTCCCTCCCGTTTGCCTCGGAAAAGATGCAGACCAGCACGGCGGCACCGACGGCAGATTGCGACATGGCCATTTTTTTTGGGTGCCACATCAGGTCGCAACTCCAGCCATAGATCTCCCCGCCAAATAATCAGATGCAGGTACATATAAGACTGGCATCCATCTTCGTTTTATTTATTATCGGTTTCACACTTTACTCCATATGGCTATCACTTCACTGTATTAACAAAACAAAAAAATTCTGATCGCTGGTGAACAAAGAAAGGGAGCATACTTGGACGCTACATATTCTATCGGTCCATGAGGGCATGGCCAACGCTACACCGTGGACGGCTTCCCCAGCTCTCCACGTCGGCTCGGATGGTCCATCTTCAAAAAGAGTGTGGCTTGCAGAGGCATGCGGGATCCTGCAGAAGAGACTGCCGCTTCGTCCAAAAAAGTGAGCAAAGCTGAAAAAGGACAGGGAGAGTTGAGCTCATCGTACACCGTAGGAAAGGATGGGGGAAATTAAAGTCTGACGCGTGTGGGACATGTAAGGCAGCACATGAGCTAGATGGTGAATCGATGCATCGTAGCCTCAACCATACAAACCTACGTGGCAAGCATGGGGCAGTAGTATTGTACTGCTTCCGTTGTACATGCCCTGAAGTGAGAAACACACAGATGAATATATATGCAGCCAATTTCCAGATGTGTACATATTACTTCAGCTGAATATATCTGATATTCAATTATACATGACACATGCTTTCTTCCTTTGAGTGAGGGTGTTGTCATGTTTCAGTGGCCATGTATGTTGATCTAAATGAAGCACCTAACGTGTAGCTAATCCAGGGTGGCAAAACCTGTAAGATTATTGTAAAATTGTCATTATTTTTTGTTTGATCAATCTTTCTTGTGGTAGAAATGGATTAGCGATGAAAACTTGAAGCAATGTAATCTCCACCAGATTTCATCTCATGTCATCTCCTACAGAATTTTCACTGCATCTCTCGTGAGCAGCACCTGGATGATTCAATTGCCATGACAGAGCCATAACGGTGACCGGAACTGTGAACATATGAGTTTAATGGCCTATCAAGACCTCTAGAATTTCAACAACATCAGGAAGTTTGCTTGAAGATTTCACTCCCTCGATTACATTTGGATTTTGCATAACCCTGAAGTGATTTCATTTAAATCGCCGTTGTACACTATCTTCCCATGGGACATGGAGCTTCCTGCCTTTCTCTTCTTCGTTGTCGTTAGGTTTTGAACTGATACCCTCTATTGTCTTTTCTTGATTCGTGCCAGTCCTTTTGCACTTGAGTATTTCTTACAACTTTTCACTAATGCTCATGAGCAATAATTTGAAAAGAGAACCTGTGCAGGACGGAAGAAAGAGAGTTGTTTCTATGACCCGGGATAATTACACTAGAAAAAAAAAATGAAAGTGAGGCGTAATGGATATCCGCTCCTGCATACTGTAACCTCCTAATATAACTGTTCGTCTTCAGAGGGTATCAATCATCAAAGTGAGTCTGACTATCAAATATTATTCCACATTGGTATATCACCTAAATTGTTTCAGAAATTGAACATACTGGCATCAGATTGTGTTCAGTTGTGGCGATAAATGAGCATTGGCTTCTTGGTATTTGAGCTGTTCTCTATACTTCTTCGTCTTCACTGAACTGCACAATGAGGATAGTCCAGTATCAGCTCGGTACATCATTGGTTGATCACATGCTGGTCTCCAAATTATGCATCCGCTTCTATTCTCTACTCAAGCCTAGAGGCGTTGCTAATGCAAATTCTGTTTTGTGACTTTCATCTAACATGTACTCTTTTGCAGCTTGCTATTTGAGGTTCCTTCTATTTATCCTTGAGTCAATTCCATAACATGATCTGTTATCTAAACATCTTTCATATGTTATGTGGTTAAGTATTTCTTTATACTCTGAAGCGCCAGTGTTTCTTATGTTGTTAGAAATGAGCTCTAATATATTAATTGCTACCCCATATGGAAAAGTATACCTTGAAAATATCATTCCAAGTCTCATCTGAATGTACATTTTACTCTGCTGTTTGCCAATTATTTCTAAAAGACCTTTCCAGTTGACATAGCTATCTGTGTTTTTGTTCTATCTAGAGTTGATCTTAGGGAAGTGTGGGAAGATTGTTCATGGATGCCACAACTTTTGATTTAAACTAAATCATTTGTTTTCAGTTTCATCAAAGAGAGTACGTATTAAGTGTTTGTAACCTCGGCTTCTCTAGCGTCTCTATTACATCAGTTCGATATTTGTTTATGTAATATAGAGGCTTAAATCAACCGTAATTTTTGGTATCCACAGATTCAACAAGTTATCCGAATAATTCTTATTAAATCTTTATTTACAAAACAAATATGTTCCCGCTGCAACGCGCGGGGTATCATCTAGTAGAATATAGCAACTAGGTCCTTTGGGGCCTGAGATCATCTCCACCGGCATCCATTTATTTTGTGTCCCACACCCCCAATGGTACCCGCTCTGGGGGCACTGAACATGTGTTCACCGCGGTAGGGGATGCTGTCCACATCGGCTTCTCCTTAAACAAAAAAAAAAAATGAACACACAAATTTACAGATAATTTGTTTTTCATTCAAATTTTGAAGACAATTCACATTGTTTGAATGGAAAACAATGGCGCCTGGCGCCCAGCCTAACCCTAACGTACTAATACTTGTCGCCGCTCTAGTTGAAGTCGAAGAGGTCATTACCATCGTCGAGTATCACCATGGTCGCGGATGATCGGGCCACCATGCTCGCGGATGCCCGGACCATTTCGCGGCTCTCCTACGCAACAACCGGCGGCGCGGAAGGGTTGGCAGGCCGGATCGGCATTAGCGATCGCGGCGTGCCGACGAGCCACCGCAATCGCAATCGCAGACAAGACGGTGTGGCAGGTGCCATCCCACCACCGATGCCGCTCGCCCGCGTTGTACCGGTCTCGCTCGAGGTCGGCGACCCCTGCGTCCATGGTGTCGATGATAGCCTGACGCTCTGCCTGGAAGCGGGCGAGCTATGCATACCAGTCGTCATCGTTGATGTCAGGGTGGGTCCGCTCCTCCCGCGCCATGCAGCTCCGGCGGCGCGCGATATCGCGATGAATCTCCGTCGCCGACACTTGGATTGGTGGCACAGGGAAGCCGTTGGCGGAAACCCGCCACGCGTTGGGCAGATGGCAGTCTGGGGTTGCGAGGAGCCCCTAGCGTTGGAGCTCCCACGTGTCCTCCAGGTTGACGGTGCGCAATTGTTTGGCATTGGAGCGCAGTGGGGAAGCAGGGATGTGCATGGCGACGCGGCCGTGTGGGCCTTTTATCCTCGGCCGGGCAGGTCGAAGGCAGTGCGGCAACGTAAATGTGTTGTGTTGGGAAGACGCAACGCCGACCAGGTAGCCTTGAAACATCGCGCCGCTATCGTAAATGCTTAGCGTGTTGCAGGTGGCCGTTACGTCGTCTTGAAAATCGGCAAACTGCGCTATTAGCGCACAATGACCGACATCTTGCATGATGCTATAAGTCACGTCCGCTCGGTATGTATTTATGATGAGGTGGTCCCACCTGTCGGTTGGTCTGTCCGGACAATGTCTGACGTTTCTGGGACAGCCCAAGTTTTGCGGGTCTCTTGGGGTGCCAGCACAAATATGCTGAGCGAGCCCTTTAGGGCGGCGCCGTGGGCGGTTTTTTGAGACCGGATCCAAATGGTCATTTGGGGCCGCTTGGAGATGCTCTAACCCTGTTTAAAACAAAATGCTTAGTTGAGGTGCGGTATAGAACGTAATTTGGGCTCATACTTTTATTTTAACATATTGGCATGTTTGTTTAGTTTTTTTTCTTCCAAAAAATGATCCTCAGACAAAACTAATAGCGTATCTGGCCCCTCTGCAAAACTGTTTTCAAATCCAGTCTTTAGTTCGGCGCCGTTTGCATTGGAGCCGATTTATATCAAATTGTCTAAATGCTAAACGATGTTGGCGACGAACTACAGAACATCGGCTTCATTTATATTGTCGCTAATATGAGGTGTCAAATAGTTTCACAAAACAGGCCAGACGTAACATTAGTTTAGTTTTGTCTATGGGTCAATTTTGGCAACAAAAAAAATACGTTCGTTCGTTTAGTGGATCTCGCGTAGAGTGTACCTTTTCTTGTTTTCTTCTTCTAGTTGTACCGTTGGCATAGAATTGAGGGGGTCAGTTTTGTGGATCTCGCGTAGAGTTTTGTCTAGGACGGACGCGGAGACAGTGTGGTAGGAGTACTAGGAAGGCGGCGACGGCTGCTCCTCGAGAAGCGCGGTAGATGGTGGCCCGCGCCTCCGGCCAACACGGGAGATGCTAGAGGGTCAGTGGTCGGCCGCCGGACCCATCCAGCCGTCAGATGCTTCGCGGCCTATCAGAGCGAGACCGCCGGACTGGATAACACATGCCCATGTAGTCCTGCTCCTCACGTCTCGTCTTTCACGCTCTGGCTCTTGCTCCGAGGCCCTCGCCGGTTGTCATTTATTACTATACCACCACCGGAGACGGAAATACTAGACCAGCTCACAGTACGGCGTGCGCGCCATCGCTACTTGCTAGGCTATCCACGATTCACGGGTGCGCGGTGCCGGGTTTTCACGCCAGTAGTAGTTTGGACGGTTTCTTCTTCGGAACGAATCGCGACCGGCACACGGCTCGAGGAGGTGTGCTGGATCTTGTCAGCAATGGCGGTACGCTTGTCATCCGAGTAACGTGTGAGTAGGAATAATGTCCATCTACCTCACGAGCACTAATAGGTGTTGTACTTCTAAATTTGTTTTGGTGTTGGCCTATTATTCATCATTAATTGCAGGGTTATATCAACATTTTGCCAACATATTATTGAATATATTAGCAATTTAGCATATGATTTAATTCGAAATACTATCAGATAAATTGTGACCGTAGCAAATACAGTAACCATGCAAATATCTAGATCTAATACAGTAGACACACTGAAACAATCTATTGCAAGAACTAGACATAAGAATTCCAGTAATATCTCATACAGATGGAATAGAGATACGTACGATGCAGCGGTAGCGGCACCGCCATTGTTGTTATCCACGTCGGCCATGTCGTCGATGAAGAGGTTGCCGAGGTCGGGGAAGAAATCGTCGTTGGGGAAGTAGTCGCCGTCAGCAGTCGCGCGAGTGCGCTCCCCAAAAACCTGATCGCCCCTCTCCCGTACAGGATCACAAGAGGCGGGGTTTCGGAGGCCTGTTGTCCCTTCTCGCGGTGCACGCCGAAAGGAGGGATGGAGAAGACTTGATTGGCGGCACAGTGCTTTGGAACGGTGGTGCGAAACCATATGACGAAGTGGTAGCTAGGGTTTACCGTATGCGCGTATTTATATACGGCTGGGAGAGACGTGGACGTAACTCCACGTCTGAGTCGGTTCGGTTTCATGATCCAGAAAGGAAAAGGAAACAGTTTAGGAATTAACGCGTCCGTTAATTACCAACTTAATGACTCATTAAGATTTCCCAAGCGACAAAATAAACGCTATCGGCTCGGCTCATTCACACAACCCGTGACGCGTCGTGACGAGGCGAGGCGTGGCAAGGCGGGCGGCGGTGGAGGAGCGCGCGTGTGGCACACCTCTTCTCTTGCCTTGCCAACTCATACATGAGCTAGAATGACTCACCTTATAAGGTGGTTCCATTCTCTCCAAACTAGAAGTATGGGACTAAACTTTAGTCCCACTACCCACTTGTATTATTCATGAATGGGCCATGACAATTTCAGGATTTATTGGGCTTAGTTGGGCCACACTGCAGCCCATAAATTCAAACAATCCCCCACAAAGTGTCATTAGCACATTTCATAATCGCTGTTGCAAAACATTGTTTATATACCGGTGTTAGTGGAGACTGTGAACTTGAACTTCCACTTAGAACATCATGTTACACTAGTTCACAACTTGAATAGTGGACTACGCCTTGAACTACAAGTTTGCTGCGATACCAGTTTCACACAACATCTGAACCAATACTAGGCTGCCGCAAGGCTTCCCCGCGGTTTGAAGCGTATGCGTCATACTCCGAAGGCCTTTCATGAGTTTATTAGAGAGCACCCGGTTCTCATAGACCGCGACGTTTAACAGTCAGACTCATATAGGTGAGTTCCTCAGGATATGTTTTGTAGGACACATCTCTGCTTATATAAATAAGACACTTGGAACACATTAAGACAAATGTCAACCTTCCATACAGATCAGGAGAGTATTGCATCTTTATGGAGTGGAATAAATTATAAGGATACTCTCCTCTCAGCCGACCAACAGCTTGTCTCCCACTTCTAATTCACGGGATCTCCGATCACATAAAGTGGGTTACCACTGTGGGCAACTCATAACATGGGTCTCAAACCCATCTCCCTCGATGCGTTATCTATCACATTCCGTGATAAACCCTTTGTGAAGGGATCTGCCAAGTTCATAGATGTTTGGATATAATCCAACGCAATAACTCCGGAGTTTTTCAATTTCCTGACAGATTTTAGTCTCCTCTTCACATGTCTTGATGACTTTGCATTATCCTTAGAACTGTTCACTTTGATGATCACAGTTTGATTATCACAGTTCATTAGGATTGCGGGTATTGGTTTTCCAACCATAGGAAAGTCCATCAAGAGCTCACGAAGCCACTCTGCTTCAACAGTAGCTGTGTCTAATGCTGCGACTTCTGCTTCCATAGTTTATCTCGTTAAGATGGTCTGCTTGCAAGACTTCCAGGAAACAGCGCCACCACCAAGTGTAAAAACATAACCACTAGTGGCCTTAATCTCATCAGCATCCGATATCCAATTAGAATCACTATATCCTTCCAGAACCCTCGGGTTTCCGGTATAGTGAATTCCATAGCTCGCAGAGCCTTTTAAATAGCGCATAACTCTCTCAAGCGCACGCCAATGATCATCTCCCGGATTGCAAACAAACCGGCTCAATTTGCTCACAGCAAAAGAGATGTCAGGCCTCGTGGCACTCGCCAAATATATAAGCGAGCCTATAATCTGAGAATATCTCAGTTGATCTCTAGTAATTCGTTGATTCTTTCGAAGCAACACACTAGCATCATATGGAGTCGAATAAGGCTTGCAGTCACTATACCCGAAGGGACTCAAGACTTTTTCCACATAGTGAGATTGAAGCAGTGTGATCCCACCATTATCATCTCTCAATAGCTTGATGTTCAAGATAACATCAGCTACTCCTAGATCCTTCATCTCAAAACAGCGAGATAAGAAATCCTTAACTTCCTTGATTAAATCAAGATTGGTCCCAAAGATCAATATGTCATCAACGTATAGATATAGAATAACTCCCTCGCCCCCACAATGGAGATAGTACACACATTTATCAGCTTCGTTTACAACAAAGCCTTCAGCAGTCAAAGTCCTTGCGAACTTTTCATGCCATTGCTTAGGTGCTTGCTTGAGGCCGTATAATGACTTCAATAACTTGCACACCTTGCCTTCCTGACTGGGTACTACGAAACCATCTGGCTGCTCCATATAAATTTCCTCGTCCAACTCTCCATTAAGGAAAGCCGTCTTAACGTCCATTTGATGAACGAGAAGACCGTGCGAGCCAGCCAGTGAGAGTAGCACACGAATAGTGGTCAGTCTAGCCACAGGTGAGTAAGTATCAAAGAAGTCTTCACCTTCTTTCTGGGTATAACCCTTGGCCACAAGCCGTGCCTTGTACTTTTCAATTGTACCATCAGGCCTAACCTTTTTCTTGAACACCCACTTACATCCTACAGATTTACACCCATAAGGACGATCAGTGATTTCCCAGGTTCCGTTAGCCAAGATGGAATCCATCTCGCAACGAACTGCCTCCTTCCAGTAGTAAGCATCAAGAGACGCATAGGCTTCTGAAATAGTCCTGGGTGTGTCCTCCACGAGGTACAGAATGAAATCATTACCAAAGGACTTTGCAGTCCTCTATCTCTTGCTCCTTACAGGAACTTCATTGTCATCCTCCTCGAGATTCTCAACGTGTTCTATCGGAATGATGGATTCAGGAATCTCAGCTAATTCCTGACTAGATGAAACAAGTTTCTCCTGATTTGATGAGCTAGACATATCCTTCATAGGAAATATGTTCTCAAAGAAAGTCGCATCATTCGACTCCATAATCGTACCAACATGCATGTCGGATACCTCAGATTTTACTATCAAGAATCTATAACCAATGCTATTAAAAGCATAGCCCAGAAGAACACAATCTACGGTTTTAGGTCCAAGCTTTCGCTTCTTGGGAATTGGTATATTGACTTTCGCCAAACAACCCCAAGTACGTAGATAGGAGAGTTTTAACCTTTTCCTTTCCCATTCCTCAAATGGAGTAATAGTTTTATTCTTTGTGGGAACTCGGTTTAGGACATGACATGCAGTCATTAGCGCCTCCCCCACCATGCCTTGGAGATACCCGAAGTGTCTAACATGGCGTTAACCAAATCAGACAACGTTCGGTTCTTTCTTTCAGTCACCCCATTTGACTGAGGTGAGTAGGGAGGCGTCCTCTCATGAATAATACCGTGTTCAGCACAAAAAGAATTAAACTCGTTGGAAAAATACTCTCCACCACGATCAGACCTAAGCCGTTTAATTTTACGATCAAGTTGGTTCTCAGCTTCGGCCTTATAGTTCTTGGAATAAGTTAAAGCTTCATCTTTAGATTTCAGAAGATACACATAACAATATCTAGTGGAGTCATCAATAAGTGTCATGAAATATTTCTTTCCACCTTTTGTCAATACGCCATTCATCTCACAAAGATCAGAATGTATAAGTTCTAGTGGTGCCAAGTTTCTCGCCTCCGCAGTCTTATGAGATTTGCGAGGTTGCTTAGCTTGAACACACACTTGACATTTCGAACCTTTAATAGTACTGAATTTCGGAATTAAACTCATATTTGCTAACCGCGTCATGCAACCAAAATTAATATGACAGAGTCGTGAATGCCAAACATCACAATCATTATCGTGACAAACATTATTAATAACTTTGGTGCATATATCTGACAAGGATAAGCGGAACAAGCCTCCGCACTCATAGCCTTTATCAATAAATTGTCCGTACTTGGAAATTACAACTTTATTGGACTCGAAAACCAACTTAAAACCATCTCGACATAAACGTGAGCCGCTGACGAGATTTTTATTGATGGAGGGAACATGATGAACGTTCTTCAGTCGCACGACCTTCCCTGAAATAAACTTCAGATCGATCGTACCAACACCACGAACAGTAGCATGTGACTCGTTCCCCATCAGCACGGGGAAAGTCCCTGTGACCTGATAAGAAAAGAACATGGAAGCATAATCACAAACGTGTACATTGGCACCTGTGTCAATTAACCATTCAGGTGAATGAAAAACTGAAAGAATAGTAGGAATTGTACCGTACCCAGTATCCTTCATCTCAGTGTCACCAATGACTAATGTTGGCGGTCTTGCCGCTGTTCTCTTGCTGCTGCAACTCATATCGCTTAGGGCATTTTGGAGCCCAATGGGTCAGTTCACCGCAAACGTGACATGACCCCTTCCTCTTCTTGAAGTTGGTAGAGTGCGATGGGTTAAACCTTCCATCGGGTTTGCCTTTACCCTTGTATTTCTTCTTGTTATATTTAGTCTTGTTGGGCGGGTAGTGTTTCTTCTGTACCACATGGGCAGAAGAACCTACCTCAGCAACCCGAACACGTGTATCCTTTGCTCTCGCCTTCTCTTCCACATCAAGAGATCCGATGAGGTCCGTAACAGAAAACTCCTGTCTCTTGTGTTTTAGAGAAGTAGCAAAGGTGCTCCATGAAGATGGAAGCTTAGCAATAATGCTTCCGGCCACAAATTTGTCCGGTAACATACACTTAAAGTGCTCAAGTTTTTTAGCGAGTGACTGTATCTCATGAGCTTGTTGAACAACAGAGCGCTCATCAGTCATCCTGTAGTCATAGAATTGCTCCATGACATACAGCTCGCTGCCAGCATCCGAGGCCCCAAATTTGGCCTCGAGTGCAGCCCACATATCCTTGCCATTATCAAGTGACATATACGGATCCACAATGGAATCATCAATTATACCGAGGAGGGCACTTTTAAACATAGTGTCCATATTCTCAAAGGCCTCCAGCTGTGCTGGATTGAGATCGCCCTCAGGCTTGCCCTTGGTGGCCGCATAGCAGCGCAAGGTTTGAAACCATAGCACTGCTCTCGTGCGCCACCTCTTATAGTCCACACCCTTGAAAGGGATTGGCCTTGTCGCCGTAATGACAGACGGTGCAGGTGCAAGAAATTGTCTATGATCAGGTTTTTGGATTGTTGAATATATTAGCAATTTAGCACATGATTTAATTCGAAATACTATCAGATAAATTGTGACCGTAGCAAATACAGTAACCATGCAAATATCTAGATCTAATACAGTAGATAGACTGAAACAATCTATTGCAAGAACTAGACATAAGAATTCCAGTAATATCTCATACAGATGGAATAGAGATACGTACGATGCAGCGGTAGCGGCACCGCCGTTGTTGTTATCCACGTCGGCCATGTCGTCGATGAAGAGGTTGCCGAGGTCCGGGAAGAAATCGTCGTTGGTGAAGTAGTCGCCGTCAGGAGTCGCGCGAGTGCGCTCCCTAAAAACCTGGTCGCCCCTCTCCCGTACAGGATCACAAGAGGCGGGGTTTCGGAGGCCTGCTGTCCCTTCTCGCGGTGCACGCCGGAAGGAGGGATGGAGAAGACTCGATTGGTGGCGCAGTGTTTTGGAACGGTGGTACGAAACCATATGACGAAGTGGTAGATAGGGTTTACCGTATGCGCGTATTTATATGCGGCTGGGAGAGACGTGGACGTAACTCCACGTCTGAGTCGGTTCGGTTTCATGATCCAGAAAGGAAACGGAAACAGTTTAGAAATTAACGCGTCCGTTAATTACCAACGTAACGACTCATTAAGATTTCCCAAGCGACAAAATAAACGCTCTCGGCTCGGCTCATTCCCGCAACCCGCGGCGCGTCGTGACGAGGCGAGGCGAGGCGTGGCGAGGCGGGCGGTGGAGGAGAAGCGCGCGTGTGGCACACCTCTCCTCTTGTCTTGCCAACTCATACATGATCTAGAATGGCTCACCTTATAAGGTGGTTCCATTCTCTCCAAACTAGCAGTATGGGACTAAATTTTAGTCCCACTCCCCACTTGTATTATTCATGAATGGGCCATGACAATTTCAGAATTTATTGGGCTTAGTTGGGCCACACTGCAGCCCATAAATTCCAACACATACCACGTATAATACCCCACTATGACTAGTCTAAGATACAACCTAACTCTCTCTCTCAATATTAGCTACAATCACACAAGCAAAATGCCTATAAAACCACGCTACTCCTCCGTCCGGGAGTAAGACACTTGAATTGACATTGTAAAACCAACTGCTGCTATAGGGGTTGCCATGTCATCTATAACACATCATTTAATCTTATTAGAACATTCCCAACGCGTCGACCCATTTGGTCCGGTCGCATCAGTTTTCATCCGCGGCTGCGAAAACATGGCCCAACACATCGACCCATTTGGGAAATGGACGCGCCGCGCGGTCAAAAATGCTCCGCGCACACCCATTTACGCCCCGAATTTAGGATAGAAATATGTCTCCACGGACACCGGCGGATGGCGCGTGCGTGTCCCCGCGGTTCTGGTCAAAGCTCGCCCTCTCGCCTCCCGACCCCGCGAGTCAGTGACACACCGCTCCCTCGACTACCTCCTAGGTCCTATTAAATGGATCCATACGGATAGCGACGGCCACCTCAATACTCCCTAGTCCCCACTCTGCTCCCCACAAGGCAAGACCCACACAAACCCTAGCCACCACCGCCGCTGAGACCATGGGGCTTTTCAACTAGACATGCAAGACGAATAACGACCGCAAGGCCAGTGGATACTTGTGGCGGCGTCCCTCCCAATCTCCCACCCCTCGTCCTCCATCCCCACTCACCATCGTGCCAACAGAGGCCACAATAGTGCGTGTCCGCGAGCGGGACCGACACTACATCCCAGCGAAGACTGCTGGTGGTACTGGGAGCATGCCACTCAATTTCCATACCCAGACGTAAAGTTGCCGGAGAAGTCGCACTTGAATCCCAGACGTATTCGTGTGCCCACCGTTCCCACCTCCAGCAAGGCGCGCGGGGTGTAGATCCGTGCATGACGCGCCCGCCTTCCTCGCGAGTTCCTCGACGACCCCTTATTCGTTGTGGACTCGTCGAACTAGGACACGTGGTTCCGCGACGAGAATGACATCCGTCACTAGAGCTCGTTCGTCCGTGCCCAATCTTGTTGAGGCAATATCATGGCCTTCTTTTTTCCTCGAACAGGTTTTCGACCCGATTTATAAATAAAGCAACGACCACACACAGTTTCACGAACATCGTTGGGGCAGCAACACAAATATGCTGAAAAGAAAAAGAATTAGGAAAAAAGATACAACTCGCAGAGTAGCAACTACGATCCCGAGAGGGCAGCCGTCCACCATTCCGTCCTCCTAGCTCGACCCATTACCATGCTAGATGAGCAAGGACCCCTGAGTACCAAGGAAGCAATTTCAGAAGGAGTGTGCCGTAATCACGTCGCTACTGCCCGACTAGCAACCTAGTCCTAGGGTTTCCCCCGACACTCGGAGGGGAGTGGAGAGGGGATACCCTCGATGCCATCCAAGGAGGAATAATGACGCCCTCGAGCACCACCGCGGCGGTTCTGAAAACTTCAGCATGATTTCTCCCGGCCATCCATTGCACTACCCCGTTAATCCCACGACATGAAGCCCCAAGAGTATAGTATATCGCGTGTGCGTACGGGAGTGGAGGGCGCTTTGGTAGTAGAACTGGCGCTCGGCATACAGGGCCCTTAGAACTCGGGCCCAAAAAGGCCCACAAAGCAACCCTCAGACCTAGGCCCGCCTGGCTCTGGTCAGGTCCACACGCTCACCGCCACCGTTGCCGCCAGATCTCGGCCCACCTGGCCAAGGTGTGGTCCGTGGCCACTTCCATCATTGACACGTCATCCCCGACTACAAAAGCCCCCGTCGCCACCATGCACGAGCGATACCGAACTCCACCACCAAACTTGCACCTACCAACCACCATTCAAACCACCACTGAGATCCAGCGCCTTCCATCACGGCTACTCCCACCACAAGGGCCTTCGCCCTATCTTCCAGCTTCAAGCCTCTCTCTGACGCTATAATGTACGGACTCTAGGTACTCGAACCTCCAAAAACCCACCCCGAGGCATGACCAGAAGGGAGCCATAGCCGGGCAGCAAGGCTACCACAGCTACCCGGTGAACATGCACCAGACCACGTGTGGGGAAAGCCTATCCCGAGCATAGGGGAGCTGCCCCAGCACCGGCAACCATACTGGTGACTTTCGCCGCCTGCCAACAGCTCCTCACGAGGGAGCGGCAGCCATACTCGCCGACCACGGCAGCCTCCAACTTCTCACATGGTGCACTGATACGTTCCAAACGTATCTATAATTTTTGATTCTCAATACTTGTTTTGTACATGTTTTCCCTATGTTTTCCGTTGGTTTCTATTATTTATTGGACTAAACCTATTAATGGTTGCAAAGTGCACAATTTTTTGTTTTATACTTTGATGTGTATGAATTAACTGGACAATGGCAAGAAAACACAGAAGGAGTCTTGTTGGAGAAGGACTCTGACTTTCCTGAAATCTGTCCACCAACAGATTTTAGAGATCGTCAGTTTGACCGCAGAAGACAATGTCATTTGAAGATGAAATTTACTACAAAGTTGTTGGCCATTTTCATACCTTTTGTAAGCTCAAGAACAGCCCAATCCGAATTTGTATGCGACATGTGGACCCGTTTTACTGGATAAAAAATATCTGATAACGGGATTACGAGAATTGGTGATGTGATTGAGTCCAACTCCTACCATATTCGATGGATTCGGCCAAGACACGACTTTGTGGTCTCATGGGGGCTGAGAGAGGTCCCTCGGAAGGATCTATAGGTTCCCAAGAGCCCTTGGATCAAAGGGACACCCATCGGAGGGTCACAATCATCACGGAGACACATAAAAGGAGAAGAAAACCCTAATTCTTGGGCAGCCACCAAAAGCCACGAATTAAGCCTCCTCCATGGCCTCATCTCCATGGGGGAGGGCTCATCTACAGCACCAAGCAGCCATGGAGGAAGGGATCTAAGTGGCGGCGCTCCCCCATGATGGTCGGCCGGCGCAGGAGGAGCCCCCTGCGCCGCCTTGCACCTCACGTGTTCCCCCCTCTCCGTCCTCTCCGCCATGATGTCGCCTTAACCAACACCTCCATCATCATATCCTCCATAGCTACATCGGTCCACTCTCCCGAAAACCTCTATAATCCCCTATGTAAACATGGTTTCTGATGTTATAAATTATTTGCAAATGATCTATTGCATCTATGTCATATTTCTGTAGTTTCCTTTTGTCATATGATTTATTGTTGAATCTCTATGGTTGGTTTGAGCTATATATTGAAATTTTTATAGTCCTCTGGTGCCCTGATACGTCCATTTTGCATCACTATTTTATATGATATTTTTTCCTTATTCATTTGTATTTTCCCTATTAGAGCACTATACTTATGTTATTTTGTTGTTTTCTCTCTGTTTCACAGTTTTACGGAATTATTTATCATAGTCAGAAATCAGCTGGAAAAAACACCTGTCAGAAGGGATATTTTTTGGACATCAGAAAAATCGGGAAAAATCGGAAAACAAGGTTTTGTCAGAAATCACCGAGGGAGCCCGAAGGGCCGCCAGAGGGGAGCCAGGGGCAGCCAGGCACCTGTCAGGCGCGGCCCCCTCTTGGTCGCGCCTGGTTGGCCCCTAGCACCCCTTAGGCTCTCCTTCGGGGTACTTACCCCATGTGACCTAAACACACCAAGGAGGCGCTTCGTAGAATTTTTACGTCGCTTCTTCGTGACGAAAACAACAAAGAGAAGAAAATGCCTTCCTGGCTGGGAGATTCCGCCGGGAAATTCCCTCCGGGAGGGGGGAATCGTCACCACTGTCATCGTCATCGCACCAGGTATCATCAATATCATCATCGTCATCGTCATCACCATCAGCACCATTATCCTCACCATCCACCTTCGTCCTGTTGTAACAAGTAGGGTTATATATCGTTGTTTTCCATTAGATCTCTCTCCCGGTGTGAATTACTTGGTTGTAGTTGATTCTTATTAGATTTATCGGTGTTTGCACTTTATGACCAGCTTGTTATTCATCTAATTATCACCTCTGATCATGTACCACATGATGTGTTATGAGTAGATCGTTTAGTTCTTGAGGACATGGGATAAATCTAGTTGTTAGTAGTCATGTTTCGTTGAGTAATATTTACCGGTTTGATATTTAAGTTATCTTGTTATTTCTCTAGTGGTGTTATGTGAACGTCGACTACATACCACTTCACCTTTTAAGGGCTAAGAGGGATGCATTGTGTGTTGGATTCCTTGTGGTGGGTTGCCGGAGTGACATAAACCAAAACTCCAGCTTGCAATACTTCACATAAGGAGGAGTAGATACCACGAGTTAGCTTTGTTAGCTTTGCCTCTCCCACATAAATGAGGAATATCAACCTTGTATTTGACTATTTGATCATGGACAATTTCATAACATGTTTCACCACTTTTCCACACTCATACTTCTGTTAGTTTAGTGTTCTTTATTGCTGCACCAACTAACATTTATTTTCTTGTTCTTTATTGTCTTGCAAAGCTATCCTTCCATACCCGTTTTGTTCCCATAGTTTTACTTTCTAGATAGAGCAAACGTTCGGTGTGCATAGAGTTGTATCAACGGTTGATAGAATTTGAGAGAATACTAATCCTACCTTTAGCTCCTCGTTGGGTTCGACACTCTTACTTATCGATAATGCTACAGGTGATCCCCTACACTTGTGGGTTATCATGCACCAGCCCCACTATAACCCACCATGGGGTGCCAACGAGCACCCTACCCTAGTCACACACGCACGCAGAGAGAGAGAGAGAGAGAGAGAGAGAGAGAAAGAGGAGAGACGAGCCAACATTCCCAACAAGACGACCACGACATGAATCCGAGCAGCGAGGATGACACCGGATCCGGACCCGCCTAGTCCAAATCTGACACAACAGTACAAGGCAGCCCAGGGCGAGCCAGAGATGATGAGGACATCCCTAGTTCTTCACCTATTGTTACACATGATTATATTGCTACAAATAATGATGAAGTAAGGATTGGTCCCATGACAAGATCAAGAACTAAATTATTACAACAACAGGTGAATTCACTCCTACTTGAGTATAACATTTATAATTATGAGAATTTTATACTACCTAAATCCATGCATATTTGTATTCTCAGGTTTGTTGATAACACAAGAATGAGGAGGGGAGATCATGAACAGAAGTTGCACAAGGATGAAGATGGATTTCAAGAGGAGCTGGAAAACAAGATCACTATGGTGAAAACAAATATGGAAGATGTTGAAAACAGTTTTACAAGTGTGGAAAACAATTGATAGTTTGTTATTCCACACTCATGGATGGAGAAAACAAGAGGAGGGCGCCCACAAAGTATATCAATGCGCCATAGAGAGTACAAGTAGTTATAGATATGGTTTGAATACCATTATGGCCGCACCCCCTATCTTGGGTCGGTTTGTATCCATTTGTGGTTGAGTCCAAGTCCAAAACAAGTCCAAGTTTGGGTCCTATTCGGGTTGGGCAGGTTGCTTGCGCAATACCCATTGTGGCTGCACCCCCACCCCTCATATATACCCCTTGGTGCGTATAGGTTAGGTTAGACTATGTTAAAACAAAAACCCTAGACTTCTAGATTGTATTGCTTGAAGCATTCATCTTGAATCATCATACCTTTGCAAATCTGAGTGTATTCTGCTGTTCCACTGGGAATAAGAAGAAGATCGGTCTACCCCTTATCATCTTGGTATCAGATTAATGGGTTTACTCGGTGAGCTGTATCTATCCCTTATATTCGAGTTATTTTTGTACCTATCCAGAAAAGGCCACAAAATAGTGTTAGTTGATTGTCATAGCTTTAGATAATTACTAGTTTTCAAGTTTTAGTGTTGTTTTGTGTTTTGATTTTGTGTTCTTTTTTCTTCTTTTGAGTCATTAGGTTTCGGTTAGGGTTAGGGTTCTTAGTTGTTATTTCTTTCATAGTCGAGTTCATATACAAAAATTCCAAAAAAAAAAAAAATAGTTACCCGAGAGGATTCTTGGTTCCAATCCGAGTTGATTCTATTTTTCTACCGTGGCACGAAATCCTTCTGTTCTCTGCCGGGGTTGTCATATAATTTTCCTCAGGATCAAGTGGTTCTAGTCCTACTCGGAATCGAGTTGCTGCCGTGGTTCGAAATCCATACCAAATCGCTGCCGTAGGTTGTTTTCGCGCAACAATTGCTCCCGCCGCTGTCGTGGGTGTTTGGGTTCGAATCAGAATCATTCTGCCGCGGTTCGTTTTCGCGATAAAATCGCTGCCGCCGCTGCCGTCTGCCCACGCCAAACCATAGCCACCCTTTACCCTTTTGCGCGCGCTCGCAGCTGCTGCCGTACGACACAACAACGCACGGTTTTCTGCCGTGATCGCCTACCGCGCGCTCAAAACGCGTTGTTTCGCTGCCGCCGGCACGAAATCGGGCAGTTTCTCTGCCGTGTGCTCCCTAGTTAGTTTTAGGTTGTTTTCTTTTGTTTTTCATTGCAATTTTCTTTAGGAATTCCAGTCCAATCATTGTGAACCTTAGACAAAGCCTTTTTACAGCAATTAACTAGGTACCTTACCCACAAGACTAGCTATTTTCTTGCTCATTGTCAGGCTGCTCACTATCATATTGTGTCACATTGATTTAGCTGTTATTTTCATTTGCTCCTTTAGTTCTTTTCGGCCATTAAAAAAGGAGAAAAACAGAAAATAGAAAAAGAGAAAAACAGAAAAAGCAAAAAGAAAGGCCATTGAGATATATTGTTATTGCTATCATTTGGAGCTGTTTTCATTGCTATCATTGACACTACACATTGAGCAATCTTGTGCCTGATTATCATTGAGCTTGTCTAGTGTCTTTCTAGAGCATTGCAAGATTTCCTACATATATTTGCATTGCCACATTTGTCTCCAATTTTGGTGTGTGTTTCCTAGGTGTTATTTTGTATCATTCACAAACAACAATAGGACTTGTTAATTGGTGATTGTTAGGTATCCATACCAAGCCCCACCATATAACCTGTTTTACCTTTGTGAGAGCAAAAACCCTGGGTATTCTATTCTTCACACCAAGTTACATTAGTTGCTATTACTTGTGGTAAGATTTTCTATTCACTTTGGAGCAGTAAGGATCACCTCTTTTGCTGGTTTTGAGTGAGTTGGGAGAGAGCACCACAACCCATAGCAATTTGTTTATTTCACTAACCTATTAATCATGGTTGCTCCTAGTGATGTTTCTACACAGGCTAAGAAGAATCATGGTGATGAGCAGGTGAAGTGGACAGATTAGGAGATGCAAGAACAATTGAACACAACTATTGCTGCAAAAAAATCAGAATTGCATTCTCTCATTGATAGGCATGGAGTGGGCATGGATACACATGTTCAGAATTTGGGCCTTCAAATTGATATTGTGACTGAAACAGCTGCTGCTACACAAGAGAAAGTTACAACATTACAAATTTCTCTTGATGCTTTGACTACTAGAATCACTTCCTTGGCTACTATGTTGGATCAAAGGCTACCTGCCCAAGAGGATGGTGGTAGTGCTTTTGGTGATGCTGATTATGATGAGGACAATTTTATTCCTCATGGCCGTGGAGGTGGTAGAGGTAATCATGGTGCTGGCCGTGGCTTTCAAGCAAGGAGGATTCCTGTCCATGAACCAAACCGAGAATATGATGGTCTTGGTAAACCCAAGTTCATGTTACCTACCTTCAACTTTGATACTGATGATGTTGAAGAGTACCTCGTGTGGGAGCTGAAAATAGAAAAATTATGGAGGATGCATGAGTATAATGAGGAGAGAAAAATTAAGCTTGCTTCTTCAAGTTTTGTTGGCTATGCTTTGCTATGGTGGGATAATATTACAAGAACAAGAGCAAGAAATAGAGAACCTGATATTGTTACTTGGAGGGAGATGAAGCAAGTTATGAGGGACAAATTTGTGCCAAAAAATTATTTGAGATCTTTATATGACAAATTACAACACTTGAAGCAAGGCACAAAATCAGTGGATGCTTATTTTAGAGAGATGGAGTTGATATTGCAAAGAGCTAGAGTGAAAGAGGATATTGAGTACACTATGCAAAGATTTCTTTCAGGTTTGCAATTCAAAATCAAGAGCATTGTGAGGCATACACAATATAATGATATGAATGAGTTGTTGCATCAAGCAAGAGAGACTGAGAAGCAATTGGCCGAGGAGGCACTTATGGCTCCAGGGATACCTTTCACTAATAGGTCCTCTTTTTATTCACCACCAATGCCACAACCTACCCCTAGCCGTGGGGTATCCACTTCTAAACCCGAGAGTTCTACTTCTATTTCTAAGAAGCAAGTGCAACCAGCAGCTAGTGCAAGTGGATCCATGATGCATGTAAAATGCATACATGAACTTTGCATGTTATTACTTGTTTTTCCAACATATTAGCAACTTATATTCATGTTTTATAATGATTTGGGGGATTTTCTAAACAATCCCCCTTCTTTTGGTTCTAACCCTGTTTTCCCAGAAAACGTACTTTTTAGTGTTTCAGACTTTCCGGGAGCTTCGAGACTCCAAAAAGGGCAAGGCCAAAGAGCACGGTTCAGAATTTTCGAGACGAAGACCATGGGCCAAAGTAGAGGGCCAAAAGGCCAACAAGGTGGCAAAGAGGACCCTCCACGCGGCCAGATTCCTTGGCCGCGTGAGAGGCCCCCTTTTTACCCCCGTGGCTCCGATGTCGTCGATCTTTCTTCTCCCGAGTGTCTCGTGACCTAAAAACGACTATATAAAGGGTCCCCTTGCCTTTTAGAGGAGGAGGCGGCGCCGAGAGACGAAACCACGAAACAGAGAGACAGAAGGCTGCCGCCGGAGAATATCGGAGGGGGGAAACGCCGCCGGGATCACCCCCGGAGGGCTCCACCCCCCTCCGGCGTGTTCATCATCAACATCTACAGCAAGATCAGCTCCATCTCTCCACTGTAATCTCTTGGAAAACACGATGTATGATGCAATACTATATTCCCTTGATGTATTGTGTCTCCCCGTCTATGTTTGAGTAGTGAATTGTTCTTGGCAATGGTGAAATAGTTCGTTGATTGGTTGCATACAAGTTTGTTATCTTCTATGATTGTCTTTATGTACAATATATGAGTGCACGCATATGTTGGGGAATGCATGTAAGGTGATCACCGGTAGCATAATGGAGTGGTGGTGACTTGGGAGTGACAGTAACCTGAGACCGAGCCACAAAGTTAAGTTATTGGGGGATATATATAGGGGACCTTAGAACGTAAGGCTATGGTGGGACTTTATGTCTTAATCAATCTTGTGCAGTCATTTACTTGGCCACATGATCCATCATAAGGGGTTGTAGATCATTTACTTGACTATACCTATTCATGGCTCCTTCCTAGAAGAAACAACTAAGACTAAAACATGTGCTTCACTAATTGTGACAACCACACGAACGAAACACCTATTGCTAGAACACTTGCTCCCTTGAGATACTTGAGATATTTGCTTCTTGCTACTTGTGAAACTTGCTTAGAAACTTGCTTTAGAAACTTGCTTTAGGATTACTTGCATTTTAAACCTGCTTCACTAGTTACTAGACAAACCACACTCCATGTCACTTGCTTTTAATTAGTTAGTTCCTTTTAGTCAAACTTATTGCTTTGCATAAACAGCCATATAAGAGGGTTATAGGGATTTAGAGAATAGATAACTTACCTTCAGCTCCTCGTGGGTTCGACAATCAAATACTTATCGAAAGGTACTACAATTGATCTCCTGCACTTGGGAGTCATCAATCCACAAATTCTACAGCTCGAAATAGGGACATGAGCTGCCATACATGTGGAGGTAAAGGGCGCTTCAAGAGAGATTGTCCAAATAAAAAGGTTGTGCTTATTAATGAGGACAATGAATATGAAACTGGTGATGATGCTGATCCAACTCGAGAGGATGATTATGGTGATGATGATGGGCCTCTTGATGCATATCCTTCCACCTATCCTACTTTTGTTTGCACACCAAGAATATTGAGTATTCTTCCTAGTCCTGAAAGTCAAACATGCAACTTATTTCAAACAAGAGCAATTGTTGGTCCTCAATTGGCTTGCAAAGTTATTATTGATGGAGGTAGTTGCAGAAATTTGGCAAGCAAAGAATTGTGTGCAAAGCTCAAATTGAGATATATTACACATCCTCATCCTTATCATATACAGTGGCTTAGTGATAAAGGAGAAATGAAGGTTACCCACATGGTGAGAGTTGAATTTCAGATTGGGCCTTACAAAGATACCATTGAGTGTGATGTGGTGCCCATGTCAGTTTGGGAGACCTTGGCAGTTTGATAGGAGTGTTATACATGATGGGAGAGCAAATACCTACCAACTCAAGTGGAATGAGAAGGACATATTATTGAGACCTATGACACCACAACAAATTGTAAATGAGTCCAGACAAAAACTTCCTGAGAGTAATGAAAAGATTGAGAGTGCAAACAAGAGTGGTGTGAGTGAAAATAGGAAAACCAATTCGAGTGGTAAAAATAAAATTGAGGGAGTGAACTTATTATGCATGTTAGCCACTAAACAGGACATGAGAGAATTTAGAGAGGACCCTAGTATGCTTCCTATAGTGCTTATGCACAAGGGAGAAATTTTGGTTTCTAATGACATGACCCCTATTCCTCTTGGTGTTTCTAATATTTTGCAGGATTTTGATGATGTTTTTCCAGAAGAGGTGCCTTCGGGTTTGCCACCATTGAGAGGTATTGAGCATCAAATTGATTTGATTCCTGGATCTACATTGCCAAACCGAGCTCCCTATAGGACAAATCCCCAAGAAACAAAAGAAATTCAGAAACAAGTACAAGAGCTTCTTGACAAAGGTTACATTCAAATAAGTCTTTCTCCTTGTGTTGTTCCTGTAATTTTAGTGCCTAAAAAAGATGGTACATGGCGCATGTGTGTAGATTGTAGAGCAATTAACAATATCACTATTCGTTATCGTCATCCTATACCACGTTTGGAAGACATGTTAGATGAATTAAGTGGTAGTGCTATTTTCTCTCAAATTGATTTGCGTAGTGGTTATCATCAAATTAGGATGAAAGAGGGGGGTGAGTGGAAAACAGCCTTTAAAACAAAATTTGGTTTATATGAGTGGTTAGTAATGCCTTTTGGATTAACTAATGCACCAAGTACTTTCATGAGATTAATGAACCATGTTTTGAGAGATTTTATTGGCAAATTTGTGGTGGTTTATTTTGATGATATTCTTATATATAGCCACAATGAACATGAACATATTGATCATATTAGACAAGTCTTGCATGTGCTAAGAGAAAATAAATTGTATGGAAATTTAGAGAAGTGCACTTTTGGCAAAGATAAGGTCATATTTCTTGGATATGTTGTTTCTAAGCATGGAATTGAAGTAGATGAATCAAAAATTGAAGCTATTAAAAATTGGCCTATTCCTATTAATGTGAGTCAAGTAAGAAGTTTTAATGGATTAGCTGGTTTTTATAGAAGATTTGTCAAAGATTTTAGTACACTTGCTGCACCTTTGAATGAACTCACTAAAAATGGTGTAGAATTTGTGTGGGGAGCTGAACAAGATATTGCCTTTGATGCTATTAAAGAAAAGTTGATTTCGGCCCCTTTATTAATGCTTCCAAATTTTGACAAACAATTTGAGATTGAGTGTGATGCTAGTGGAATAGGTATATGAGGAGTATTAATGTAAGAAAAGAAACCTATTGCCTATTTTTCTGAAAAATTACATGGTGCACAATTGAATTATTCTGTTTATGATAAAGAACTATATGCACTTGTGAGAGTTTTAGAAGTATGGAAACATTATTTATGTCCTAAAGAGTTTATTATACATTCTGATCATGAGGCATTAAAAAATTTAAAGAGCCAATCTAATTTGAATAAAAGACATGCTAAATGGGTAGACTTTATAGAATATTTTCCATACATTATAAAACATAAGAAGGGATTGGAAAATGTAGTTGTTGATGCTTTATCAAGAAAAAATATGCTACTCTCAAATTTAGAGATCAAGGTTATTGGTTTGGAGGGTATTAGAGAGTTATATGCTAATGATAATGAATTTTCTATGCCATTTAATAAATGTACTAATGTTAAGGCATAGGACAGATTTCATATACATGATGGATACTTTTTTAGATCTAACAAATTATGTATTCCCGAGTATTCTTTGCGTTTATTCTTGTTACAGGAATCTCATAGTGGAGGATTAATGGGACACTTTGGAAGAGAGAAGACATTGCTTATGTTGGCTGAAAATTTTTATTGGGCACATATGAGAAGAGATGTGTATATATTGGTGCAAAGATGCATTACTTGCAACAAGGCAAAGTCCAAATTAAAAACCCACAGGTTGTACACTCCATTGCCATCACCTAGTACACCATGGGAAAATATAAGTATGGATTTTGTGTTGGGCTTGCCAAGAACAAAAAGACGACATGATTCTATCTTTGTGGTTGTGGACAGATTCTCCAAGATGGCTCATTTCATTGCTTGCCACAAGAGTGATGATGCCTCTCACATTGCCAATTTATTCTTTAGAGAAATTGCGAGATTACATGGAGTGCCAAGAACTATTGTTTCAGATAGAGATGTCAAATTCATGAGCTACTTTTGGAAGACATTATGGGGGAAGCTTGGAACCAAATTGTTATTTTCCACAACTTGTCACCCCCAGACTGATGGGCAAACCGAAGTGGTAAATAGGACATTGTCAACATTGTTGAGAAGCATGATCAAGAAAAATTTGAAGGAGTGGGAAGAGTGTTTGCCACATGTGGAATTTGCATATAATAGGGCTGTGCATTCAACTACTCAACTTTGTCCTTTTGAGGTGGTCTATGGGTTTAAGCCAATTACCCCATTAGATTTATTACCACTTCCTACACAAGAGAGAATTAATATGGAGGCATCCAAAAGAGCAGATTTTGTGAAGAAAATTCATGAGAGAACAAAAGAGGCAATTGAGCAAAAAGGACAACATGTGGCCGAGAGGGTTAATAAGAAAACAAAGGAGGTAATATTTTGTCCAGGTGACATGGTGTGGGTTCACTTTCGTAAGGACAGATTTCCCACATTGCGCAAGTCAAAATTAATGCCTAGAGGTGCTGGTCCTTATAGAGTTATTTAAGGATCAATGCCAATGCATACAAGATAGACCTCCCAATTGATGAGTTTGGTGTTAGTGAGTCTTTTAATGTGGCTGATTTGACACCATACTATGGAGATGATCTTGCATCGAGGACGATGCCTTTTCAAGGAGGGAGGATGATGAGGACATCCCTAGTTCTTGACCTATTGTTACACATGATGATATTGCTACAAAGAATGATGAAGTAAGGATTGGTCCCATGACAAGATTAAGAACTAAATTATTACAACAACAGGTAAATTCACTCCTACTTGAGTATAACATTTATAATTATGAGAATTTTATACTACCTAAATCCATGCATATTTGTATTCTCTGGTTTGTTGATAATACAAGCATGAGGAGGGGAGATCATGAAGAAAAGTTGCACAAGGATGAAGATGGATTTCAAGAGGAGCTGTAAAACAAGATCACTATGGTGAAAATAAATATGGAAGATGTTGAAAACAGTTTTACAAGTGTGGAAAACAATTGATAGTTTGTTATTCCACACTCATGGATGGAGAAAACAAGAGGAGGGCGCCCACAAAGTATATCAATGCGCCATAGAGAGTCCAAGTAGTTATAGATATGGTTTGAATACCATTATGGCCGCACCCCCTATCTTGGGTCGGTTTGTATCTATTTGTGGTTGAGTCCAAGTCAAAAACAAGTCCAAGTTTGGGTCCTATTCGGGTTGGGATGGTTGCTTGCGCAATACCCATTGTGGCCGCACCCCAACCCCTCATATATACCCCTTGGTGCGAATAGGTTAGGTTAGACTATGTTAAAACAAAAACCCTAGACTTCTAGATTGTATTGCTTGAAGCATTCATCTTGAATCATCATACCTTTGCAAATCTTAGTGTATTCTGCTGTTCCACTGGGAATAAGGAGAAGATCGGGCTACCCCTTATCATCTTGGTATCATATTACTGGGTTTACTCGGTGAGCTGTATCTATCCCTTAGATTCGAGTTATTTTTGTACCTATCCAGAAAAAGCCACTAAAATAGTGTTAGTTGAATGCCATAGCTTTAGATAATTACTAGTTTTCAAGTTTTAGTGTTGTTTTGTGTTTTGATTTTGTGTTTTTTCTTCTTCTTTTGAGTCATTAGGTTTCGGTTAGGGTTAGGGTTCTTAGTTGTTATTTCTTTCATAGTCGAGTTCATATACAAAAATTCCAAAAAAAAAAAATTAGTTACCCGAGAGGATTCTTGGTTCCAATCCGAGTTGATTCTATTTTTCTACCGTGGCACGAAATCCTTCTGTTCTCTGCCGTGGTTGTCATATAATTTTCCTCAGGATCAAGTGGTTCTAGTCCTACTCGGAATCGAGTTGCTGCTGTGGTTCGAAATCCATACCAAATCGCTGCCGTGGGTTGTTTTCGCGCCTCGCCCCCGCCATCCTTGGAGGTTACCGTTTTTTCCAATCGTCCTACTCCGGCATGACGAGGGAGAAGAGGGCGGTGATGGAGTGTCGGGATCTAGATTTTGGGTCTCCACCCATGTCGCCCCAGCGGGAGCGGCGTGGGGGTAGGCCGAAGCGTTTTTTCCTTCCATGTCTTTGGTACCCCTCGCCTTTCTTTTTCGTACCAAACACTTGTCAAGTCATGATGATTAGTCCTACCATCATACGTAAATATTTGGTAAAAATCTTGAGATCTATTTATTTTTCCCTTGATCTTGCTTCCAACTTGGCAGTTGCGACAACTTGGAGCCAAATCTTGGAAGATCTATAGTTATAGAAAATAATGAGATACATTTAAATATGTAGAAAAAACTCAAATATGAACCTTACGCTTCAAGATGCTCCTTCAGTTCCTCGACGCTTGGCTAGGCGTTCCCCGCTTCTCGAGAGTGGGTGAGTTGCTCGTAGTAGGCTCGAATCATTGGAGAAGGGTCGCGCCCGAGAGGTGATGTAGATGCCACTCCTAGCTTTGGGGACCTTATCGAAGGGGTCTCGTCCCCGTGCACGGGGTAGTTCTGAAGTAGAAGCCTATCCAAGGGTGACGATGATCTTCCGAAGGATGGATGGGGCGGCCGTAGTAGACCCGGCAGCCCGAGTGGCTCTTTTTCTTACCGTGGTGGTCCAGCGGGAATTGCAAAACTCCAGCGAGCCTCCATCCGGGAAGTGGCCGAAAGCGAGCTGGCGGGATGTGGCAGCGCCGGGAGGCATTGTGGCGGTGCCGGCGAGGTGACACGTCAACGAATACCGAGTTTCGGTGGTGGATTATCGGTAGAGGGCAACACACGATGGAAGAGTGCAGGGTAAAGCATAAGCGAGAAGGTGCAGGGTGCGCCGGCGAGGAGGCGGCGATGGTCCGGTCGGCTAGCCTCCTCTTACCCTCGCCTCACATTTCTCTTCATCCAAGTCCAAAGGGTGAAAATTAAGTGTGGGAAGTGGGATGAAGCCACCAAGTGCCTTACTCAAGAGGGGGTGGTGCTTTCTATATAGTAGGTGGGATATTTTATAGGGGTAGTTTTCCAAGTTCTCACTCCTTTTTGAAGGAAGGGGAAAATATCTAAGGGCATTTCCTCCATGTCCACTTTGAAAATATGGTATAGTCAACTAGAGGGGGAGGGGGGTGAATAGGTGACTTCACTTTTTCTCTTTTCCTTTTTAATTAGGATCAACAAGTAAGAACAAGTTTGTCTAGATTTGAAACTAGGTGAACAACATATATGAAAATATAAAAGTACAATACATAACATAAATACAATAAAGTAAATACAAAATATAAACCTCAATAGCGGAGGCACGGATACAATGATACAATTTCTGTAGTTCCTTCCCAAGGGAAGTACATCTATGTTGGAGGGGTGAGGAGCTACCAAGGCACTCCAATAACATAGATGTGCATACCCTATTTTCCATGAGTTTCTCCGGTGAGGGAGGAGCACGTTTCATTATGAGGACGGTTTGAAGGTGGTGACCAAACTTTTACACAAGGTTGAGGCATCTCCACAACTCAATTGGAGACTCTCAGCAAATTCTCGGAGCTTCTTGCACCAAGTGGAGGCTCGAAGCACAAAGTTCTTCTAGGGTTTCAAAGCACCCAAGATATTACAAGATCCGCTAGGGATTAGTGGGGGGATTTGAAATACATTTGGTGGAACAATGGATCTAGGTCTTCTCAGGCACTCCTCGGAAGAATCAATGCGACTCGATGGTAGGAGTAGGACCCACAAGTGTAGGGCAATAGTCTTCGAGGGTAAATATATCCCAATTTATTGATTCGACACAAGGGGAGACAAAGAATACTTATAAGTCTTAACAACTGAGTTGTCAATTCAGCTGCACCTAGAAAATTACTTGCCCGACACAATTTATTACTACCTCCGATCCCATATAAGTGTTGGACATTTACACAAGGTCCAGGCAAAAATTTTACTACCTCCCCGACACTTATATCGGATCGGAGGGAGTAGTAATAACGGTGATATGGTGGCACCAATAGTGTGATAGTAACAGTAGCAATAGTAACATCGAATGTAAACAGAGTGGACAACAATGCTAAAACACCGTAGTTAAATGGATGGATGTACGGGTGTTTCATGAATGAGATAAACCATGTAACAGATTTAACATAGGGCAACACAAATATATAAGAGAGCATCCAAGTCACTAGCAATCATAGCCATGTATCCCGGAGATAGCTGTGCGTGCTTAAGAACTTGCACAAAACCTTTTGGCCAACCATTCAGTTGCAGCAGGGCCAATTTAGAACTAATGGTAATTAAGGTACTTGTTTCACCAAGTATCGGATCAAAGCATTAACACTCAATTGATACATCTAATACTCAAACGAGAATCGATACCCTCTGATATCCCAACCTGTCACCTTTGGGGTATCGAGTACCAGACAATAATAGGTGCATACAACTCATAGATATGATCCAAAACAACGTTGATATTCATGAAAACATAACATGTTCTGATCTGAAATCATGGGACTCGGACCCTAAGTGACAAGCATTAAGCACTCCAAGTTGCAAAAATGTTAGTTAACAACAATAGTGGATGCTAGTCATCATGACCTATCAGTCTCATGAACTATTACATGATCAATCACATATAATTCCTACCATCCCCTCTGTCTACAGTAGGGAATTACTCACACATCAAAAGGGGGATCATGGAGGGTTGATGGAAAGACGTTGGTGATGACTGATGACCCACAAATATAGGGGGTGTATCGTAGTACTTTCGATAAATAAGAGTGTCGAACCCAACGAGGAGCAGAAGGTGTTGACAAGCAGGTTTAATAGAGGATTCACTCTAAACATGTTTTTGGTGGTTTTTGATATAGCAGATAAATAAATTGCGAGTAAATAAAAGACTGTAAATATAATTGCAGCGAGTGGCCCAATCCTTTTGAGAACAAAGGACAAGCCGGTTGTTCTACTTATAATTAGCAAACGTTCTCGAGGACACATGGGAACTTCGTCAAGCGCTTTCGTTTCCTACAGTTGATTAATATTTATTGTTTTCATAGGTGTTGTGTGGGTGAACCTATGCTAATGCACCGCCCAACTAGGAATAATACATACTTGTGATTAAACCCCTTGCAAGCACCCGCAAATACAAGAAAGTAATTAAGATAAATCTAACCACCGGCTTAAACTCTGGGATCCTACACTCCCTCGTGCATCGGTTTCCTAATGGGAGTTTAGGTTTCTAACACTCCGGCAACCCCACAATAGACAAATACACAATGCATCCTCCTAGGCCCATAAATGTGAAGTTCACATGACACCACTAGAAGAATAACACCAGAACTTAAATATCAAACCACTAGATATTACTTTAACATAATTCCACTACTAACATCTTCACTTCTCCCATGTCCTCACGAACTAAACAAACTACTCACAAGACATCATATGGATCATAATCAGAGGTGATATAATGATGAATAACAATATGGTCATAAAGTGCAAACACCGATAAATCTCGTAAGAATCAACTACTAACAAGTAATCCACACCGGGAGAGAGATCTATTGAAGAACAACGATATAGAACATTAATTGTTACAACAGGATGAAGGTGGACGGTGAGGGTAATGGTGTTGGTGGTGAGGATGATGACGATGACTATCTTGATGATACCCGGAGCGATGACGGTGACAATGGCGATGATTTCCCCTCTCCGGGGAGAATATCCCTGGTAGATTTCTCCCCGTCGGAGAGCTTTTCTCTCTCTGTTGTTTTCCGCCTCGAGGAGGCGGCAGAATATTTTCTCGATGGTTCTGTAGGTCTTAGAGTTCCCTCGGGATGAAGTACACGAAAGGAGGCACCAGAGGTGGGCCAGGGTGGCCACACCACCCCCAGGCGCGGCCAAGGGGGGCGCCTGATGGTGTGGGCCCATGGTGGCTCCCCTCCGAGTCTCCTCGTGGCTAGCTCCTTCTTCTAGACTTCTAAGACTTCCCCGATGCCCCCCTTCTTCTTCTAATCCTCTGAAATAGGGTATCTTGACGATGCTTTTTTCCATCAGATTTCTGTTCCCGGTGTTTATTCTCCAATAATTATGAAACATGCAAAATAAGATGAAATAAAACAAGTAATGCATCATAATATGAAATATATCGATGAATAACAGAAAATTACAATATAAAATAGTGATGCAAAATGGACGTATCAACTCCCCCCAAGCTTAGACCTCGCTTGTCCCCAAGCGAAACTGAAATCAGTAAACATGACCATAGGTTTATGGAGTGAGGTGTCGAGAAATAAAATACGAACAAGAAGCATCACATCTATCAATACACAAGTTATTCTAGACAACAAATTCCTCTCATATAATTTAACTTGAAACAATTAGAGGGAATCACAATAAAGTTGCAAAAAGGAAATCGTAATTGGTGACGGCAAACTTCGTTCTTGGTCAGAGAACAATTAACATATTGTACTTATATTTCGACCAGAGTTTTTATATTATAGCTTATATTGCAGAGTTTATAATGCTCAATCATAACAGTCTCTTTGCAGTCATTGATAACTTTCAAAGTGGTATTCATTCAGATAAGAACATTTGTACTTAACAAGGAAGGATAAAGGACATGTTTGAGTTAATCAACTTATAGATGGATTGATCACAACAACGCAAATGCTTGCTTATGACAGAAAGGAGTAGGTTTACTGACTCAACATAAATGTAAAAGATAGGCCCTTCGTAGAGGGAAGCAGGGATTAACTCATGTGCTAGAGATTTTCATTTGATAAACATATAGAGAGCATAAAATATCCAACCGGAGAGTGGTTCGGAGTAACATACTGAAGAGATGATATTTATGCATTCAATTGTGCTATTATTGTTGAGAGTGTCCACTAGTGAAAGTATGATCCCTATGCATTGTTTCTAAGCATTGAAACACCGTTTACAACCTGTTCTGCTACATGTTTTCTTGCTGCCATTTTTATTACAGATTGCTATCATCACTTATAATCATCCATATTACTTGTATTTCACTCTCTCTTCGTCGAACTAGTGCACCTATACAACTGACAATTGTATTAGGTGTGTTAGAGGCACAAGAGACTTCTTGTATCGTAATTGCAGGGTTGATTGAGAGGGATATCTTTGACCTCTACCTCGCTGAGTTCGATAAACCTTGGGTGGTCCACTTTAGGGAAACTTGCTCCTGTTCTACAAACCTCTACACTTGAAGGCCCAACACTGTCTACAAGAATAGAAGCGCGCGTAGACATCATGGGCCCGCGCCCCCAGGTCGTGTGGTGCCCTCGGGCACCGCCTCCTACCCTTCTTTGGCTCAATATTTTTCATATTTTCCCTAAACGATAAAAATATAAGTTGGAAATAGATACGCGAACTTTTTCTTAACAGAACTGTTACCTATTCGAAAACAGACTCTGCGGTTTCTGGAATCTTCCCTCTAATAAACTTCTCCAGAGTCACCACTTGAATAATATCAACATTTTCATCATAAGAATCCATGGAAATATAATGTTTGAGTCTTTGCCCATTCACCACTTGTGTAGTGTTATCTTTAAGGGAAGCAATTTTAATTGCACCCGAACGATACACCTCTTCAATAAAATAAGGTCCTTCTCATCTTGAGAGTAATTTTCCTGCAAAAAATCCGAGACGAAACCTATACAATAGAACTTTCTCACCAACATGAAACTCTCTTTTAATAATTCTCCTATCATGCCATTGTTTAACTTTCTCTTTAAAGAGTCTAGAATTTTCATAGGCTTCATTTCTCCATTCGTCTAGAGAACTCAAATCAAGCATTATTTTCTTACCGAAAAGTTTAAAGTCTTTATTTAGTTCTTTCACTGCCCAATAAGCGTTGTGTTCTAGCTCTAAAGGCAAGTGAAAAGCTTTTCCATAAACCATTTTATAAGGAGACATACCCATAGGATTTTATAAGCAGTTCTATAAGCCCATAAAGCATCATTCAACTTATCAGACCGATTTTTCCTAGACTTATTAATAGTCTTTTGCAAGATAGATTTAATTTATCTATTTGATAATTCTACTTGTCCACTGGTTTGAGGATGATACGCTGAGGCAATTCTATGATTAACATCATATTTAGCAAGGGTTTTTCTAAAACCACCATGAATAAAGTGAGAAGCTCCGTCAGTCATAAGATATCTAGGCACACCAAACCTAGGGAAAATAACATCTTTAAGCATTTTGAAAGAAGTTTCACCATCAGCACTTTTTGTAGGTATAGCTTCTACCCATTTAGTAACATAATAAACACCAACACGAATATGAGTCTTACCATTCGAAGGAGGAAACAGACCCATAAAGTCAAATCCCCAACAATCAAAAGGTTCAATAACAAGAGAATAACTCATAGGCATTTCATTACATCTAGAAATATTACCAATTCTTTGACATTCATCACAAGATAAAACAAATTTACTTGCATCTTGAAAGAGAGTAGGCCAATAGAAACCTGATTGTAGAACCTTCTGTGCGGTTCTATCTTCAGTGTGATGTCCTCCATAAGCACTACCATGGCACTTTCTCAACATCTCTCGTTGTTCATGATCTGGAACACATCTTCGCATAATACCATCTACTCTTTCTTTATATAAGTGTGGGTCATCCCAAAAATAATGCCTCAAATCATAAAAGAATTTCCTTCTTTGTTGAGATATAAATGTTGGAGCCAAATACTTGAAAACAGTAAAGTTAGCATAATCTACATACCATGGACTATCTCGTGCGCTTACTTTTCTTGCAACTAGTTGTTCTTTTGGAAAAATATCATTAACAAGAATAGGGTCATAAGCAATGTTTTCCAATCTAGACAAATTATCAGCAACAGGATTTTCAGCATCCTTTCAGTCCACAATATGCAAATCAAACTCTTGTAAAAGTAGCACCCATCTAATAAGTCTAGGCTTAACATCTTTCTTTTTCATAAGGTATCTAATGGCAGCATGATTAGTACGAATAGTGACTTTTGAATCAAAAATATAAGGTCTAAACTTATCACAAGCAAAAACTACAGCTAAGAACTCTTTTTCACTAGTAGCATAATTCTTTTGAGCAACATCAAGAGTCTTACTAGATAATGAATAACATTCAATTTCTTATCTACTCGATGTCTAAGAACAACACCTACAGCAAAATCACTAGCATCACACATAATTTCAAAAGGCAAATTCCAATCATGTGGTTGAACAATAAGAGCTGTAGTTAAAGCCTTCTTTAAAGTTTCAAAAGCTTCCTTACAATCATCATAAAAAACAAAAGGTACATCTTTTCGAAGAAAATTAGTAAGAGGATTTGATATTTTAGAGATATCTTTAATAAACGTCCTATAGAAACCAGCATGACCAAGAACACTACGAATACCTTTAACATCCCTGGGACAGGGCATTTTCTCTATTGCTTCTACTTTAGCTCTGTCAAATTCAATACCTCTTTCAGAAATTTTATGTCCGAGAACAATTCCTTCAATTACCATAAAGTGGCATTTCTCCCAATTAAGAACAAGATTAGTTCCCTCACATCTCTGCAAAACTTTATCAATATTGTGCAAGCGGTTATCAAAAGAAGATCCATCGACGGAGAAATCATCCATGAATACTTCCACAATTTCTTCATTAAAACTATGAAAATTAGGAGACATGCATCTTTAAAACATAGCAGGAGCATTACACAAAACAAAAGGCATACGTCTATAAGCATAAGTACCATAAGGACAAGTAAAAGTTGTTTTTCTCTTGATCTTGTGCCCTAACAGCAATTTGCGAAAACCCAGAATAACCATCAAGAAAGCAAAAATGAGTTTTCTTAGACAACCTATCTAGCATTTTATCAATAAAAGGTAAAGGATAATGATCTTTCTTAGTAACCTTGTTAACTTTCCTAAAATCAATGCACATCCTATAACCAACTACTACTCTTTGATGAATAAGCTCATTATTTTCATTAGGCACAACAGTCATTCCTCCCTTCTTAGGGACACAATGCACAAGGCTTACCCATCTACTATCAGCAATTAGGAAAAATAATACCAGCATCAAGGATTTTCAATACCTCATTTCTTACCACTCCCTTCATCTTAGGAATTAAACGACGTTGATGTTCAACCACTGGCTTTGCATCAGGTTCAATATTAATAATATGCTGACATATAGTAGGAGAAATCCCCTTCAAATCATCAAGAGTAAATCAAATAGCTCCACGGTGTTTCTTCAATATTTATAATAATCTTTACTCTTCTTCACCTGAAAGTTTAGAACTAACAATAACAGGATATATTTTATTATCATCAATATAAGCATATTTAAGATCATCAGGCAAAGGTTTTAAATCAAAAACATGATCCTCCTTGGGTGGTAATGTGGTACCCAAGTCTTCCAGAGGTAAATTATGTTTCAGTATCACCGGTTGACGAAGAAGAATATCATCAATCTCATTTCTCTCTTCCATAAAGACCTCACTTTCATGGTCCTCCATATATTGCTGCGAAACATTGTTATGAGCAAGAGCAATAGAACCAAGTTGTTCAACTCTAAAATTTTCATTAGGCAATTCAGATTTATATGGAGCTCTAGCAAATTTGGAGAAATTAAACTCATAAGATTTTCCATAAAATTTAGTCAATATTTTCTCTTTCCTATAATCTATAATAGCGCCACAAATTTTCAAGAAAGGTCTACCAAAGATAATAGGACAAGTTTTACTAGCGGCTTTACCTAGTACTAGAAAATCAGTAGGATATTTAGTTTTACCAATAAAACTTCCACATCTCTAACAATACCAATCAGAAAAACAATTTCTCTATTAGCAAGCTGAATAACCACATCAAAATCTTCAATTTCACAAGAACCAATTTCATGCATGATTTCTTTATAAAGCTCGTAAGGAATAACACTTGAACTTGCACCTATATCACACAAACCATAATAGCAATGATCACCAATCCTAACAGAAAGCACATGAACACTAGTTTTCTTAGTTCTATGGGGATGTGAAACAATATTAGAAGCATCCTCACAAAAGACAACATGTTCATCCTCTACATTTCCAGAGTCAAGGTCTTTTACTATTGCTACTGTAGTATCTATAGTTATTTGTTCATCAGGTTCAACAAATTTCTTTATACTTTTGTTAACCACACTAGCTACAATAGAATGTTCCTTTACCTTAATAGGGAAAGGCATTTTCTCAATATAAGTTTTAGGCACATTAAGATTAACAGTATGCACTTATATGTTTCTAGCAGGAATAATATCTTTATAAGGTGCATGGTACTTGCTCAATTCCTTTTTGGGAATATCAAGATATGAAGCAAAGGCCTTAAGATAATTTGCAAATATTTGAGAATCAGGACCACAAACAACACTAACATTATAGAAATCATCAGTTCCCCTAAAAGCTTTAATGCATTCGTAATCATAATTTATACCCGACTTTCTAACTTTTTCATTCTCCCATCCTTCAGTGTTTTCTTGAATATGGTCAAGAAGATCCCATTTAGCTTCTTCCTTCATACGTGTGAATGATCCAGAAGAATAAGCATCCAATAAATCCTTATCATGAAGAGAAAGCATTGCATAAAAGTTATTGATAACAATATTACTCGAGAGCTCATGAACAGGACATTTGAGCATTAATAACTTCATTCTCCCCAAAGCTTGGGCAATACTCTCTCCATCATGAGGTCAGAAATTATATATTTGATTCCGACCTTTATGAATCTCACTGGGAGGATAGAATTTAGAATAAAAGAGAGATACAATTTCCTCCCATCCAATAGATTGACCATTCTTCAACATTTTAAACATTCAAAAGCTTTACCCTTCAGTGATAAAGATAATAATTTCCTTTTAACTTGATCCGTTGTAATACCTGCACACCTGAATAACTCGCATAATTCATGTATAAAGAGAAAATGATCACCGGGATGGACAGTTCCATCTCCAAAATAGCAGTTTTCCATCACATGTCCAACAATTTTCATATGTATTTTAAAAGGATCCAATTCAGCAGATAAAGGTTCATCTACTACCCTAGCAGTAACAGTAGTAGTACTCCTAAATAGAGAACCTCAAGGATTCTCCATAATAAAATAAAGCGGTAGACAGAAATAAAAAAACACTCATAGTAAAAGTTTTTTTTAACAATTCCACTTACCAATAGCGCTTCACTCTCCGGCAACGGCGCGAAAAAATAGTCTTGATAACCCACAAGTATAGGGGGTGTATCGTAGTACTTTCGATAAATAAGAGTGTCGAACCCAACGAGGAACAGAAGGTGTTGACAAGCAGGTTGAATAGAGGATTCACAGTAAACACTAGCAAACAAATTTTTGGTGGTTTTTGATATAGCAGATAAATAAAGTGTGAGTAAATAAAAGATAGTAAATATAATTGCAGCGAGTGGCCCAATCCTTTTGAGAGCAAAGGACAAGCCGGTTGTTCTACTTATGGTTACCAAACGTTCTCGACGACACGTGGGAACTTCGTCAAGCGCTTTTGTTTCATATAGTTGATTAATATTTATTGTTTTGATAGGTGTTGTGTGGGTGAACCTATGCTAATGCATCGCCCAACTAGGACCAATACATACTTGTGATTAAACCCCTTGCAAGTATCCGCAAATACAAGAAAGTAATTAAGATAAATCTAACCATAGCCTTAAACTCTGGGATTCTACACTCCCTCGTGCATCGATTTCCTAACGGGGGTTGTAACATCCCAAGTATGAAAAACAACCATTAGAATGTTTGCTCTCTGTTATTTTATGTTTTGCATCATGACATCATGTTCATTGCATTTGTTTTGCTTGTTTTCCATTTGTTTTCCTCTGTTTTGCTTTGTTTTCCAACTGTTTTCCTTTGTTTTCTATTTGAATTTCAAACCAAAATTCAAACCTTTTGTTTCATACTTGTGATGTTACAATTTCCAAAATGATATTTCAAATCAAAACAATCATTTGTTTCCATTAAAGTGGTGATTTCAAAACTGTTGATTTATTTCTAATCAAAATTTCACTTAATACCAAACCCTTTTCAAATTCAATTAATTTCCCAAACAACACCCCTTTTGAACTTTATGAAAATTGCAAAACAAATCAATCATTTGTTTCCATTAAACTAAGGTTCAAACTAATTGAATTATTGCTTTCAATAATTCACTTAATATTCCAAATTCATTCAAATTGCATTCAAATTCAAGTACATTTTCCAAACAGCAACCACTTGAAATTAATGAAACAAAACACTCCAATTAATTTGTTCCAATAAACTTGAGGGACCAAAAACTAATTAAATGTTACTTTTAATAAATCACTTAATCACCAATTCATTCAAATTCCAACCAAATTGCAAACAACAAAATGTTTTGAAATACTTTGAAAACAAAAGTGGCACTAAATTGATGTTACAAAAAATAAGCACTACACAATTGTTTTCCTATTTTTTCTACTCCTAAAAAACCTCCCTTTCTCCCTCATTCCAAATCTGCAAAAAAAAATAAAGGAAGAAGAAAAAATAAAAAGAAACAGCAGGGAGAGAGGGGCAACCAGGCCCAGCCCAACTCTCCCAGGCCTGGTACCCCTTCGACCCACCCCACTCTGTCTTCCACCTTCGTACGGCCGATCATCCACCATAGCCACGTTGCAGGGAGGAGCAGGCAACGGCTGCGAGTCCTCCTCCCCCCTATAACTCGAGCCTAAACCTAGGGTTCCCCTCTGCCCTCTCCTTCTCCCTCCTTCTCTCTCCCCCGCCGTTCTCTCCCTTCTCCCTCTCTCTTCCCTCTGCCCTCCCTCTGTAACTGAACCTGCACCACCGAAATCTCCTCCGTTTCCTCCGGCGATCGCCGCCGGGAGCATCTCCCTCCGGCCATGGAGATGGCGGGAATGGGTCCCCCCCCACCGCGGGCTTCCTCCTCCACCCCTCGGCTTGGACCGGGAGTGCTCGAGCCGCCGCCGCCGTCCAAGGTTCGCCGCCGATCGCCACCTCTGCTCCGCCCGACTTCTCCTCGTCGCTGTCCATCGAGGGACTCGAGGTGAGCTCCCTCTCACTCCCCTCCCCTCCTCCCTCTCATGCCCCGCACACCCGCAGCACCACGCACACGGCGCGGCCACCGCAGCAGGCCGGCGAGCCGAGCGCCACCGGGATCGCTGCCCTTTTTTTTCTGTCCGCGTGCAGTTTCAGGTTCAGCAAAGACACAGCGATCCATCTTTCAGTTTCTGAAAAATCCCGCGAACCTGCACCTCATACCCCCTCGCCACCCCTTCCTGACAAGAAACAGAACAATACCGCAGTGGCAGTGACCCTTGTGCGCACGCCCAGGTGCTGGGTTCGATCCCCCAAAGCCACCCCTTTTATTTTCTGTTTTTCCTTTTTCTGCCCGAATTTCAGAAACCCAGATCTGCCCCTTTAATTCTAAAATCCATATAAAATTGAATTTTGCTCCAAATTGAATGATTCAAATTCCTGTGGATTCAAAATCTTGTGCCCTTTCCATTAGTAACCAAATTGCAACATGTTTCTGTAAAACTTTTTGCACTAAATAATTAATTACTGAAAATGCCACAAAAATTGGAAACTTTGGATTTTCATAACTTGAGTTTGGTTCATCCAATTTAAGCAAACTTGGGCTCTAAAAGTTTGTCTTAACAAACTATACACATTGGTATTTTATTTGGTCACAATTGAATTAATTTTGAGCATGTTTCCCTCTGTTTACTAAAAATGGCAGAATAAGAATGATTATGAAAAATTGCATAATAAATTCAATAATCACCCAAAAATTATGTTGATAGCTCTAAATGTTCATTGAAACATTTGCTACATGTTTTCAACCTTTTCAATGCAATTTGTTTACTGTTTTGAATTTTTTAAATTGGTGCAATATTTGAAAACTTGTTAAATTCACTTAAACTTGCAAAATTCATAACTTGGGCATAAAAATTCCAAATTCAACAAATGAAATATGTTTTCCATTCAATTTTTCATGTACTTTCCAAATATCAACTTTTTTTGCTGTTTTGAATAATTTAAATTGCTGAAAACAACTGTTTCTTAATTATTGCATTTAAAATTGCCAAAATAATAACTTGCTCATTTTAAATCCAATTTCAACAAATGAAATATGTTTTCCATGCAAAATTAAACCACCTTTCCAAATATAAAATTTGTTTCATGTTTTGAATAATTAAAATTGGTTAAATGATTTAAACCTTGTTTAAATCATTTAATATTGTTAAAATCATAACTTGGTCAAATTAATTTATTTTTGAAACTATAAAATATGTTTTCCAACCATAAAAGTATAAGCTTTTCAATTATGAATCTCACTTAATGTTTTGCACAAATAAAAATTCAAACAAGTTCAGGTTTGAATTAAATTCATTTAATTCTTGCTTGAACTTGTTTAATTCATAAATAATTTATTTGAAATCCTTTTTCAACAAGTGAAACATGTATTCCACCCAAAACTTTGTGTTCTTTTCAAATATGAACTCTGTTATCTATTTTGAACAATTTAAATTGGTGAAAACAACAAATGCTTGTGTAACACCTTTAAGAAACCAACATTTCATAACTTAATAATTAAAATTCCAAACTTGGTAAACCTTATTTTAAATTGTTTCTATTGTTGTTATTTTCTTCTGTTTTCCTCATCCATGCATCATGCTAATACACTTACACATGATGATTAGTTGTAAAACAATTATTCCAACCTTTACTCATGGACCTTTCCATATGCAATCCAATTGCATGTGGGTCCATTTAATCATGTTATGTTATCTTGTCAACTAGTTTATTTTGATGCATCAATTAAATGGTCATGCATCATCCCATGTTTGTGCACTATGCCATGATATTGATTGTTTGTCTCTCTGCGTTGTTTGTTTGCTTCTTCTCGGATAAACGACGACGTTGAGACCGACGATACTTACGACACCCCTTCTAAGGATCTAGCTCAGTACCAGGCTGCTGAGTTTGCAGGCAAGTATTCACTCACATGAACCATTGTGTTCCTTTCAACATTGGATACCGATACTTTCCGTTGTCTATTCTGCTAGCCCTATGAATCGTTGCTTCTGTTACGAACCTATCACATGTATCCTTTAACCCTGATATTGCCTCACCTCCACTCCCATAATCCCGTTGTTTGAGCCCGTGTCTTACTAGCATGCTTAGGGTTGTTTTTGCTCGAGTCTGCTGTCCGTTACTTTCTGTTATCATATTCTATTGTTCTGGGGCTCGATGTTAAACAATCAACCTGTTAATGTTTGAGGTAATAATAATTTTCTGATAAGGCACCGGCAGGAGGCCCGGCGTGGTTTTGAGGCCTGCTAGTGTCGACCCTAATTAGGAAAAGGGTCTTGTCTACTGATCCATGATGAGCGCACTAACCGCATGTGGGAAGCGTGTATGGGCGCCCCCCTCAATTTGATTCGATTCGCATCTCGTCCAAATCGCCTCATTTAGTTCGGGTTTTCCATTTGCCGCATGCATATGCAGGTGCGAACCCTTGGCGCCAGGGTGGAACTTTTGTAGTCGGCATTTAGGGAGACACGTTCTTAGAGTGCTATGAGGGTCCCCTTTTATTCGTGGGGCTTGATTAGCCGTGCGCTCACTGCACGGGGTTCTTTGGGCTTGATGCGAAGAAGAGTTGGATTGTGTTGAGTGCCCCGCTTGGTGGAAAGGCCATTCCATCTGGCGGGTTATTCTTACGTGTACGGCCAAATTGGTGCATCCCTGCAGGGTTTAATCTTCTCGAGAAGCCGTGTTTTCCGCGGTTATGGATGAAGGGAATATGCCCGAGAGGCAATAATAAAATGGTTATTATCTTATTCCTTGTTTATGATGAATGTTTATTTCTCATGCTAGAATTGTATTAACCGGAAACGTTGATACATGTGTGCTTAATAAACAAATAATGGTTCCTAGTAAAGCCTCTCTTTTAACTAGCTCGTTGATTAATAGATGATCAAGGTTTCCTGATCATGAACATTGGATGTTATTAATAACGGGGTCATGTCATTAGAAGAATGATGTGATGAACATATACCCAAAGAGAATATAGCAATGCGATCAAGTCATTTAGTTTACATTGTTATATCAAACACACGAAGTAACTTATTCCTTATACCATGAGATCATGTCAATCACTGATACCGGAAGAGTGCTTTGATGGCATCAAACGTCACACCGTAACAGGGTGACTATAAAGGTGTCATTGAGTATTCGGAAAGTATTAGTTGAGGATCATGGATCAAGAGTGGGATTTGTCCATCCAAATGACGGAGAGATATACTCTGGGCCCTCTCGGTGATATCACATCGAAACCGCTTGCAAGCACGTGATATGATCACAAGGATGTTATATCACGGGAACGAGAAAAGAGTACTTGTCGGTAACGAGATTGAACAAGGTATGGTTGATACCAATGATCGAATCTCGGACAAGTAAAATATCGCGAGACAAAGGGAATAGTTCACGGCGTTGTTGGTTCACACGATCACGAGAGTCATCGTTGAATATATAGGAGTCATCACGGATCTCCAGATCCCGCTGTTGATTATTGATCGGAGAGGAGTCTCGATCATGTCTATCTTATTCGCGAACCGTAGGGTGACACACTTAAGGTTCGATGACGCATTTGAGAGGATACGGAATATCGAAGAATATTTTGGACAGCACCGAAATTGTTTCGGGGAAAATTGAAATAGTTCAAGGGGTTTTTCGTCGAATGGTTGTTAATAGAATTAACAAATGATTCGAGGTGCTATATGCAAAAGTTTGTTAATAGAATTAACAAATGCTGAAATAAAGAAATAAAAAGGTTTTATTTATTTATTAAAAGAAAACCTTTGGATTTTCCAAGTGGGAAATTATGGGAGCATGAGTGGGTGTGAGTGGAGCTTCCACTCACATGAAGAGGGAAGAGGTGGGGGCACACCATGGCTGGCCGCACCCCCCTCTTGGGCTGCCTCCCCCTCCCCTATAAAAGGAGGGTGAGAGCTCCTCTTCTCCACACACTTGGCCACTTCCCTTTCCCTCCACCCGCTGCTCCATTTCATGGTCTCCGGCTTGGCGAAGCCCTGACCGTGGGATTCTTCACCACCACCACGTCGTCGTGCTGCTGGAGTTCCGAGGGATCCTCTACTTCCGCGCCCCGCTGGAACGAGGGAACGGAGGTCGTCATCAACCGTACGTGTGACCGATCACGGATGCACCGCCGGATTGCGGTGCCATCTTCTCGCTATCGGGATCGGTGTGAGTACGACTACGCCAACAACGAGATTTGATCTCGTACCACTTTGAGTCTTCGAGGGTATGTGTTCTCCTTAACCCTCTTGTTGCCCGTTGCACTTCGTCTCCTAGATTAGATCTTGGCCTTTCGGGTATCTCTTGCGTAGGAAAATTTTTGTTTTCTATGCTACGTTCCCCTTCAGTGGTATCAGAGCCGGATCTATGCGTAGATGTTTTGTACGGGTAGAACACATAGGTGTATGTGGGCGTTGATGATCATGTTATCACCTCCTTGACTATTTTATGATCTTAGTGGCATAGTGGGATGAAGCGGCCCGGACTAACCTTACATGTCCACGTACATGAGACTTGTTCCACAACTGACATGCAACTTGTATTGCATAAGTGGCTTGCGGGTGTCTGTTTCTCCTACTATAGTTAAGATCTAATATATGAAGGGTTGCTAAAAATATGTTTATCAACGTTGTGGTTGATGTTCGTAGGTATGAACGGTTCTATCCTCGAAAGCCCTAAGCCACGTAAAATATGCAAAAATAAATTAGAAGCGTCTAACTAGTTTTTGCTGGGCATGTGATGTGATATGGTCAATATTACAAATTTGATTATGAGATGATCTATTTTGTAAATTATTGATATACCGGAAGGTATCCATATGGTTGTCTTCTTATTGATGGACAATCAAGTTTGGGGTACCGTGGTACTTGGTACCACGCCGGTGGAATGATTGAGATCATACCATAATGCACATGATGGAGATCAAGTGCAAGAAGGACCATATCATATCACGTTATCCTTTCATGTGATGTATGTGATGTTAATCCTTTTTTATGCATCTTGTTTTGCTTAGATAACGATGGTAGCATTATAAGATGATCCCTCTCACTTAATATCAAGATAATAATGTGTTCTTCCTTAAGTATGCACCGTTAAGAAAGTTCGTCGTTTCGAGACACCACGTGATGATCGGGTGTGATAGACTCAACGTTCGCATACAACGGGTGTTTTCAAGCCTAGCATGTACAGACATGGCCTTGAAACACACGCAATACTACGGTTCTACTTGGCGAGCCTAGCATGTACAGACATGGCCTCGGAACACGTAACCGAAAGGTAAAGCATGAGTCATATGGATGATATGATGAACATGTCGATGTTCGCCTTTGAAACTACATCATCTCACGTGATGATCGGTTTTGGTGTAGTGAATTTGGTTCGTGTAATCACTAAAGACGACTAAGAGGGATGTTGTTTTTGAGTGGGAGTTCATGGTTTAATTTTTGAATTAACTTGAACTTATTTATCATGAACAACCAATCAAAGTGAATTTGCACAAATTGTAGTATTCATTGGCATCTATAATTACCTTACACTTAGATTGTTAATTGAGATATAACTGTTATGATCTGGTAAATACCATTTAAGATTGGTACCGTATTAGTGAAATTTAAAATTGAGTCCTATTGTAGATTTTTGGTATTTCCTACCTAGCTCCATGTGGTTAATGATTGATTAATCTAGAGAGCAAATAATTCCTACTTAGAATCCAGAGTCATGGTTGCTTCCGTATTACTTTATCTTCAAAAGAATGTTTTGTTGATCAAGGTGATTTAGGAACTGAAAAGAGTTGTTTTCAGAAACAATCAAGTGAAAGATATATTGATATCTAGAAACTTATTTGTGGCAACATGACTGAGTATAATTTAGCGTGACAATGTTTGCTTATATTATCTGAATATATGCAAATTTAGCGTGACAATGTTTGCTTATATTATCTGAATATATGCAATGATTGAAGACGCTAGGCGTTTGAATATTCCAAGAAGTTGGGCGCTCAAAATTATCCTCTAAATCCCTTCCTTCGAGCTATAGTAACTTAATCATAAAATTGTTATGATGGGATGGATTAGAAGTATGGGTAAAGTATTTTACCTTACTTGGAAACTGTTAAGAGTGGAATCTAGAAGAATGCTATTAATATGGTGATATTAGTAGAACAATCAAACTCAAAGTATGACTCAATGGGTGATAGTATATGACTAACACGCCAAAGAAAATGAGCTAGTAAGACTAGCATTGTTTGATGTTGAATGATTCTTCTATAAAGGAAAGGGAATGTTGAAAATAGAATTACAAATAGATATATGGCAGAAAAGAAGATAACTGGAAAAGTCCAGCTCAGGAGTATATACTTGATATACAAGTTATAGATGTATTACTAGTTAACAAAGTATTTTTTTGGTATTTTGATACCACATTGGTTGGTATGAGTTGTCATACAAAGCAACGCAATGCAAGGGCCTAAAAGGAACTAGTAATAGATGTGGAATCGATTATGACAAGAACATAAGTAAAGTGTTATTGTGTTCATTGTCGTATCGAACCAAACAGTCAAGATTTATTTGAAGAACTTAATAATTTGTTATTTTGTTCTAGTCTTTTGTGAGAACAAATGAGATTGTTCAAACGATGACCATATTCCATAATTGATGGATATGTTAATATAAATCATGTTGGTAAAGTAAACATCTATAAGACTGAATGCTAAACGTTGCAAGACGTAAAAGAGTTTCACTTAAATTGTGGCACCACCATTTTAGTTCATATCGGAAAGGAAAACATGAAGGAATTCCATATTGATGGACTTCCGGAGTCATTTTGTTTTGAATAAATTGACGCTTGTGAGACCTCTTCCAAAAGATGACTAGAATTCCGTTCTTAGGCCAAAGTAGAATGGACGACTAATTTAGTGGAGATTATACATATTGATGTATATAGTCCATTATGTGTAGTCATGTATGGTGGATTAATTTTTCCTTCATAAAATTTTGTCGATGATTTAAGTAGATATGTGAGTATATCTATTTAAAGGGAACAGAGTTTGACATTTTGAATTGGTTCAAAAGGTTGTTAATATGAAGTTAAAATCAATGTAACAAGATAATCAAGTATTTATGATTGGATCATAAAGGATAAAGTTTGAGTTACAAGTTTAGCAAAACATCTGAGAAGTTGCAAAATTGTTCTACAACTTATACTTCTCGAATACCCCACATTAGATTGGAGTATTCAAAAGACAAAATCAAACCCTGTTTGACATGGTAAGATTAATAAAATTGCCATTATATGTTTGTAGTTTATACATTAAGGACAACCGCTTTTCCACTGAAAAGAGCACCATCATGATCCGCTGAAATTGACAACATATAAGATATGGTTTGGGTAGTGACCCGAATTGTCACTTTCTTAAGTTTTGGTATGCATAGCATGTGTAAAATGTTTACAACCAAAATAGGATAAATATATGTTTATAAGGTTATCCCAAATAAAACATTGGGTATTTCTCCTATCACCGAACCAAAAGACAAATGTTGTTTGTCAGAAAGGGTTGATTTCTCGAGAAAGTAGTTCTTGCGAAACAAGTGAGTGGGAGCACAGTACAAACTCAACGAGGTTAGAGAATCTTCGTTATCATGTCAAGAGTAGCGCAGCACTGGAAGTTGTTCCGGGGTTTACTATTTTGACTAAGTAGAAGACACTACAAATGTTGTAGATACTTCAAATTAGTTTGCGAACTGTACCAGTAAAGTCCAAAAACTTTGTACTTAGAACAACTTGTGGTTTAAGTATAAAGTGTTGTTTTGACAACAAAGGACCTGGACCTTATAAAGGAAGCAAATGATGGGCACTGACTTCGTAAAATTGACTATGAGTCATTATATCCGCCATAGTATCCTTGTATGAATATCAAGTATGTGACTTGGTAGTCCTTTCAATAGGAATGATGCCTAACGATAGCAAAAGGGTCTATATAGCGACAAAGACATGGATACTTATCGAAAAGTTGTTTTCGACGAAGTTCAAAGAGTTCACTACTACAAGATTTTGATCTTCCGTAGTGATGCTTAGTCTTTGCAGATAGTTCTAGCAAAGTTACATATTATGATATGGATGTTGAATAACAAAACCAATTCTCCTCTCGAGGAAGTTTGTTCAAGGATGTGTACTTGACACAGTCTGAGAGTTTTTGTAAAATTCAAAAGGTTGCTAGAAAGGCATGCGCACTTCAATGGTTGAAGTGAGCATAACGAAGTTGAAATCTTTACCTTAATGAAGTTATCAAAAGAGTTTGATTCCATCATGAATGATAAAGATGCTTGTAGAGTTACAAGAAATTAAGTGGGAGCGTTATGACATATTTCCAATACTTTATGTAGATGACATATGGTTGATTGGAAAATATGTATTTTAAATTAACACGGTTAAGATTTCATATTGATGAAAGGCTTAGAAGATATTGGGCATCGATATCTATAAAAGATGGATTGAAGCGCCTGATATGATTGAAGCCAAATTACATAGATGAAATATTGAAGTAAGTCAATATACAATTGATAAGAAGGAGTTCTTGTCACATGGAAAATAATTGAGCAAGATTCATGTGTTTTGACACATGATGAGCATCATTGAAATTGAGATTTCTAAGTCATGTTTCCATGCTATGTACACAACCAGATGAGTCCTATGCTATAAAATGTTATAGTAGGATAATTCATATGATGATTAGACAACAGTGGGAGAGATCCTTGTGTCATTTTAGAAATGCTAAGGATATGTTTTCCTATGTAGTAATGACAAAATATTAGTTGTAATATGTTACACTAATAGTCTTGTCATTTATTCAAGAAGTTTTATCTCAACTAAAATGTGTGATGAAGGGTAGCACAATAGGATGGAAGAAAGTTCCATGCTGGATTTGAAAGAGTTTCAAAATTGAAATATTGTGACAGATACTACAACAAAGGCTAAAGTATATCGTTGTGTTGACAACTGATTATAAGCGTATTTTGTGTCAAGTAGTTCTTTATTGAACTTGGTGAATTTCCAAGAATGCTGAAACTATGAAGCTACATTTTTACAATGTTAGTAACATCAGTTTAAGCTGAGGAATTAAGGTATCACCGGAACTTGGTGAGTTTCCAAGAATGCTAACACTATGAAGCTACATTTTCACAATGTTAGTGACATCAGTTTAAGCTGAGGAATTAAGTTTTCACCAATTGACCATATATATACAAAGCCATCTCATTAGAGAATGAGTGATGCGTGTAGACGCAAAGAACATGCAAATACAATAGGACCTGAACAGTTCAGATCTTTTTGATAATGTTTACCACATGCGAAGCATGGTAATAACACTGGTACGCCATATGTGTTGAAGTGCTTACAGACTAGATTATTGACTCTAGTGCAAGTGGGAGACTGAAGGGAATATGCCCGAGAGGCAATAATAAAATGGTTATTATCTTATTCCTTGTTTATGATGAATGTTTATTTCTCATGCTAGAATTGTATTAACCGGAAACGTTGATACATGTGTGCTTAATAAACAAATAATGGTTCCTAGTAAAGCCTCTCTTTTAACTAGCTCGTTGATTAATAGATGATCAAGGTTTCCTGATCATGAACATTGGATGTTATTAATAACGGGGTCATGTCATTAGAAGAATGATGTGATGAACATATACCCAAAGAGAATATAGCAATGCGATCAAGTCATTTAGTTTACATTGTTATATCAAACACACGAAGTAACTTATTCCTTATACCATGAGATCATGTCAATCACTGATACCGGAAGAGTGCTTTGATGGCATCAAACGTCACACCGTAACAGGGTGACTATAAAGGTGTCATTGAGTATTCGGAAAGTATTAGTTGAGGATCATGGATCAAGAGTGGGATTTGTCCATCCAAATGACGGAGAGATATACTCTGGGCCCTCTCGGTGATATCACATCGAAACCGCTTGCAAGCACGTGATATGATCACAAGGATGTTATATCACGGGAACGAGAAAAGAGTACTTGTCGGTAACGAGATTGAACAAGGTATGGTTGATACCAATGATCGAATCTCGGACAAGTAAAATATCGCGAGACAAAGGGAATAGTTCACGGCGTTGTTGGTTCACACGATCACGAGAGTCATCGTTGAATATATAGGAGTCATCACGGATCTCCAGATCCCGCTGTTGATTATTGATCGGAGAGGAGTCTCGATCATGTCTATCTTATTCGCGAACCGTAGGGTGACACACTTAAGGTTCGATGACGCATTTGAGAGGATACGGAATATCGAAGAATATTTTGGACAGCACCGAAATTGTTTCGGGGAAAATTGAAATAGTTCAAGGGGTTTTTCGTCGAATGGTTGTTAATAGAATTAACAAATGATTCGAGGTGCTATATGCAAAAGTTTGTTAATAGAATTAACAAATGCTGAAATAAAGAAATAAAAAGGTTTTATTTATTTATTAAAAGAAAACCTTTGGATTTTCCAAGTGGGAAATTATGGGAGCATGAGTGGGTGTGAGTGGAGCTTCCACTCACATGAAGAGGGAAGAGGTGGGGGCACACCATGGCTGGCCGCACCCCCCTCTTGGGCTGCCTCCCCCTCCCCTATAAAAGGAGGGTGAGAGCTCCTCTTCTCCACACACTTGGCCACTTCCCTTTCCCTCCACCCGCTGCTCCATTTCATGGTCTCCGGCTTGGCGAAGCCCTGACCGTGGGATTCTTCACCACCACCACGTCGTCGTGCTGCTGGAGTTCCGAGGGATCCTCTACTTCCGCGCCCCGCTGGAACGAGGGAACGGAGGTCGTCATCAACCGTACGTGTGACCGATCACGGATGCACCGCCGGATTGCGGTGCCATCTTCTCGCTATCGGGATCGGTGTGAGTACGACTACGCCAACAACGAGATTTGATCTCGTACCACTTTGAGTCTTCGAGGGTATGTGTTCTCCTTAACCCTCTTGTTGCCCGTTGCACTTCGTCTCCTAGATTAGATCTTGGCCTTTCGGGTATCTCTTGCGTAGGAAAATTTTTGTTTTCTATGCTACGTTCCCCTTCAATGGATTACTTGGTGAAAGTACTGGCTAACAAGTACTCAGAACAACTTACACCTAACTAATGTTAACTTGACTAGTAATAGTCTTATTGACACAATAATTTGAACCATCATTAATTCAACTGTGTGAGTTATCCTCGGATTGCTTCTTTGGATAAGGGGCGAGATCCAGGATGGGTTTGTTTGGAGTTAGTTGTTAGTTGGTTACGATACGCTATCTTATCTCCTTTCTGTTAGCCGGAACTGGTAGTAACTCTGTAGTTGGTTAGCGCAGCCAGTTGCGGCATCTTTTATATCCCCTTCCTTTTCGTTGAACCCAAAGCATCTGTGCTTGATGTTGACGGGTTACACTTTGGTGAATTGTGAGTCTTGCTTGCCAGTACGTTTATGTACTGACCCCTTTGGGGCTGTGGTTTCCGCAGACTACGTTTCCGAGGATCCCCATGGTGGCTACTACGTGGAGTATGACGAGACTGCTGACGAGTAGATAGCGGACCGGGCAGGATCCGAGACTTCGTGGATGGGCTCCGTCTTTTCGTTTCCGGCCTCTTAGGCCTATTTGGATCTTGTCTGTACTCAGACATTTTGGATGCTTCCGCTGTGTTGTAATGATGATATGTTGGGACATGTGTCCTCTGGATGATTGTATTTGCTATCTCTGCTCTAGTGAGAGCCATTTGCAACTTATTTCCATCTTTTGTGTCGTAGAGATCTGTTGTGATATCACTTGTTCCAATGCCGTTGACGTACCATGTGTGTATGTTTTGAAGTACGTCAATGGAAGTATCTGGATTTCTATGGGATGGTTTGCGCAGACGATGAATAGTGAGAGAATGGTTGTCACACGTTTACGTGTTGGCCTGCTCATATTGAGATGCGGGTGCCGGTATGCCCCGTAAGCCATTTATCTACTGTTTAACGGACTGTGAGTATCCCCTAGAAGTCCGGGTGCGACAAATGGTATCAGAGCCTGTCTGCCTGTAGGATCCCTTTTTACTGGTCGCAGTTGAGTCTAGAAACTATTTTGTAGCTATATAGGAAAAATGAAACGTGAGAGTAGGAATTCTGTTCTTTTTCTTCTTTCCCCACCCACCCTCCCTTTTCTGGTAAGGAAGTGCAACGTTGTTTTTCCCTTCTCATCTAAACTTTCAAGTTAGGATTTCACGTATCCTGGTTTCTCTAGGATGGTTATATCTACTAGACCATAGGAATGGAGGTGGTTGTGACATGATTTATCATGTTGCCTACTCACGATTGAGAACGGAGGTGTGTAAGCCCCGGAAGCAAATCCTCTATTCCTTAAGCAGTAGATATTGATCCTTTAGAAGCCCGAATGGGTTTTCCGTAGTACCTCAGGAGTGTTTTGATCTCGTTTGCCCGATGTTGCTTCGATATCCTGTTTTTCTCAACATCCTTTTCGTCCGTTGAAACCTTGTTGTTGCTTCCCAATTCAGTTCTGCTACCGGCGTCTAATCAATAACTATGTTACACCCTTCTGGCCAGATAATCTATTCTACAAATGAATCAAGTTCTATTCAGCTATACACCCTCAATACAAAAACTCTACCTTTACTTGAAAATGTTCCGGTGGTTTCCAAATTCCCTGACATCTTTCCAGAAGAGTTGCCAGGTATGCCTGTCATCTTGAACTTCCAGAAAAACTATCCAATGTGCACGATGTGTTTCACGTGTCACAGCTCAAGAGGATCTTCGCAAGAAGTATCCGGACCTTTTCTTTTCTCAGTAGGAATCTCGGGGCGCGATTCCTTCAAGGGGAGCGTTTTGTAACATCCCAAGTATGAAAAACAGCCATTAGAATGTTTGCTCTCTGTTATTTTATGTTTTGCATCATGACATCATGTTCATTGCATTTGTTTTGCTTGTTGTCCATTTGTTTTCCTCTGTTTTGCTTTGTTTTCCAACTGTTTTCCTTTGTTTTTTATTTGAATTTCAAACCAAAATTCAAACCTTTTGTTTCATACTTGTGATGTTACAATTTCCAAAATGATATTTCAAATCAAAACAATCATTTGTTTCCATTAAAGTGGTGATTTCAAAACTGTTGATTTATTTCTAATCAAAATTTCACTTAATACCAAACCCTTTTCAAATTCAATTAATTTCCCAAACAACACCCCTTTTGAACTTTATGAAAATTGCAAAACAAATCAATCATTTGTTTCCATTAAACTAAGGTTCAAACTAATTGAATTATTGCTTTCAATAATTCACTTAATATTCCAAATTCATTCAAATTGCATTCAAATTCAAGTACATTTTCCAAACAGCAACCACTTGAAATTAATGAAACAAAACACTCCAATTAATTTGTTCCAATAAACTTGAGGGACCAAGAACTAATTAAATGTTACTTTTAATAAATCACTTAATCACCAATTCATTCAAATTCCAACCAAACTGCAAACAACAAAATGTTTTGAAATACTTTGAAAACAAAAGTGGCACTAAATTGATGTTACAAAAAATAAGCACTACACAATTGTTTTCCTATTTTTTCTACTCCTAAAAAACCTCCCTTTCTCCCTCATTCCAAATCTGCAAAAAAAAATAAAGGAAGAAGAAAAAATAAAAAGAAACAGCAGGGAGAGAGGGGCAACCAGGCCCAGCCCAACTCTCCCAGGCCTGGTACCCCTTCGACCCACCCCACTCTGTCTTCCACCTTCGTACGCCGATCATCCACCATAGCCACGTTGCAGGGAGGAGCAGGCAACGGCTGCGAGTCCTCCTCCCCCCTATAACTCGAGCCTAAACCTAGGGTTCCCCTCTGCCCTCTCCTTCTCCCTCCTTCTCTCTCCCCCGCCGTTCTCTCCCTTCTCCCTCTCTCTTCCCTCTGCCCTCCCTCTGTAACTGAACCTGCACCACCGAAATCTCCTCCGTTTCCTCTGGCGATCGCCGCCGGGAGCATCTCCCTCCGGCCATGGAGATGGCGGGAATGGGTTCCCCCCACCGCGGGCTTCCTCCTCCACCCCTCGGCTTGGACCGGGAGTGCTCGAGCCGCCGCCGCCGTCCAAGGTTCACCGCCGATCGCCACCTCTGCTCCGCCCCGACTTCTCCTCGTCGCTGTCCATCGAGGGACTCGAGGTGAGCTCCCTCTCGCTCCCCTCCCCTCCTCCCTCTCATGCCCCGCACACCCGCAGCACCACGCACACGGCGCGGCCACCGCAGCAGGCCGGCGAGCCGAGCGCCACCGGGATCGCTGCCCTTTTTTTCTGTCCGCGTGCAGTTTCAGGTTCAGCAAAGACACAGCGATCCATCTTTCAGTTTCAGAAAAATCCCGCGAACCTGCACCTCATACCCCCTCGCCACCCCTTCCTGACAAGAAACAGAACAATACCGCAGTGGCAGTGACCCTTGTGCGCACGCCCAGGTGCTGGGTTCGATCCCCCAAAGCCACCCCTTTTATTTTCTGTTTTTCCTTTTTCTGCCCGAATTTCAGAAACCCAGATCTGCCCCTTTAATTCTAAAATCCATATAAAATTGAATTTTGCTCCAAATTGAATGATTCAAATTCCTGTGGATTCAAAATCTTGTGCCCTTTCCATTAGTAACCAAATTGCAACATGTTTCTGTAAAACTTTTTGCACTAAATAATTAATTACTGAAAATGCCATAAAAATTGGAAACTTTGGATTTTCATAATTTGAGTTTGGTTCATCCAATTTAAGCAAACTTGGGCTCTAAAAGTTTGTCTTAACAAACTCTACACATTGGTATTTTATTTGGTCACAATTGAATTAATTTTGAGCATGTTTCCCTCTGTTTACTAAAAATGGCAGAATAAGAATGATTATGAAAAATTGCATAATAAATTCAATAATCACCCAAAAATTATGTTGATAGCTCTAAATGTTCATTGAAACATTTGCTACATGTTTTCAACCTTTTCAATGCAATTTGTTTACTGTTTTGAATTTTTTAAATTGGTGCAATATTTGAAAACTTGTTAAATTCACTTAAACTTGCAAAATTCATAACTTGGGCATAAAAATTCCAAATTCAACAAACGAAATATGTTTTCCATTCAATTTTTCATGTACTTTCCAAATATCAACTTTGTTTGCTGTTTTGAATAATTTAAATTGCTGAAAACAACTGTTTCTTAATTATTGCATTTAAAATTGCCAAAATAATAACTTGCTCATTTTAAATCCAATTTCAACAAATGAAATATGTTTTCCATGCAAAATTAAACCACCTTTCCAAATATAAAATTTGTTTCATGTTTTGAATAATTAAAATTGGTTAAATGATTTAAACCTTGTTTAAATCATTTAATATTGTTAAAATCATAACTTGGTCAAATTAATTTATTTTTGAAACTATAAAATATGTTTTCCAACCATAAAAGTATAAGCTTTTCAATTATGAATCTCACTTAATGTTTTGCACAAATAAAAATTCAAACAAGTTCATGTTTGAATTAAATTCATTTAATTCTTGCTTGAACTTGTTTAATTCATAAATAATTTATTTGAAATCCTTTTTCAACAAGTGAAACATGTATTCCACCCAAAACTTTGTGTTCTTTTCAAATATGAACTCTGTTATCTATTTTGAACAATTTAAATTGGTGAAAACAACAAATGCTTGTGTAACACCTTTAAGAAACCAACATTTCATAACTTAATAAATAAAATTCCAAACTTGGTAAACCTTATTTTAAATTGTTTCTATTGTTGTTATTTTTTTCTGTTTTCCTCATCCATGCATCATGCTAATACACTTACACATGATGATTAGTTGTAAAACAATTATTCCAACCTTAACTCATGGACCTTTCCATATGCAATCCAATTGCATGTGGGTCCATTTAATCATGTTATGTTATCTTGTCAACTAGTTTATTTTGATGCATCAATTAAATGGTCATGCATCATCCCATGTTTGTGCACTATGCCATGATATTGATTGTTTGTCTCTCTGCGTTGTTTGTTTGCTTCTTCTCGGATAAACGACGACGTTGAGACCGACAATACTTACGACACCCCTTCTAAGGATTTAGCTCAGTACCAGGCTGCTGAGTTTGCAGGCAAGTATTCACTCACATGAACCATTGTGTTCCTTTCAACATTGGATACCGGTACTTTCCGTTGTCTATTCTGCTAGCCCTATGAATCGTTGCTTCTGTTACGAACCTATCACATGTATCCTTTAACCCTGATATTGCCTCACCTCCACTCCCATAATCCCGTTGTTTGAGCCCGTGTCTTACTAGCATGCTTAGGGTTGTTTTTGCTCGAGTCTGCTGTCCGTTACTTTATGTTATCATATTCTATTGTTCTGGGGCTCGATGTTAAACAATCAACCTGTTAATGTTTGAGGTAATAATAATTTGCTGATAAGGCACCGGCAGGAGGCCCGGCGTGGTTTTGAGGCCAGCTAGTGTCGACCCTAATTAGGAAAAGGGTCTTGTCTACTGATCCATGATGAGCGCACTAACCGCATGTGGAAGCGTGTATGGGCGCCCCCCTCAATTTGATTCGATTCGCATCTCGTCCAAATCGCCTCATTTAGTTCGAGTTTTCCATTTGCCGCATGCATATGCAGGTGCGAACCCTTGGCGCCAGGGTGGAACTTTTGTAGTCGGCATTTAGGGAGACACGTTCTTAGAGTGCTATGAGGGTCCCCTTTTCTTCGTGGGGTTTGATTAGCCGTGCGCTCACTGCACGGGGTTCTTTGGGCTTGATGCGAAGAAGAGTTGGATTGTGTTGAGTGCCCCGCTTGGTGGAAAGGCCATTCCATCTGGCGGGTTAATCTTACGTGTACGGCCAAATTGGTGCATCCCTGCAGGGTTAAATCTTCTCGAGAAGTCGTGTTTTCCGCGGTTATGGATTATTTGGTGAAAGTACTGGCTAACAAGTACTCAGAACAAATTACACCTAACTAATGTTAACTTGACTAGTAATAGTCTTATTGACACAATAATTTGAATCATCATTAATTCAACTGTGTGAGTTATCCTCGGATTGCTTCTTTGGATAAGGGGCGAGATCCAGGATGGGTTTGTTTGGAGTTAGTTGTTAGTTGGTTACGATACGCTATCTTATCTCCTTTCTGTTAGCCGGAAGTGGTAGTAACTCTGTAGTTGGTTAGCGCAGCCAGTTGCAGCATCTTTTATATCCCCTTCCTTTTCGTTGAACCCAAAGCATCTGTGCTTGATGTTGACGGGTTACACTTTGGTGAATTGTGAGTCTTGCTTGCCAGTACGTTTATGTACTGACCCCTTTGGGGCTGTGGTTTCCGCAGACTACGTTTCCGAGGATCCCCATGGTGGCTACTACGTGGAGTATGACGAGACTGCTGACGAGTAGATAGCGGACCGGGCAGGATCCGAGACTTCATGGATGGGCTCCGTCTTTTCGTTTCCGGCCTCTTAGGCCTATTTGGATCTTGTCTGTACTCAGACATTTTGGATGCTTCCGCTGTGTTGTAATGATGATATGTTGGGACATGTGTCCTTTGGATGATTGTATTTGCTATCTCTGCTCTAGTGAGAGCCATTTGCAACTTATTTCCATCTTTTGTGTCGTAGAGATCTGTTGTGATATCACTTGTTCCAATGCCGTTGACGTACCATGTGTGTATGTTTTGAAGTACGTCAATGGAAGTATCTGGATTTCTATGGGATGGTTTGCGCAGACGATGAATAGTGAGAGAATGGTTGTCACACGTTTACGTGTTGGCCTGCTCATATTGAGATGCGGGTGCCGGTATGCCCCGTAAGCCATTTATCTACTGTTTAACGGACTGTGAGTATCCCCTAGAAGTCCGGGTGCGACGGGGGTTTAGGTTTCCGTCAATCCGGCAACCCCACAATTAGTAGACAAATACACAATGCATCCTCCTAGGCCCATAAAGGTGAAGTGTCATGAGTCTACGTTCACATGACACAACTAGAAGAATAACACCACAACTTACATATCAAACCACTAGATATTACTTCAACATAATTTCACTACTAACATCTTGTCTTCTCACATGTCCTAAAGAACTATACGAACTACTCACAAGACATCATATGGATCATAATCCGAGGTGATATAATGATGAATAACAATCTGGTCATAAAGTGCAAACACTGATAAATCTCGCAAGCATCAACTACTAACAAGTAATCCACACCTGGAGAGAGATCTAGCGAAGAACAACGATATAGAACCCTAATTGTTACAGCGGGATGAAGATGGACGGTGAGGGTAATGGTGCTGGTGGTGAGCATGATGACGATGACGATCTTGATGATGCCCGGAGCAATGACTGTGACGATGGCGATCATTTTCCCTCTCCAGGGAGGAATATCCCTGACAGATTTCTCCCTGCCGGAGAGATTTTCTCTCTCTGTTGTTTTCCGCCCCGAGGAGGCGGCGGAATATTTCCTCGATGGTTCTGTAGGTATTAGGGTTCGCTAGGGTTGAAGTATGTGAAAGGAGGCGACCAGAGGTGGGCCAGGGTGGCCACACCACCCCCAGGTGCGACCAAGGGGGGCGCCGCCTGATGGTGTGGGCCCCTGGTGCCCCCCTCCGGGTCTCCTCGTGGCTAACTCCCTCTTCTGGACTTCTAAGACTTCCCCGATGCCCCCTTCTTCTTCTGATCTTCTGAAATAGGGTATCTTGACGGTGCCTTTTCCATCAGATTTCTGGTCCCGGTGTTTATTCTCCAATAATTATGAAACATGCAAAATAAGATGAAATAACATAAGTAATGCATCATAATATGAAATATATCGATGAATAACATAAAATTACAATATAAAATAGTGATGCAAAATGGAAGTATCAATGACGATGGCGACGATCTCCCTCGAATCCCGTCCCGGCAGGGTGCTAGAACAGGAACTTCTGTCTCCCGAACTAGAGTTTCGTGTGGTAGGGGAGCTGTGAATCGTATTTGGACAAATCCTTCTCGGGTTCTCTGTTTCGGGGACGAAGTGATCTATCTGTCAAAGGGGAGCCCTGGGAGTGGCCCCAGGCGACGAGGTGACCACCAGACGTGGCCTAGGGGGCCGCGCCTGGCACCCCATGTGGCCCCAGAGCCCACCTCCAGCAGCCCTTCTAGCTCCAGAAATCTTCCGGTGAAAAATATTTTTCTTGAATTTTCCGAAAAGGATGATTGCTGCATAAAAATATATACCAAGGGTAATTCTGCTAAAAACAGCATTAGTCCGTGTTAGTTTGATCCAAATCATGCAAACTAGAGCACAAAAAATAAGAAAAGTGTTTGAAAAATTAGATACGTTTGGGACGTATCGCCAGCGCAATGGAAACCGCTCGCTGGCACGCCGCAATAGGCAGACAAATCCCATTCTGGCTGCTACCACCGGTGCGGCGAGCCAATGGTTGGTGTCTGGTGAACGAGGAGCGGCGATCCGTGAGGGGCAGGGTCGTACCGTGCCACTGCGAGGTGGCCCGATGATCCGCGACTTCGGGCCGCGATGCTCCCCACCACGCGGCCACCTCTTTCTCCTCCGACGCTGCCCTAAGCCGCATCCGCAGGTGGAAGAGGAGCCGCATGAGGTGGTCCGGCACGCTACCATGTGCCATCGCCGTTGCGACAAGCACGACGGCGACTCCCTCGGCTTCATGGCGTTCATTGTCGAATCAGTCACCAAATCGGGAGGGATCACCTCGGCTTCATGGCGGCACTGGCGAACTTGGCGGAGATTGCGCCTCCTCCTCGTCTGGCGCCTCCACCTTTCGTGTGGTGCGTCCTCATCCACCATCGTCCTCCTCGACGACGATAACATCGACTCGGACGAGTTCGAGGCCGAGGGGTAGGATTAGGGTAGGGCATCCCGGTTCAATTCCGTTAAAAAATATTGTATAATATCAACAAATTTTGAATAATTTTTTTATCTTTTGGTTTAAATTCGATCAAATTGTTTCTAAATTTGATTTGGGGTGCGGGTGCTAGAGTAGACACCCACATTGTGCCGGGTATGTGTCTGATACCCCTACAAAACGGATATGATCTACTAAACCTTTAATACCGGTGGTGAGCGAGGCTTATGAGGGTGTCTACCGTCTTGTGACTATGCCATGTCGGCCCTCGCAGCTCATGGAGTAAGAAACCTCACACTCAAAAGTATATAAAAAAAACCAGGCCCTCATGGTAGTGTTTTCCTCCCTCGATTTCATACGACCTATGGTTTCCGGCCGGCCGCTGCCGCCCAATCCAGAGTGTCTCCGCTCAATGCAAGAACGAATGGAAAATGGCGTGGCGAACCGCGGTAGTCCGTTTAGTTGGGAGTGACAGACACATATTGGGGGTGCTGGTGGAGATGCTCCCAAGTGGGTTGATGTGCCTTGCATAAATATCTGAAAAAATCATAATCATTGCGTTCTCCGTCTGACGGTCTACGGCACTCTAGTTCGTCGGCTTGTACGAGCGCACCTAAATAGATGACCCCCACACAACACAAGTAGCTCCTTTGTTAATCCATAAACCAACACATGTAGCTACCTAGTCGGTTGACACTAGAATTCGTTTCTTCCGCAAGATGACACTAATTTTTTATCTGGCTGTTGAATCTGCCCACACTTTGGCCTATTTAAACAAGCCCTGTTGTATGCGGAGAAAGGGAACCAGCAGCAACTGGGAAAAGCAAAAGACAGGGGGCAAGACGAAGAAAACATAAACAAAGATCTTCAGATGCATGAATGACACTAGTGGAGTGGAGACGGTTATGTGCGTTTGCAATAAGCTTCTTCTCTACTCGCCCCTTTTGCTTGGCCTACGCCGTTGATCCACCTATGTTTTCCTCACGTCCTTTCCTTTTTTCTCCCAATCAAATGAATGCAAGTCTCCTTTTGCACTGTCTGGTTCTTTCATTGGATTTCCTAGAATTCGCCCGGAAACTATAATGGCCTCGGCACTTCTCAGTTTTGTCTCGTCGATATCATGTGCTAGTGTTGTGTCTTTTAGCCTGGACGAACCAGCAATGTCCTAGGGGTGTTCTATCTCCCCGTGACGATGAACCAACGATGTGTAGTGGTATTGCATCAAAGGATAATTTAACAACCTCAATGCTCTAGGCAATTCATGTCTGTGAGTATTATTTCACCTTTTCTGTATTAGAAAAAAAAAACTTAATCAGCGTACCGTACACTACCTAGCACTGCCATAAATGGAATTCATTAATGCAGCAAGAGGTCCAGGCAGGATGCATACGACAATCAGGAAAGTGATGGAAAAACCTTCCAACTACCGAGCGGGGCCCACCGCATTGCATAGCTCCAAACTGGTACAGCGCCGCGCCGCCCGTCTCGTTTGGAGTCATGGCTCGTCCGCAAGCCAACAAACCGTTCAGAAGCTACAATCGAACTTGGGCGTCACTTGCGTGTTCGGCGCCTAATTTACGTGACATATATACACTACTTCGGGTGTCCGAAGCTAGTAGTAGTACAATGCTCCGAAAACTAAGTACAGAATCAGTTCAGGGATTATCAAGCAAGAAACGAAATTTGGTTCAAATTCATGCTGGTGAGGAGCGTGACGCAAAAAATACACTCGTGTTAAAAGAGGACAGCTAGCAAACATCCCAACTTATGCGATCACATATCCCCTAGCAGCACGAATCTCAAGGGTACTTAATGACGAACCGGCATGGCACAGTGGCCTCCTTTCTTTCCTAGCGATATTTTTCCTTTCAGAAAAGTTGTGGGTGTAAACGTATCGTCTGATCGGCTGGCCGTTTTCATAAGTGGAGTACGTCCATTCTTTTGATTTGGATATGTAAAGCGGCCTCCCGTGTAGTAGACTCTACCGCTCCTATACTAGTAGCCATATCATACGCGCTCCACATTCCTTTGGATACGGTTTGATCCAGACTTGGACAATCGTACACCTTTGCCTTACCATTTACAACATCTTGTACTCCTTTTATGCTAGAGAAATCTTTGAGAATCATTTTCTATTTACTGGAATACTATGATCTTCACTTGTCAAACTCCTGAGGGATCATCTCCCTCCGGGTGTGGATGTGGCGAAGAGGTTAGGCCTAGGGGATAGCTCCTGCCCCTCTGTGCACGGTCGGACCCATATTTTGTTTTTTTTGCCCTGCCGCTCGCTTTATGTGGAGCTTTCTAGCTGAGACTCTTGGGCCTGAGGGGCATGCCTAAACATCGGCGAGTTTTTTGATGTGCAGGCTAATTATACTGGTAGAAGGAGGCGCCTCTTCTGATTACTGTTTGCCACGATGGCCTTAACTTTATGGACTATTCGTAATAAAATGGTTATCGAGCGTGTCTTTCTGAGACGCGTCTCTGACTCTGTGTTTAAATTTCTGGCATTCTTGCAGCAGTGACGCCCTCTCTGTAGACAGCGGGTCAAGACGCAACTGGATGACATGATCGAGGACCTTCAGAGGGCGACTCGCCGACTTGTTGCACCGTCCAGCCGTTGAGCCTTACTCTTTGCAGGAGTTGTATCTTTGTTTTCGTTTTTTCGTACTCTCGTTGGGCCTAGTTGTGTTGTTGCCCTAGCATCTTTTTTCTGTTCTTTGCTACTTCGAACTTGTACCATGTATCACTATGGATGGTTACTTTATTTATAAAGCGGGGTGAAAAGTATGTTTGGAGGAATATTACGATCAATTCTTGCGACCGCTTTATTTGTTCATTTTACTTTTTTTTTCAGATTCACGCAACTCTCGCCGGCGGATGGAGGTTAGTGTTGAAGCGGTGTTAGTTGACATCGACATACACTGTTTCAAGCTACGAGATTTATAGCCCAACAAATATTTTGTTTGACAGTTACTTTTTTTTTACTTTTCGTTAAAAAAAAGCCAATCTAGTCTGATCTATAAAAAAAAACCACGCCAAAAACCATAGAAAGTGGCCCAAAGAAAAAACAATCAAGCATGGTCTTAGAAACGATGACAAACTGATATGGGGTGGGCCAATCTTCTCAATGAGATTCTCTCTTTTTTTGTGGATTTTCTGGATTTTGTGATAACTAGTGCTATACTTAGACCTCTCACTTGTATGACCCCTATTCTCAGATACAATAACAATCAAGCTCTTTGGATATTCTCAACTACACACTCTTGCACAAGTAATCAAAGATCACAAATGGTCCTGTATCCCCCTATTTCCAATGGAGTAACAAGATATCACGCAACTTTGCAATGGTAAACTTCAAGATGAATGTTTAGTAACAATACAATCTAGAGGCTAGGGTTTTCTTTAATTTAAACTGGATCTAATCTATTCCACACGCAGGTGGTAGATTTATATGAGGGAGGGCGTGTTTCCCACGAAATTGACCTATTCCTACTCGTTTGGACTCAACCAACTCGGATACAAGCTGACCCAACATGGGTGCAACCAATTGGACTCTATTTGAAAACTGGCAGAAAACTATTCATGGATTGTTTCGGTCACCACAGCTAGTACGAGTCAAATTTGTTGATGAGGCCGGATCCATGGGAAATCTCTTCAAATTTTCTAATCGGATTGTGCTCGTTTTCTTTATTTGGAGCCCGTATGAAGAATCCATGACTATTTCAAATTCGGGACTTCTGCCAGTCCGAACTGAAACATTATTTCCTTGTTGTTGTTTTCCACGGCTGCAACTTTGTTTTACACGCCTCCTTCTTTTGCTCCTTTCTTACTCTTCTCCACCCATGTTTGTGTTATTAATAAACCTAATCATACATAAATTCATAGATTTAGGTAGTATAACATTCTCATAAACACAAACATTATTTATTATTAGAAAAGAATTCACCTTATAATAAACATCAGTGAGGCTCAATATTTCCTTCCAACTCAAGCATGTACATTCACCATAGACCCCTATTATATCCTAATAACAAACCAACGCCATGCCAACTCACCCTCAACCCCCCCCCCCCCCGCCCCAAATCCGGAGCTGCCCCAACTTTCATTGCCCGCACGAGAGTCACCACACCGTATAACCAAGACACCGTGTAGCCCTTGCTACATAGGACAATCGTTACTTACCCAAGTGGTCCGGAGCACAAAGGTGGTCCACCAGGATCGGGTTGCTTCCAATGAATTGGTGACTGGCTGAAGCCTAGTGTTCAGCATCATTTTGTAGTACAAGACAGGTTAATATTACCAACCCGTAATTACAGGGAAATGACTTCGACTCAGATCAGATCTTTTTTACATGTGAACCGACTTCACCTTTTGTAACCCTACACCCAACTAAGTATATAAGGTGGGTTAGGGGCTATACGGTGATACATCTAAAACATATCTATAAATTTTTATTGTATAATGTTTGTTTTATGCCACTGCTACATGGTTTTACTATGGTTTCATAGCATTTATTGTACTAACCTATTAATCGAGTGCCTAGTGCCAATTTCTGTTTATTTTTTCTGTGCATTGCGGAAAAGGCCCAAAAATTTAAGTGTTCGGCAAATTCTCAAGAAAATACAGAAACTATAATTCATTGGAAAACTTCCGGTGCCAGAAGGGCACCTCACGGGTGTGAGAACCCTCAGTTCTGAGAGTCGAAGGGGGTAGTTTTAAGCTTTGCATCTCATGCATTTGGAGTTCTTGAGATTTCTTTTGTGCTTTGTGCAAAGTGAGACGAAGATATCACTTCTCGACTTGTCGAAGGATCGGGGAACCGTCAGCAGAATTTTAGTCGAGAGGGGGTAGATTTCAACTTTCTTTTAGGAGTTGTTTGAATTTGACCCTAATCCTACCTTATAAGTTCACTTCTTTTCTTATTTGTTCTAAACCAACACTTGAGTTTCTAAGAATTCGAAATTTTGAATTCAAATTTGATTCTCATAAAGATCATTCTTCACAAACTCTATATAATTCAAATAGAGAACTGAAAAATTACACAAGGAACAAATTGAAAAGGAATTCCAACTTTGATTTTACTTCATTTCTGATATTATGATACAGAAGGGTATTATAATGATATAAAAAATTACAAAAATACTTAGAAAATTCTTATCTGAACCTATTTTTATATCTTCAAGACTTGGAGTTGAGCTTCTAAACCTACACGCAAGCAAAGTAAAGTGGTTTGTTAGGATTAGAATGTTGCCAACACCCGTGGCATTTTGATTTTGGATTGCTTTTGGACCTGATCAACATTAGGTTGATCAAGTCTAAAGCTATGGTTTCAAAGAGATATCAAGAAACAAGCATAAGTGCAAACTAGAAAACACATGGAAATTGTAGAGAAGAATCGAAGTACCAATAGGGCACTGAGAAAGAAGTAGAAGGTAGAATGCAAGTGCATTGCCAAGTATGAGAACCCAGGAGCTAAACATTTCAAGATTCAACAAGTTCCATAGTAAGACAAATTAGAAACATCACAAAAAGGTTAAGTATGAGATCAACACCAGCACCAAGGCGCCAAATGAGCTACACTGATGTATTCATGGATATCTAGCTCTGGAAAACACAAGATGACAAGTGATACGTCTCAAACGTATCTATAATTTTTGATGCGTCATGCTTGTTTTCTACCAATTGCCACATGTTTTATTTACACTTCATAGCATTTTTATGCATTTTCTGGGACTAACCTATTAACAAGATGCCATAGTGCCAGATCCCGTTTTCTGCTATTTTTGTATTTCAGAAAAATTATTCTGGAAATATTCTCGGAATTGGACGAAACGCAAGCCCAGGGTCCTATTTTTCTGTCACGCACACGAAGTCTGAAGGAGACACGAAGTGGGTCGAGGAGGCAGCCACACCATGTGGTGGCGCGAGCTCCCCCTGGTCGCGCCACCACATGGTGTGGGCCCCTCGGGCGCCCATCGACCTTTCGCCTATATATTGCCCCCGATGCGAAAACCCTAGAGGATCAGCCTCCATCCACGGAAAGTTCTGCAGCTCCACCGCCATCAATGACAAGTTTCGGGGGATAGAAATCTATGTTCCAACACCCTGCCGGGACGGGAATTGCACGTGGAGCCATCTCCATCGACTCCACCGCCATCTTCATCGTCGTTGCTGACTCCCATGATGAGGAGGGAGTAGTTCTCCCCCGAGGTTGAGGGCTCTACTAGTAGCTATGTGGTTTATCTCTCTCTCCCATGGTGTGATCTTTATATGATCGTGAGCTTTGTAATCTAGTTGAATAAGTATATGTTACTCTTCATCTATTATGCTACTCAAGTGGATTTATTAATGTGACCTTCGGAGACAACTTTGTCCCACGGTGTGAAGGTGACAGTGTGCACGCCGTGTGTGGCTCTTAGGCTAAAGATTACAGGAATACTTATCATGAGTTATTATTTGATTTGGATGTCTCTATGAAATTGTGGTATTTTCCTGGAACCATCTAGGACGCGCAAGGTAACAGTGTGGGGTTACCTAGATGGGGAATGAGACTTTAAGGTGTGCTTTTGCAGCCCTACGCGGTGAATTGGTGTTCGTTATCCAACCGGAGAGTAGTTCAGTGTAGCATAGTGAAGAGAATATATTTATGTATTCAATTATAATATCATTGTTGAGAGTGTCCACTAGTGAAAGTATGATTCCTAGAATGTCGGATATACACTGAATATGGGTATATCCGACATTGTCCTAAGAGACGGATTACTAGGGTGGCCTGTTGGTAATGGATCACAGTCCATTAGGCGGCCCAGTAAGCTGAGGCGCAGAAGCAGGATTCTAGAAGAACCTGGACCACGGCCCAAAGTGGTTGCGTCTTGCAGTAAAAGACGGATTCCTTCCTTTCCAAGTTAGATACTTTCCGTAGTCTTCTAGGTTTCCTTTCTGTAAGCCCTAACCCGGTTATCTATATAAATCCGGACGGGAGAGAAGAAAAGAGAGAGAATTAGCTAGAAGCCAAATCGCCGGGAAGTTGATCCTCGCCGAGTTAGCGAAACCCTACTCACATTGTACATTGTATACTTCAGGCTTCAGCCCTGATTTTGTGATATTGCAGGAGTAGGAAAGCCGCCTAGTTGCGACGTACCGAACGTGTGTAAATTTGGTGTTCCTGGTTGTTGTGCTACCACGTTCCCCCACGTCTCTACCCGTAGGCTCATGGCACCCCAGTCTATGAACTCTACTATGATGTCTCGACAGTTGGCGCCCACTGTGGGGCTGACGACGTTAGGCGTTAAGTTTCGATCGGGGATACTTGGCGGAATCGGCAGTACCATAACTGTTTGAAGCTTGGAATTCGACAACGACGTCGGGCGCTTCCTCGACAATGGATCGTACATGCTAGCATGGAATCATTTGGTAAGTGCCTGCGTTTTACCGATTGGATCTGCAAATATCTTTATCGGATTAACTACAGAAGCAATGAGATTTTGTGGTGGAAGTAAATTTATCCCACCCGCCCTATACCTAGTTGAAGAAAACTATGATACCGGATTTTGCTCAGATCGCCAAAACCCTGAATTCGTTGCCTCTTCAAAGATGTCTGCAATCAGATCTCAATTCATTGGTATGGTGCAATCCGAGGTCGCTGAAAACACGGAAGTAAGTAATCCCGTGGAAGAAGCAGAAAACAATAATCCCATAGAACCACCAGTGGAAGATCCAACGCCCGCCAACGAAACGGTGAACTCGGAAGCCGACTCCGTACTAACTGCCATAGAGGCAAGATTGGAGTCGGAACCTGAATCTGAAGACATAGATTCGGAAGATGAAGATGAAGACGCTTTCGAGAAAAAGGTTAAATCCATGCAGGGGGCTTCCATGAAGTGCTTATGGCAAAACCGACCGATAACTCGGATGCCGAAGACGATGAAGATCCCAAAACACCTCCACCAGATGAGGAAAGAGAGGATGGTGAAACCAGCCCTATTTACCCCGATGTCAAGGAATTGACAGAGGAAGAACCTGGTAAAAATCTCCCTCTTCCAAGAAGAAAAAGAAGACTGCCAAGAAACTCCAGTACAAACTCCAGAGGAAAAAGCTAGCAGATAATGCCAGCCAAAACCTGGAAACCGGAGGTGCAAGCGGGGTCACACCTGTGGAGAAAAAAAAAAGAAATCCCTGTTCCTGAATTGTCGGAGCAGGACGAGATCAATCTGATCCAAACCCCGGTCGGACCATACGAGCCACCAGAAGTGCTGGAAGCCAGAAGGCAACCCATTATGCGGCAACAACAACTATTCCGATCGCAAGAAAGTATCCTCAAAGCCCAAGCTACTGTAAAAGCAAAGCAAGAGGAAATTGAAGAATTCGAAAGACGGAATATGTCCGGGATAAAACCCACGAGACTACCCGGAATCGCAATGCCGGATGTACTGCCAGCAAAGGAATGGTTCCAAAACCCTTCCTGGCAACGACACGTTGACGGCGTAAACGCTAAGGGCGAACGCATCTATAAGACCGCAGCTGAAAACGCGGAGGCCGCGTTCGCCATCCTTAATGATGATCTGTACTCCAAAGAAGAAAAGCTGCAAGGAGTGTATGCTTTCCTGGGTAAAGCGCTGGAACAGCAGCAGCGAGGTCAGGCAAGATCAGGGAAGTTGCATGACGACTCGGCCCTATGCAAAACAGCCACTTGCGCCACTGGGCCACCTGGACCCAGGGAACCTGGAGATTCAGGCGATTCTAAGGACAAAAAAGGAGACCCTAAAAAGGACAAGAAAATCCCGGACAATAGGGATGAAGCGTCCAGAACGGGATCCCATATGGCGAAAGGCGCAAATATACCCCGCGATCATAAAGACCGGGAGGAACAAAACCGGAAAGACGGAAAAATGATGCCGCCTCCGAGATGCCCTGCTGAAAAAGCCGGAAGACATGAAAATCCTCACAGACGTGAAAGGTCCCGTACTCCTCCTAGGAATAAAGAAAGGCCAAGGAGTATAACTCCGCCTCATTCCAAAGGACACGATAACGGACGAAACAGGGATAATCCCGGAAGAGCGCATTCGCGCAACAATGGGCCAGAAAGGAGCAGATCCCCCTCTGTCCATTCAGCCGGCAGATATTCCGCACACGCCGATAAGGCGGAAAGAGATGATCTATACTTTGGACCTAAGTGTTTTACTGACAGGATCCGAAGAATAACTCTACGTTCCGGCTTTGCCAAAGTTGGTCTAACTTACCAAAAGTATACCGGAAGTACAAATCCGGATACATGGCTTTCAGATTACTATACTGCCGTCCAGATCAACAAGGGAACAGACTTGGAAGCAGTAAAATTCCTCCCCCTAATGTTGATGGATGGAGCCAGAGATTGGATTAACGGGCTTCCGTCAAGAACATTGGATAGCTGGGATGATATGGCTAAAGTGTTCGCTCAACACTTCCAGGGTACGTACAAACGCCCTAAGAGCATCAACCAGCTAAATCGCTGCGTCCAATTTGAAAACGAGTCGTATGTCGACTTTATATCAAGATGGACAACAATGAAAAACAACTGCTCTGGAGTAAGTAATGTACAAGCAATGCATGCTTTCATCAATGTATTAAAACCTGGCCTCGTACCGTTCATGGTTGGTTCAAAGGAGCACAAAGATTTCGGATCTATGCTTACTACAGCCAATGAACATGCAGCAGCCAAAGGTGACATCAGAGCAAGAGGTGGAAATATTGATGCTTTGGTTCAGGCAAAAAGACGCCTCGTTCTGAAAAGAAGACCACTCAAGAAGCACAAACAAAACCCAAATAAGTAAATATAACCTTTGGAAAGGATAGTGCCGGCAAATGGAAAGGAAGAAGTACAGAACCTATCTCCTATTCTAAGGAAGAGTGGGAAAAAATTAAGTCGGAAAACTATGTCCACCATTCGCAATTTGGGAAACCAACCCATACAAATGCGCAGTGTTGCCTCAATAAGCACATGAAGGGCACTGCATGATCCAGGAATAAAGGAAATAACTCCAAGAGGAAATTCTCCAAGCAAAAGCGAGAAGCTGCAAAAGAAGACGGTGAATCGGACACTGATGAAAAAATCTAGGAACAACAGCGAAAAGGCAAACCAAAATTCCCGAGAGTCGATGGAGAATGCAATTTGACTTTCCTGGCAACTCCTTCAGCAAAACAGGCAAAGCGAACACTTCGAGAAATAAACGTGGTGGTCCCACCAACGCCCAAATTCTTGAAGTATTCCAATACGCCAATTACCTAGGATCAGTCAGATCATCCCGGAAATATCCCAGAACACGGCACACAAGCTCTAATTGTAAGTCCTATTCTTCAAAACACTAGGATAAAAAGAGTGCTGATGGATGGAGGATCCAGTATATATATTATGTACTTGGATACACTGAAGCATCTGCGAATCTCCGAGACCCGGCTCACAGATAGCAACATACGTTTCCACGGCATCGTTATTGGCAGGCAAGCACATTCCCTAGGAGAAATTTCCCTAGATGTAACCTTCGGATAAAGAGAACATTTCCGACAGGAAAAAATCTCATTCGAGGTGGTGCCGTTCGAAAGTGTATACCATGCAATACTCGGACGTCCAGCTTTCGCCAAATTCATGGCAAGATCATGTTATATTTATAACAAGCTGAAGATGTCAGGGCCAAAAGAGGAGTAATCACCATATCAGGAGACTTCAAACTGGCTAACGAGCTGGAAAAGGAAACGCCCTTTGTGCTGAAAAAGTAATAGCAAAGGAAGAACTAAAAGAGCTGGCAAAGGAAGTATCGCCGATGGAAATACCGGCAGGAAAAGAAAGCCGGAAGCCGACATATAGCTTCAAAGCTTCCGAGAATACAAGAAAGATCCGACAAAATTTGTCGTAGTGGGGACAGGGATGACCGACAAATAGGAAAGCGCGCTCGTCGAGTTCCTCCGTGAGAACTGGGATATTTTTGCCTGGTGTTCTGCGGACATGCCGGGAGTACCCAAGGAACTTGCTGAGCACCAATTGAAGGTAATTCCAGGTTCAAAACCCGTCAAACAAGGTCTCCGTCGTTTTGATGGTAGAAGACGGAAGGCTATAGACAAGGAAATTATCCGGCTTTTAGCAGCTGATTTTATCCGGGAGGTTATACATACTGACTGGTTTGCGAATCATATATTAGTCCCGAAGAAAGACAGTACTGTTCTTAGGATGTGTATAGATTACACCGGCTTGGACAAACTATGTCCAAAAGATAGGTTTGCATTACCGCGAATCGATCAAATAATAGATGCCACTGCTGGCTCTGAGCTTTTATGCTTTTTGGATGCTTATTCCGGGTACCATCAAATACGTATGGGGGAAGAGGATAAAATCAAAACTTCCTTCATAACCCCGTACGGAACATACTACGATATAACCATGCCTTTTGGCCTGAAGAACGCAGGTGCAACTTACGAGCGTTGCATGTAACGTTGTTTGCATAGTCAGATTGGCAAAAATGTTTACGTTTACGTGGATGACATTGCCGTCGTTTCCAAGAAAAAAGATACACTCCTCGAAGATCTACGAGAAACTTTTGAAAATTTGCGCACTTACAAAATGAAGTTGAATCCATTAATGTGCGTATTCGGGGTTCCTTCGGGAAATCTTCTGGGTTTTATCGTTTCCCACAGAGGAATAGAAGTAAACCCGGAAAAGATCAAGGCAATCTTGAACATCACAAAGCCTACGTGCTTAAAAGATGTACAAAGATTGACGGATTCTGCAGCCGCAGTCAGCAGGTTTGTAAGCCGGCTAGGAGACAAAGCTCTGACATTATATAAATTGTTGAAGAAATCCGAAAAATTTGAGTGGACAGAAGAGGCGGACAAATCATTAACCCAACTAAAAAAAGCTTGATGAAAGCACCAATTTTGGCATCGCCAAAAGACGAAGAAGCTATGTTGTTGTATCTTACAGCAACAAAAAGGTTATTAGCGTTGTGATAATTGTAGAAAGGCGGAAAGAAGAACAAAGTATACCGGATAAACATCCCGTATACTATGTTAGTGAAGTTTTCTCCGAGTCAAAGCAAATGTCGAGTAGCCAAATGGGGCATTGAGCTAGCCGCGTTTGACATTATGTACCAACCCCGGATGACAATTAAATCCTAGGTGTTGGCAGATTTTGTCGCTGATTGGACAGAAGCAATGGAGAACACACCAATGCCGGAGTCGGAATACTAGATCATGCACTTTGATGGATCGAAGATGAAAGAAGGCACTGGAGCTGGTGTAGTCCTAAAATCCCCAAAAGGTGACATCATGGAGTATGTATTGCAGATATACTTCAACGCTAGTAATAACGTGGCAGAATACGAAGCTTTGCTTCATGGATTGCATATTGCAAAAGAAATAGGCGTCAAACGCATACTATGCTATGGTGACTCAGATTTGGTACATCATCAGCTAAACCAAACATGGGACGCCAAAAGCCCCATCATGACCGAATATCGGAGAACGGTGGACGAGTTTGCAATTTTCTTCCTTAGATTTGAAGTACTTCACATCACAAGGGAAGAAAATTGGAATGCGGATGCAATAGCCCGCATGGGATCGAAAAGAGTGAGAACCCTACCACCTAGCGTGGTTGTCCAGCATTTGCACGAACCATCAATCAAAAGTAGAGATGTTGATTATCCTTTCGTTTCCGAGTCAATTGAAGTTCTGTTCATTAACCTGGATTGGACAATTCCATACTTAAACTTCTTAGTTGATCAGAAGTTCCCAGATGGAGCATACGAGGTCTTGCAAAGACAGATACATCGTTGATGCAAAGGATACACGGTAATTAATGGTTGCCTGTATAAGCGCAGCACTATCGGAATTTTTCAGCGATGTATTTCGCCAGCAGAAGGACGAGAAATCTTGCAAGAAATCCATGCACGAGATTGCGGACATCATTCTCAATCAAAAAAGCATAGTAAAAAAAACATTATGTGCAGGGTTTTTCTAGCCCACAGCTAAGACAAATGCCGAACACATAGTAAACACATGTGCCAGATGCCAGTATTACACCAAACAGACGAATATGCCAGCTCAAGCACTCAAAACTATCCCCATAACATGGCCGTTTGCGGTCTGGGGGCTAGATATGATGGGACCATTGAAAACTGCAAGAGGCGGACTTACACATCTACTCGTTGCAGTGGATAAGTACACCAAGTGGGTGGAGGCAAAACCCATCAAGAAACTTGACGGTATGACTGCCAGAAACTTCATCATTGACATAATCATGAGATATGGCATTCCACACAGTATAATCACTGACAACGGGACAAATTTCTCTATTGGAGAGTTGGCAAAATATTGCCGACAAACGGGAATACGCCTAGACCAAGCATCCATGTCTCACCCACAATCCAATGGGCAGGTTGAAAGAATGAATAACTCAATCCTGCAAGGAATACACCCAAGACTCGAATCTTCTCTTCATAGAGCAGCTGGAGAATGGGTAGAAGAATTAGCTTCCGTGCTTTGGAGTATTCGAACGACGCCAAATAGATCAACAGGGCAAACCCCGTTTTTCTTGGTTTATGGCGCAGAAGCAATGCTTCCAACGGACATGCTCCATGATAGGCCAAGAGTGCAGGCTTACGATGACTCGGATGCCGAATGTGCTTGACAGGATGGCGTCGATCTTTTAGAAGAAGAACGAGACCTTGTGCTTCAAAGATCCGCCATTTATCAGCAAGGATTGAGACACTACCATAGTCGGAAAATCAGGCATCGATCTTTCAAAGAAGGTGACCTAGTGCTAAGATTGGTGCAAGAAAGGAAGCACAAGTTAGCCCCAGTCTGGGAGGGACCATTTTTCATTAGCCAGGCTATGAAAAATGGATCTTATTATCTTGTAGATATTCGATACACGGAAGATGATCCCAAGCGTCTGAATCGCAAAAGAAAGAGAAAGATAGATGTTGAGCTAGGAGAGACAAAAAGGCCTTGGAGTATCCAGCAGTTACGTCCCTTTTACACTTAGTTCAATTTCTATGTAAACATCTTTGAGGTCATGAAATAAAGTTGTCGGAATTCATGCATTACTGTTTTATCTGTTTTCATACAAAGCATAAGTCCGTTTTATCTATTTCCCAATGATCTTTCAAAATACTCAATGTTAACCCGAATTGTTCCTGCGTGCTCGGAGTTATAAAAACTGAATGCTACTCAGCCTAAGGAGGCTTAAGAAAACCCAGATTGTGCCTGCGTGCCTGAGTTTCATACTTTTTCACAATTCCTTACATTTTCTCTAAGTATTATCTGATTGTTTTTATGTTGGGTCACTGGAACTAGTCAGTAAAAATGCCGTTAGTATGATCCATGTCTCCGAGTGTCGACTGATTGGTTGTACCTAGTCACTTGGCATGAAGCGTATGTACTATCGAGTCATTTCAAACACTAAGAAGAGTTAAGACCTACAAACCAGAGAACTTAGAAGATAAAGGAATTAAAACCCGGAAAACTGACAAAGACTTAATAATTTAACTGCAAAAGCGGAGTACTTGTTTATACAAAAGAATAAATAGCATTACAATAAGTGTTACATTGTAAGATCAGTAATGCTTCTATTTTTCTATCGTCTACCCAGGACCAAGCAACTTCCTCAGGCATCTGACTCTTCTTCTTCGCTGCTGGATTCCTCAGGAGTTGGCGGGATTTCCTCCTCGGGGTAGAAGGTGGAGATGTTCACCATATTGGCGATCTTGGTGGCGTGACCTTTGATTTCATCAAAGATACTGGTACGCTGGGCATCCGTATATCCTTGCGGGATGCCGGACGCCACACGCCAAGATTTGGCAGTGGGGTAGTGCATACGCATGAGCCCAAGGGCCATGCGTGCACCACCACGAGTCGCGGAGCGGAGCCACGACTCCTTGAGGTTCGCCACCTCCACAATAGGCTTAGGAAGTTTGCTGACTTCCGAGAGCTCCCCAGATTTCTCGGGAATGTACTTATTAATAAGTAGCATCCCCGCGGCCTTGAGGCGGTGAAGATTTTCCCGAAAGCCCGGATTCTCTCAATTCAAGTAAACAGGGGGCTACCTTCTGTTTCAATCAACAAGCAAATGTTAGCAAAAACAAGAGAAGGGAAACAAGGAAAATCCGGCAAAACACAAGTTACTTACCGAGAATCCGATCCATCTCGGTGCCTTCCTCCAGGCACTGGTTCAGGGCGTTCTCCAGGTCCTTGATTGTAGCTTTATCTTTCTCGGCCTGGCTGGATGCCTTAGATTCGGCAATGCCAACAGCTAGTTGGATGGACTCCACATCCTTCTAGAGCTTCACAGTCAGCTTGTGAAGATCCAGGTTCTCGTGGCGGAGGTTCTCGGTGTTGCCGACATCTTCAGCAATTTGTTTGGCCTTCGCCAAAGAAGCTGAAAAGCAAGTAAAAGAAGAGTTAAAAACTCGGAAATTTACTTAGAAAAACTCACAACTGAAAGCAGAGAAATATTTTACCTGCTGATTCACTCAGCTGTTGCTGAATGGATGCCAGTTCTGTCTCCTTATATTCAAGAATAGAAAGAGGGGTTTTCACCTCCTTGTTCTTGATGGTAAGTTTACTGAAAACTTCCGTGTTAATGTTTTCAGCAGTTTGTTGAAACACGGAAAAGAGACAAAAAATGCTTAAGTTAAAAACAAGCATAACAATGAAAAAAAAACACTAAGACAAAATTATGCATTTGACTTATTGCTTGGGGGCTAGAGATATTACCTGGCTCATCCGTTGCAGACTCGACAAGTTTTTGTTGAATTCTTTTGCATACTCTGCAAAAAGAATCCCGACGTGGCAGAGGTCGTCCTGGATGACGTGCCGACGTGAAAATACGAAGTTATTCCTAACAACAAACCCACCTTTTGGCCAAGGATGGATTAAAGGAGCAGGAGCGAAGTGTTTTGTCGCCCACGGTTTCATAAATCCGTGTTCGTCAAAAGGCTCTTCTTTTACCTTGAATTCCTTGTCGAAAGTCGGAATGGGATCCTCCTTAGTTGTACGAGAAGGGACACCCATTTCTGGCACCGCCCTTTCCCTCGTGTCCGTTTCCGGCACAATAGGCTGGCTGGTCTGATGGGTTTCTTCTTCCCTGGCAGCAGTGTTTCCCTCTGCGGCCGTGGTCGGAGTGTCTGGAGCAGCAGCAGGAGAAGGTTGTGGTCCTCTCTGAGCCACAGACTTGATTTTCTTCCGGCCTTTTGGCTTCAATGTTGTCGGAGCCAGGCTAGAAATATAAAATCCGAGATGTTAGAATTCCGAGAAAATAATAAGAACTCCTGCGACAAAAAGCAGAGAAAGAAGTAACCCGGATGATTTACCTAGAAGTAGAGACGGGAACTCTGTCAAGATCGATTATCTCCTGAGTAGCGGAAGGCTTCTTGCGTTTTCGTCCGCCTGCAAAGTTGGCACACATTGCGTCCAACTCGGCATCGGTTGCAAGATCCGCCTCAGGAAGATCGACAATCTGTCAAAAAAAGACAAAGTCCGGGTTAAAACAATTGTCCGAGAACGAAGAAACGCAAAACCAAAGCCCAAAATGAAAAGCCATACCTTTGGAGCCGGGTTTATTGCCGTGTACATTGGCCAGCTTTCCTCATATTGGTCGCGAGGTGCGACTAACTGGTTAACGCGCTTCCTTAAACCTTTCGCCGTCAAAGACTTGTTCGTTATCCACATGGCGTCTTTGGTTCCCGAGTATTCGCATAAGAGCCGGGGACCGTGGTAGGCCAAAGGATGAATTCGCCTCTCTAACCAGCATAGGACTGTATCCATGCCGATGAGAGGAGGAGACACGGAAACAAGCTTCACGATGCGCCGTTTGATTCTTAGAAGATCCGACGGTAGAGTTTGAACTGCGTCCACTGCCCAGTTGTCTTGGGGAGTGGCAGCGCGGTTGGCGAAAGGTGGAATCCCACGGGACGTCATGGTGGTAGAAAAAGGAACCCGTCCAAATTTTGACGGATTCCGAGGTTTTGATCTTGGGGAACCAATCCTCCCTAAATCTACGTAGGGTGAAGGATATGGTTCCGCAAGTCGGGAGTGCGCCCTCAGACGGGTTTCACTTAACCTGCCAAAAGTCTAACCTAGGCTCTAATCCTAGATACCCTTCGAAGAGGGCCTAGAACCCGGCTAGATATAGAATGGAGTTTGGAGGAAGGTTGTGGGGCTGGATGTTGTAGTGGTTTAAAACCTGGAGGAAAACGGCAGAAGGTGGAAACCCCATACCTCGACTGATGTGCGAGGAAAGGAGAAACCTTTCCCCGGCTCTCGGCAAGGGCTCGGATTCGTCCTCCTCGTGCCGCCATCTTCCCTTCACAATCAGCCCCTCCTTCTCCATTATCGGAAGGAGGGAAGGAGCCAAGTTGCATCGGCTCCAGTTCCCGGACATCTCGCCGCCGTCCTCCGCTCCGGCAGCGGCAGCAAGTTCCTCGCCGACGAGGACAATCTTTTCTTCCGTCGTTCCGATGGTGAAGGGCGGAGGCGGGGCGGAAGACGATGCCGCCAAGTTCTCGGCCGCGAGAAGAGGATCCTCGCGGGCCAGATCTCTGGCAGGTTCCTCCGGCGTGTTCGAGGCGGCGCGGCTCGGAGAATCGAGCTGGGGGTCTATGTCGTTGATGATTTCGCCGATGTTGTGGGCGATGGTGCTATCCTCAGTGGCGTGCGGTGAGTCGCCGGTAGCCATTCGTGGGTGGCGCGGGGAAGATCCCAAACCTCCGATGGTGGATTCCGGGGACGGTGGGGAACGAACACGGGCTCTGCTCGCACTGATGAGAACCTTAGCTCGGGAGCAATGGCGCTTGGGGGCTTGGAAGCTTGAGTGAGAGCGGAAGGGCGACCGGAGTGCCCGAGGGCGGCTATTTATAGCCGGAAAAACGTTAAGACGCGTGCTAACGACTCTTTTTACTGTAAGATCTACGACGCGTGTCACGCCAGAAAATCCGAGAAATGAGCAGCGGAATGATAAGTGCTATCTCCTCGTTTTCCGCGAGAATCTGTCAGAGATACGTTTCAGGATTTGACTGAACCCAAACGTCTGTGATGTCAGCACGCTTTTATCGCTGACGTCACGAGATTCCTTCTCCACGAAGACTCATGGAAGAAAAGCCGGATTCTGGTAAATCCGAGTTTTGGGTTACATGTCAAGAAACTCCTTCTCCGCAAAGGTTCGTGGAAGAGAAAGCCGGATTTTTATAAAATTCAAGTTATGCGTTATGAAGTTTTGGGAAAAAGAAGAATCGAGATGAATATCCAACGTTTCTCGGAGCAGAATACGAGGTGACGAAAGTTGGCAGAATCAAGTCTCAATCCTTCTTGGGGGCTACTGTCGGATATACACTGAATAAGGGTATATCCGACATTGTCCTAAGAGCCGGATTACCAGGGGGGGCCTGTTGGTAATGGATCACAGTCCATTAGGCGGCCCAGTAAGCTGACACGCAGAAGCCGGATTCTAGAAGAACCCGGACCACGGCCCAAAGTGGTGCAGCTTGGAGTAGAAGACGGATTCCTTCCTTTCCAAGTTAGATGCTTTCCGTAGTCTTCTAGGTTTCCTTTCTGTAAGACCTAACCCGGCTATCTATATAAAGCCGGACGAGAGAGAAGAACAAGAGAGAGAATTAGCTAGAAGCCAACTCGCCGGAAAGTTGATCCTCGCCGAGTTAGCGAAACCCTACTCACATTGTATATTGTATACTTCAGGCTTCAGCCCTGATTTAGTGAGATTGCAGGAGTAGGAACGCCGCCTTGTTGCGATGTACCGAACCTGGGTAAATTTGGTGTTCCTGGTTGTTGTGCTACCACGTTCCCCCACGTCTCTACCCGTAGGCTCATGGCACCCCAGTCTATGAACTCTACTACGATGTATCGACATAGGCCTTGTTTCTAAGTACTGAACACCGTTTATAAGCAGTTCTGCTATATGTTTGCTTGCTGCCATTTTTATTTCAGATTGCAATTACCACTTATAATCATCCATATTACCTGTATTTCACAATCTCTTCGCGGAACTAGTTCACCTATGCAACTGAAAATTGTATTAGCTTTGTTGGGGTCACAAGAGACTTCTTGTATCTTAATTGCAGGGTTGCTTGAGAGGGATATCTTTGACCTCTACCTCCCTGAGTTCGATAAACCTTGGGTGATTCACTTAAGGGAAACTTGCTGCTTTTCTATAAACCTCTACACTTGGAGGCCAAACACTGTCTACAAGAGTAGAAGCGTGCGTAGACATCAACAAGATACAGGAAACTACAGTGAAAGTAAGTCAGTAACTATACAAGAACCAATACTAGTATATGTAATATTTGGAAGAATGCATGTTCTAATAGAAAGAACAGTGAAAAACCTAGCCATCCATGGTTTGAAGTAAAACAAGTACAAGGAGAAATATTCAAAGGAAAGAATTTGAAACTGGCACCAGGCCAGGGCCAAAACCAGCAAGACAGACATAAAAATTGATGGACCACAATTTTACAAGGCTTAAGTGAAGCCCAGATCCAGTACCAAGAATTTCTCAGCGCGACAAGGGAGATAGTTTCCTTCACATGTGCATAGCACCCACATGTACATCCAATTATCAAATGAAGCCAGTCAAGGAAGTACGCACATGACTTGAGAGATTGAAACTAGGGCCAGCGGACCCACATGACAGCAACACTGTCAGCACATGCAATTATCTCAGTGTCAATCTCAGAATCACACAAAAACCTTATAAATAGGGAAAGACAGTCGACCAACAAGTTCATCACACAAGCACAGCATCAGAGCACACACTCACATCTGCAATTTCTATTCTTAGCACTAGGAATTAGATCAAGCAGCTACGAGGAGCAGGCTAGCCATAGGAAGGAGGTTTTGTTCAGAATCTAGAAGACCAAGCTTCTCTGCTCACAACAGGTTATTTCTTAGAATTTAAGATGAGAGGAAATCATGCATATACCTGGTTACTGCTATCTATTCTTTGCATCCATCAATGGCATGGGCATCAAGTTAGGAGAGGGATTTAGGAAGAGATTTTGGCATCAGATTTTAGTAGCCATCACTTTCCACTAGGATTTAAGGGACATTAGCATCTGTTCTTATCTTTTTCATAGACTAAGCTAGCTACCACACAAATATTTGGTCATAGCTATGCTTAGAGATTGTCCAGGAGCACAGGAACGCATTCAAAAATAAATTATGCATGTGTACACTCGAATGGAGGCCTCATCATGCATAATTTTTTTTAAAAAAATCCTACACTCACTAATTATTTTTCACAAGGGACAGTGACACGAGAGAGTGAACTTTATTGCAAAGCTTCACAAGGAAGTAGTTACATCATTTAGAGTACAAGAGAGATGACAGAGAAGTGGAAAGCAAAGTAAATCGATCATGATTTCCACTACTAACACCTTCAACTACAAGACAACTGAGATGGTCACAAAATGCTGCGGATCACAAGATCTACACAATTCACCTCCACTGTTGACTAAAGAGGGGTTAATCCCACTTCAGAAGATAGTGAAGATAAAGTAAAAGGCCATCCTTTTATTTATTTAATCATTGAAGTAAGCTACGGTAAGAGCACACTAAGATCACACTAAGCACTAGCAGTTCGGTTAGAACACAAGTGTTCTCTGTCAAAAAATGCAGTTATCTACAAGGTGTAGTCATGTCTAATAACAGATCAAAAGCAAAGTATCTAGAATAGTTAGTGTTACCACTACAAGGTCCCAAACATGCTTTTTAGAAAGTTTAGAACAAGAACATGCCAGTTGAAGGAAGAGCAAACCCAAGATCGTGTTACTACAGATAATTTTGTGAATACATCTCATAATATTATTTGTAGATATACAAAATCTCACTGAGTCCTTTTATACTTTGCAATACCACCATAAAATATTTATGTGAGAAACATCTCACCATGATACTCCTAGGTTTAATTACAAAAAGTTAAGTACTTGAGAAAAAATCACTTAAATCTTTCTCCTTTATACCGGGTTGACTAAACAATTTAGCCAAGGGAAATATATCGATTCTTGTGTGCTTATTGATAACAATGAGATTGGAAAATCACAAAAAAATTGATCTCAACCCTTTCTATTTTGCTCACCAAGACTACGAAGGTCAAGACTATTGCAAAATATCACGTTATGTTTACTTATGAGAGAAAATCTTTCGTCTCATTGTAATTTGAAATTTCTTCCAGTATTACACTTAGCACACCTATAATATTCATGTTTATTAAACTTCTTAATTTGTCTCAAAGATTATAAATTTAATAAGACATTTTCTGACAGGTCATTTAAAACTCTTTTAAACCATTTCATGAGGCAATTCTCGTTCAATTAGGCACATCCAAATTAATATATCATATTAAGATCCCACTGACTTTTAAGTCACTTCACTTTATATAATGAAAAAGAAGACCCTCTTATTTCATTAACTAGACAATTTCTCGCGTGTTGCGACTGAAAAATACTTCAAAATTTATGAAGATTCAATCAAAGACAAATGAGCTCTATTGCTGAAACTAGTTGGTCTAAACATGATTGCACACCAAATAAATATAAAGGAATCAAGATAAATTCCATGATTCCTTCTAACGTGCTATGGAAAGAGCATATTTGTTTTGTTGTCATATATGGCTACAATTTCTGTAAAATTATATATCATAACTTACTGGTTTGAAGGAACTTCATGAAAGATAAGGCATCACCGATAGATAGTGACTTGCTGATTTGAAGGATCTTCCTAAAAAATGCATCATTATAAATAGACTTACTGATCCGAAGAAGCATCCCTAAAACCTCAATATCACAAATGGACAACGACACAAATAAGTTACAACTAGGATGTTATTACTATGAAATTTGTGTACGGAAAATACATGAAGAAATAATTTGAATGTTGGCTACTGTTATAAATTGGCAGGTAACTAGGAAGATTTGTATATAGGGCAGTGTAAATTTTGACTCGAGTATGCAAATAAACTTTACCTTTAGAGTTGTGAGGCACCTGCAAGAATATACGAAAATCAACTACAATAGAGGTTATCTAAATAACAAATAATGATAGAGCTTACCCATATATAGTTCAATAATATTGTATTTGTTTAGTATTCACTCAAGAATTCCATAATGGGTTCATCCATAAGTACTGGTCTCCAATCCCTGAAGTAAAAATCCGATCATGTCCACGTTTTAGGGAAGAAAAATCATGATTAAATCCTTCAAAAATATAATGATTAAAATATGTGCTTGGAAAACAAAGCTAGAGCCAAAGCAGGAACAAAAAAAAGAAGAATGGATCATATAGAATCTGCTCTGTTCATATCCTCAGAACTGATATTACGGTGCAAACTGCTCTATTCACATCCTCAACGGGGCAACGATGTGTTGTACCTTTGGTGATTCAGGTGTGGTGACCCCCACAGTCCGTTCTTCGGGTACGCATGGTGCAGTACGCATAACACCACCAGGCTTGAGCATGGACGACTGGGCCATTTCAAGCTCGTCATTCTAGAGTGACATGACAAATCAAAGAAACGCTATATAGAGATGGACCTAAATACCTCCAGACATTACCTTATTGGAGAAAATGAAGAGGCATCCATCAATGCTTTTTACTTTCTTGTGTTAGTGGAACTTGGACGTGATGAAGTGGAGACAATAACAAAGATGCAAAGTGACAAGACTAACGGTTTTCTGAAGGAGGCAAACGCTCCCTAAAATAAAATGACATGGAAGCCTCGAATTGGTTAGAACTGTATGGTGAGGTGGAATATTTGCATGTTGAGAGAAATGACTTAGTGGGTTGCTCCTATTTAGTTATTATGGATACGACTTACTTAACACTCATACTTCTAATATTTCAGATTACTCTAGTAATCCAAAATTAATTACATTTATCAAAATATTTGCTAATAGATCCAATAACAACACCAAGTAATTGATATGATAAGTTTTCAACTCATCATTACCATTTATTAATCCTTGATGAAACAACTTTAAGCAAGACTAGCTTTATGCATATAAAATATTCATATATGTTTTTCCTTGTGAAAATATTCATGTTCCTGTGATTTAATATCATTCCAACTAGTCTCAAGATGAAATCTTGGAGTCAACATGAATATCTCCTTTTCCTGGATTTCTATGACAATCCAATGTTATATTTATATAAGAACTATTATATTTTTTTGTTTTGTTTTGCACTTCATGGTCATTGTGTTGGAATTTTTATGACTACATCACATTGTGAATATTACATCAAACTCCTCATATGACCTTTATTTAATATAAGTTCAAACTTTATGTATCTCATAAATAAATTCCTGGATAAGGTGATGAGTTCAAACTTTATGTATCTCATAAATAAATTCCTGGATAAGGTGATGAATTGGAAACATTTGCATGCTGCCCCTTTCATTCAATCCTTTCTCCAAAGATTCGAAATCTTAATTTAATATAATTTCCACCTCTCTATCATGAGAAGGAACTTTTCTCCTTAACCCAATGTGTTAAAACATCTGGGGTTAAACTAGAAATTGATTACCAATAAATATATTGGTTTTATGCAAAACCCTCTAATCAATTATACATCATACTTGAGAAATATTTATTACTAGGAACTATAGATAAAATAATTCTAAGTCAATTAATGACAATGCTCCAACTTTAAAAAAAATCTTAGTGGGATAGGAATTGTTTTCGTTTCATGCTTATGCTTATCACATCAAGACTTTTGACAATTTCATTACAACATTTATTAAATACTTGTCTCACAAATATTTCATTATCACGATAATTTTGAGTCTTCCAAAATTAATCATGAGTAACATTGACCAAGAAAACTTTCTTTATCAACCATGTTATAATTCTTATTAAGTTATTTCTCTACTTCAATCAAATTTCTTTAATTTTAGCTTTTGATTCAAAGTACTCCCACTGACTTTTCTAAAATATTGAAACTTCAATTATTTTATCTATTCCACTTCATCAATATGATCAACTCATCATGTTGAGTATTCAATGGAAATAAGTCAATTGGGAAAACACCATCCTTTGTGTGAATTTAAAATTCACAAGTGACTAGCACTTTATGGATGAACGACATCATCCATGATGGCGACCCAGTGGAAGAATACGATGAGGGTGGTGACGAAGAAGAAGAGGCGGTCGACGAAGTTTAATATGTGGCCAACGTTCGAACTAAAGATGACAATAAAAGGAAGGTGGGGGAGGGGGCTGAGGCATTTGTTGGACGAGCAAGGAGTACTAGTGCTTGGTGGAATCTTGGGGCGCCATTAGCATGGACCAAATCACCGGTGCAAGTCAATCAAGTGAATCGTATTGGAAAAGAATCAAGGCCGAGTTTAATGAGCGTAAGTACCACAAGGGCTATGTGAAGTTTTACATGGAGCGCAACCAAAATGGGTTATCACATAGGTGGAAGGTCATTCAAAATATGGTCAACAAGTTTCATGGTTGCTCAGAGAATATCCTCAAGTGGTCGGTGAGTGGCATTTTTTGGAAGGATCAAGTAAGTTTGTTTCAATCTTGTTCAATCTTGATCATCATCTAGGTATACATGCATATCTTTTTGGTAGCTTGTCGATGCCCTCAACTTTTTCTGAGAGATCAACACGTACAAGGAGTTTGGTTCGATGCATTGCTTCAAGAAGCTACACAATTGTGAGAGATGGAAGAAGCTCCAAAAATTCCTCAAGTGGGGCGGCTCGGACGACATTGTTGATGTTGATGCATCCGATGGAAGACCCGTTGGAAAAAAAAGCATAGTCAGCCGTTGCGGAGGTGGCCAACTCGGAGAGGATGCACTCCTCCATTGACAGGATCATCACCGACGTATCCAAAAACTCCAACGAGAGGCGTGCCGCGAATGATGCCAAGTGAGAGGCATTGTTCAACAAGACCGACAAGAAGACCGAGATAGAGAAATCCAAGGCCGGTCGTATGGGCACCAAGCCGAACGGCGCCGAGTGAAGATGCGGTTAGAGCGTTAAATCCTGAATTCCAGTTCATTATTGAAGACTTACAAATGCTGAATGGAAACATGTCGAGGAAAGACTACAAATTCGTTTAAATAGTTGGAAAGGAAAATGATTATCCTTGGGTGGAAGATTGGTTCTCATAAATTCAGTACTAACTAACATGGTACTATATATGATTTATTTTTTCCAAGTTCCAGAAGGGATCCTAAAACTGTTGGATTATTTCCAATCAAGAGTCTTTTGGCAAGGTGATAGTGAGAAAAGAAAGTATCGACTGGCTAAGTGGAATATGGTTTGGCTCCCCAAAGACCAAGGGGGACTCGGTATTCATGACCTAGAGGTAAAGAATAGAGCACTTCTGGGTAAATGGATCTTTAACCTTCTTGCTGAAGATGGGTTTTGGCAAACTTTACTTAGGAGGAAGTATGTGGGCTCACATGCGGTATCGCAGGTTCTTTGGGAACCCAGTGACTCGCATTTCTGTGCTGGCCTCATGAACACGAAGAAGTTCTTCTTTCCACATGGATCTTTATCAACAAGGGATGGGTCAGAGATTAGGTTCTGGGAGGATAAGTGGATGGGACAGTCACCACTCTATGAAAAATATCTTGCATTGTACAATACTGTGAGACATAAAGTTAATACACTCGCTAAGGTGCTGGAATCGTCCCTACCAAATATTTTGTTTAGAAGAAGTTTATACAGCCTTGACAAGCATCTTGGAATACTTTGCTAATACACCCGGATTTGGTCCAGTTGACACAGGGGCCTGATAGATTTCGTTGGAATCTCAACAAGAATGGTGTATTCTTGGTTGATTTTATGTACAAAGCGTTGTTCCAATCGGATATTCCAGTCGATAGTAATGTGAAAATTTGAAAGATGAATATTCCACTTAAAACTAAGGTGTTTGCGTGGTATATTCGTCGAGGGTAATTCTTACAAAATATAACCTCGCTAACCGTAACTAGTATGGAAGTAAGAAGTGTGTCTTGTCACAAGGATGAGACGATAAAACATTTATTCTTCCAGTGTAAGGTGATGCGCGTGTAACACACGTTCGTTGGGAGCCCCAAGAGGAAGGTTTGATGAGCACAGCAGCAAGTTTCCCTCATAAAGAAACCAAGGTTGAATCAACCAGTAGGAGGAAGGAGTAACTTCTGAAGGTTGATGCAGCTGAGATGGCAGGACGCACTACCGGTTCAGCAGCAACATGGAACCTACATAACACAAACAATTCACTTTGCCCCAACGAAGCAGTGAGGTTGTCAATCTGACCGGTTTTGCTGATAACAAAGAGGTTAAATGTATAGTGTGGAAAATAGTATGAGAATAATATGAAAATAGTAGCAACAGTGTGAAAGCAGTGGAAGTAGTGTGTGTATTATCCGAATGAGAAAATAGACCGGGGTCCATAGTTCATTAGAGGTGTCTCTCCATAAAAGATAGCTAACATGCGTGGTGAACAAATTACAGCTGGGCAATTGACCGATAAAGAAACATGCATGACATAAAGATTACTATGAGATTCATGCGGGTATTACAACAAAATACATAGATCGTCATCCAACTACATCTATGACTAATAATCCACCCTTCGAATATCATCCGAACAAACGTTGGGTATTAAGTTGCAAGCAACGGATAATTTCAGTATGCAAAGTGTGTAATGTTAACTGATATGGATATAATAGGGGTCCATGATGATTGTTCATGCTTGATTTGGAAGGAAATATTGAAGTTAATTGATGATTACTATAAGGTTTATTGATAACACAAACATGGATGAAGGAGAGCATCAAGAGGAGGTGGAAAACAAGCATGCAATGGTGGAAAACAAGAGTGCACACATGGAGGAAGGCATGGAGATTGTTTCGAACAAGAGCTCAAGGAGCTAGAGGAGCCATCCACGCATTGGGGGATGATATGGGAGCAGCAAGGAAATATCCTAGGCTGTCCCAAACCTTTTTTAGATGAGGACCTGCGAGTCCAATGGGCTGAACCCATGTTGGGTTCGGTTTGTAAGGGTTTGGTTGCATCAAACCGAGTAGGAGCAGGCTAGGGGGCGCATTATGGCTGGTTGTGGACACACCCCCCCTCTCTTGGATGCACCCCTCTCCATATATACCTAGGACATAAATTAGAAAGGGTAGACCAAGTTAAAACATAAACCCTAGATTCCAGACTTGAACGATGTTCATCTGAAATTATCCCCACCGGTTTGGTGGTGTTACCCCTTGCAAATTCTGCGTGCTATGTGCTGTTCCATTGGGAATTAGTAGATACATGACCACTAGTAGTCATTGATTATGTTGTGCAAGTGTGTCGAGTTGATAATATCCAAAGGGATTGAGAGTTGTTGCATTGGCATCAGGGATCAGCCGGAGAGGTTTCAGCAAGACACAAGTTATCCATCAAGTTATCGAGAGAGTGCTCAACGAGAAGATCGGGCCATCCCTTTATCATATGTTACTGATTTATACTTCACTTATATTTGCACAATGAGTTGCAACTTACATGATGATTATAATAAAAAGGATTAGAAAATTCAGTGCACTGCTACCACCAATTTTGATAATAGATCTTCTGTGAGAACACTTGATTTGATACTAAACAATAAGAATTTATACATAGATGTTTATCCTTATGATCATGATTATATGAGCTTCACTTATACCTGCAATTGTGATTGCTATTTGATGAGATGCTATTTGTTTTCATGTGACAAATATGTGCTAATTATATGCAATTTGCGTTGCTTTATGTCATGTGGGAATAATTATCATGTCAATAATAATGATGCACCCCATTATAGATACATGTATTGTGCATACATGTTGTTCTTTTTGTTTCTTCCCCGTTCCACTTACCACAAGACGAGGACGTGTTGTCTTGAAGAAAGGGAGGATGATATGGATATAATAGGGGTATATGATGATTATTCATGCTTGAGTTGGAAGGAAATATTGAAGTTAATTGATGATTACATAAGGTTTATTTATAACACAAACATGGATGGATGAGAGAATGAAGAGGAGCTAGAAAACAAGCATGCAATGGTGGAGAACAAGTGTGCACAAATGGAGGAAGGCATGGAGATTGTTTCCCACAAGAGCTCAAGGATCTAGAGGAGGCATCCACGCATTGGGGGCTGATATGGGAGTAGCAAGGAATTGTCCTAGGCTGTCCCAAATGTTTTTAGATGAGGACCTGCGAGTCCAATGGGTTGAACCCATGTTGGGTTCGGTTTGTAAAGGTTTGGTTGCACCAAACCGAGTAGGTGTAGGCTAGGGGGCACATTATGGCTGTTTGTGGCCGCACCCCCTCTCTTGGCCGCACCCCTCTCCATATATACCTAGGCCACGAATTAGAAAGGTTAGACCAAGTTAAAACATAAACCATAGATTCCTGACTTGAACAATGTTCATCTGAAATTATCCCCACCGGTGTTGTGGTGTTACCCCTTGCAAATTCTGCATTCTATCCGTTGTTCCATTGGGAATTAGTAGATACAGGAACACTCGTAGTCATTGATTACGTTGTGCAAGTGTGTGGAGTTGAGAATATCCAAAGGGATTGAGAGCTGTTGCATTAGCATTAGGGATCAGCCGGAGAGGTTTTAGCAAGACACAAGTTATCCATCAAGTTATCGAGAGAGTGCTCAACGAGAATATTGGGCCATCCCTTTATCATAAACAATTCAAACGAAGTAAACATCGTTGTTTTCTCCCTAATGGCAACAATGCATCCTCCATCCGTCACGTTTATGTCACTCGAGCACAGATGTAAAGGAGGCATGAACCCACTATCGAGCAGAAATACTCCCTCTTGGAGTCACTAGCATCTACTAACAACGGAGAGCATGCAAAATCATAAATAACATACACATGAAGATAACATGATAGATTGATACTCAACAGACATATCATTCAATAATCATCGGATCCCAGCAAACACAACATTTAGCATTACAAATAGATGATCTCGATCATGTGAGGCAGCTCACGGGATCTAAACATGAGGCATAAAGTGGAGAGTACAACCATCTAGCTACTGCTATGGACCCGTAGTCCAGGGATGAACTACTCACGCATCACTCCGGAGGCGGGCATGGTGGTGTAGACCCCTCCGGTGATGAATTCTCCTCCCGGCAGGGTGCCGGGGAGATCTCCAGAACCCTCCCAATCTCGGGTTGATGATGACGGCGGTCTCGGGTGTTTCTCGGGAAAAGGTGGTATATCCCTAGGGTTTACTTATCGGGGGGATAAATAGGCAAAAGGGAGATGGCGGTGATGCCCGAGGGGCACACACAACCCCCAGGCGTGGCCAGGGGGCGCGCCGTCTTATGGTGTGGCCCCCCTCCGGGCCTCTTCGGGACTCCATGGAACCTTCGGGAATTCTAAGACTTCTGGGCTTCGTATTTTCCAATTCCGAGAATATTTCTAGAACAACTTTTCTGAAACAAAAAATAACAGAAAACAGGGAACTGGCTCTGTGGCATCTTGTCAATAGGTTAGTCCCGGGAAATCGATAAAAATGACATAAAGTGTAAGGAAAACATGTAGCATAAGGCATGAAAACAACATGGAACATCAAAAATTATAGATACGTTTATGACGTATCAACATCCCCAAGCTTTGTTCCTACTCGTCCTCGAGTAGGTAAACGACAAAACAAATAACTTATGAGGTGACATGCTACCAACATAAACTTGATCATCATAGTAATGTAAATCACGTAAACTAGGATCAAATGAATAAAGGATGTGGTTTATAGTTGATATCAAATAGAGTAATGCATAAACCATTAGGAAGAACAAAGTAAAACTTTTCAATGAATAAATACTAAAAGACAATCCACTGTGCAAAGTATATTATAGATGATTTAAGCTTCAAGAACAACAATATAATCATACAAGGCATCAAACTCTCACAACAACTCCTGTTAGGATCAAGTCAAGTGACAACAATATGCACGTAGGAAAATCATTCAAATAATTGTGCACTCAAAACAAGAAAGCGTTATGTATTGGTTCCTGGCACCATGATGTTGTGGCTAAAAGAACATTATGGGGGGGGGGGTGGTTTGGATGGTCAATGAAAGAAAGTCTCACACAACTGAAAGTGATCATTAGAAGAGATGAAGTCTTATAATCTAAGTTATGCAAGGAGTACTGATTGCCACACAACGGATGCACATAGAGCTATAAGTGTATGAAAGCTCTCCAATGGAACTAGTGGGGGTGCATCCAACTTGCTCGCTCACGAAGACCTAGAGCTCTTTTGCGGAGGCTCATCATTGGAATATACAATCCAAGTTCTATAATGTAAGTTCCCCACATAGTTATGCAAGTCATAATATGAAAACTCTCTCCAAATTGAAGTAATGATGCTAAACAAGCACGAGTGTGGAATAAATGATAGTAGTGCTGCCTTTTCTCTCTTTTGCCTCTTTTTTTCCTCTGGACTTTTTTTTGATATATAACCTCACTGGCAGGGGAAACACTCTATTTTACAATGAATCAACACACTTTTAGTACTCATAACTCAAACTGAAATATTTCTGATGTAAATAAAACTAAATGCTCCTGGCAGTATGCAAAATAACAACGAAGCATGACAAGTAACATGATGATGATGGATGTTGTATGGCAATATATCTCGTAATGGCTATGGAAATGACATGGTAGGTAGGTATGGTGGCTCTTTTGAGCAATATAATTTTTGGCTTATCTGTAGAAAAACAAAGTTCTCCCACGGGGTTTGGATGCACTCGCGAAGTTTGCACCAACTCTCAATGTGAGAATGAGCAATGCACATTACCGAAGAGGCTAGCAAATATGGATGGTGGAAGTGCGAGAAAACCGCAACATAGAACTCACAAGTTAAAAGATTCCAAATAAAATCATGATCTCACAAGGCATAATGAAAATCACTCCAAGAGGGTCCATGGAAGTGACAAGTCACTGAAGTCACTGTTAGCTACACCGACTGTAGCGCATAACAAAAACCCATTACGATAGTTATCAGCAAAGGAAGTCATATACCATTATCCTATCAACTTTTTATTTGAGTGTGGCACAGTCTCAAGCTTCTAGACCAACCATTAATTGTTTTTACTATACTAGACCAGCAATTTTACCATTAAGCAAATTAATATCTCAAAACAACATCAAATAATCAAGTGAAACAGATTAATGATCTACAAGAATATGCAAGCTTTTTCGTTATACCATCTACCACACGTAGCATTTTCTACCAAACACCAAAAAACAAAAATCCTCCAAGAGATATAGAAATGAAACAAGAGAGTACTAACACAACTCTACTAAAACTAAAAGATCTGAATATGAGATGCAAGAAAAACAGGAGCTAAACATGAATTTTTCAACAGCTAGAAGAAAAACTAAGAATACGAGCATAACAGTTATTCAAATGAAAAAGAGGAGCCTGTCTCTCTCCAACACAAAGAATGCAAGGGTACAACTATATTATTGCAGCAAGGAAAACAAAATAAAAACAAACAAACGCTCCAAATAAACTTCATATGATGTGATCGAATAAAAATATAGTTTCACTAGAAGTGACCTGATAAATTGTTGATGAAGAAGGGGATGCCCAAGGCATCCCCAAGCTTAGATGCTTGAGTCTTCTTATAATTTTCTGGGATGAACCATGGGGGCATCCCCAAGCTTTGACCTTGCACTCTTCTTGATCACATTATATCACCCTCTTCTCTTGACCCTTGAAAACTTCCTTCACGTCACACTCAAAGTAATTCGGGTTAGTGCAACAATAAAAAATCCATGTGTTATGCATGGGCAAAAGTGCTATTGATACTTATAAACATTAGCTAAAGCCACTGATTTTTCGTGAAGCAAATAAATCCACTTGACATCGTAAAAGAGCAAAGGCAAGAAAAACGACAGAATCTGCCAAAACCAGAACAGTCTGTAAAGACGAATTTTTCCGGGGCACTTATCTTGCTAAGATTGAAAAACTTAAAGAGCAAATAAATTTCAGAATTATCTGAGGAATAAGCACACAAAATTCAGATCATTCTGATCTTTCTGGATTTTATACAATTTTTTACGGTGCACAGCAGAAATCTGTTTCATGCGAAGAAATCCAAAACCAACTCCAACTCTCGTCAGAAACTTTACTTGGCACAACTAAAACATGAAAATAAAGATACAAAGTAGTTTCTACAGAAGTATACAACCCCTTGACTCAAAGAAAACAGAAAAAAAAGCAAAAAAAAAAACTATGGGTTATCTCCCAAGAAGTGCTTTTCTTTAAAGCCTTTTAGCTAGGCCCAGAAAAATGGATTCACGTATTTTCAAGTGAAGAAGATGCTCACATAAGAAATATGAATTAAGAAAAAGAGAGCGTCAAGAAGCAAGTATAAAACAAATTTAAGTCTAACCCACTTCCTATGCATAGGAATCTCATAAAGAAATAAATTAAAGAAGCTCAAACTAGAAATTATGAGAAGGTAGAACAAGAGCAACTTCAAAACTTTCAACAAAAAAAAGAGGTGTTTTAGTAACATGAGAGTTCTTACAACCATATTTTCCTCTCTAATAATAATTTTTAGTAGCATCATGAACAAACTGAACAACATAATTATCGCATAAAGCATGTTTGTCATGGCCTAAAAGCACACAATTCATATCAAGCTAAAAAACAGTGGGATCAAAATTAAAAATCAGGTCCTCTTTTTTTCCACTTTTAACAATAGCAAAGCAAGATGATTGATCACTCATAAAAGGTATAGGACACATTATAGAAATCCTATTTTCAGTAGCATTATAATTTATAACATCAAGTAACATAGGACCATCATCTAGAGCATTATCATATTAATTTTCTAAACAAACTTCCTCATTATGATGCATATCAATAGTTGGAATAAATAGAGGATTATCGTAGGATTTATCAAGGTAGCAAGAATTATCATAAATAACAGTAAAAATATCATTCTCAAAAGTTTCATTCATAGTAGTATCAAGGTCAAAAGTATAGCCAGTATCAATTTCATCAAAAAGGGATATTTCAAAAGAATCAATAAGATAATCACTTTCATCAAATAATGTATGAGTTAAAGAGTTACTCTCATTGGGAGATATACATGGGTAGCTCCATTCTCCCTCCTCTTGATCATCACTCTCCTCCTCTTTTTCATCTAATGAGCTTACAGGTTCATCAGTTTCTACTTTCATAGGTTCCTGCAAGGCATTAGTCTCTCCCTTTGGCGGAGAGAATTGATTAAGATACTGAAGTATGTAGTAATTAAAATCCTTGTAATTATCAAAGCAATATTCAAGTATATCATAAATCTCATATTTATAAGGTGCATTTTCAATACTTTCAAGCAAATAGGCAATTTCAAATGCACCCTTCCAAGCAATAAATTCCTCAATTTGTTCCACATCATCAAAGTCATAATTTCTCTTAACATAAGAAGATATGGTAACATTACCATTATACCACATTGAAAAGGGAGGTGTTTATACCTCCTACATTAACAAGATTTATTAAAGCAAGAAGTAACATTATAAGTAGAGCACAAATGTTTAGCATAGTTATGCAATTTATTAATTTGCTCCCATAAGTGTATCCCTTTTTGTGACAAGCGGTGTTCCTTATAATATTTTTGTTGTTCATCCGTGAACCCACCTTGCCAATAAGATTTAGTTTCAAAGGCATCAAACATTAATAGCAAGCATAATAAAGCAAGTAGCAAGCAAAACAATAACAAAGTAGAAATGATTGGACATGAGAGACATCCCTTGGAGAAATTCTCTTCCTCCCCGGCAACGGCGCCAGAAAAGTGCTTGATACTCGTGTAACACACGTTCATTGGGAGACCCCAAGAGGAAGGTTTGATGAGCACAGCAGCAAGTTTCCCTCAGAAAGAGACCAAGGTTGAATCGACCAGTAGGAGGAAGGAGTAACTTCAGAAGGTTGATGCAGCTGAGATGGCAGGGCGCACTACCGGTTCAGCAGCAACGTGGAACCTGCACAATACAAACAATTCACTTTGCCCCAACGAAGCAGTGAGGTTGTCAATCTCACCGGTTTTGCTGATAACAAAGAGGTTAAATGTATAGTGTGGAAAACAGTATGAAAACAGTACCAGCAATGTGAAACATTGGAAGAAGTGTGCGTATTATCAGAATGATAAAATGGACCGGGGTCCACAGTTCACTAGAGGTGTCTCTCCATAAAAGATAGCTAACATGCGTGGTGAACAAATTACAACTGAGCGTAACATATAAAGAAACACGTATGACATAAAGATTACTATGAGATTCATGCGGGCATTACAACAAAATACATAGATCGTCATCCAACTGCATCCATGACTAATAATCCACCCTTCAAATATCATCCGAACAAACGTTGGGTATTAAGTTGCAAGCAACAGATAATTATAGTAAAAAAAAGTGTGCAATGTAAACAATGCAAACGAAGTAAACATTGTTATTTTTCCCTAATGGCAACAATACATCCTCCATCCTTCACGTTTCCGTCACTCGAGCACAGATGCAAAGGAGGCATGAACCCACTATCGAGCATAAATACTCCCTCTTGGAGTCACTAGCGTCTACTCGGCTAGAGCATCTACTAACAACGGAGAGCATGCAAGATCATAAATAACATACACATGAAGATAACATGATAGATTGATAATCAATCGACATAGCATTCAATAATCATGGGATCCCAGCAAACACAATATGTAGCATTACAAATAGATGATCTCGATCATGTGAGCCAGCTCATGAGATCTAAACATGAGGCATAAAGTGGAGAGTATAACCATCAAGCTACTGCCATGGACCCGTAGTTCAGGGATGAACTACTCACGCATCACTCCGGAGACGGGCATGGCGGTGTAGACCCCTCCGGTGATGAATTCCCCTCCCGACAGGGTGCCGGGGAGAGCTCAAGAACCCTCCCGATCTCGGGTTGACGATGACGGCAGCCTCGGGTGTTTCTCGGGAAAAAGTGGTATATCCTTAGGGTTGACGTATCGGGGGGAATAAATAGGTGAAAGAGTGATGGCGGTGGATGCCCGAGGGGCCCACACCACACCCAGGCACGGGTGGGGGGGCGCCGTCCTATGGTGTGCCCCCCTATGGCCCCCCTCCGGGACTCTTGGGGACTCTGTGGAACCTTCGGTAATTCTAAGACTTCCGGGCTTCGAATTTTTCAATTCCGAGAATATTTCTAGAACAACTTTTCTGAAACAAAAAACAACAAAAAACATGGAATTGGATCCGTGGCATCTTGTCAATAGGCTAGTGCCGGGAAATCGATAAAAATGACATAAAGTGTAAGGAAAACATGTAGCATAAGGCATGATAACAACATGTAACATCAGAAATTATAGATACGTTTACGACGTATCATAAGGTTGCTCGTTCTATATGACCAGTCATCCAGATAGGATCTTCACTATACCCCAAGTAGCATTCCGGATATTTTCTGTAATTGGCTAAACGGGGTGAACCATACGTTCAAATCTATTATTAGGGGGGGTGGGGGGGGGGGGTGGGGGTGATTGCCATTATATGGTCGCTATGGCTATGTAGAAATGATAAAGTTGTTAACGTTAAAAATTGTTCTCTTATGCAAGTTATCTACCGCTGCACTTCTATGCTCCGGCCATGATCGCCACTGTAGCGTGTGGGCATCACGACTTGTTTTTGGAAGTGGCTTAGAGGCTGGAGAAGACAGCGGGCGAATTTTTTTCCAGCCATGGATGGCAACATAATCTTCGGATCTGCCTTCGACCGTTCTATGCGTCTTTACAATTTCTTATTATGATATGTAATTCGCCTACTTATTTTTGTTATGTTCAGACTTGTGAACGTTGTTGGGTTGTGTGCACCTTAGTTATGCAGAGGGGCCGGGTGTAATGCTTAAAACTTTTAAGTAATAAAATATAACAAAAATGAGCGTTAAATCGTGTTTGGTGGCCAACATTGCAGCTTCTTGAATCTCTAGATAAAGATGATTGGATGACCTAGATGGTTTATATCTCCATAGTTTCGATCTTTTTCTATTGACATGGATATAGATTTATGCAATTATCTCCAGCTTGCTTTACACTTTCAAAATTCAAATGCTAATATTTTTTTTGAACGAAATACCCCGCGTCCAGACATTTAACCCCATCGCCCTTTTTAAGCTGAAGAAAGAAAAAAAATCAGCTCTTCAACCCTCACGCTCCTCTCGCCTCCTTATAAACCGCCCCCCTCCGATCATGTACTCTCCACGCCTCATCTCCCGTCCCTTCTCCTACCCTAGTCTTCAGTCTTTGGGAGCGAAGAGTAGGGAGAAACGTCTGGACGGTGCCGAGTGGAAATGATTTTAGAGCCTTAAATCATGTTCGTGGTCAACATTGCAGCGTCTTGAATCGCTACTACCTCCATTCTGAAAAATAAGACGTATTTCGTTTCGTTTGACCAAAGTTTTGACCAAAGATTATGCATTTAATATGCAAAATCTGTTATATAACTCATAATCATAGTGAAGCGGTGGGGGAGCTTGACCAAGAGTGCAGGGGGCGAAAGGCAAAAATGCAATGTTTGGGGCTAGGGGGGCGAAATACTATATTTCATCTCATTTAACCCCTCTCCAAAAAAATATCTTTATGATGTGCTAAAAAACTTGGGGGTGGGGGGCGTTGGCCCCCGCCCTCAACTAAGCTCCGCCTCCGTAGTGAAGTACTTTTAGATAAGAATAAAGTGATATTAATTAAATGTCAAAAAATTATATAATAGACTAATTATTGGTCAAAGCATGGGTTAAAGCAAATAAAATACGCCTTCTTTTGCGGAACGGAGGTAGTAGATAAAGATGATTTGATGACCTAGATAGTTTATATCTCCGTACTATCATCTTTTTATATTGATATAGATATAGATTAATGCAATTATCTTACACTTTCAAAAATCAAATGCTAATTTTTTTAAACGAAATACCCCGCGTCCATACATTTAACACCATCACCTTTTTAAGCTGAGAAAAAAAATCAGCTCTTCAACCCTCACGCTCCTCTGGCCTCCTTGTAAACCGCCCTCTCCGACCCTTCTCCTGCCCCAGTCTTGAGTCTTTGGGAGCGGAGAGTGGGGAGAAACGTTCGGACGGCGCCGAGTGGAGATGATTTTAGAGCCTTAAAACATGTTTGGTGGTCAACATTGCAGCGTCTTGAATCCCTACTACATCCATTCCAAAAAATAAGGCGTATTTTGTTTCGTTTGACCAAGGCTTTAACCAAAGATTACACATTTAATATGCAATATCTGTGATATAACTCATAATCATAGTGAACCAATGGCGTAGTTTGACCAAGAGTGCAGGGACGGAAGGAAAATGCAATATTTGGGGGGAGAGGGGTGGAATACTATATTTATTCTCATCTAACCCTTCTCCAAAATTATTCTTTAGGATGTGCTACCCCGCCCTCAACTAAGCTCCGCCTCTGTATTGAAGTATTTTTAAATACGAATAAAGTGAAATTAACTATATGTCAAAAATATTATATATAAATATAGTAATTATTGGTCAAAATATTAGTCAAAGCAAACAAAATACCACTTCTTTTACGGAACCGAGGTAGTAGATAAAGATGATTTGATGGTTTATATCTCCATCTATCGATCTTTTTATATTGATATACTCCCTCCGTTCCAAAAAAGATGACTTCCATTTGTCCAAACATGGATGTATGTAGACTTGTTTTAGTCTACATACATGAATGTATGGACAAAATAGAAGTCATCTATTTTGGAATGGAGGGAGTAGATATAGATATAGATTTATGCAATTATCTTAGACTTTCAAAAATCAAATGCTGGTATTTCTTTGAACGAAATATCCCGCGTCCAGACATTTAACACCATCGCCTTTTTAAGCCGAGAAAGAAAAAAAAAATCAGCTCTTCAACCCTCACGCTCCTCTCGCCTCCTTATACCCCCAAGCAGCGTTCCGGATATTTTCGATAATTGGCTAAACGGGGTGGACCATGGTTCAAATTGCTTACTAGGGTAGGTGTTATTGCCATTATATGGTCACTATGACTATGTAGAAATGCTAAAGTTGTTAACGATAAAAATTGTTCTCTTGTGCAAGTTATCTACCATTGCACTTCTATGCTCCGGTCATGATCGCCATTGTAGCGTGTGGGCCATCACGACTTGTTTTTGGAAGTGGCTTCGAGGCTGGAGAAGACAGCGAGCGAGTTTTTGTCCAGCCATGGATGGCAACATAATCTTTGGATCTGCTCTCCACCATTCTATGCGTCTTTACAATTTCTCATTATGATATGTAATTCGCCTATTTATTCTTGTTATGTTCGGACTTGTGAACTTTGTTGGGTTGTGTGCATCTTAGTTATGTAGAGAGGCCGGGTATAATGGTTAAAACTTTTAAGTAATTTTTTTTAAAAAAATGAGCGTTAAATCATATTTGGTGGTCAACATTGCAGCTTCTTGAATCACTAGATAAAGATGATTTGATGACCTAGATAGTTTATATCTCCATAGTCTCGATCTTTTTATACTGATACGGATATAGATTTATGCAATTATCTCCAGCTTGCTTTACACTTTCAAAAATAAAATGCTATTTTTTTTAAACGAAATACCCCGCGTCCAAAGATTTAACATCATCGCCCTTTTTAAGCTGAAGAAAGAAAAAAAATAGCTCTTCAACCCTCACGCTCCTCTCGCCTCCTTATAAACCACGCCCTCCGACCCTGTACTCTCCACGCGTCATCTTCCGTCCCTTCTCCTGCCCCAGTATTGAGTCTTTGGGAGCAAAGAGTGGGGAGAAACATCCGGACGGCGCCGAGTGGAGATGATTTTAGAGCCTTAAACCATGTTTGGTGGTCAACATTGCAGCGTCTTAAATCACTACTACCTCCATTCCGAAAAATAAGGCGTATTTCACTTCGGAGGTCTTTGACCAAAGATTACGCATTTAATATGCAATATCTATGATAGAACTCATAACCATAGTGAAGCAATGGCGAAGTTTGACCAAGAGACGAAATACTATATTTCTTCGCATTTAACCCCTCTCAAAAAAAAACAAATCTTTAGGATGTGCTAAAAAACTTTCGGGGGGAGGGGGGGAGGGGGTGGCCCCATGGCCTTAACTAAGCTCCGCGTAGTGAAGTACTTTTAAATACGAATAAAGTGGTATTAATTATATATCAAAAATTATATATAAATAGACTAATTATTGGTCAAAGTATTGGTCAAAGCAAACAAAGTACGCATTAAAGATGATTCGATGACCTAGATGGTTTATATCTTGATACTATCGATCTTTTTATATTGATATAGATATATATATATTGATATAAATATAGATATAGATATAGATTTATGCAATTATCTTACACTTTCAAAAATCAAATGCTAATGTTTTTTTTTGAACGAAATACCCCGCGTCCAAACATTTAACACCATCGCCCCTTTTTAAGCTGAGAAAGAAAAAAAAACAGCTCTTCAACCCTCACGCTCCTCTCGCCTCCTTATAAACCGCGCCCTCCTCCCCTGTACTCTCCACGCCTCATCTCCCGTCCCTTCTCCTGCCCCAGTCCTGAACAGCGACCGCGGTCCCGGCGCAATTGTTAGACTGCCACCTCGACCCTAACGGCGATGGACAAGGGCGCGCTGATGTCGCAGGACTCGAACCAGAGCGGCGACGGAGGAGTGGGCGGGGGCTCGTTCTCGAGCCTGCGCGCGTACGGGCGCGCCCTGTCGCAGACTCCGCACCGGCTGGCCCGGCGCGCGTGCGCGGCGACGGCGCCAGAAGAGGAGATGAGCCGCGTGCGCGCGCGGTCGGGGGCGCCCATGGCGCGCGCGCTGCGGTGGCCAGACCTCGTGGGGCTGGGCCTCGGCGGCATGGTGGGCGCCGGGGTGTTCGTCACCACCGGGCGCGCCACGAGGCTGTACGCCGGGCCCGGCGTCGTGGTCTCGTACGCCATTGCGGGCCTCTGCGCGCTGCTCTCGGCCTTCTGCTACACCGAATTCGCAGTGGACATGCCCGTCGCCGGCGGCGCCTTCAGCTACCTCCGCGTCACCTTCGGTGAGCTCGCTCGCTCGCTTCCCCAATCATGCCGGGATCATGAGTCGTAGGACGCCATTAAACCATCATTTCCCTCCCTCCGCGGAATTATATACTCTGCCCGCCGTTTCTTGCCATCGCTACAGCCATTTATTAATCCCATCAATATTTTGTTCTCACTCGCACTCACTTTGTTCGTGCGATCGTCACTGGGGCCGCCGCGAGGAGTGATGACTCACACACATATATTGGGGAAAAATCGCATCTTTTTTTCCTAAACTACTCGATGTTTATCTATCTTCGTATGTGTACTTGCTCTTCCGTTTGTCCAGTTGCCCAAAAAGCAGGCTCCTTTTACGCGTATTGAATGCGCAGAGCAGAGAGGTGTCGTCGTCGCGGCATGAACACGACGCCCCTCTACCCTGTAGCCCTGCTCCTTGCCTCGCCTGCTTCTTTCTGATACAGTTCAGATACCTGCGATGCACAGTACCACGACACCTAAATTTGTTGCACATCTCGCTGTCAACTGAATTTGGGATCAGGATTTTAGTACAAATAGAAACTCGCAAGTCCAACGGGCGCAATTAAAGAAAAACTTTGGGATTGGGACTTCCAACAAATTTTATTGCACACGCGCACATCCATATCCGGGGAAAAATGCTGGGAGGTCGCTTTCTCGCATCTCCCAAACGGTTTGCTCTTTTGGCCCAGATGCGTATGGGGCCTAGCCGGACTGTGCTCAAAGTAAATCATCTCACAGCCGCCACCCAGCACTAGAGGTCTAGAGTTGAGCTGACCAGCATAGAATTGTTTGCGTGGGTGCAGGGGAATTCGCGGCGTTCCTGACGGGGGCGAACCTGATCATGGAGTACGTCTTCTCGAACGCCGCCGTGGCCCGCAGCTTCACGGCGTACCTGGGCACGGCGGTCGGCGTGGACGCGCCCAGCAAGTGGCGGATCGCCGTGCCGGGCCTCCCCAAGGGGTTCAACGAGGTCGACCTCGTCGCCGTCGGGGTCATCCTCCTCATCTCCGTCTGCATCTGCTACAGGTACGCTGCTCTATCTACAGTGAGGTGGGCAATAATGCTGTGATAATTCCATTCCATTGTTAAACGCACTGCTGCATTGTACTTTTCTTTTGGGAGTACAATTGTAGTGTAGCATAGAATTAAATAATTTTGGCTTTGCTTGCAAGTGTCAGTCATCTCTCGTCTCCTGCCGTCTCACTTTGTACCATGTGTTTCGCATCACTATTGACTGATATTTTCTTATCGAACTATTTTGACTGAATTTGGACCCCACCCCTTCTGTTTTTCCGCACTCCAAACCTACTGCTGATGCCAATCATCTACTGTATCTAAATGCAAGATTTAGAAAGGTTCGCGAATTATTTGCTCTACCCGTAGCCATTATCGAAAGGAAAAACAATTTGATTTTGTTCCGTAAGAAAAAGGATCCTGTCCGTCGCTGTTGCCCACCTTTTGCAATCGAATGTTGGCACGCTTTTTCCCAAGAAAGAATCTAAGATGGGCGGGCGGGTCAAAACTGCAAGAGCCACTCTTTTTTTAATTCTGCAGTACATACATACACATTTGTGATCGATGACAGATTGGAAGAAGCAAAGTATTCTTGATTCCTGCCTGTCGGTATCAGACCGCAGCGTTAATCTCTTCCAAACAGGCCCTGAGATTCTTATTAGAAGAAGCATGGCAGGAGCACATATTCCTGCAGAAATATGACAATGTTTTCTTGTCGATGACAGCACCAAGGAGAGCTCGCTGGTGAACATGGTCCTGACGGCGGTGCACGTGGCCTTCATTCTCTTCATCATCGTGATGGGCTTCTGGCGCGGCGACGTGCGCAACCTGACCCACCCCGCCGACCTGGCCCACCCGGGCGGCTTCTTCCCGAACGGCGTGGGCGGCGTGTTCAGCGGCGCGGGCATGGTGTACCTCAGCTACATCGGCTACGACGCCGTGTCCACCATGGCCGAGGAGGTGGAGCGGCCGGCGCGCGACATCCCCATCGGCGTCTCCGGCTCCGTCGTCATCGTCACCGTGCTCTACTGCCTCATGGCCGCCTCCATGTCCATGCTCCTCCCCTACGACGCGGTGAGTGACAACCAAATCATCATGCCACTAATAAAATAAATAAATCCAGGATATATATGATCTATTTATAGAAAAATATTTGAGGCTGGTATGTAGGGCATATACTAGGGATGGTGTTGGTTGCTCTTCCTACTTTCTAGAAGAGATCTTATGCTAGTTGGGTGAGGATAATTCAGGGAATATATTGCCTAAGGTGGATGAGGTTGCTGGTAGCAGTGTAGAACAGGAGATTGACACAGTTGCAACTTGCAAGCACATGATGAGGGAGTTCTTTTTTTTCTACCTTTGCCTTGTCCCTTTTTGGGATATTGGTCCTATGATTTTCGGGACGGATCAGCCGTCCCCGTCGCAGGACGACCGGCCGGCCCAAATCTACTTTCTAGCTTAAGTAGCTTAGGGGCATAAAGCATCTCCAAAAGATAGCCCATGGCTTGGTCAGTGACAGTGTGAGGAACCGAATCTGATGCTGGTTGATTTTTTGAGCTGAGCTGAGCTGAATCCTGTGGTGCAGATCGACACGGAGGCGCCCTTCTCGGGGGCGTTCAGGGGGAGCCATGGTTGGGGATGGGTGTCGAACGTCATCGGCGCCGGCGCGAGCCTTGGCATCCTGACGTCGCTGATGGTGGCCATGCTGGGACAGGCCAGGTACCTGTGCGTCATCGGCCGGTCCGGAGTCATGCCCGCCTGGCTCGCCAAGGTGCACCCCAAGACGGCCACGCCCGTCAACGCCTCCGCCTTCCTCGGTACGTGCAAACTCAAATCCGCCGCCGTCACTCACGGGCACCATGATTTCTTCCCTTCCGACTAGTTGTTTCGTCGCGAACCTGGCAACGACAATGTGTGTACAACACGGTTGCTTTCCGTGACCACCATAATGGCGGGCGAAAGCGATAAGCGAGCGACAGGCCTGATGGGAACCCTTTCGATGGACACTCGCCCGCGATAAAGAGTAGACACGGGGATCACTAGCTAGAACAGTACCGTCGTGCTCATGGCTGACCAAATCGATCACCTTTTCTAAGTTTTCTACTATGTTTTGACCTTTTTGTATTGACAATTTGCTCTTCTTCCTCGCAGGGCTCTTCACGGCGGCGCTGGCGCTCTTCACGGAGCTGGACATCCTCCTCAACCTCGTCTGCATCGGCACGCTCTTCGTCTTCTACATGGTCTCCAACGCCGTCCTCTACCGCCGCTACGTTGTCGGCCCACACAGCGCGGCAACCGTGGACAGCGCGCCTCGACGCGCCGCGTGGCCCACGCTCGCCTTCCTGCTCGCCTTCTCCCTCATCGCGCTCTCCTTCACGCTCGTGTGGAAGCTGGCACCGCAGGAGGGTCGCGCCAGGGTCGGCTTCCTCGTCGCGTGCGGCGTGGCGGCGGTGGCCACGGTCGCCGCGTTCCAGGCGCTGGTGCCCCAGGCGCACACGCCCGAGCTGTGGGGCGTGCCGGGGATGCCCTGGGTGCCCGCGGCCTCCGTCTTCCTCAACGTCTTCCTGCTCGGCTCCCTCGACCGCCCTTCCTACGTACGCTTCGGCTTCTTCTCCGCGGCTGCCGTGCTCGTCTACGCGCTCTACAGCGTGCACGCCAGCTACGACGCCGAGGAGAGCGCCGCGCTAGACGGGGCCAAGGTGCAGGACGAAGCTTGCAAGGTGTAGCTAGGGTGGAGGCATCCATGGAGCCTAGTTAACTGCTAGCTGCTCTAGGTTTTCTTCATGGACTTTTTTTTTTCTTTCTCTGTGGTGTTCTTAGATTATTATTAGTTGTTGGCAGCAGAGAAAGGAGCTAACAAGGAGATACAACCGCCAAAACCGAGACAAGATTTGGAGAAAAAAGAGATTTTAGGTGGAACTTGCATATGCGATGTACAAGTTCATTCAAAGTGTACATGTTCTAATTTCAAGGAAAAAACTTCTTTCTGTGCAAATGTTTGTGCTTCTTACATTTGTTCTCGGTTGTTTTCCACTTTCCCCCCTTCAACCTTTTGTTCTTGAAAAATTCAAAGGAAACAAGAGAGGTGTTTTGGATCCCGGTGCATATGCACCGATTATTTTAAATCCGTTTTAAAGCTATTTTAAAATGCAAAAAAGTAAAACAATATTAGCGCATAAATCTTAACATTCTATGGGTTCACAAACTCAAAATCGTCTCATGACTTTACGAACACATAAATGAGAAGATGCATCCACGATTATTTTTTTTGAATTTTTTTCGGCATTTTAAAATGTGTTTTCAAAATACTAGGTGCATCAAAGTGGATTTCACAAAGAAAACGCACAATCTTTAGGCCATCTCAAACGAGGCGCTTAGAAATCCGAGATGGAAGATTGTCTCCACCGGCACGCTCATAGGTGACTTCTTTTGCGGTTTCTAGGTTGCTTCTAGGTCCCAATAAGCAAAAACTAAAAAAAAGTGTCCAGCTCAAACTCGTTTTGTCCCTAGAAGCAGAAACTGCCCGGGAGCAGATTCCCGAGTTTCTCAGCTAATCCCGCAGAGGGGTATAGCAAACGAGACATGTCGTTGTGAGATATTACGGGCAATTGCCACTCCATGTTTCCTAGCCGATCCGGATCCGGTCAACGAGCAGAGAAAAAAAAAACAGAAACACAACCCTCCCTCTTGTCCTGAACCTGACAGCTCCTAGGGGCCTCCTCCGTCGTTGCTCTGCCAGGGCCGGTCGCCGGCCCGCGCCCTGATGACCCATAATTGTAGGTGATATATCGTAGCTTTTTTGATAAATAAGAGTGTCGAACCCAACAAGGAGCAGAAGGTATTGATAAATAGTTTCGAGCAAGATTACACTGTAAACACTAGAGAATAATTGTTTAGCGATTTTTGTAATAGTAATAAAGAGATAACAAGCAAATAACAATGATAGTAAATAGTTGCTACAAGTGGCCGAATCATTGTTAGCACAAAGGACAAGTCGGTGGTGTTTCATATAATGGCTAAAACGTTTCTAGGGACACACGGGAGGTTTCGTCTAGTTATTTTCATCACACGTTGTTGATTAATCTTTATCGTTTTGATAAGTGTTATGTGGGTAGACCTATGCTAGTGCACCATCCTATCCAAGACTAATGCACACTTACGATTATACTATTTGCAAGCGTCCACAAATACAAGAAAGTAATTAAGATATAAATCTAACCGTAGCAAAAAAACTCTTGGTATCTACTACCCCCTCACGTGAAGTATTGCAAACAGGGGTTTCAGTTTCTGTCACTCCGGCAACCGACCATAAGCAATCCAACACAAAATGCATTCCTCTAGGCCCACAAAAGGTGAAGTGCTATGTAGTTGACCTTCACATAACACCACTAGAGAAATAACAACATAATTTAAATATCAAACCAGTAAATATCACTCAACGAAGCATGACTACTAACAACTAGATTTCTCTCATGTCCTCAAGAACTAAACGATCTACTCACAACAGATCAAATGGATCATGATTGGAGGTGATAAATAGATAAATAACAATCTAGTCATAAAGTGCAAACACCGATAATTCTCACAAGCATCAACTACAAACGAGTAATTCATACCGGTAGAGAGACCTAGTGGAAAACAAGGACATAGAATCTGATACGGCACCTCCTATGTGTGATATGTATATTCTTTTCCCTGCTATTGATGCTGTGAAGCGACGACTATTGTTCTTGTTCCTACCATGCAAGGAGAAGATCAAAGGGGGCATGGCTATATTTGAAACAGTTTGATGGAGTGTGATGTGTTTGAAGGAGTCCGGCTGGGGTCCACCTTTAGGTGTGGCTATATGGCGCGCCTACAAAAGAGTCATTTTAATTTTAGTGTGTCCTTATATTTTATGTTTAGGAAAAGTGGGTTCGTATCAAGTTATTTTATTTTTTCTAGTTGCTTTGCTTCTAAGTCAAGCTGAGTTGACTATTATATAAAATCAGGTGCGGCCATGAGGGGGAGTTGAAATTATTTGAGATTGAGAGTACAGAAAAGGTCCCATGTCGGGGAACACCAATATTGTTTGTTTTACTTGCTGATTCGTGAGGATCTGTTGCGCGTGTCGTGGAGTAGATCAAATCTGCTCACCAACCGAAGTTATCTCTTGCTGTTCTTCGATCGCCGTGAAAGATTGGGTGAAAACCCTGTCGGGTTTGTCATGGCGTATCCCCACTGAGATTTATCTGTTGCTGGAAGTACTGTTGCTGGAGACGCAAGCCATCACACCGGTTTTTCTTTTTTCGATTTGCTGGAGAAAGTTGTTGCCGGAGACGTTTTCGTCAACACGCCGGTTCTGTTCGAGTTACTTGGATCATGAAGGGTACCTGCTGAAAGTGCATGGTGTCCCACGTGTGGTTTTGGTAATTAATGACAATCCTTATGGACTAATAGTTTCATTGAGATATCCTTGTAGGTCTGTCCATTGGCACCACTTGAACTCCATGTGTTGGATTAAAGGTTGGATGCCATCAAGATCATTGCTTATAATGAATATATTTGATATGATCAAGAATAAGAATTGCCATGATATTATTGATCATATTGCAAGTATGTCTTGAAGAAGGAGATTGTGTGAACATTCATGTTTACCTTCAGGACATCATCATCATGAATAAAGAGAAGATACTTAGTTGATCAAGTTGAAGTGCAAGTTCAAGATGAGCATCAAGAAGAGTTCAAATGCTTGATGTTTGACACCCATATGGAGATTATTATCAAGTGAAGATGGACATGTGAGAAGATCTCCCATATTATCTTATGGGGGAGCAATTTACAAGTCTTCACAAAGCGAAGCGCAGTCAAGAAATGTGCTCCAACTTGAGATGATTAAGATCGTCATCATCTATCTCAATTGGAATGCGCAAGACACAGGTGACATTGATAGGTTTTCTATTTTACCAGTCTCATGATGTTAGTAGGGAGACCGGGTTATAGGATAGATAACCGTTATATCAAGAGGGGCTCTCGAATGAGTTGCTTGATCGTATCGTTCGTAGAGAGCTCAAACTTTTGCATCTTTGGCATCATCTTTCTTGGTTCTTATTTGGGTTTTCTCCATGTCTGGTTTTAGATCTTGTCTTGTTCTTCATGACAAGTTCAAGTTCATCAAAAATGGATTTCGTATAGAAAACTTATTGCGTTTTTGTTATTGGAGGTTTTGCCGGTTCCAATCTTATAGAGAGGCCTAGACTTTGCCCATTTTGTTTTATTATCCCTTGTCGGACTATGATGTTTCACTACATATTCTTGTAGTGCTCGTTGCTGCGATTTCAACGAGCCCAAGAACGTCGAAAACGGAGTCCGGATGCAAAAGATATAACTGTTTTCGTATTAATGTTTTCGTAGTTTTCAGGGGGGCGGAAATTCCGGTCTAAGGCCGGAAATTTCTGGCTAGGCCAAAATATTCCAGGGCAAATATCCGTCCCGGCATCTGAGAGCGGGCACTCGCGCTCTAGGGGGTCTTGGTTCATCCGGAAATTTCCGCCCCGGGGGTGGTGGGGGGGGGGGGCGGAAATTTCCGGGGTAAGTGAAAAATTTCCAGCCCGGACGGCCCTAACGGCCATATTTCGTGGGAAGCTATAAATAGCCTTCTTCTTCCTTAAGAGGAGGCGGCCCAACTCATTTTCTCTGTCCTCTATTGTTGACCTTCAAGAGTTTGGGTTTCTCTCAATCCCTCCAATGATTCTTGCCCCTTCGTAGGGAAAAGAGAGAGGAGATCTAGATCTATTATTCCACCAATCAATATCTCCTCTTAGTGAGGGGAATCCATTGGATCTAGATCTTAGGATTCATATGTTGTTTTCCTTGTTCTTCCTCCTTCCTCCCTCCATAGCATTAGTTTCTTTGGTCGGATTTGGTAGAGAAGGACTTGATCACTTTGTGTGTTCTTGCCATTGCATTAGGTGCATCGGTTTGAGTTCCCCATGAGATTCGTGAAAGAGAAGTTCGTGAGTTTGTTACTCTTGGGTGCTTGGTCACCGGAGAGATTGTTCCTCTTGGTTAGTGCTTGGTTCTTCAACCTTGTTGCAAGAAGCTTCATTGAGAGCCTCCAACTTACTTGTGGAGATAGCCTCAACCTCGTGTAAGGTTTGGTCACCGCATTCAAGATGACCTCATAGTGAAAACGAGAATCTCCCTCACCGGAGAAGCTCAAGGATAATAAGGTGTGCAAATCCGTGCTATTGAGGAGCGCCTAGGTGTCTCCCCACCTCTCCAACGAAGACGTACTTCCCTTGGGAAGGAACTTCGGTAATCACATCGGTGTCTCCTTGTGCTTCGGTTATTTCTATACTCTAGCTTGTTACTTATGCATTTACCTTTGTGATAGCCATCGTGCTTGAAGTCATCTTTCTTTCTATCACATATTTGTATATATTTCTTAGCATAAGTTGTTGGTGCACATAGGTAAACCTAGCTTGTAAGGTTTTGTGCATGATAAATTAAACGCTAGTTTATTCCGCATTTATTCAAGCCTAAACCATAATTATTTTAAGGCGCCTATTCACCCCCCTCTAGGCGGCATCCTTGTACTTTCAATTTGTATCAGAGCAAGGTCTCTCATTGTTAGGCTTCACCGCCTTGAGAGTAATGATGTCGCTTAGTGAATTAGTGCACGATCCCACATTTCATTTCGATGGCACAAATTATGATGTTTAGAAATTTTGTATGCTCATTTATTTTTGGGTCATGGACCCACATATGGAGCAAATTGTAGAGATGGGGTTTTCTCCTCCAAATGATCCTCAAAATCCAACTTTAGAGGAAGAGAAAAACTCATCTCTCGATGCTCTTGCTATTAATGCGTTTTTCCTTCTTGTGAGGCTTGTAGTTATTAAGCCACTCTTTCCTATCCAGAATCCTCATGAGGTATGGAAAAAGCTTCAAGATAAATATGGAGTGTCCAATATTGAAGAGGTTGATTGTTCTCCCTCCGTTTCCGTTCGTGATGAGTTCTCAACTTCTCCTACTTCAAGAACATGTGGTAAGCCACAAACTAATGAGATGGTGAGTAGTGATAGGCTTTGCAATAATGACAGTGAGCTTATTATTGATGATCCTCCATGTCTATCTTATCGCCATGACTCATCTTTGTACTTAAACACAACTAGCACCAAAAATATTGTACATGCTTGTGTTGATAGTCCTTGCATATCATGTCAACATTGTGTGTCTAAATCTCATGATGATATGCTTGCTTTATCTTGTTCCCATGATAAAAATAATTGTGTTTCCTCTAGTCTTTGTGTGGCTAATAATGTAAAGGAAACCCAACTCTCTATGGAACACGACGTGGACTTGAGTGGTGCCTCAAGTAATGATCTATCATCATATACCACCTTTTGCCTCATGGCCAAGGATTCAAAGGTATATTCTACTTTGAACCCCAATATATCTCATGATGATAGAGATGAGTGGATAGCTTTGTGGTTAGCTAGCCTTGATGGTGATACCAAGAAAAATGTGAATGCTCTTCTAGAACAACTTGATGAGGCTAACTATCTTATAGATGAAAAGGAGGATATCATCATGACTTTGGAAAGTCATAATGGTGGTCATTCTATCAAGGACAAAGAGCTTTAAAATGCTTTTGAGAAAGAGCGTTCCCTTAGATCTTCTCTAAAAGAGAAACTATATAGTCTAGAAGAAACCTATGATATTAGTGTTTCTAAGCTTAGAAGGGACAATGAATTATCTCTTTCTCTTGCTAATGCCCTCAAAACTAAAAATGATGATGCTTTTGCTACTAACTCTATTTCTTGTGAAGCATCCATATTAAAGGAGAATGTTGATCTACGGGCTCAACTTGAGTTGCTAACTAGTAATTATTGGAAATTGGAAGAAACTCATGAAAAGCTCTCAAGCTCTCACGAGGATCTTTTAGTCTCCCATGAGAGGCTAAAATTAGCTCATGAGGCTATTTTAACCAAGGTAACATCTTGTGAGCCTCATGTGGACAAAGGCACAACCTCTACTCTAAATTCTATATTGCATTGTGCTAGTCCTAGTAATTCATCATCTCATAATGTGTCCACATCTTGTGATGAATTGCTTTACATGCCTTGTTGATCTAATAATGATGCATCTACTTCCTCTAGCTCTTGTGTTTATACTAACCATGTAGAGGGAATCAAATAGCTCAAGGCCCAAGTCACTTCCTTGAAGAAAGACTTGGAGAAGTGTCATAAAGGTAAGTCCACACTTGAAAATTTGTTGAGTGTCCAAAAATCCCCCAGTGACAAGAGAGTACTTGGATTCATTTCCAATTACAAGAACAAGTCCAAGGTAGAAAAGAAGAAGGGCCATGAAAAAGTCAAGAATTTGGCCAAGATTGTTTGCTTCAAATGCAAGGTTGAAGGGAATCATATTAGATCATGCCCTTTGAAGAAGAAGCAACTTAGTGAGAAGCAACAAGTAAAGCGGCCAAAAGTTCAACCTCAATCTCAACTTCAAGTTGAAGAAAGGCGTCTTCCCAAGAAGACTCAAGCTAGTGCTTCTCAAGTTTAGAAATCAACTAAGAAGAATGGAAGGAGTCTGTGTTGCTATTTATGTCGTGAAAAGGGCCATCTTGCTTCTTCATGCACTAATGGTAAATTATCCAACCATATCATAATTGATGATGTGTATTCCATTCGTAAGGATAATGTGGGCAATGTGTTTGCCAAATATGTTGGTAATCAAAGTGGTGTCAAGAAAAGAACCATTTGGGTTGCCAAGCCTATTGTGACTAACCTCTTAGGACCCAACTTGGTTGGGGACCAACAAGCTCAAACTTGATCAATAGGTGTTATTGGAGGGCATTGGAGACTTGGCTATATCAAGAAGAATTAAGGGATCTTAATCACTTATATTTTCCTCAAGCCAAGTCATTTGGATTATCATGTCGCTATCTCATATTCCGTGCTCCTTCTTGCGGTAACTTGTATTTACATTTTATATATACATTGAAAGTTGCTTTCCCCTTTGCATGTGTTGGTTTTGTACCTTTCTTGTATTTTGTATATGTTGTGCTTACTACTTACTTATCCTTGAGTAATATAATATGTGTTTGTAGGTTCGCACAACATGTATGTATGAGTTTGCTTTGATCCTTATTGTATCTTGCTTGTATCTTATTTGGCTCTTTTGAGTGATTAATGGACTATCCTATTTTGGGGGAATGATATGCCTTGACACTTCATAATCCTAAAATGTTTGTACATGAGAAATACCATTTAGTGTTGATATTTAAATATTGTCTAGACTATATGTGGTATGTCATGCTCATGAGAAATTCAATTCTATAATGTCTATTAATTATCTCTAGTTGTTCTTTATTTGCCTCTTGTTAAGAAGATAAGGATTATCACATTATGGGGGAGTAATATACTTTGTGCATATTACAAACCTAAATAATGTGAACATTTGAGGTTTTGCCACCTAGAATTGATATTGTCAATTATCTTGTTCCTATGTGGCATGTGTGCTCAAACAAGTTTCAATTTGCTTAAATGCTTTTATTTGCTCATCTTTTGGATCTTGTTTATGAGAGAGTTTCTTGGTGCGGTTTTCCTCAAATTTGCACTAGTATGTATTATCTCGGAAACCGATCGCTTCATGTTATATTGATCATTGCTTTGCATGATCATTCAACTATTGAAGCCACCAAGAATATCTATTTAAGCATGGTTTTTTAATTCCTATCCTTTTCATATGCTTTTATTTTTTGAATATGATCATGAATATCTATGCAACATACCACCGAGAAATAACTCTGTACTCCTTGTCCTTGACAAGTGATAATATTATTTGTGGTAGAATTTATTGATCATATTTTACTTGGGCTATTGCTTTTATTTTTCATATTTCTTGTGAAGAAATTGCTTTGTGATCACTCCCATTGTCTTCTAGCCTATTGAGAATATCTTTGTTTTACTCGTATTTGTTTGGTGTTCTAATTGCTAAAGCTAAAGCAAGGATCCCATTTGTGTGCATATTGTATTAAAATTCAAAATTATGAATCATGCACAAATCATGGGGGAGCTTTCCTATATTGTTTAGAACACTAGTTTTCTTATTTTGTCTTTAGATCTTTCTCAATTGGTATTTAATCTCGATGACGTGACCTTAGGGAAGACAAACCTTTTCTTCTTGGTACTTTGTGCCATCATGAAAAGTGTAGAGGGTTTGGGTTAGTTGTTGGAACCTTGATCTTTTTGGGAGTTGGTTATCTTACTCATTGCTTTATTTTCAAATTGATCTATTCTGGATATTGGACTTGTTTTCGTTAATGAATCTTTCTTTTGATATCTCTTTTGGGAGTTCAATATCTCATTTCTTGTGTAACGTTTAATTGGTTTCTTTTAAGTGTCAATTTGTTGTTTATGATCTCATTTTCACTTGTCTTTTGGTTCTTGAAAATCTTTGCATGCATATTTACTAAAGTATTTGTTATGACATGCTTACTTTCTTTGATGCAATATATAGGGTAAACTCCACCGAATCCTAAATCGGCTAAGATGTGCGTGAAATTCAATTTCATATCTATATGCACATATTTATGTGGAGCTTATCCTATGTATTGTAGTTTGTCTAAATACTTTAGACCCAATGTGTTTGGGGACCATTTTGTGCTTAAATGTGTTTTAGGTACATTTGAGATGCATTGGATGCTTGCCTCACTCTCAAGGAAGGTGTTATCACCATGATCTTATCAGAATCAAGCTAGGATAATGGATTAACTCTTATCCACAACAATATCTTCAATGCGATCTTGGTAACAAGTATCTCTCAGGCATACTATTCTTGTATTCAACCTTGTGTAGGTTGCATCTTGGCATGAAAATTCTTTATTTGTAAAATTATTCTCCCTTTGTGATACTTGATTCTTCCAAAAAATTGCAACTATCTATTTTTCCATATTGGTATTTGTGATGTCTTTGGTGTGTTTGTCTTGGAAATTAATTTATCCCCATTTAAGATAAAATTGAGCTATGTGATATGCTTTTAATAAAAAATAAATCTTATTGGTGTATTTATGACTTTCTCTCGGATATCATGTTCTTCACTTTTGTAACTATTTTGTGTGTACATGCTTCTTTTTGGATACATATTATCATGATTTGTGTTCACTTAGAAACTTATACACATGAGAGGAGTTACATCGCTTTCTGGTATCCTATTCCTTTGGACTCCACCCTTCTTATACCCTTTTCATTTTTGGTGACTCCGAAAAGTATTTTTCCTTATTAGTGCTTGTATTATATTATTTCATCTTGTGCACTCATTTGTTTTTGAGTTTTTTTTGTCTCTCATGCTTACCTTGGTGGGCATGTTGGTTTCCTTATGTATGGTTGATCCTTGTCTAATGGTATTCCGTTCATTTGGTATCTTTTTGCCCAACCATTCATTTATTTTCTTCAAGTGCTATGCCTAGTTTTCTTTTTATGATCTCTTGCACTTGTTTTCTGTTTTAGAGGATATTGGGGGAGTGATGATCCCATATTTATGCACTTTGTATTCAAATGCAAAAAACTCTAAGTAGTGCATGAACATTGGGGAGCTTCATGATTTTCTTTAGAACACTATTTTGCTAAAATCATAAAATCTTTGGTTCCATAGGTTTTTGGATCCTTTGTTTGTGCTCCTACTTTTGGAAGAAATGTTAAAAGAATATAATCTTATTTGCAATCTTTGGATCCTCAATATAGTTTGATCCCCCCATCTATTCGTCATTGAATATGCATTTGTTTTCACTCATATTATGAGAAATGCAAAAATTGTAGGGGATCTCTTACTATATTGGCCTTCTACATTTTTTCGCCCATTTAGGCAATGGATTCCAATGGGGGAGAAGTTTAGAGGGTTTAAGGGAATTTGGTTTAATGCTTTGGTTTTTTCTTAAGCATCTTTTCCTTCCATTCTCATGCATCCATGTGTATTTCTTTGCATGGTTGCTTAATTCATTATATAAACCCTCGTAAAAGGGATTACCGTCAATTACCAAAATGGGGGAGATTGAAAGTGCATGCTGTCCCACGTGTGGTTTTGGTAATTAATGACAATCATTATGGACTAATAGTTTCATTGAGATATCCTTGTAGGTTTGTCCATTGGCACCACTTGAACTCCATGTGTTGGATTCAAGCTTGGATGCCGTCAAGGTCATTGCTTATAATGAATATATTTGATATGATCAATAAGAAGAATTGCCATGATATTATTGATCATATTGCAAGTATGTCTTGAAGAAGGAGATTGTGTGAACATTCATGTTTACCTTCAAGACATCATCATCATGAATAAAGAGAAGATACTTAGTTGATCAAGTTGAAGTGCAAGTTCAAGAGGAGAATCAAGAAGATTTCAAATGCTTGATGCTTGCCACCCATATGGATATTATTATCAAGTTAAGATGGACATGTGAGAAGCTCTCCCATATTATCTTATGGGGGAGCAATTTACAAGTCTTCACAAAGCGAAGCACAATCAAGAAAGGTGCTCCAACTTGAGGTGATTAAGATCGTGATCATCTATCTCAATTGGAATGCGCAAGAAAAAGGTGGCATTGATAGGTTTTCTATTTTACCGGTCTCATGATGTTAGTTGGGAGACTGGGTTATAGGATAGATAACCGTTCTATCAAGAGGGGCTCTCGAATGAGTTGCTTGATCGTATCGTTCGTAGAGAGCTCAAACCTTTGCATCTTTGGCATAATCTTTCTTGGTTCTTATTTGGGTTTTCTCCATGTGTGGTTTTAGATCTTGTCTTGTTATTCATGTCAAGCTCAAGTTCATCAAAAATGGATTTCATATAAAAAACATATTGCGTTTTTGTTATTGGAGGTTTTGCCTGTTCCTATCTTATAGAGAGGTCTAGACTTTTCCCATTTGGTTTTATTCTCCCTTGTTTTACTATGATGTTTCACTTCATATTCTTGTAGTACTCGTATCTGCGATTTCAATGAGCCCAAGAACATCGAAAACAGAGTCCGGATGCAAAAGATATGACCGTTTTCGTATCAATGTTTTCATAGTTTTCGGGGGGGAGGGGCGGAAATTCCGGTCTAAGGCCGGAATATTCCGGGGAAAATATCCGGCCCGACACGTGAGAGTGGGCACTCGCACTCCAGGGGGTCTTGGGTCGTCCGGAAATTTCTAGGGTTGAAATTTCCCGGAAAATTTCAGGGGTAAGTGAAAAATTTCCAGCCCGGACGGCCCTAACGGCCATATTTCATGGGAAGCTATAAATAGCCTTCTTCTTCCTCAAGAAGAGGATGCCCAACCCATTTTCTCTCTCCTCTATTGTTGACCTTCAAGAGTTTGGGTTTCTCTCAATCCCTCCAATGATTCTTGCCCCTTCATAGGGAAAAGAGAGAGGAGATCTAGATCTACTATTCCACCAATCAATATCTCCTCTTAGTGAGGGGAATCCATTGGATCTAGATCTTGGGATTCCTATGTTGTTTTCCTTGTTCTTCCTCCTTCCTCCCTCCATAGCATTAGTTGCATTGGTGGGATTTGGGAGAGAAGAACTTGACCACTTTGTGTGTTCTTGCCATTGCATTAGGTGCATCGGTTTGAGTTCCCCACAGAATTCGTGAAAGAGAAGTTCGTGAGGTTGTTACTCTTGGGTGCTTCGTCACCGGACAGATTGTTCCTCTTGGTTAGTGCTTTGGGCTTCCACCTTGTTGCAAGAAGCTTCGTTGAGATCCTCCAACTTACTTGTGGAGATAGCCTCAACCTCGTGTAAGGTTTGGTCACCGCCTTCAAGATGATCTCATAGTGGAAACGAGAATCTCCCTCACCGGAGAAGCTCAAGGAGAATAAGGTGTGCACATCTGTGCTATTGAGGAGCGCCTAGGTGGCTCCCCACCTCTCCAATGAAGACTTACTTCCCTTGGGAAGGAACTTCAGTAATCACATCGGTGTCTCCTTGTGCTTCGGTTATTTCTATACTCTACCTCGTTACTTATGCATTTACCTTTGTGATACATCGTGCTTGAAGTCATCTTTCTTTCTATCACATAGCTGTATATCTTTCTTAGCATAAGTTGTTGGTGCACATAGTTAAACCTAGCTTGTATATGTTTTGTGCATGATAAATTAAACGCTAGTTTATTCCGCATTTATTCAAGCCTGAACCGTAATTATTTTAAGGCGCCTATTCACCCCCCCTCTAGGCGGCATCCTTGTACTTTCACATGCCGACGTCGTTCTTCTGTTGGCTTGGAGGGTTTCTTGCGCGTTCATCACTGCAGGAGATTTGATCCGAAGTTGTTACGTTAAAAAAAGAGCTTTTGTTCTGTACGCTCCTTGCAAAGGTTTAGATCGCTAGTGTTTCGGTATATTTTAGACCTCTCGAGAAAGTAAGTAAACAAAAGATACCATATCACGTTGGATTGATTTGGTACGTGAAACAAAAGGAAAGAAAGAGTTGTGTGGATCATAATATAAAATTCTTTGCACGTGCAACTTTGGATTTGGTCTGGTCTCATGTAATCATCGTGGAGTCTGCTAATACACGTCACACGCGAGGCCACGCCAGTTTCACTTTTATTCCAATCGAGTTCTTGCTGGGTGTGTATTTCGTGTTCAGACGCATAGCAGTGGGCTCTTTCGTGTGATACACCTGCTGGCGCCGCCTGAGAGCAGACCTTTGAAGATTTTTGTGCTGCTGATTTTTCCGTCCGCAAAGGAGAAAAAAGACGTGCTATCTTACTGGTTTCAGTGAGAAGAAGAAGGGTGTGCTGAAAAGTTATTTCATTCTCGTGTGAAAGTACACGAGACGACATGTGCATTGACAATTGACCGTAGTAGTTTCATCAATGCCGTGAGTCTTGAGATGGTGGAGAAGGTTGAGTTATTTGTCGTTCCACTTCAGCATCCATATTGCATATATCTAGGTAATTTGATCTTATTATCACACATCACGCATCGATTCACTTTCGGCTAGGTCCGTTATCCTATGATGTGTGTTGGGATATGATTCCAATTCATATGGTTTCAAGTCATTTGATGTAGGGGATACCGTGGAACAAGGAGCACAATGTAGTTTACTTTCCGAATAATAATTCTCCTCGGTACACTATGACTTGTGGTAAAACGGAGTATGATCTGAAATCCATGGATATCAACATATACAAATCTTGAAGAGATGAACGATTGCATAATAAGAAGGTGGCCGATGCAAAGTTTAGAAAGCTATAAGAGGCAAAGACAAGAGAAGCTGAAGCTGATGCAATTCCTGTGGTGGCTAACATTGCTACACCTGCTTTGGAGCCTGATCAACCTACATTTGTGGTCGATATTGCTGCAATTTCTGTTTATTCTGCAGATTCTATTATTGACGTCCTTGTGGTTGACGATCAACCTGTAAATGACGATGTTGTTGCAGAAGATGACTTGAAACCGAAGACGGTTTCGCCTAAAGGGGGGAGGACGATACGGCACCTCCTATGTGTGCTACGTATATTCTTTTCCCTGCTATTGATGATGTAAAGCGACGACTATTGTTCTCGTTCCTAGCACGCAAGGATAAGATCAAAGGAGGCATGGCTATATTTGAAACAGTTTGGTGGAGCGTGCTCTGTTTGAAGGAGTCCGGCTAGGGTCCACCTATAGGTGTGGCAGTATGCCGCACCTACGAAAGAGCCATTTTTATTTTAGTGTGTTCTTTTAATTTTTGTTTAGGAAAAGTGGGTCTGTATCAAGTTATTTTATTTTTTCTAGTTGCTTTGCTTGTAAGTCAAGTTGGGTTGGCTATTATATAAAGCTAGTTGCGGCCATGTAATAGGGGGAGTTGAACGAGATTGAGAATACAGAAAAGGTCCCATGTCGGGGGACACCAATATCGTTTGTTTTTCTTTCTAATTCTTGAGGATCTGTTGCGCGTGTCGTGGAGTAGATCAAATTGCTCACCAGCCAAAGCTATTTCTTGTTGTTCTTCGATCGTCGTGAAAGATCGGGCCAAAACCCTCTCGGATCACATTGATCTGTATCAGAATCCTAATTGTTACAGCGAGACAGAGGTGGATGGTGAGGATGATGGTGCTGATGGTGATGACGATGACGATGTTGATCTTGATGAAGGGGGGAATTTCCCCGGCGGAATCTCCCCGCCAGGAAGATTATTCTTCTCTCTGTCGTTTTCGTCGCGAAGAGGCGGAGGAAAAATTCTATGAAGTGGCTCCTCGATAAAATTAGGTCACGGAGGGAGGGGGTAAGTACCCCGAAGGGTGGCCAGGGGCCCACCAGGCGCAACCAAGAGGGGCCCGCGCCTGGGGGTCACTTGGCTTCCCCCTGGGTCCCCTCTGGCAGCCCTTCGGGATCCCCCGGTGATTTATCACGAAACTTCATTTTCTGATTTTCCCCGATTTTTCTGACGTCCGGAAGATATCCCTTCTGACAAGTTCTTTTTCCAGCTGAAAACAACGAAATAACATAAGTATAGTGCTCTAATATGTAAAATAGTGATGCAAAATGGACGTATCAACTCCCCCAAGCTTAGACTCCGCTTGTCCCCAAGCGAAACTAAACTCAGAAAACACGACCACATGTTTTATGTTGTGAGGTGTCGATAATAAAGAATACGAACATGAAGCATCAACAATTACTCAATAAACACTAGTAATTCTACACATCAATCTTTCTTATAATTCTTCTCCCGGAGAAGTAATGATCCAATCATGTAAAGAGTACAACGAGTGAAAATTCATTGATATATGTCAAACTATGTTCTTGGTCAGAGAACAACTATCATATCAATCTTATCTTTCCGGAAGAGTCTATCTCAGAGCTATCAAGCAAATAACACATGTTTAAATTATCACAAAGTCTTTTCATGAATAGAAAACTTCCAGGGATTATGTTCTTATAAAGGAGGTGAAAACAACTGACACAAAGGAAGATGCTAGTTAGTAGAGAGCTAAACTTTCAACTTGTTTACCATGATGATAATCTCAACTGCAATAAAACATGGTTAAATATCATCGTGCACATATAAAAGAATGCATCTGAGTTCAACATCATAAGTTTGTCAGTAGAGAGTAGAAGGAATAGGTGAAACTGACTCAATTAGTAAAGAAAGGCCCTTCGCAGAGGGAAGCAAGGATTACTCATGTGCTATAGCTTTTTATTTTAAATAAATCTGAGGTATTGAAAATGTAATTTTGAGAGGTGTGTATGTCTATGTGACGACCCACAAGTATAGTGGGTGTATTGTAGTACTTTCGATAAATAAGAGTTTCGAACCCAACGAGGAGCAGAAGGTGTTGACAAGCAGGTTGGATAGAGAATTCACTGTAAACACTAGCAAACGGGTTTTTGGTGGTTTCTGATATAGCACATAAATAAAGTGCGAGTAAATAAAAGACAGTAAATATAATTGCTGCGAGTGGCCCAATCCTTTTGAGAGCAAAGGACAAGCCGGTTGTTCTACTTATGATTACCAAACGTTCTCGAGGACACATGGGAATTTTGTCAAGTGCTTTCGCTTCATACAATTGATTAATTTTATTGGTTCGTGAAGTGTTGTGTGGGTGAACCTATGCTAATGCACTGCCCATCTAGGACTAATACATACTTGTGATTATACCCCTCGTAAGCATCCGCAAATACAGGAAAGTAATTAAGATAAATCTAACCACAGCCTTAAAACTCCGGGATTCTACTCTCCCTCCGTGATGCAAAATGGACGTATCACTATGTCAACAGATGGTAGTGAAAAACTTATCATAACCCATGTCAAGCAAAGTGTTTAGACTTTTGAGAGCGGTTTCCATTTTTCCTTAAGGTTGGCACTCCCCCCCCCACCTTTCCTTTCACAAACCATGGCTAGTCGTATCCACGGGTACCCATCAACATTCATCAATCCTTGGGGAAGTGCCTTTTATATTATATTATTTGGCACCAACTGTCTGCAAATTTAGATGAGCACAAATCCATACTCATCGAGTGAAATAAGGGAGAAGAACCTTGCTTGACATAAGACATGATAAACTTTAAACTACTTCCTCATGAGCTAAACTGGGAACACAAAACATGTTTAATATTTTGAAGGTTTTAAAGGTAGCGCACGAGAAATTTACTTGGAGTGGAGGTGAAATACCACATATAGGAAGGTATGGTGGACACTTTTGGGAAGGTTTTTGGTTCAGGTTTGGATGCACGAGTAGTGATCATACTCAGTACAGGGTTTTTGGCTAGCAAAGGCTTGTAGCAAACACACGATGTTGAGAGATGCAAACAGATATAAAACCATATAATGATATAAAACATGAATTATTGCAATTGTCTTCCTTGTCAGCATAACACATCAATCATAAGAACATAAAAATGGAGATTTTGCAGGCCTAAAAGATCTATGGGGTAATATATCTACAAGTGAAATCTCCCTTCTTTGTTCTAAATCTCTGAGTGTTGTTTCTATGACCAATGATATGTTTACCAATACTCAATAAATTCCTGCTACTACTCGCAACATGAGATCACTACTAATCACAAGAAAAGCGTGCGAGGGATTGATCGTAGCTTTTTTGATAAATAAGAGTGTTGAACCCATCGGGGAGCATAAGGTATTGATAAATAGTTTCGAGCAAGGTTTCACTGTAAACACTAGAGACCAATTGTTTAGGGATTTTTGTAATAGTAATAAAGCAATAACAAGTAAATAACAATGAAAGTAAATAGTTGTTGCAAGTGACTGATACGTCATAAATGTATCCCTAATTTTTGATGCTCCATGATGATATTATGCCAATTGCTACATGTTTTCTCCCTTCTTTATGTCATTTTTATCGATTTTCTGGACTAACCTATTAACAAGATGCCACAGAGCTAGTTCCCTATTTTCTGCTGTTTTTAGTTTCAGAAAAGTTGTTCTGGAAAAATTCTCGGAATTGGAAAGTTCGAAGCCCGGAAGTCCTATTTTCTCCGGAAGCATCTAGAAGACCGAAGAGGAGTCGAAGAGGGGCAACAGGGGGGCCACACCATAGGGTGGCGCGGCCCCCTGGCCACACCAGCTATGGGTGTGGGCCCCCTGGCCTCCACCGCCTTTGCCCTTTCGCCTATTTAAGCCCCCGGATGGAAAACCCTTAGCACCTGATCAAAATCCCCAAAAAAGTTCCGCAGCCGCCATCACCATCAACCCTAGATCAGGGGGGTTCTGAAGCTATTTCCGGCACCCTGCCGGAGAGGAGATCATCACCAGAGGCTTCTACATCACCATGCCTGCCTCCGGAGTGATGCGTGAGTAGTTCATCCTTGGACTACGGGTTCGTAGCTGTAGCTAGGTGGTTGTCTTCTCCTCATATGCCTCCATGTTTAGATCTCGTGAGCTGCCTATCATGATCGAGATTGATCTTATGTAATTCTCTATGTTGTGTTTGCTGAGATCCGATGAATATTGACCTTATGCCAAGTTGATTATTGTCTTTATTGCATATGTTATTTGTGATCTTCCATGCTTTCCGTTGCTAGTGGTTACTCTGGCCAAGTAGTTGCTAGTCACTCCAAGAGGGAGTATTTATGCTCGATAGTGGGTTCATGCCTCCTCATCGCCTTGCTCGAATGACAGAAACGTGAAGGGGGAGGATGTGATGTTGCCATTAGGGAGAAAACAGCGGTGAGAGTGCCCACGTGCATAATCATTGCTTACATTACACACTTTGTTTAATGAAGTTATCTATTGCTTGCAACTTAATACCTATGGGGGTTCGTATGATAATATGAGGGTAGATTATTAGTCATAGATGCAGATGGATGTCGGTCTATGTATATTGTTGTAATGTCCGCACTAAATACCATAGTAATCATCATGTTATATTTTGCACTATGGTGCAACCTCTATTTGTCAATTCCCAGCTGTAATTTGTTCACCCAACATGCTATCTTTTATGGAGAGACACCAATAGTGAACCTATGAACCCCGGTACATTTTTCCACACTGTTAAACAAACCACAACAATTTCTTGCTTTCTTTACTTACTGCAAGCATACAATGTTTTTCCACACTATACGTCTAATCTTTGTTTTCAGCAAGACCGGTGAGATTGACAACCTCATTGTACCGTTGGGGCAAAGTATTTTGGTTGTGTTGTGTGCAGGTTCCACGTTGTTGCTAACACCCGTGAAGCGCCAGCACCACCATCAGTAGCATCAACCTTCCGAAGGTCCTCCTTCTCCTACTGGATTGATAACCTTGGTTCTTAACTAAGGGGAAAACTCCTACCGCCGTGCTCATCACACCCTCCTCTTGGGGTATCCCAACGAGTGCAAGATCTGAACCATCAAGGACTTTTTCTAGCGCTGTTGCCGGGGACAATGAAGTCTTCTGGCAAGGGGAGTCTCTCACTCTCAACCTCTTTATTTTGTTTATTGTCTTGTTTTTATTTTTGTCTTGTTTTGCTTCTCTTTATCAAAAAACACAAAAAATTAGTTCTTATTCTAGTTGTTATTTTTTATCATGCCTGCTATCAATGTTTGATGTCTTTGAAACTAGATTTTTTTAGGCAAGGTGGGATGAACAATAAAACCATTATAAGGAACACCGCTTGTCACAAAAAGGGATACACTTATGGGAGCAAATTAATAAAATTGCAGGACTATGCTAAAAACCCGTGCTCTACTTATAATGTTACTTATTGCTTTGATAAATCTTGTTGTTGTAGGAGGTATAAACACCTCCCTTTTCAATGTGAGTATAATGATAATTTTACCATATCTTCTTATGTTAAGGGAAATTATGAATTATATGATGTGGAACAAATTGAAGAATTTATTGCTTGGAAGGGTGCATTCGAAATTGCCTATTTGCTTGAAAGTATTGATGATGCACCTTATAAATATGAGATTTATGCTATACTTGAATATTGCTTTGATAATCACAAGGATTGTAATTACTACATAATGGAATATCTTATTAAATTCTCTCAACCTAAGGAGGAGACTAATGCCTTGCAGGAACCTATGGAAGAAGAAACTGCTGAATCTGGAAGCTCATTGGATGAAAAAGAGGAGGAAGAATGGAGCTACCCATGTCTACCTTCCAATGATAGTAACTCTTTAACTCATACATTATTTGATGAAATTGATACTTTCTATAATTTTGACCTTGATACTACTATGAATGAAACTTGTGAGAATGATATTGCTACTGTTATTTATGATAACCCATGCTACTTGGATAAATCTTATGATAATGCTCTTGATGATGGTCCTATGTTACTTGATGTTATAAATTATAATGCTACTGAAAATAGGATTGCTATAATGTGTCCTATACCTTTTATGAGTGACCAATCTTCTTGCTTTGCTATTGCTAAAAGTGAAAAAAAAGAGGAGCTGATTTTAAATTTTTATCCCACAGTTTTTGAGCTTGATATGAATTGTGTGCTTTTAGACGATGACAAACATGCTTTATGTGATAATTATATTGTTGAGTTTGTTCATGATGCTACTAAAAATTATTATGAGAGAGGAAAATATGGTCTTATGTATTTTCATGTTACTAAAACACCTCTCTTTTTGTTGAAAGTTTTGAAGTTGCTCTTGTTCTACCTTCCCATGATTTCTAGTTTGAGCTTCTTTAATTTATTTATTTACAAGATTCCTATGGATAGGAAGTGGGTTAGACTTAAATCTTTTTTATAATTTCTTCTTGATGCTCTCTTTTACCTAATTCATATTTCTTATGTGAGCATCTTCTTCACTTGAAAACACGGGCCTAGCTGAAAGGCGTTAAAGAAAAGCGGTGTCGGGAGACAACCCGTTTTATTTCACTGTTTTCAACCCGTTTTCTTTGATGTGCTTTGCACCTGGGTGCTGTCTATTTCCTTAGCAACCCCTCTGTATCTTTTCTTTTGAGTTTTTTTAGCCAAGTAAAGACTGTAGTGGAAAGTTGAGCCTATATTTTGGATTTCTGCGCAGGAAACAGATTTCTGCTGTCCACTGTTAATTCCGTTAAAAATCACATAAAATCCAAATGACCTGAGCTTTTTTGTGATTAATTCTTAGTTATATACGCAAATTTTCTTAGAAGACCACTTTTTGATTTGAGCAACGGAAGATTTTTGAAAAAAATCGATCTTTACCTGCTGTTCTGTTTTGACAGATTTCTGCCATTTATCGCATTTGCATCTTAATCTCTTTCTTTTGGTGTTCTTTTGAGAAAAAAGAGTTTTGAAAGAAGTTGTGACAGTAGATAATGTGTTTTTTGAGTGTTATACTTGTGTTGAAACTGAACCATGTGAATTTATTATTTCAATTGCACTAACGTTGCTAATGAAGATTGTGAGAATTTTTATGTGAAGGAAGTTTCAACGGTCAAGAGAAGAGGATGATATGATATGATCAAGAAGAGTGAAAAGCCTAAGCTTGGGGATGCCCAAGTGGTACATCCAAGAAAATTCAAAGAAGACTCAAGCGTCTAAGCTTGGGGATGCCCAAGGCATCCCCTTCTTCATCAACAAATTATCAGGTCACTTCTAGTGAAACTATATTTTTATTCGGTCACATCTTATGTGCTTTGCTTGGAGCTTCTTTTATTTTTTTTTTCAGTTTGTTTTTGTTTTTTATTTCAGTTTGTTTTTACTTTTTCAATAAGCTTGGTTGGACCCAGCATTCTTTTATTGGAGAGTGACACGCTCCGCTTTTTCATGAGAATATGTTGTATTCTTAGTCTCTGTTTGGCTGCTGCATTTATTCAGCTCCTGTTTTGCATGCATCTCTTATCAGAGTTTTTAGTTTTAGTAGTGTTATTTGAGCACTCTCATGTTTGCTTGCTGTATCATAAAGAGTATTTTTGTTAAAGCATGTTTTGTATGGTGCTTGTTGGGAGAAAGAAAACTGCTGCTTGAAGTAGAATTTATAACAGTACTAGTAGAAGCTTGTATAGACTGTGGCTAGAACTTTTTCATGCCATGCTAAATGTTATTTTAGTTTTAAATCCTTGTGGTTATTGAGTAGAAGGATTTGTCGCAAATAGCTTAGAGTTTTTAATATGTATTGAAAGATTCATGAGTTGTTCTCGCCATAGTAAAGCATCAATATATGGTATTCTCTTTCGAATGATTTATTTGGTTGACTTGGCGCATGCTCACACCATGTTTATGAATATAAACCAGTCACGAATAGCCTCCATGACCACTTAGTTTTTGAACTTGTGATACTGCTTACGTTTTAATTTATGATGCTTATGTCTCTATGCATGATTATGGCTCTTATGCTCTCTTGATTTGCCGCTCCCAGTCTTTTGCTAGCCTCCACCTATACTGAGTATGAGCTCTACTCGTGCATCCAAACTCCCTTAAACCAAAGTTTTTCACATTGTGTCCACCATACCTACCTACATGTGGTATTTAACTGCCATTCCAAGTAAATTGCCCATGTGTTACCTTTACAACCTTCAAAATTACTCCTGCTTTATGTTCCTGTTTTGCTCATGAGGACGTAAATAGAGAATGTTTATCTCACTTGTTGATTGGATTTCACACCCTGGACTAGTGGCTTCATCCTCTTATCCAAATGATAGAAGAGCTGGCAGCGGGGTGCCCAGCCCCAAATTATTACAAACAAATTCTCTTCACTATTTTTGCCCCTGATTTATCAGTCAAAGCATAATTGTGTAAACAAAAGAGAAAGAGGGATGACCTTCTACACCAGTTGCGTCCTTCACCATGGGAGCCAATCTTATGAACCCAGTTGACTTGTGACGTACTGTATTTTCTGTTTACCATTCGTTGACATTAGCATACATCTCCCAAAATATAGACACTCCTCCACGGTATCTGATTGTTGGCAGGCACCCGAGGATTCGGTTAGCCATGGTTTGTGAAAGATGGATGGGAGGATTGTCAAACTTTTAATACCTCTGTTTAATAAAATAAAAGCTCTAGCACATGAGTGATCCCTGCTTCCCTCTGTGAAGGGTCTTTCTTTTACTTTTATGTTGAGTTTCCATCTTCTAACTTTATGCACAGCTGAGAGAGCATTTTTGCCATACCGAGTTCTATGTGCATTTGTCCCATAAGCATCAATAATTACTTCATGATGTGATATCATTTGTTCTAGTATTCCTCATGAACTTTGAAGGTGTCCTGGCATTTATGTTTTGCCCCACTCTTAAGGACTATCGAAATATCACTTTTCCGTGCTTTCTCTATACATGAAACAAACGTCTATCTTTCTTTGCATTATTATTCATGATCCTTTATTTGAGTTACTCTTCGTGATGCCAAGTAATTGCTATGCTTTATTATTAAAGTTTTATTTATCATGCCTGTGTTTAAAGTTTTATGATCTCAGCATGCATATGCTTTTACATTAGATTGATCAAGTTTATGTTAGTAGCATGTCACCTCAGAAATTATTGTTTTATCGTTTACCTACTCGAGGACGAGTAGGAACTAAGCTTGGGGATGCTTGATACGTCATAAACATATCCCTAATTTCTGATGCTCCATGATGATATTATGCCAATTGCTACATGTTTTCTCCCTTCTTTATTTCATTTTTATCGATTTTCCGGACTAACCTATTAACAAGAAGCCACAGAGCCAGTTCCCCGTTTTCTGCTTTTTTTAGTTTTAGAAAAGTTGTTCTAGAAATATTCTCGGAATTGGAAAGTTCGAAGTACGGAAGTACTATTTTCCCCGGAAGCATCCAGAAGACCGAAGAGGAGTCGAAGAGGGGCAACAGAGGGGCCCACCATAGGGTGGCCCCTGGCCGCGCCTGCTATGGGTGTGGGGCCCCCTGGCCTCCACCGCCTTTGCCCTTTCGCCTATTTAAGCCCCCCGGATGGAAAACCCTAAGCACCTGATCAAAATCCCCGAAAAAGTTCCACAACCGCCATCACCGTCAACCCCAGATCAGGGGGGGTTCTGAAGCTGTTTCCGGCACCCTGCCGGAGAGGAGATCATCACCGGAGGATTCTACATCACCATGCCTGCCTCCAGAGTGATGCGTGAGTAGTTCATCCTTGGACTACGGGTTCGTAGCTGTAGCTAGATGGTTGTCTTCTCCTCATATGCCTCCATGTTTAGATCTCGTGAGTTGCCTATCATGATCGAGATTGATCTTATGTAATTCTCTATGTTGTGTTTGCTGGGATCCGATGAATATTGACCTTATTCCAAGTTGATTATAGTCTTTATTGCATATGTTATTTGTGATCTTGCATGCTTTTCGTTGCTAGTGGTTACTCTGGCCAAGTAGTGGCTAGTGACTCTAAGAGGGAGTATTTATGCTCGATAGTGGGTTCATGCCTCCTCATCGCCTTGCTTGAGTGACGGAAACGTGAAGGGGGAGGATGTGATGTTGCCATTAGGGCGAAACCAGCGGTGAGAGTGCCCGCGTGCATAATCATTGCTTACATTACACACTTTGTTTAATGCAGTTATCTGTTGCTTGCAGCTTAATACCTAAGGGGGTTCGGATGATAACCTCAGGGTGGATTATTAGTCATAGATGCAGATGGATGTCGGTCTATGTATATTGTTGTAATGCCCGCACTAAATACCATAGTAATCATCATGTTATATTGTGCACTACGGTGCAACCTCTATTTGTCAATTGCCCTGCTGTAATTTGTTCACCCAGCATGCTATCTTTTATGGAGAGACACCACTAGTGAACCTATGAACCCCGATCCATTTTTCCACACTGTTAAACAAACCACAACAATTTCCTGCTTTCTTTACTTACTGCAAGCATACACTATTTTCCACACTATACGTCTAATCTTTGTTTTCAGCAAGACCGGTGAGATTGACAACCTCACTGTACCGTTGGGGAAAAGTATTTTGGTTGTGCTGTGTGCAGGTTCCACGTTATTGCTGACACCGGTGAAGCGCCAGCACCACCGTCAGTGGCATCAACCTTCCGAAGGTCCTCCTTCTCCTACTTGATTGATAATCTTGGTTCTTAACTAAGGGGAAAACTCCTACCGCTGTTCTCATCACACCCTCCTCTTGGGCTATCCCAACGAGTGCAAGATCTGCACCATCAGTGACCCAATCCTTTTCAGCAAAAAGGACAAGCCAGTGGTGTTTCTTATAATGGCTAAAACGTTCCTGAGGACACACGGGAGGTTTCATCTAGTTATTTTCATCACACGCCATTGATTAATATTTATCATTTTGGTAAGTGTTTTGTGGGAAGACCTATGCTAGTGCCCCATCCTATCCAGGAGTAATGCACATGTACGATTACACTACTCGCAAACATCCGCAGATACAAGAAAGTAATTAATATATAAATCTAACTGTAGCAATAAACTAGTGGTATCTACTATTCCCTTATGTGAAGTATTGCAAATTGGGGTTTAGGTTTCTGTCACTTCGGCAACCCACCATAAGAAATCTAACACACAATGCATTCCGCTAGGACCATAAAAGTGAAGTTCTATGTAATCGACGTTCATCTAACACTACTAGAGAAATAACAATATAACTTAAATATCAAACCGGTAAATATTAATTAACGAAACATGACTACTAACAACTAAATTTATCTCATGTCCTAAAGAACTAAACGATCTACTCACAACACATCATATGGATCATGACCATATGTGATAAATGGATGAATCACAATCTTTTCATAAAGTTCTCACAAGCATCAACTACAAACGAGTAATACACACCCGTAGAGAGATCTAGTGGATAACAACAATATAGAATCCTAATTGTTATAGCAGGATGGATGTGGATGATGAGGATGATGGTGTTGATGGTGATGACGATGACGATGATGATCTTGATGATGCCCGTTGTGATGGCGGTGACGCTAGTGACGATTCCTCCCTCCAGGACGGAATTTCCCTGGCGGAATCTTCCCACCGAAAAGGTGTTTCTTCTCTCTGTCATTTCCATCGCGAAGAGGCGGCGGGAAAATTCTATGAAGTGTCTCCTCGATAAAACTAGGTCACGGAGGGTAAGTACCCCGGAGGAGAGCCAAATGTGGGGGGGGGGGGCAGGGGCCTACCAGGCGCGACCAAGGGGGGTGGCCCGCGCCTGGGGGTCACTTTTCTTCCCCTGGCTCTCCTCTGGCAGTCCTTTGGGCTCCCTTGGTGATTTCTAACGAAACTTCATTTTCTGATTTTCCTGATTTTTCTGACGTCCCGAATATATCCCTTCTGATAGGTGTTTTTTCTAGCTGAAATCTGGCTCTCATAAAATAATTCCGTAAAACTATAGAACACATCGAAAACAACGAAATACCATAAGTAGAGTGCTCTAATATGGAAAATATCAACGAATAAGGGAAAATTACCATATAAAATAGTGATGTAAAATGGACGTATAATGCCCCGCCCTCCGTCACCGGATCTGCGCCGTACACTGCCGAATCCGCGCCTCCAGCGCCGCATGGAGCCCCGCGTCCCGCTCCCGTCCCACATCTCCAAGCTCTCGCCACCGACGACCCGGTACACTCCAGCTCGACCTCGAGCTCGTCCGAGCCCCGACGACCCCGCACCACAATGCTAGAGCTTGTTCGCACCCCCATGATATTGCTACGCCCCGCTCAAGCTCGTCCCCACCCCGAGGATAGCTGCCCCGCATAGGTTCCTCCCCACCTCGAAGACGGCTCCTCGCAGCTAGAGCTCGTCGTCGTCAACAGAAGCAGCATGTCAACCTACCATGGACCGGTAAGACAGGCAAATTCATCATCTTTTTTGTAGATGAAATCCTACTAGGTACTGGTCAGATTGTTGCTCTCAAAAAAATAGAGAATTTGTGTTGTTTGTATGCGGTGATGTTTTGTTGTTTGTATAGATGTGTTGTTTGTATGTGGTGAATTTGTGTTGTTTGTATAGATGGGTTTAGCTACTGATGACCCACAAGTACAGGGGGTGTATCGTAATACTTTCGATAAATAAGAGTGTCGAACCCAACAAGGAGTATAAGGTGTTGACAAGCAGATTGGATAGAGGATTCACTGTAAACACTAACAAACGGTTTTTTGGTTGTTTTGGATATAGAAGATAAATAAAGTGCGAGTAAATAAAGTACAGTAAATAATGTTGCATAGAGTGGCTCCATCCTTTTGAGAGCAAAGGACAAGCCGCTTGTATTACTTATGACTACCAAACGTTCTCGAGGACACATGGGAATTTCGTCAAGTGCTTTCGCTTTGTTACGGTGGATTAATATCCATTGGTTCGTGAAGTGTTGTGTGCGTGAACCTATGCTAATGCACCGCCCACTTGTGATTATATCCCTCGTACGCATCCACAATTACAAGAAAGTAATTAAGATAAATCTAACCATAGCCTTAAAACTCTAGGATTCTACGCTCCCACGTGCATTGGTTTCCTAAAGGGGGTTTAGGTTGCTGTCACTCCGGCAACCCCTCAATTATTAGCCAAATACACAATGCATCCTCCTAGGCCCATAAAGGTGAAGTATCATGTAGTCGACGTTCACATGACACCACTAGAAGAATAGCACCACAACTTAAATACCGAACCACGAGATATTACTTCAACATAACTTCACTACTAACATGATGACTTCTCCCATGTCCTCAAGAACTAAATGAACTACTCGCAAGAAATCATATGGATCATAATCAGAGGTGATATAATGGATAATAACAATCTGGTCATAAAGTGCTAACACTGATAAATCTCACAAGCATCAACTACTAACAAGTAATCCACACCGGGAGAGAGATTGATAAGGGGATGCCCGATCTTCTCGATGAACTTTCTGATAACTTGATAAACAATGTGATACCTCGCTCTCTCCTTTGGCCGAACCCTGTTACCGATTGCAAAAGCACTCAAACCCCTTCGGATATTCGAGACTCCACACTCTTGCACAAGTAGCCACCGACTACAAGTGGTCCTGTTTCTCCTTATTCCCAATGGAACAGCAGAATACACTTAGATTTGCAAAGATTTAATGATTCAAGATGAATGCTTCAAGAAATACAATCTAGAAGTCTAGGGTTTATGTTTTATCGTAGTCTACATCTCTAACTCGCACTAGGGGGTTTATATGAGGGGGTATGGTGCGGCCACAATGGGGATTGCGCAAGCACCAGGCCTAACCCGAATAGATCCCATGTTGGACTCGGTTTGGACTCAACTTAGACTCCTAGGTATACAAACCGACCCACAAAGGTGTGCGGCCACTTTGGACACGCGGGTACACTAACTTATGGTGCAACAACAACATGTAGTGCACCCTCCTTGTGGAAAACAACACCATCTTGATTCTTCATGAGCATGTGCTTGTTTTCCACCAATAAACTTCTGTTATCCACCTTCTAATGTTTGTTTTCCAGCAGCTCCTCTATGTTTTGCATCTCCTCTTGATGTGATCCTCCATCCATGCTTGTGTTATCAACAAACCTGAGTATACATAAGTGCATGGATTTAGGTAGTATAAAGTTCTCATTAAAACAAACATCATATTCTAATAAGAGATAATTCACCTGCTGTTGTAATAATTTAGTTCTTGATCTTGTCATTGGTCCAATTCTCACTTCATCATGTTTCTCTTGAATAACCACATCATCAATGGGAGAAAGTGTAGAACACTAGGGATGTCCTCATCATCGTCCCCTCTTGAAAAGGCTTCGACCTCGACGCATCAAGGTCCTCTCCATGGTATGGTGTTAGATCAGCAACATTGAAAGAATTACTCACACCAAACTCATCACTAGGAAGATCAATCTTGTAGGCATTATCATTAATCTTCTGAAGCACTTTATATGGACCAGCACCTCTTGGCATCAACTTGGACCTGCGCAATGTGGGAAACCTATCCCTGCAAAAATGCACCCACACTAAATCTCCTGGCAAAAATAGTACTTCCTTCCTCTTCTTGTTAACTCTCTCAGCGACATTGATGGAGGGATAATAACCCGGTAGGCCAACTCCAAGGTGTAACCCGGCCCAAGGGACACGTCGCAGGATCCGGCTAAGGATAATGAAACTTCTGGAAAGCCCAAAGTTTGTAGGCCTCGTAACCCGGATTGTGGGTTGCGGTAAGGAAAGCTAGGGTATGTAAGCAGTGTCCGGGTAGGATTCAGGGTGCGCCTTGGAGGGCAAGTCAGGAGGGTACGGTGCTTTATAAACCGACCCCTACGTCTAGTTTGGGGAGATCTAAGAACCCTAGCAATATCGCTTGATATCGAGCATCCAGTGTAACCCGAGAGTTGAGTTATTATATCAAGATCGGAGACTCGGCGACTTTGATTGCCGGCTACCAGATCGATTATCATCATGTTTTCCTCTGAGCTAAACCCTCTCCCAAACGCATGTGTCGTCTTGCCCCAAGATCAGTTACCCCCGGTAACGTCTGCCGTGATAATCCCACGACAGTTGGCGCCCACCGTGGGGCCTGCGTCCAAAGGTGTTTACATCACGGGAGAAGCTCGGAAGAACATGGAGAATCTCGTCATAGGCGAGATCTACGTCGACCACGAAGGAGAGAAGATGGTGGACGATTCCGGTTGGGGGCCAGAGTCGGATCACCTCGAATCCGGATCTGTCGTGACAATCGGCCGGATCAGCGTCTTCATCGGTATGGTATGTACTTCCGGTTTGATACCTGCCAATTTTGGATATGATTCTGTGTCAGGGGAGGCTACCTATACCCAATCAGATAGAGAAGAATCAATTGGAACAACAGATCAGATAGAAGAACCCATCACGAAGGGGGAACAGCCGGAGGAGCCAGCATGGACCCCGCGTGACCAGGACGGTGGAGAGGATGACACCGAGTCTATCAGGGATCTGCTGGAGAACCGGTATGTGGAGAATAACAGCGAAGAAGAACAGCATGAATTCACACCAAGCATCGTACGCCGAGTTGCGGTCTACACGGCTCCCGCGGCCAACCTCAACGAAGAGAACGCAACCGCGACAACAGTCGGGGCGGCTCAGGCATCGGCCCAGCAGCAGGGCGCGGCTAACGGAAACCCGGTTCTGTCTCGGGTTGATGGAGAATCGGCATCAGTGACCAGCCGCGCAGCAGACGAGGAGTTGCACGCAAATACGTTCGGATTCCTGGGAAACCGGACACCAGGGGCGGGTCCTTCGAACCCGCGTCACCCGGCCTTATTCGATAATAATCTGATCCTAGACCCCACGGTTCTTGCTACGGTTATCACTCCAGAAAACGCAGCAGAACGTGTCAGGGATCTGGATGTGGCTCGTCATGCGTTGGAACAGCAAAGAAGGCAAGTGGAAGTTGAGAGACAAGGGATGGTTACACGTCAGCGCGAGCTGGATGCACTGGAAACCCGGCTCCGAGAGGAAACATCTAGAGTACATCAAAGGCATCAAACTAGATTACCAGCAACGGGTGGGGTTATTAATCCGGCTGCTTTATTTATCACACCTCAGGATCAGCCGATACCAGTGGTGAACCAGGGAACCGCACCCCAACCGGCAACAGCGGGGGCACATCCGGCAAATGAGCAGGCGGGGTTACCCCTACCACAGACTAGAGTCACAACCGGCAACGATCTACCACCACCGCCACCATCACGATTTCGCACACCAGCAGGTCACTACAACAATCCCATGGACAACGTGTATGCGGCAACACTCGCATTGAATCAAATCCCCGTGGGAGAGTCGCCCCATGCAGAGAAGACCCGGCAAGCAATCGATCTGTTGCACACTGCGGTGGCGCAGCAAGCCAATTATCCGGATCATAGAAGTGGGATGCACGGGACGCCATACGCCAGTCAGCAACAAGGGAATATCCAAACAAGTTCAGCACGGCGGAGGGAAGAGCAGCAGCAAATGCCGCCTCCTCCCCGCGTTCAGGCAGCATCAGCAGCACAGGCTGTTGTGGACAGTTCCAGGGCTCAGAGGGCCGGGGCCGGGTCTGCAGCGCATGGACTACCTGCAGCGCCGCACCCAGCTGCGCCCCCCGCTGGATCACACGTCTCTCGAGCAAGGCCGGCCTCAACCATTCTTGCAGGACCCAAGTGTCTCTCGGACAATATCAGAGTTGAACCTTACCCGGAAAAATTCAAAGAGCCAGGAAAAGTAGTGAATTACGAACCAACTATGGATCCAGAAACATGGCTAAGCAGTTATGAGATGGCAATGTCGATTGGCAATGCATCCGAGAATCTCCAAGCCAAGTTCATGTACTTGATGATGTCAGAAGGAGCAGCAAAGTTATGGTTCACCAATCTGCCGGAAAGATCGATCAAGTCCTGGGAGGAATTGAAGACCGCGTTTGTCAAGCACTTTCATGGGACGTGCAGAAAATTGTTCACTCTTGATGATCTAGAACGATGCGTCAAGAAGAAGGGAGAGTCGGCGCGCAGTTGGGTGCGCCGGGTTATGGAGATACTTCACTCGTCCACAGATATTCAGCCCAAGGATGCACTACAGGCTATGGCAAAAACATGCAAGTATGTACCTTTAGTGCAAAAGTTAACTCGCATGAAATCCAGTCGGAATGCGTCGGAGGTTACAATGGGAGAGTTGATGGACGCGTGCAACAAACACGCTGCAACAGATACTACAGAGGAGGAAGTTGATGACAAGAAGGCAAAAGCAAACACAAGTAATAGCGGAAGAACCGGCAACGGATCAGCTCCGGGTAATAACGGAAATAGCCAGAACAAGCGCCCGTTTGAAGGAGGCTCCGAGTTTGTCGCCAACACAGAGGCCGGGTCTTCGAGACCCAGATCTGAAGATAATTTTAACACTGGAAATCACAATGGAGGACACTATCAAGGGCCTCCAAGGCCAGGTAACAGTTGGGACATCTTTAGAATGGCATGCCCAAAGCACAGCAGGAACGGCAAGCCGGCTAATCACTCCTTGGAGCAATGCGCCGACTTACAAAGGTGGAAGAACGAGGAAGTGAACAGAGCCATGCGAGGTGCGGGTCGGGGAGGAGGACCGGGTCAGGGTGGAAACCCGGGCAACGGCCCACCCCCAGCCGGTAACCCGGCAGCCGGAAATCAGGGCAACAATCAAGGGGGAGCTGGAGGTTTCCAGGCCAACCCCAAACAGTTGGGTCAATATCACGTGCATACTACAGGAGGTTCCAACAAGGATAAAAAGATACTGAAGCAAGCGGTCAACTCAATCTCTTCGGCTATCCCGAGATATTTGAGGTGGTCAGAACAAGATATAACATGGAGCAGAAGAGATTACCCGGAAAGAGTAGAACACCCGGGAGTCTTAGCATTAGTAGTTGCACCACAGGTCAATGGGTACGAACTGAAGAAGGTCCTGATGGATGGAGGAAGCAGCATCAATATCCTGTGCTGGGAAACCTTTCTACGCATGGGTCTCAAGGAATCTCAGCTCCAAAAAAGTACGACAATTTTCCATGGCATAGTACCGGGTCACTCAGCATGCCCCGAGGGAAAAATCGCATTGGAAGTAGCTTTTGGGGAATCAAAGGACAATTATCGAGTTGAGTGGCTTACTTTCGAGGTGGTTAAGTTGCGCAGTCCGTATCACGCGCTGTTTGGAAGGACGGCTTATGCTAAATTCATGGCGAGGCCATGTTATGTGTACCTGCAATTAAAAATTCCGGGTCCTAAGCAGACCATTACCATACATGGAAACCGAGATATAGCAGCTGAGTGTGATGAAGGAGACGCGGCAATGGCCGAGCAAGCCTGTAGAAAAGAGGAACTCAAACATTACCGGTCTCAAGCAGACCCGGAGGACAGGACCACCTCAAAAAGGCCGAGCACTGAAGGAGAAAAAGCAAGACCCAGGTCCGAGCAAGATGCTAAGATGGTGGCTTTCATCAAGAACGATCCCTCTAAACAATCTGGCATAGGAGAAGAAATCACACCACCATTCACGGGTAGCCGCGTTATGGGAACACCTCACCCGGATTGGCTAGCAAACCCGATACTCATCATGAAAAAGTCCAACAAATGGAGAGTGTGCATCGGTCGCGTCAGCCCAGGACCGACTCCCAAGGAGAACTAAACAATGTAACGGGCAGCAGGTTTCAGACGCGCTCTTTTCCTACCCAGGGTACCTAAGGGGACTGGAAGGTTTTTAATGAGGCGGCCTGCTGACCCAAATTTTTCGTATCAGTAAAAGAGATGGTTATCAAGTCTTATTATGATCTTTTCTTCGATCACAAGTAAGTAGTATTCACTGCTATCAGTACATCAGTATCATCAAGTATGTTGCATATATATAGGTCTTGGGGGCTGGTTGCTTGAATAGCACAGTCACAAACCCAAAAGGCCCGGCCTTGATGCTATGAGTTATAAGGGCCGACTACTCGCAAGACGAGTACGGCTGCAATCTTATAACCGGACAAAGGAGCCAAATTTTCTTGACTATTCTTACTTAAGCTCGATGTGACTCACACTAAAGTGGTATGATCTGTTCGCTTACGATTACAATCAGTCGTGCAGCCCAATGGGACTTGCCTGACCCTGTTTTTCGTATAGATGTAACAACATGGTATCCACGCGAAAACCGGCTTACAGTACAAGATAGTCAGAAGGGTCATCTAAACCACAAGTTTATGCAGAGTACAAGGCTAATAGCCGGAAACTCAACGACTATCAAGCATAACTTCAGTACCTACACGGAATGGCTATAGGTTTTCGGCTCGGTAAAAAACAATTTGTTCTCTGAGAAAGGCCACACCCCCCTGACTCGGACTTTGGGCCATGGGGACTGTGGACTTCGAAACAGAAACAAACTACTTGGCTATCGAAGCTCGAAAGACCCTACCATCCGAGTCTTGGGGACTTAAAGAAAAGTCCACTTATCAAAACCCGTGATACTCGGAAAACCGAGTCTCACAAAGGGAGCCAAAAAGAGAGTCGGGTATCGAGAATAAGTTCAAGAATAGACAAGTATCACGATTATCAAAAGGCCAGAAAAGGCGCAAAGTATATCACGGACTAAAAGTACGTTACAAATTACGATACCAATATCAGGGGTGCACAGGCGCACCATCAAAAGTATACTAGTTTTGAATACAAAGTATCATGTGATCGAGGTACTATGATGGCATTGCCCTATTCGGCCTCCTGAGTACGGTCTTCCGGGCCTTGGTCCTAGGCTTGCTGCTTAGCTTTCCCGACAGCATTACCCGGACTCCCCGCATCAGGGCGGACAGGCAGAGGGACAACTGGTGTAGAGGCAGATGGCACTGATCCTAACTCGGCCTCTCTCTTAGCAGTTTCTTCTTTCTTCCTGGCCAAATCAGCCGCCCATTTTTCCAAAATATCAAAGGGAGGGGGTGCCTCCTCCAGTATGGTTTTGCCTTCAGCATCGTATGAACTCATAATCGTGCCCAGATCTATCTTATCGGCCAAAGCGGTTGCCGAGTGGCGCACCGCAGATTGTATGGCCTTGAAGTCTTTGGGTACAAACCTGGAGCCATCAGCTTTATATTCCGGAAACCCGGAAGTTACCTTTTTCGGGTCAAGCTTCGGAAAATAAGCTTTAGCCAGCGTAAAGGCTCGGGTCATGCCGATCCGGCAGGCTGAGCGTTTCCATATCTCGATCCAGCCAGGCACTGTGGAGCAGGCTTGAATAAGGTTTTCCTCACCCGGGTATACCTCGGTAGGCCACTTCACGGCGTCCAATATAAACTTTGTACCGGCAAAGAAGGTCCGGAGTACAGTCTTCAATGTTTTAGCCTTGGCAACGGCATCTTCTTCTAGGGTCGCAAGGTTAGCGCCTGCAGTTGAAAAAAGGGAAGAACACATCAGTAATCCCGAGTATCATATGATAAAGTAAAAGCACGAAGTCAGTCGGAAGCAAAAACTCACTAAGCAAGATACGATAAGTATACGCAATCTGGTCCGATAAATTCTTCAGTGAAGTTTGGGCAGTATTGCACTTCTTCTTGTATTTGGAAACGTCTTTCTTCAAAGTTTTAACGTCAGCTTCAAGGGCCTCTCTTCGTTTTACCTCGGCAAGCAGGAGTCGTTCGGTCTTGAGTAAAATATCATCGGACCGGGTCACCTCCGCCTGTAAGGAGCAGAGAGCGAAAGTGTCAGTCGGGCATTATAGAAAGCCGAATGTTGCACAAAGTACCAAGCACAACTTTAACAAGTTATGCTCGGAACTTGGGGACTAGGCGTATACTAAGAGATATCAAGTATTGTTACCTGATGAGCTGCGGCCATGCGCTCTAGGATACTGCGCTCTGAGGCCTTCATGGTGAGGACAACGTTCATCAGCTGATCAAAGTTATCGTTACCCGAGTTAGAAGACCCGGGGTCGTGGAAATTTGGAGAAGAAGTTTTCTTCTTAGCAGGAGACGGCACCCGGGTCATCCGAATGTCGGAGTCTGCTCCTCCTCCTCCCGCGCCCAAAGTCGCAGCTCTTTCCCTCTCGCTTGTGTGCGAGGCTATCGGGTACCCGGCTTCTTGCCTGGCCGGGTCTGTTGGTGATGCTTGTTCTTCGTCGCCGGCTGTGGCGAACGCATCGTCAATCGGTCTCTCTTTACCCGGGTCATCGGTCTCCATGTCTTCCTGGTCACTAGCAATGACCGTGGCCCTATAGAAAGTATGAGGGAGCAGTTAGCGTATAATCATGAAAAGGCGATGGAAGTGTGGTATAACATCGGGAAAAGAACTTTACCCGGGATTCACCGCAAGGTCCGCAGGGAATTCGCTGCTGGACCCGGATGAGACTGAAAGATACCAAACAAGACATGAGATTACCCTGTGAAGGAATAGTTCGGAAGGATTTCTATGTTTAAAGAGGGGTATGGTTAATACCAGCGTGCCGAGCTGGAGACGACGGAATACCCGGGTTAAGGGGATCATTACCCGGATAATTCCGTGTCGCCCTGCGCTTGGTCATAGGCGACTCCTTCAGGTACGGCCAAAAGGGTAATGCCAGGGTTAGTTCATGCATGTTATCGCAGGAATGCGAGTTGGACGCAAGGAAATCGTATAGAACCTTGAAGACGATCCCTTGAGGTTTTCTCTTAGATCCGACTTTGACTGTCGGTTCTGCTTCGTCCTCATCGCTGGCGAACTCCACCTTGCCGTCAGCCTCCTCTTCCTCGTCCCTGTCTTCTTGTTCTGGAAGTTACCAAAGTTACAGTTGGGAAATGAAGAACAGGATATGACGAACTCAAAGGAACTAAGTAAAATTTAGAACGTACCTTCATCCGAGTTAACGGCATCCTCTTTCTTCTCCGGGTCTCCGGAGTTATGAGGAGTGTCAATCTTCCAGAAGTCATCATCGGCCTGAAACGAAGGCATAAGAACAAGGGTTATTAGCTGTATCAAGTGGAAGGGATGAAGTTGAAAATGTGAAAATCAGGTCCTTACCGCGGGGGTCGGGTTCTCGCAGGTGAAGGGCTCCAATCCGGCTATATTCCGGATTACCTCCAGCTTTTCTGTCAAAAAGCCTTTGATGGTTTTATTGGTATCACCGGGCGCGAAGCTGTGGGTGGAGTACCGGATCGGGTACGTGGTTTGCCCCGAGTATTCGCACATTAATTTCGTGCGGATGGAGTTGGGCTGGATACGAAAATCGACCCAAGTTTTCACCAGGTTAAGCCCGATGAGACCTTGAGCCGAAAGAATGGAGATTTTAGCCAATAAAGGCATGATTGCTTCCCTGTCCGAGTCAGGGGCAAAGGCACTAAACGTCTCGGAGATATCAAGTAGGCCTTCCGAATAACCCGGCAACTTCTTTTCGCCGGGTGGGGAGGTATCCCGACAGTAAAAATACGAAAGTTGCCAGTGCTTGACGTGGGAGTTGAGGGTGAGAGGAGGCATTAGAGAATTCTTGCGGCGTTGGATAGAAACCCCGCCGCAAGCAAGAAGTGCACCGTCACTGCTTTCGCGGCACGGTTTGCACTGGAAAAGTTCAACGAAAAGAGTCAAGCTTGGCGGAGTGCACAAGTAAGACTCGGAGAGAACGATAAAGTGAGAGATATTTAACATAGAGTTAGGCCCTATGTCAAATATGCGAAGGCCATAGTGGCTCAAAACATCGCGGAAAAAAGGGTGACCCGGAGGACGGAAGCCCCGGGTCACGTGTTCCACAAAGCATATTACCTCGTTTTCTGCTGGAGTAGGCCGAGTCTCGTTACCCGGCACCCTCCAGTGGATGTTTTCTTGAGGGGGAAGGACCCCTAACTCGACCAATTCTTCCAACTTGGCCTTGGTAACCGAAGATCGCGCCCAGTTGGCGGATATGGAGTTTGTAGTCTTGACCTTGGTCAGCTGCTTCCCCTGCTTCTTGGGCGCCATGGGGTTAACCTGTAAAGCATCAGGTAGAATAGCATGAGGAATGAGACTCGGAAGCTGTCAGTAGGTCAAGTACTGATAAGCGGTATCAATACAACATGGAAGCTGAATATTATCCGGGTATCATTCTGCGGAGCGAGGTATAAACTATCCAGGTATCATGCACTGTTATAAAAGCTATGGAGGTTTATGTATTGATAAGCATCTGGGGATGATGGATGGTTACCCGTGTATCTATTGCGAGCAAAAGAACCGGAAAAGGAGGATTTTCCGGCTGATAGAAACAAGGGCGGAAAATTTGGATGGCCCGAGCCCGGATTGGAAATTCCATTTCTAGATTTGTGGCGAAATTAATGATTACAGGGAGTAGGAGAGTGAACTAAAGTCTATATCTTATCTATTGGGAAAGCTAGAATGAATACTAGCAACCTAATTCGGCGTGGCCGAGAAATCATTGGCGGGTTGATTTAGATCTAATCTGAGGTGAAATCAAGAAATTGCAGGGGCAAATTAATGGATGCAAGAGATTTACTGGAGGGGATCTGAGCGAAGCTTTGCGGAGGCAAATGGCGCAAGCCTGGTGTCCCTTCGCGATTACTGGCGGGCAGGTCGGAGGCCTGGCGGCGGATCTTGGCAGTGGGGCGGAGCGCGCTGTGGCGGAGCGCAGCCGGCGACAGATGGGCTCCGGTGATGCGCGTGAGGTTTCCGTAATGGCGCTCTGTGGGCTTGCGCACGGAGGAAGGAAGGAAGAGAAATGGGGGAAAGTGAGCCGTTGGGGTTAGGGTTATCCCTAAGGGCCTATTTATAATGGCTCGGGTGGAAAAAACTCAGTCCAACGGGCGGGACCCGGAAATTACGGGGTAACAGCTACCTGTTCGAAGTTTGCGAGATATGCTTCAAACAATGAGCAAGAGACCCTCTCCGGGGTATCAGGATCAGCTATCGAGCAAAGTATGGAGTTTTGGCATTTTATCAAAGTTTAACCGGGGAAGTTAAGCAAAGTATCTGGAGGGAAAGCCGGGTTACTATATGGCTGCCATGGAGTTAAGCCTAGCTACACAACAAAGTACTTTAACCCGGCCTCCCTACACTTGTGCGTTTGATATTTTTGCAGGGAATAGCTAGTGCTTCAGGGAAGAATCCGTGAAGCCCAAGCTATTATGGGGACTACTGATGGAGGGATAATAACCCGGTAGGACAACTCCAAGGTGTAACCCGGCCCAAGGGACACGGCGCAGGATCCGGCTAAGGATAATGAAACTTCTGGAAAGCCCAAAGTTTGTAGGCCTCGTAACCCGGATTGTGGGTTGCGGTAAGGAAAGCTAGGGTATGTAAGCAGTGTCCGGGTAGGATTCAGGGTGCGCCTTGGAGGGCAAGTCAGGAGGGTACGGTGCTTTATAAACCGACCCCTACGTCTAGTTTGGGGAGATCTAAGAACCCTAGCAATATCGCTTGATATCGAGCATCCAGTGTAACCCGAGAGTTGAGTTATTATATCAAGATCGGAGACTCGGCGACTTTGATTGCCGACTACCAGATCGATTATCATCATGTTTTCCTCTGAGCTAAACCCTCTCCCAAACGCCTGTGTCGTCTTGCCCCAAGATCAGTTACCCCCGGTAACGTCTGCCGTGATAATCCCACGACAGACATGTCTTCCTGTTTTCTCAATTGCTTGCTTGGTCTTCTCAGGGATCTTCTTCACAAAATCAGCATGTTTAGAAGCCTCCATATTGAATCTCTCTTGTATAGGAAGTGGCAGCAAATCAAGTGGTGTTGTGGGTTTAAAACCATACACCACCTCAAACGGGCATAACTGAGTAGTAGAATGTACAACCCTGTTGTAGGCAAACTCAACATGTGGCAAACACTCCTCCCACTCCTGCCGGTTCTTTTTTATCATGGCTCGCAACATTGTAGATAATGTGCGATTTACCACCTCCGTTTGTCCATCAGTTTGGGGGTGACAAGTAGTAGAAAACAACAACTTTGTCCCCAGCTTCCCCCATAGTGTCTTCCAAAAGTAGCTCATGAACTTCACATCACGATCAGAAACAATATTCTTGGATACTCCATGCAATCTCACTATGTCCCTGAAAAACAGATCAGCAATATGCGACGCATCGTCGCTCTTGTGGCATGCAATAAAATGTGACATTTTAGAGAATCTATACACTACCACAAATATAGAATCATGTCCTCTTTTAGTCCTAGGCAAACCTAACACAAAATCCATACTAATATCTTCCCAAGGTGTATTAGGTGAAGGTAGAGGAGTATATAAACCATGAGGTTTTAGTTTAGACTTAGCCTTGTTGCAAGTGATGCAACGTCTCACAAACCTCTCCACATATCTTCTCATTCGTGGCCAATAGAAATGATCAACCAACATCATCAATGTTTTCTCCCTCCCAAAGTGTCCCATCAATCCACCACTGTGTGATTCCTGCAACAATAACAAACGCAAGGACGACTTGGGCACACATAATTTGTTAGCTCTAAACAAATATCCATCATGCAAATGAAATTTATCCCATGCTTTCACATTAGGAAAATTCACATAAGCAAGTTTAAAATCATTATCTTGAGCATACAAATCTTTCACACTCTTCAAACCAGGAACTCTCATATCCAATTGAGTTAATAACATACTTTTCCTAGAGAGAGCATCATCAACAACATTATCTTTGCCTTTCTTATATTTAATTATGTATGGGAAAGATTCAATGAATTCAACCCACTTAGCATGTCTCTTATTAAGGATAGATTGGCTCTTTAAAAATTTCAATGCTTCATGATCAGAATGTATGATAAATTCTTTTGGCCACAAATAATGTTTCCAAACCTCAAGAACTCTAACAGGCGCATACAATTCTTTATCATAAACAGAATAGTTTAATTGAGCACCATGCAATTTCTCAGAAAAATAAGCAACAAGTTTGTTTTCTAGCATAAGCACTCCACCAATACGAATACCACTTGCATGACATTCAATTGCGAATTGTTTATGAAAATTAGGCAACATGAGCAATGGGGCCGAAATCAATTTATTTTTAATAGCATCAAAAGCCATGTCTTGTTCAACCCCCCATTCGAAATCAACACCCTTTTTAGTTAAATCATTCAAAGGTGCAGCAAGAGTACTAAAATCCTTGACAAATCTTCTGTAGAAACCAGCCAACCCATTAAAACTTCTCACTTGGCTAACATTTGTAGGAATAGGCCAATTTTTAATAGCTTCAATTTTAGATTCATCAACTTCAATTCCATGCTTAGAAACAACATATCCCAGAAAAATGACCTTATCTTTGCAAAATGTACACTTAGCAAGATTACCATATAATTGATTTGCTCTTAACACATGCAAGACTTGTCTAATATTATCAACATGTTCATGTTCATTGTGGCTATATATGAGAATATCATCAAAATAAACTACCACAAATCTACCAATCAACTCTCTCAAAACATGGTTCATAAGTCTCATGAAAGTACTAGGTGCATTAGTTAAACCAAAAGGCATCACTAACCATTCATAGAAACCAACTTTTGTTTTGAAAGCTGTTTTCCATGCATCCCCCTCTTTCATCCTAATTTGATGATAACCACTACGCAAATCAATTTTAGAGAAAATAGCAGCACCACTTAATTCATCTAATATGTCCTCCAAACGAGGTATATGATGACGATAACGAATAGTGATGTATTTAATTTTCTCTACAATCTACACACATGCGCCAAGTACCATCTTTCTTAGAAACTAAAATAACAGGAACAACACATGGAGATTGGCTGATGCGAATATACCCTTTATCAAGAAGCTCATGTACTTGTTTTTGTATCTCTTTGGTTTCTTGGGGATTGGTCCTGTAAGGGGCTCGGTTTGGTAATGTATCTCCAGGAATCAAATCAATTTGATGCTCAATGCCACGCAATAGTGGCAGCCCTGCTGGTACCTCCTCTCGAAAAACATCATCAAACTCCTGTAAAACATGAGAAACACCAAGAGGAATAGGGGTCATGTCATTAGAAACCAATATTTCTCCCTTGTGCATAAGCACTATAGGAAGCATACTAGGGTCCTTCCGAAATTCTCTCAAGTCCTCTTTAGTGGCTAACATGCATAATAGGCTCACTCCCTCACTTTTATTTTTACCACTCAGATTGGTTTTGCTATTTTCATTAACATCACTCTTGTTTTCACTCTGATGTCTCTCACTATCACTCTCAGTGTCGTGGTGGTGTCACGGCAGATGCCATAGGATGGCTAAAGATGTGGGGACGATGGACGCTGGAGGTGTCCGGGGAGGGATCACGCGACGAATAGCCGCGTGAGGTAAGATCTACACAACACAAACAACACGATGTACCCAGGTTCAGGGCCCTCGTGAGGAGGTAAAACCCCTACTCCTGCCTTTCTGTATGTATTACGGTGTCTCACCGAGTAGCCACAGTACAAATAGTAACGCTACCGAGTAGCCCCTTGCCCCTCTCCGAGTAGAGCTAGGTCAAGAACTTAGGGTTTCTAGGGTTTCCAGAGAGCCACTGATAGCGTCTATGGGAGCATGCCTCGCGCAGGAGGCGGCGGGGCACCTTATATACATGGTGCCCAGCCGGATATGTCCAAATCTAGACAAGTGTCGACATAGTGTGCACACTGTCCTTTCTCCGAGTACCCGCTGACAGCTTTGGTCGTTGGTCTTGGCTGCTTCTGTAAAGTCGTTGGGCAAAACCAGGGGACAGACTGGTATCACTGTACCTAGTCACAGAGTAGGCCCCCCTTATCCTGCCACCGACTGCTTCCATGCTGTCACTGTCAGGCAGGCCGTCCCCACGTGAACAGTAGTTCGAATGCTGCCAAGTACGGACCCAGGATACGCGGGATCCTGTGTCAGAACGGCTCCTTTGACTTCCTGCCCGAGTAGTTTCCCGCCAAAGGTTCCCGCCAATTGTACTCGGGCCAAACCTTCTACTCGACAGGGTAGAATCTGATTGATATCTTCTTCTGATCATCTTGAGGTGAGACCGAGTAGCAGTCGACCGGGTAGCGAGTACCCGGTAGTCGGCTACTCGACCAAACCTCTCTTCTGTAAGCGGCCTTTACCACCTGTCTTTACCCTACTCGGGGGTAACCCCCCGACAGCAGTCCCCGAAGCTGGTTGAGTCTTGCGAACTTGTTCACTAGGCTCTGCCAGCTTAAAACCAGCCTTTGCATCTCATCCATCGGACCTCAAGATGCCGAGTAGGTCCTCCGAGTAGCTATTTGGAAAGTCCCTTGAGTTTCCTCTCTTCCGAGTAGCACTTGCTCTCTACTCTGTAACCGAGTAAAAAGACTTAGCGAAATTTCGCAAACTGAGCCTCTGCAGCGCAGAGCGACATCCAGCCCTTCACGCAGGCACTGCCCACGTGTCAAGCATCCACGACCTCGTCGTTTGGTTGCCCAGGACACGACGCCACGCGTCCAGTTTTCACGCATTGGGCCCACCGGCCGTCATGTCCCATCACGCGCAATTACTGGCCACGATCTGGTGGTGGGATCAAATGCGGCCGTTACGCGCGCAGCCCGCGCTTGTGTGCGTTTCTAGCCGGCCACAGGACCCACCACACGCCACAGTCGATCCCACTACCGCGGTGGTAACGGTAATCTCGCGAGGGAGGTATAAATACCCCCGCGGTAACTTCCTTTTCTTCTTCCCTGCACTTTTCCCCTTCTGCCTCTTGTCCTTCTTCTCCACCGAGCCCTCCGCCGCCGCGCAAGCTTCCGCGCCGCCGCGGACCCACTCCACCGAGCAACTCCACTCGAAAATCATCCACTCCTCCCACTCGCAAGGATGGCCAAGGCTAGCTGGGCGGGTTCCTCCGTCACCCAGGCCAATCTCGCCTGGCTCGTGTCCAGCAGGAGGGTTCCTCCCGGCGTGGAGTGCCGGGCACCCGACGACGAGGTTGTACCAACTCCGCGGGACGGCGAGCGGGTGGTCTTCATGTCGCACTTCGAGCGCGGCTTCGGACTGCCCGCCTCGGACTTCTTGCGCAAGTTCCTCGACCACTTCGGGCTGCAGATGCATCATCTGCCGCCCAACGCGGTCGTCTTCCTCGCCTACCACGTCGTCGTCTGCGAGGCTTTCCTCGGCATCAGGCCCACGACTGATACGTGGCTCAGGTACTTTAATCTCCGCCAACAGTCAGTCGGGAAGAAAGAAGGTGCAGGTATCGGCCGCGCCACCGACACGGGCTGTGCCATGATGGTGCAGCGGACCGGTACGAACCATCCCCGCATCCAGGGGCTGGATTCCTGCCGAATGTGGCAGCAGACATTCTTCTACGTCAAGAATGTCCCCGCCACGGAAGGAGGTGTGGTTGATGATCGAATCAACCTGCCCGCTTGGAGGAATCGTGCTCCACTCGGGTCGAACTGGAAGGAGAAGCCCACCATCGACGAAATCGCCGTCGAGATAGAAGACAGACTCGGCGAGTTGAAGAAGCTGGGCCTCAAGAACGACGACCCGGTGGTGTGCTGGATCAAGCGCCGAGTACTCCCTCTGCAGGAGCGCTGCCATCTCATGTGTTACATGGGAGGCCCCCGCGATTGCACCAGGACCACCACCATCGAAGTCGACGACGCCGACGTTGCTTATCATGCCAGGAACATGCTGAAGACAAGCCTTACCGAGAAGTGGCGGTATGGCTTCGTCCCGTATAGCCGCACGCAACCGATTGCCCGGGTACGTTCTTCCTTCTCTGTTTTTGCCTCTGCTGCCCGAGTAGACAACTTCCCTTTCCGCCCCGACTAGCAATCGCCTGGTGCACCGAGTAGAGCACTTAGTCGACTCGCGCCTAGGCTTAGTATGCTTTGTGTTTGCACGCCTATCCGGGTAGAATACTTAGAAAACTGCGTAGGCTTAGTGTGCTTTGTGTTTGCACGCCTATCCGAGTGGAATACTCAGAAAACCGCGTAGGCTTAGTGTGCTTTGTGTTTGCACGCCTAACCGAGTAGAGTTCCACCCTGATACTCGGTTGACTTATGATCCTTCTCTGTCTTTCAGACTCTTACTCGACAGTTGATTGAGAGTTGCGAAGTTTTCGAGGACAACTGGTTCGCCGATCGCGAGGAGGATGACATGCTGCCCTCTGATGACGCGGAACGGAGCAGCCCTGTTCCTGACAAGCGCGATGCTCTCCGCACTTGGTCGGATGAAGGCTCTCACGGTATTGTTATCTTTATCTCGTTTGTTTCCGAGAAACACCAACCCCTTGCATTGCTGTTCCTGATTCTTCCTTCCTCTCTTTTGAATTTCTCAGATGAGGCCGCTGCGGAGAAGGACGACGAGGATGAGGGCGAGAACGAGGGCGATGCGCCCCTCGTCGTCCAACCTTTGTCTACTGCCCCTCCCGAAGCCCGCAAGCGGACCGGCGGCGAAGCACAGGCACCTCCGGCCAAGAAGAGGAAGCCCGCCGAGAAGGAGGAGGCCGCCGAGAAGAAGAGGAAAGTTACTGTAAAGAAACCCCGACGACAGCTTAAATCCACCAATGCGTGAGTTCTCATCTCGTTTGCCCTCCTTCTCGCGCAGTACTGGTTTCCTCCAAACCTTCTTCCAATCCCTAATTCCTTTCTTCTCTGCAGTCCTGCCATGGATGCGAACGCAGCCCTCGCGTCCGACCAAGCCCAGAAGAAAGCAGTACCTCTGGTCAATCTGGACGACGATGATGAGGACCGCGATGCCAATGCTGCTGCTGCCAATCCAGCACAAGGAGCAGCGTCAGAACCAGCAGCACAAGAAAGCGCTGTTCATGAAGAGAGACCCCCTTCTCCTCCGGCTAGCAACGCCGAGGAGAATCAAGAACAAGAAATGCAAGACGCCGCCGCCCTTGAGCGGCCAGAAGTAGAACGGGAGCAGCCCACCACCGAGGCTGCTGCACAGGAGAATGTTACCGCCGAGCAGCTGGTGACAGACGACACCGCCCCGGACGCTACCATAGCAGATGTCTACCCACTGCCAGGCGGTGGATCTGCGGCGCCACCAACTGCGCAAGGCCCTACGCCACCAACTGCGCAAGGCCCTACACCACCGACTTCCTCCTCGTCTCCACAGAGCAAAGACACATCCAGCCCTCCTGGGCGAGCAGCCAAGCAACAGGCCCTTGATGCTCTGAGGGATTACTGCTCCAAGAAGGGCCTTTCTGAGAAGGAGACTGCCGATAAGATGGCTGCTGAGGAGGCCAAGGCCAAGGAGGAGGCCGCCGAGAAGATCAAAGCTGAGAAAGAAGCTGCTGAGAGAGCCAAGGCCGAGCAGAAGAAGGCCAGGGCTGAGCAGAAGAAGGCCGAGAAGCAAGCTGCCGAGAAGGCAAAGGCCAAGACTGAGGGGAAGAAGCCCGAGGATCTCGAGAAGCAGGAAATCGAGAAGGAACGAACGAAGAAAAGGGCCAGAGACCAAGGCGCATCCGCAGGCGGAGCACTCGTGATTCGCGACTCCGGCCCGATTCCTGCTGCGCTCTCGGCTGATGCTCGCGCTGCTGGTCAACCCTGCTACCCGGAATATATGATTGAGGTTAGCCACCAACATACCATCGGCTTCCCTCCCCAAGATAGAGCTGTAGCTATTCAGAAGGGGAGGAAAGCTGTAGCCAGGAATACTCCTCCCTTCGATCCAGCCCAGAACAAACCCGTCAATATTGCTTCTCGGGGAGCCCAAGACAAGCCAATAACCTCCAAGGGTCTTGAGCAGGTACTGGACACTGTCGGCTACATCAGCGCCAAGTGGGACAGCGGGGTTCTCGGAGAGGAGAAGTGGCACGGCTTGACCCTTGGCTCCGTCGACCACTACCGCGTGGAGTGGAACAAGATCGACCTGGGACACCAGCCCATGTCCGTCTCCACCGATACCGCAACCCTCGCAGCCAAGATGTTCTTGCACCGCAAGAACGCCGAAGATATCGAACAGAGCTACGCAGTAAGTCTTTTTGCCTTTTCCGAGTTGAATTTTCTTCTCTTCTACTCGCCTTTCTTCTTTCTTACCATCACCCCCAGTCCCCGAGATTTGGGTCGAGTAGGTGGATACTCTCCGAGTAGCCTCCTACTCGGGCCGAATCTTCTCTGCTTTGCCTAACTCGTTTTCTTCTCGGTTTTCAGGATAGCGTTCTTAAGCGGACCAATTTGTACCGCATCCTTCTCTGGAACCACTCCATCGCCAGGAGGCGAATTGCTGCGCTGGAGAAGGAGAAGATAGCTGCTGAGGCCGCGAGCAAAAATGCAAACGACAGCACCCAACAGCTAGCCGAAGTGCAAGGTATGCCTTTAGCCACGCGGTTTCTGCGTTTTATGTTTACGCCCGCTTCTGCTTTCTCACACGCTGATCTGTTCTTCTCTGCAGACAAACTGAAGGCCCTGGCCGAGGAGCATGAGAAATGCCGCACTTTCGTGGCGAACGCCGAGGCCACCATAAAGAAACTTGAAGGTGAGTTTGCTGTTTACTCGGTGTGACCTTGATTTTGTTTCTTCTCTGCCCACTTACTGACCTCATCTTATCTTTTCGCAGAAGATTATAAGTCATTTGCTGAGGCGCACCAAGATTGCGTCAAGCCAGTGGAGGTGGAGAAGCAGCTATCCGACCAGGCCATTACTCTGATGAAGGACCATACCACCGAGATGGAGAAGCTGCAGGTCCAGCTTCAGAACGCACTCCAAGATGCCGTCAAGATTGGCGCCGAGAGGGACCAGGCAATCGCCGAGAAGGCCAAGGCCGAGACCACTTTCAAGGCCAAGGAGAGGGCCCTCGAGGCTGAGTGCGAGACTCTGAAGAAGACCAACGCTGATCTTTTCGCTCAGATGGACACCCTGCGCCAGGTCCAATCAAAGCACATCAGCAACGAGGAGTCCTGGAGAACCAAGCTGCAGCAGCTGCGCCGCCAACTGATCGGTAAATTTTCTCTTCATTGCACTTTCTCTTCTCGGTTTTATTCCTTCTCGGCTTCCTTTTTTCTTTCTCGGTTTTTGATCTTGCCACTTGTTATTTCAGATATCTGGCCTCGTCTTGAATCTACCTCTGCGCCCACGATAGCCAAGGCCCGAGCAGTTCGCCTTTCACTGGGTGAGCCGATTGACACCAGGGCTGACATCGAGGATAGCTTGCTGGTGCTCAAAGGTTACTTCGAACAGCTGGCCGGCTGCGGGACTGATTTGATGCATGCGGGCTTCGAGCTCCACCGGCTGTTCTGGCCTCATGATCCTGAGCCAAAAAGCATGCGGGAGCTCGCCCTCAAGCTGGAGAACGTGAAGGCCGAGTTGAAAAAGTGGCGAGCCTCCGGAGCCCGTGCTGGTGCGGACGTGATGCTTCTCTGCATTGCGTCCTGGTATGAGAACCTGGATATGCAGCTCATCCGCGGGAAGCGCAATGACTCCAAGTGGGAGACTGATGCTGATAGCGTGGCCTTGCGCAAGCAGATTGCGTATGATGTCGCAGAATGCGCCGAGACAGAGGTCTACATCGATGGCGTCCCCGAACCCGACACCGAGTACGAGGACGAAGAAGATGATGACGAGGCGGAAGAGCTTGGTGACTTCTTCGAATCTCCCAAGGGCAAGGCCGGGAAGGGAAAAGCCACCGTCGTCGCGAGTAGCGATGAAGACGAAGAGGCGCACATCGACTCCGAGCCACTCGACTTCGGCACTTCCTCAGGTGCTGCTCTCGACGACACGGTGCCTCCTCCTGGCCACGCTTCAGGCTCCTCCTCGGCTCCAGGACCCGTCTCGGTGGCCACGGCCACTTCCGAGCAGGCGGCCACCCAGGAGGATGCCGAGATGGAGGAATCCGCCGCCGTGCAGACGGAAGCGGATGCCACTCAAGCCGGCACTGAAGAAGCAGCTACCGCCACCGCCACTGAAGAAATTGCTGCCAAGGCCGCCGCCGAGGAAACATCAGCCAAGGCCAGCGCCGAGAACGACGCCTCCTCATCTTGAAACAACCTGCATTCTTTTCTTTCACTTGAACATTTTATCAGATCCCCGGGATGCCGGGAGCAGATGTAACAGACTACCTTTATCTTGCTTGCTACTCAGTTTTTATGCCCACTCGGTTTATGTTGACATTAATCAATTTGAACGACACTGGCTTAATGCCGAGTTGTGTTTCCATGCGAGTCCCCGAGTAGCTTTTCTTATTCACCCTGTCTTTTCATCTCTGCTCTACCTGCGACTTGTCGCTTGTTTGGTATTCGAGTCACAAGAATCAAAGAACAAGGCTGCAAATACTTAGCCGCCAGAAACAATCATGATAACGCAGCCCACCACCTAGCCGAGAAGACGAAGACAAGGAACAAAAAGCAACCGACAATCTACTCGGTTCCTGCACTTTTTCTTCCTTAGCGATTTTCGTGTGCTCATTGACCTTTTGCTTGTTCTCTTGCTTGCCATGAAGCCGGGTTTCGGACAGCAGCAGAGTCGAAGAGTTGGCATATAGGTTTAAACACAGTACTCAATGCACTTTTGAGTTCTGAAGTGAAGCAACCGAATAGACAAAGGAACAGGCCGAGTAAAAACACTTAGAGCAATTTTGGACGAGGGCAGTCCCCGAGAACAATTTTAGATTGCAGAGTAGAATTTCAACTCGGATGAAAGGGTACATACACATCTTTGCTTACGAATGAAAACGACGAAGTAGAGCTACATTCCAGGGACGCTTGGTTTCCTCTCCAGCTTTATCTGCCCTGTTCGCCTGCGATGGGCGCACATCTACAAGATAGTACGCGTCATTGTGCAGCGCTTTGCTGACAATGAAAGGCCCTTCCCATGGAGGAGACAACTTGTGCATCCCGGCTGTGCGCTGCACAAGCCTAAGGACCATGTCTCCTTCTCGGAAAACCCTTGGGTTCACCTTTCGGCTATGATAGCGCCGCAGGTTTTGCTGGTAGATAGCCGAACGTGACAGAGTCAGCTCTCTTGCTTCTTCAAGCAGGTCAACGTCGTCTTCTCGAGCTTCTCTCGCCTCCACCTCAGTGTAGAGGGCTACTCGGGGGGAGTCATGCTCTAAGTCTATTGGCAACACGGCCTCAGCCCCGTATACCAAGAAGAATGGCGTGTAGCCGGTTGACCGGTTAGGGGTAGTCCTTAGACTCCACAACACCGCTGGCAACTCTTCTAGCCAACACCCAGGTGTTTTCAGCAGTGGCTCAATCAGCCTTGGCTTGATGCCTGCCAGTACCATCCCATTTGCTCTCTCAACTTGCCCATTGGAGGCAGGGTGCGCGACTGACGCAATGTCTAGTCGGATATGCTTATCTCTGCAGCATCGCACCATTGCCCCCTCTGCAAAGTTGGTGCCGTTGTCGGTGATGATACTGTGCGGGTAGCCATATCTCATGATCACATCCTTCACAAATTTCACAGCTGTGACCCCATCGCACTTCCGAATAGGTTTCACCTCGATCCACTTGGTGAACTTGTCCACCATGACCAAGATATGTGTCATGTTGCCTTTAGCCGGCTTGAAAGGACCAACCATATCCAAGCACCAGACAGCAAATGGCCATGTGATAGGAATTGTTTTCAACTCGGAAGCTGGCATGTGAATCTTACTTGCGAACATCTGGCAGCCAGTGCACTTCCTCACAATATCCTCAGCTTGTTGCAGTGCAGTGAGCCAGTAGAAGCCATGCCGAAAAGCTTTCTTGACCAAAGCCCGAGAAGAGGCGTGATGCCCACATTCCCCTTGATGTATCTCCACCAGGATTTCTTCTCCTTCCTCTGGGCTCACACAGCGTTGTAGCACACCAGTGGCACTTCTCTTGTGCAGCACATCTCGGACTATAGTGTAGCCCTTGGATCTTCTTTGGATCTGTCTCGCAGTCACCTCATCCTCAGGTAAAGTGCCGTCCCTTAGAAAGGATAATATGGGCATTGCCCAACTCGGTGTCTCCCGCGCGGGAAACACCGGTTCGTCCATTTCCATTGGGACAGGCTCTGGTGGTTGCACAGGAGGAGTAGGAGCGCTTCTCTGCAGCCCAGACCGATTGGCGAGAACTTCTTCAATGAATGCAACAGCTTCTGGGTTGAGGGCGGCAGTCCCCGAGTAAGGAATGGCAGTCCCCGGGTAGGGAGTGGCAGTCCCCGGGTAAGGAATGGCAGTCCCCGAGTAAGGATTGGCAGTCCCCGAGTAGGGAATGGCAGTCCCCGAGTAGGGAACGGCAGTCCCCGGGTTCCCTGCAGCACTCTCCCAGTCAATCTCCATTGGGTCAGATTCCTCACTTGGCAGAGAAGGGACAAAGATGGATTCCGAGTTGGGGGAAGGCTTGATGGATGGCTTCCTCAAATGCTCCAAGGCAATCCCTGCCGGGATGGACTGCCGAGAAGATCCCAACTTGGATAGCTCGTCTGCTGCCTCGTTCTCCGCTCGGTGAATATGCTGGAACTCACAGCCTTCAAAAAATCCAGTCATTGACTGCACCAGGAAGCGATATGACGCCATGTTGGCATCCAAAGCATCCCAGGTACCTGAGACTTGCTGCACCACCAGATCTGAGTCGCCATAGCAGATAATGCGCTGCACACCAACCTCCTTTGCTACTCGCAAACCATGCACAACTGCCTCGTACTCGGCTACATTGTTGGATGCCTTGAAATGAATCTGCAACACATACTTGAGCTGATCCCGCTTGGGTGATGTAAGCACAACGCCAGCACCAAGGCCTTCTTTCACCTTTGAGCCATCAAAGTGCATCTTCCAATAGTTGGAAACTGGAGCAGGAGGTTCATATTGCATCTCGGCCCAGTCCACAAGAAATTCCGCCAGTACCTGAGACTTGATTGCTTCTCTTCTCGTATACGCGGGAGCGTACGCGGCTAGCTCAATTGCCCACTTGGCTACTCTGCCACTCGCCTCCTTGTTACCCATGATGTCCGAGATGGGAGCAGAGCTCACGACAGTGATGGGGTGCTCCTGAAAGTAGTGTTTCAGCTTCCTGGCGCCCAGGTACACACCATATGTCATCTTCTGGTAGTGAGGATAGTTTTGCTTGGAACTGGACAGCACTTCACTGAGATAATAGACTGGGCGCTGCACACTCTTGCCTTCTTCTTCTCGCTCCACCACTATCACCACGCTGACTACTCGGTTAGTCGCGGCAATGTATAGCAGCATAGGCTCCTTGGGTAGCGGACTAGCCAAGACGGGAGCGCTAGCCAACATTGCTTTCAGCTCATTGAATGCCACATCCGCCTGCGGAGTCCAGACAAACTTGTCGCTTTTCTTCATCAGCTGGTACAGAGGTAGAGCCTTCTCGCCCATTCGGCCCAGAAAACGGCTCAGAGATGCCAGACAACCTGTGAACTTCTGCACATCCTTCAATGATCTCGGCAAAGACATGCTCTCAATAGCTTTTATCTTAGTCGGATTGGCTTCAATGCCCCGACTAGAAACCAGAAAACCGAGTAGCTTTCCAGCTGGTACACCAAAGGTACATTTACTCGGATTCAGTTTCATTTTGTACCTGCGTAGGTTAGCGAAGGTTTCCTCCAAGTCGGCAAGCAGAGTATGTGTTTTATTCGTTTTGATGACAATGTCATCTACGTACACCTGCACATTCTTGCCGAGCTGGTCGTGCAAGCATTTCTGCATGCATCTCTGATAGGTTGCACCCGCATTCCTCAGGCCAAAACACATGACACGATAGCAATAAGCCCCGTACGGGGTAATGAAAGCAGTCTTTATTTGATCAGCAGGGTTGAGTGCAATCTGGTGGAAACCAGAGTAGGCATCTATGAAAGACAACAGTTCACAGCCGGCAGTGGAATCGATCACCTGATCGATGCGAGGTAGCGGGAAGGGATCCTTGGGGCAAGCCTTGTTCAAGTCGGTGTAGTCGACGCACATGCGCCATGCGGTGGCAGCCTTGGGATCTTCCTTTTTCTTCTCGACCATGACCGGGTTGGCCAACCAGTCCGGGTGCAGCACTTCCATGATGAAGTTACTGATCAGCAGCTTGGTGATTTGATCACCGATGGCCTTCCTTCTCTCATCCCCGAAACGGCGCAAGGCCTGCTTCACGGGCTTGGCGTCAGGACGCACATGCAAAGAGTGCTCAACCAACTCCCTCGGGACTCCTGGTAGATCTTCATTGGTCCAGGCGAAAACATCCCGATTCTCACGGAGGAAGTGGATGAGCGCGCTTTCCTATTTCTCCGCCAACCCGACACCAATGATGGCCACGCGCTCCGGGAACTCGGGGTCAACCTGGACTGTCTTGGTCTCCTTGGCAGCTTGGAAAGCAGTACCATGCTGAGTACTCGGCACACCTTGTGCGCCAGCTTGTGCGGACTGAGCCATGGCCACCACCTCGTACATCTTCTTCTTCTCGGCAGCAATCACCATTGATTCCGCCAGCTGAGAGCTAGCAGAGGCACACTCCATGGACTTCTTGTAATCTCCCGAGATGGTGATGATGCCATTGGGCCCAGGGATCTTCATCTTCAGATAAGCCACATGGGTAGAGGCCATGAACTTGCTCAGAGCAGGCCTGCCGAGTAGAGCATGATACGGGCTCTGATGATCCACCACTTCGAACTGCAGGCGCTCTGTGCGGCAGTTCTCCCGAGTACCGAATAGCACATCAATCCACACTCGGCCAATCGGGTTGCATGAGATCCCGGGTACAATGCCATGGAAAGTGGTCTTGCTGGGCAGCATCATGTTCTCGGCCAGGCCAAGCTTCTCGAGTGTGTCCTTGTACACAATGTTGATGCTGCTGCCGTTGTCGATCAGCACTTTGCTGAACCTCACATTCTTCTCGGGGCCCAGGAAGGTAGGATCCAGCACCAAGGCATAGGTACCCGGATTGGGCATCACCTTGGGGTGATCTGCCCGAGTCCACCTGATCTCCTGGTCGCACCAGTACATGTAGTGAGGAACAGCCGGGATCACTGCATTGACCTCCATGGCCCGCCTGTGCTGCGACTGCTTGTCGACCGCCTCAGAAGTGAAGATCATGTAGCTCTCATGGTGCTCTTGGTACTGGTTGGAGCCATTGCCCCCGTTGTTGCCATTGTTGCCATTGTTGTTGTTGCCCTGATAGTTGTTGTTGCCTCTGTTGTTGTTGTTGCGGTTGTAGTTGTTGTTGTTGTTGCGGTATCTCTCATTGTTGAAGTTCTGGTTGGCTCCTAAAGCCACCTGGTTGACGTTCTCCCTTCTCGGGTACACTGGCGGCCGAGCTGCAGGAGCGCGAGTAGGCTGAACAGTAGCATTGGCAGCTGGCAGAGGAGGAGGAGGAGGCAAGCCATCACTCTTGATCACATCCCACCATTCGCATTGCCGAGTAGTATGGTTCGCAGGCCTTGAGGGGTGGTGAGTGTGAAAGCTGCATGGACCATCCTTCATGTCATCGAAGACAAACTTCTTCGGCTGCTCGGAGTTCCCGCTACCCGACTGCGCAGTGCGGAACGGTTTCTTGTTGCCTTGGCCCTGGTTCTGGTTCTGCCCGTAGGCTCCAGCAGGTTTTTGCCTTTGGCCACCACCGCCTCCGACGTTCACTGCATTCACCTCCTCGGGATCATACCGAGTATCTACTCGGCGCTTGTTGCGGAACTCGTTGCGCTTGGTGCTGTTGAAGTTTCTTCTCGGCTCAGAGGAATCCATCAGTGGCTGAGTAGGATCACCGAGTGCGTACTGATCCGCAATCTTGATGGTCTCGGCCAGGGTGTTGGGCATCTCCCTCTGCAATCTTTGCCAAAGCATGCTGCCATGTCGGCAACCCTGCGCAAACCAAGTGATCGCCTGTGCCTCATTCACACCCTCACAGGTGTTCCTCAAGGTGCTCCACCGAGTAAGGTACTCGCGGTCCGTCTCGTCTTCTCGCTGCCGGCAAGCCGACAACTGCTGTGGCCTATTCGGCCTCTTGTAGGTGCTGGTGAAGTTGCTGATGAAGGCATCCGAGAAGTCCAGCCAGCAGTTAATGCTGTTCTTGGGCAAGTTGTTGAGCCAAGTGCGAGCTGGACCCTCTAGCATCTGCGGCACATAGCGCACCGCCCATCTCCTGTTGCCGTTCGCGATATGGACCGCGGTGACGTAATCATTGAGCCAATCTTCAGGCTTGGTGCTACCATTGTAGCTTTTGGTGCCTCTTGCGAGCTGGAAGCCCTTCACGGAAGGCTCATTCATGATGCGCGGGCCAAAGCACTCGGGGCCAGGAGGACCCGTGCTCTCAAGCCGCGCCGACAAGCTGATACGGTCCAACTGGTGCCTTGCATCTCCAGGCGCCAACACGCGCTCACCCACACGGTCATGGATGTCATAACCAGCCATCTCCATAGCCGAGTAGCCATCATCATACCTATCCGCCTGCATAGCGGCAGGCTGCTCCACCGGGTTGGCGACTGGTGCCATTGGGCGCGGCTGCTGCCTCTGCCGAGTAGGCGGAGCTGCGGGTTGCCGAGAAGTACCCGGACGTGCGGCTTCTCGGACACGGCTTTGAGCTTGATGGGCTTGAGAGCCTGCTCTTGCAGCGTTGTGTTCCTGCCCGGGCTGCTGCGGCACAGCAACCTGTTTCGCGGCAGCAGCCGGGTCATACACCTGCATTTGCCTGTCTCTACCCGTACGCCCGCTGCGGCTCTTCTCGCGGCTCGGATGTGGTGACGAGGCCTGATCGTTAGATCTAGCCGCGTGCGAGTGAACTACCTGCGAGGCCCCAGCTCCCGGGTTGGCCTTCCGGAACTCCTCGTTCTGCCTGGCGGCCTCCAGCACCAGCTCGCCGAGCCTCTCCTGCTGCCTGCGACGCGCCTCTCCCTCTAGGCGCGGCAACTCGGCAGCCACAGCTTGCGCAGCTCGCAGCGTCTTGGCGGGCGTGCTGTACCTCGGCCTTGTGAAGGTGTTCGCGGTGGCGGACTGCGCGGGCTCCTCCGCAACAGTCGCCATCTCGGCGCCTAGGTTGCGCCGCGTAGCACCCACCCTGCTAGGCCTCCTGGCGACCGGCGTGAAGCCGTGAGCCTTGTTGTACTCGAGCTGGTCCAAACTCAGCTCAAGCCTGATCTTCTCCAACTCCGCCTGCTCGGCGAGCAGCTCCTGGCGTTGCCGCTCGAGCTGCTCCCGCGCGGCTAGGAGCTCAACGTCGGTGGGCGTGGGCATGCCGGTTCGCGCTGCAGACGCGGGGATGACCGTAGACGTGGAAGGCGGCAAGTTGCTCTCCTTCTCGTAAGGCCGGTGGGTCCTGCCACCCGCGGGCGGGTCGTCAACCTCCTCGACGACGGCCGCAGCGCCAGTAGCAGCTGCGCCAGCGTTCGCCGCCAAGCCCGTCACCATCACCTCAGCGCAGCATGCAGAGCTACGTGCGGGCCTTCCGCGAGCAGCAACCACCGCGGGAGGATCCTCCGCGTCCTGCACCAGCTCGGGGTAGGCGCTGTTGGCGACGGTGGCGACGTAGACGAGATGCGAGCCGAAGGAGATCACCGAGCCACCCTCCGGCATGGCCATGCCGCCGAAACAGCCGGCGTTGTCGGTGACGAAGTCGAAGGAGCCGAATCTGTGGACAAGGCCACAAACTACGCGCTCCGCCGATGAAGATCCCGTCCGAACAGAAACTCCAGCCAGCGCCGCTGGTGGCCCCACGGTGGGCGCCAACTGTCGTGGTGGTGTCACGGCAGATGCCATAGGATGGCTAAAGATGTGGGGACGATGGACGCTGGAGGTGTCCGGGGAGGGATCACGCGACGAATAGCCGCGTGAGGTAAGATCTACACAACACAAACAACACGATGTACCCAGGTTCAGGGCCCTCGTGAGGAGGTAAAACCCCTACTCCTGCCTTTCTGTATGTATTACGGTGTCTCACCGAGTAGCCACAGTACAAATAGTAACGCTACCGAGTAGCCCCTTGCCCCTCTCCGAGTAGAGCTAGGTCAAGAACTTAGGGTTTCTAGGGTTTCCAGAGAGCCACTGATAGCGTCTATGGGAGCATGCCTCGCGCAGGAGGCGGCGGGGCACCTTATATACATGGTGCCCAGCCGGATATGTCCAAATCTAGACAAGTGTCGACATAGTGTGCACACTGTCCTTTCTCCGAGTACCCGCTGACAGCTTTGGTCGTTGGTCTTGGCTGCTTCTGTAAAGTCGTTGGGCAAAACCAGGGGACAGACTGGTATCACTGTACCTAGTCACAGAGTAGGCCCCCCTTATCCTGCCACCGACTGCTTCCATGCTGTCACTGTCAGGCAGGCCGTCCCCACGTGAACAGTAGTTCGAATGCTGCCAAGTACGGACCCAGGATACGCGGGATCCTGTGTCAGAACGGCTCCTTTGACTTCCTGCCCGAGTAGTTTCCCGCCAAAGGTTCCCGCCAATTGTACTCGGGCCAAACCTTCTACTCGAAAGGGTAGAATCTGATTGATATCTTCTTCTGATCATCTTGAGGTGAGACCGAGTAGCAGTCGACCGGGTAGCGAGTACCCGGTAGTCGGCTACTCGACCAAACCTCTCTTCTGTAAGCGGCCTTTACCACCTGTCTTTACCCTACTCGGGGGTAACCCCCCGACACTCAGGATTTACATTAATTTATTTTCTAGACTCTTGTACAATTTGCTGTGGTGTCATAGGACTCAAAATTATGTCCTTTCCATTCCACTTCAGCTGATAAGTATTGGCTCTCCCATCATGTATCACACTCCTATCAAACTGCCAAGGTCTCCCAAGCAACATGTGACAAACTGACATAGGCACTACATCACACTCAATGGTGTCTTTGTAAGGCCCAATCTGAAATTCAACTCTCACCATGTGGGTCATCTTCATCTCTCCTTTATCACTAAGCCACTGTATATGATAAGGATGAGGATGTGGAATATATCTCAATTTCAGCTTTGCACACAACTCCTTGCTTGCTAAATTTCTGCAACTACCTCCATCAATAATCACTTTGCAAGCCAATTGAGGGCCTACAATTGCTCTTGTTTGGAATAAATTGCATCTCTGACTTTCTGGACTAGGGAGAACACTCAATGTTTTTTGTGTGCAAACAAACATAGGGTAAGAAGAAGGATATGCATCCACTGGACCATTATCATCACAATCATCCTCCTCAGTAGGATCAACATCATCGCCTGTCTCATACTCATTGTCCTCATTCATAAGCATAATATTTTTATTAGGACAATCCCTCTTGAAGTGCCCTTTTCCTCCACATGTATGACAACGCATGTCTCTATTTCTTGTTGTAGAATTTGTGGATCCACTTGCACTAGCTGCTGGTTGCACTTGCCTCTTAGAAATAGAGGGGGTTCTCTCGGATTTTGTGGTGGAAACCCCACAGCTAGGGGCTGGCTGTGGTGATGGTGATGAAAAACATGACCTAGGAGTAAATGTCCTCCTTGGAACCATAAGAGCCTCCTCGGCCAAGTTCTTTTTTGCCTACCTTGCTTGATGTAATATCTCATTCATATCATTATATTCCACATGCCTAACAATGCTCTTGATTTTAAATTGCAAGCCTAAGAGAAATCTTTGCATAGTATGTTCTGCATCTTCTCTCACTCTAGCTCTTTGCATGATCAGCTCCATCTCCCTGAAATAAGCATCAACGGTGTTTGTACCTTGTCTCAAGTGTTGTAAATTTTCATATAATGTTCTCAAATAATTTTTGGGCACAAATATGTCTCTCATAACTTGCTTCATCTCCCTCCATGTAACAATTTCAGGTTCTCTATTTCTTGCTCTTGTTCTTGTAATATTATCCCACCATAGCAAAGCATAGCCATCAAAACCTGAAGAAGCAAGTTTAATTTTTCTCTCCTCAGTGTACTCATGCATCCTCCATAATTTTTCAATTTTTAGCTCCCACATGAGATATTCTTCTACACCATCATTATCAAAATTGAAGGATGGCAACATGGATTTTGGTTTGCCAAACCCATCATCCTCTCGGTTTGATTCTGGAATTTGGACCCGTCTTTCCACAAAGCCACGACCACCATTGCCTCTCCCTCCACCTCGTCCTTGAGGAATAAAATTGCCCTCATCATTATCATAATCACCAAGAGCACTACCATTATACTCCTGAACAGGGAGCCTTTGAGTCACCAAAGTTGTCAAAGTAGCAATTTGTGTAGTCAAATTTGTGAGAGTTGTTTGCATTGTTGTAACTTGCTCTTGTGTAGCAGCAGCTGTATTAGAAACAATATCAATTTCCAAACCCAAATTCTGAACATGTGTATCCATATCCACTCCATGCATGTCAACCAAAAAATGCAATGTGGAATTTTTTGACTCAATAGTTGTAGTCAATTGATCTCTCATCTCCTCCAATTCTGTCCACTTCACAGCCTCATCACCATTTGTCCTCTTAGACTACGCAGAAACATCACTAGGATAATGTCGCACCCGGACTTCTATAGGATACTCACCGTACGAACTGAACAGTATTCTGATGGGATTACGGGGCTTTCCGGCACCCGCGTCCTCTTACGAGTAGGCCAACACTTATGTGTGACAACCCATCGCTACTGTTCACCGTCGATGTAAACTATCCTGTAGAAATCAGGACACTACCATTGACGTACTTCATACCATACACACATGGTACATCAACGGCTTTGAACAAAAGGATAACACAACATGCCTCTACGACACAAAAGATCGAAATAAGTTGCAAATGGCCCTCACTAGGGCAGAGATAGCAAATACAATCATCCAGAGGACACATGTCCCAACATAACATCATTACATTTCAGCGGAAGCATTCAAAGGGGTCTGAGTACAGACAAATCCAAATAGGCTTAAGAAGCCGGAAACTGAAATAAAGACGGAGCCCATCCACGATGTCTCGGATCCTGCCCGGGTCCGCTAACTACTCGTCAGCAGCCTCGTCAAACTCCACGTAGTAGCCGTCACCTGGATCCTCGTAATCGTAGTCTGCGGAAACCACAGCCCCAAAGGGGTCAGTACATAGACGTACTGGCAAGCAAGACTCACAGTTCACCAAAGTATAACCCGTCAACACAAGCACAGATGACTTGGGTTCAACGGAAAGAAAGGGGTTTATAAGATGCTGCAACTGGCTGCACTAACCAACTACAGAGATGCTATCACTTCCAACTATCAGAAAGGAGATAAGATCGAGTGTTGTAACCAACTGAAAGATAACTGCAAACAAACCCATCCTGGATCTCGCCCCTTATCCAAAGAAGCAATCCGAGGATAACTCACACAGTTGGATTAAGATGAAACAAGTTATTGTGATAATAATCCTATTACTAGTCAAATTGTTAATCATGGGGTGTGAGATTATGAATCATTAGGTTTAAGTTGTCCTGAGTACTTGTTAGCCAGTACTTTCACCAAGTAGTCCATAACCGCGGAAAACACGGCTTCTCGAGAAGATTATCCCTGCAGGGTTGCACCAATTTGGCCGTACACGTATGAATAACCCGCCAGATGGGATGCCTCCCACCAAGCGGGGCACTCAACACAACTCAACTCTTCTCCGCATCAAGCCCAAAGCACCTTGGGCGCACGGCTAATAGAGCCCAGGAGAAAATGGACCCTCATAGCACTCTAAGAACGTGTCCCCCTAAATGCCGACTACAAAAGTTCCACCCTGCGCTGGGCTCGCAAAAACATGCATGCGGCAAATAGAAAGCACGAACTAAATGAGATGATTTGGACGAGATGCGAATCGAATGAAATTGAGGGGGGGGCGCCCATACTCGCTTCCCACATGCGGGTAGTGCGCTCATCATGGATCAGTAGACAAGACCCTTTTCCTATTAGGGTCGACACTAGCAGGCCTCAAAACCACACAGGGCCTCCTGCCGGTGCCTTATCATCAAATTATTATTAAGTAATAACATTAGCATGATTGATTGATTGATTAAACATCGAGCCCCCAGAACATAATGAAATATAGTAACTGAAAGTAACGGGTAACAGACTCGAGCAAAACAACCTAAGCATACTAGTAAGACACTGGCTCAATCAATAGGGTTGTAGGAGGGGTGGTGAGGCAATATCAGGGTTTAAGGATTCATGTGATAGGTTCGTAACAGAAACAACTACCACTAAGGCTAGCAGAAATAGACAACGGAAAGTATCGGTAACCAGGGTTGAAAGGAACACAATGGTTCATGTGAGTGATAACTTGCCTGCGAACTCAGCAGCCTGGTACTGAGCTAGATCCTCAGAAGGGGTGCTGTAAGGATCGTCTGTCTCAACGTCGTCGTCTATTCGGGAAGAAGCAAACAAACAAAACAGGAATGTAAACAATCATTATCATGGCATTGTGCACAATCAAGATGATGCATGACAAGTTAATGGTTGCATCAAAATAAACTAGATAACATGATAACACAATTTAAATGGACCCCTATGCTATTTTGAGTGGCATATGGGAAAGGGTCCATAATTAAGTGGAACAAATGATTTACAATTAATTATTATGTGTAAGTTGTTAGCATGATGCATGCATGATGGTAACCACAAAATAACAACAAATAACAATAATAGATGCAAAGGAAAAGGAATAAAACAAGTTTGGAAATTACTTATTAAGTTTGGAAAAATTTGGTTACTTAAACATGTCACACAAACAATTATTGTTTTCATCAATTTAAAGTGTGCAAAACAATCAACAAAATTTATATTTGAAAAGAACATCAAATTTTAGTTGGATTACATGTCTCACATGTTGAAATAGGGGTTAGGATAATTTAATTATGAATTAAAAAGTATTAAACAAGTTTTATTTGAATTTAAAACAAGTTTGAATATTATTTGAATTTTATTTGTTCAAACCATAAATTCAAATTCACATTTGAAAAGTTCACACTTTGATGGTTTGAAAACATATTTTGCATGTTCAAAAATATTTTATTTTGAGCAAGTTATGATTTTATCAAATTTAATTGAATTAAACAAGTATTAAATTATTTAGGCAATTTAAATTATTCAAACAATGAAACAAATTTTATATTTGAATAGGATATTCAAAATGGTATGAAAAACATATTTTATTTGCCTTATTTGGAATTAGTATGAATTATTTGTGAATTATTGCAAATTACATTTGAATTATTCATATTTGAATTTTAATTGTATTTTGAAATTTCAAAACAGGGAACAAATGTTTCCAAAAGATAGACAATTGAATTTAGATCAGATTGCATATTTTATTTGCAGTTTTTAGTGTTATAAAATAAAAGATACGATGGTTTTGAAACCAGGGGCCTATCTGTGAATTTTTGGACCTAGTTTGGAAAACAGAATGTTTAAAAAACGTTTTACACCCACTCGAAATATACCCACACGCTGCCAGGGGGGCCCGTGGCTCGCTGTGCTTGCGCAGCACATGGGTGACTGACAGGGAGGGCCCCCTGTCAGTACGCAGCCGTAAAAAAAGGAGGGGTTTTAATCCCAGGGAGCCGGGACTCGAACCCGCGCTCTCCCGCTTGTGCGCGCTCGACTGAAACCAGTGCGCTGGTGCGCGTTCGTTGTCAGGTAACCGCAATGCACAGAGGTTGAGTTTTAGACCCCGGTGTTATCTGAAGAAACTGACGAGCAAACGCGTGCTCGACTGACAGAGCAAGGACTCGCCGGCGTTGATCACCGTGCTTGTGCGCTAGCGGATGGATCTGGATGGTGCAGAGGCGAGTGCCGTGCGTGCGCAAGCAGAGGGAGAAGGGAGGAGATGGACGGGGGTGTGCTCACAACAGGGTGTCGAGGAAGCAGTGGTCGACGGCGAGCTGGGGCCGCGGCGGTGACGATGACGACGTCGCTGTCCCCGTGCCCCTCCGTGCGCGATCTGGTGTCCAACACGTAGAAGGGATGGTGGCGGTTCAATTTCAGTAGACCAGAGGCTAGGTGGGAGTCGAGGGTGGCGGCGCCATGGAGATGTTCAGAGGAGGTGGCCGCCGGTGAGAGATTCAGAGGTGGGGGGAAGGACAGAGAGCAGGAGATGGCGGCGCGGCGCGGGGAGCAGTGAACCTAGGGCCTAGGGTTGTCGCCCTAGGGTTCCCGGGGGTTAAATAGAGGCCACGTCGCTCTCCTGGCCGTCGGCGCGGCCGTACTGCCGCGGTGGCGCCGCGGATGGCCTGCCGTACTGGAAACAGACGGCGGCACGATTTGCGAAGCGGTACGGGGGGAAGTTAGGCGGGCTGGGTCGCGCGCGCTAGGCTAGGTGGGCTTGGGCTTGCTAACTGCTGCGCGCGCGCTGCGGTTTCCTTTTCTTTTCTATTTTTCTGTTTTTTTTTTTGCTGAAACAGATTTTGGAAGAAAATGATAAGGTTTTGGACTTTAAAAATTTTGAGAAAATTCATGGGACCATGTTAGCTCAAAAGCTAACAGTTGGCAAAAAGGATTTTGAAAATTCAAACTTTTACATTGCTGTTTGGATTTGAATCCAAATTAATGAAATTTTCAATATTAATTAATATTAGAAAAACAAAGCATTTTCAATAGGGTTACCCCTAAGTTTTTAAAAGGATTTAAAGAGTACAAATGTGTGGTGAACTTTATGGATTCAAAAAGGTACTGATTTTGAGAATTGGTTTGAATTGGAAAATGGTTTAGAGTTAATTGCTTGAATTAATGGTTTGATTAAACCAACAATTTAATGAGTAATTAACAAGGAATAAAATGGTTGTTTTTATTTTGTTATTTTTATTCCAAAAGTTGTAACAGATCAAGTATGAAAATAACCATTTGAATTTGTTTGAGTTTGATTATGAAAACAAGATAAAACAGATGCAAAACAGATAGTAACAATGCAAACAAAATAAAACAAATGCAATGAGATGATGACATGATGCATTGCTTGAATTAAAACAATAAATCAAACATTCTAAGGGGTATTTCATACTTGGGATGTTACAAAACGCCCCCCCTTGAAGGAATCGCGCCCCGAGATTCCTTACTGAGATGTGAAAAGGTCCGGATACTTCTTGCGAAGATCCTCTTCGGTCTCCCACATTGCCTCTTTATCGGAATGATGCGACCATTGCACTTTCAAGAACTTGGTGCTCTTGTTGCGAGTCTTACGCTCGGTCTCATCGAGAATACGAATAGGGTGCTGCTCATAAGATACATCATCTTGCAGTTCAATGGAATCATGATCAACTGCACGATCTGGATCTTTGAAACACTTCTTGAGCTGGGACACGTGGAACACATCGTGCACCTTGGATAGTTTTTCTGGAAGCTCAAGACGATAAGCATTTTCTGCACGCCTTGACAGAATGTTGAAAGGACCAATGTATCTTGGTGCAAGCTTTCCTTTCACACCAAAACGATGAGTGCCTCTGAGGGGAGTTACACGGAGATATGCCTTATCACCAGGTGCATAGATCATATCCCTGTGCTTGCTATCATAATAGCTCTTCTGACGAGACTGAGCAATCCTGAGATTGTCACGAATGATACGAACTTTCTCCTCGGCTTCCTTAACAATGTCAGGGCCTAAAAGTGAACGTTCACCAGCTCCAGACCAATTGATTGGACTCCTGCATCTGCGGCCATACAATGCCTCAAATGGTGCCATGCCTAGGCTTGCCTGGTAGCTGTTGTTGTAGGAGAATTCAGCATATGGAAGGCAATCCTCCCATTTCATGCCAAAGGAGAGACCACATGCTCTGAGCATATCCTCGAGAATCTGATTGACTCTTTCGACTTGCCCCTGAGACTGAGGGTGATAAGCTGTGCTGAACAGAAGTTTAGTGCCCAAAGCTTCTTGAAAGCTTTTCCAGAAATGGGAAGTGAAGATACTTCCACGGTCTGAGCTTATTTCCAATGGAACACCATGAAGGGGAACAACCTTTGCTGTGTAGAGCTCTGCTAACTGGCTAGCTGAGATAGTTTCCTTTACAGCAAAGAAGTGAGCTACCTTAGTGAGACGATCAATAACAACGAAGATTGCATCGTTGCCCTCCTTGGACTTTGGAAACCCAGTAACGAAGTCCATTTCAATCATGTCCCACTTCCACTCAGGAATTTTCAGAGGTTGGAGAAGACCGGCTGTTTTCTGATGGACTGCTTTAACACGTTGACAAACGTCGCATTCAGAAACGTATTGAGCAATTTCACGTTTCATGCCAGACCACCAATACAGAGTCTTGAGATCCTGGTACATCTTTGTACTTCCAGGGTGAATGGACAGAGGAGTTTCATGAGCCTCCTTGAGAATGATATCCTTGAGACTTTGAATCTGAGGAACTGCAATGCGTCCTTCGAAGAACACAGTTCCCTTGTCATCAATTGAGAAGGACTTGAATTTATCGTTGCCTTCCTTGATGTGCTCTACAATCTTCTTGATTTCAGTATCACGAAGTTGTTCAGAACGAATCTTGTCCTCGAGAGTTGGACTGGCTGTCAAGCTAGCAAGGTATCCTTCAGGGACAAGACCAAGGTTCAGCTTCTGGAATTCTTCATGAAGTGGAGGTTGGCTTTCCATGATCATGAGATTATTGCTATAGGATTTGCGACTGAGAGCATCGGTCATAACATTAGCCTTGCGTGGAGTGTAAGAAATGGTGAGATCAAAGTCTTTAATCTTCTCAATCCATCTCCTTTGCCTGAGGTTCAGATCTGGCTGAGTGAAGATGTATTTCAGACTCTTATGATCGGAAAAGATTTCAGTTTTGTTACCCAACAAGTATTGTCTCCATTTCTTGAGGGAAAACACAACTGCTACAAGTTCAAGATCATGAGTGGGATAGTTTTTCTCATGTGGGTTCAACTGACGTGAAGCATAAGCCACAACTTGACGTTCTTGCATAAGAACTGCTCCTAGGCCTTGGAGAGATGCATCACAGAATATCTGGAAAGGTTTGGTAGTATCTGGGCCAACCAGAACAGGTGTGGAAGTGAGTTTAGTCTTCAGGAGGTTGAAACTCTCATCACATTGTGGAGTCCAAACGAACTTTTTGTCCTTCTTTGTGAGATCAGTGAGAGGTTTGGCAATCTTGGAAAAGTTTTGGACGAAACGACGGCAATAGCTAGCCAAGCCAAGAAAACTTCTGACTTGCTTCACCGTCTTAGGGGGTTTCCAATCCACAATTTCCTTAACCTTTTCAGGATCAATGGCAATGCCTTTGGCAGAGATGATATGACCAAGATATGCAACTTCTGGAATCCAGAACTCACATTTGGAAAACTTGGTATATAGACGATGCTCGCGAAGTTTCATGAGAGTGAGACGAAGGTGTTCTCCATGCTCTTCCTCGGATTTTGAGTAGACCAGAATGTCATCAAGATATACCACAACAAACTTGTCGAGGTATTCATGGAAGACAGAATTCATGAGTCTTGAGAACGTTGCCGGTGCATTGGTGAGACCAAAGGACATGACGGTGTATTCATATAGACCGTAACGAGTGGTGAAAGTTGTCTTAGGAATATCTTCCTTTCTGATCTTTATCTGATGGTAACCCATCCTTAAGTCCAACTTTGAGAATATTGAGGATCCAGCAAGTTGATCAAAAAGATCATCGATACGAGGAATTGGATACTTGTTCTTTATGGTTTTCTCGTTGAGAGGACGATAGTCAACCACGAGTCTTTTTGTTTGATCCTTCTTGGCAACAAACAGAGTTGGGCAACCCCAAGCGGAGGAACTAGGCTGAATGTAACCTTTCTCCATGTACATATCGATTTGCTCCTTCAACAATTTCAGTTCAGGAGGAGCTATCTTGTATGGATGCTTAGAGATTGGAGCAGTACCTGGCTCAAGCTCGATCACGAACTCAACTGCTCTGTCCGGAGGCATCCCTGGCAACTCTTCTGGAAAGACGTCAGGGAATTCACAAACCACCGGAACATTTTCAATTGCAGGAAGGGGTTTTGCATCTAGGTTGAACAGCTGAACAGAACTTGATCCATATGGAGAATAGACTATCTGGCCTGAAGTGTGGGAGAGAGTTATTGACTTTTGAGCACAGTCAATTTTAGCTTTGTGGGTCTTCAACCAATCCATACCCAGAATGACATCAATGTCAGAATTACCCAGCAACATGAGTGAAGCAAGGAATATGCGACCTCCAATTAGGATCTGATTGTCCATGCTTATCTTGGAAGTCAACATTTGCGGTCCCGGAGAGTGAACAGTCATTTGATTGCTTAGCGGAACCAGAACTAGGTTGTATGCTTTTGCAAAAATCTTTGACACAAAAGAATGCGATGCTCCAGTATCAAACAACACTTTAGCTGGAATAGAGTTTACGGGTAATATACCGAGAACGACGTCAGCAGCTTCCTCAGCTTTGTCGGCCTTGATATGGTTCACCCTCGCGGTCCTCCCGACATGCCTGTTGTTGGAGTTGAAGGCTTTAGCCGGGGGAGCACGAACCATTGCCTGGTTGGTGTTGGGGCGAGGAGGTGGTGGAGGTAGCTGCCTCTGAGTGCACTTATCAGCGTAGTGTCCAGTCTCCTTGCACTTGTATCAAGTGACGACACGAGGAGGACCTGGCCTTGGCTGCCCCATTGGAACCCTCTGACCCTGCATCTGAGATGGGTTGGGTGGGCGGGGACCAAAGCCTGGAGAAGCTTGGGCATTTGGAGCCCGAGTGACAGCACCATTTGGCACCCAGATGCGGCGCTTCTGCGGAGGGGTGGTCATGTTGGAGGAGGAACCACCCTCACGCGAGTGCTTGCGCGACTCTTTGAACGCCTTGCGCCCATTCTCCTCATTGAGCGCGGTGTTCACGAGCTCCACGAAGTCCTTGCACTTGATGTTGGTGAGAGCGTACTTCAGTTCCGGGTTAAAACCTCGGCGGAACCTTGCCATCTTCTTGGCTTCAGTGGACACCTCGTCACCAGCGTATCGAGCGAGACGATTGAACTCGTTCTGGTAGCCGAGGACGTCCAGCTTGCCCTGTTTGAGAGAGCAGAATTCCTCACGCATCCTTTCCATGAGACCATCTGGGATGTGGTGCTTCAGGAAGGCATCCTTGAAACATCCCCAGGTGATAGGATAGCCAGCTCTCATGGTCTGGTAGTTCTCCCACCAGGTAGCTGCCTGACCCTTCAGTAGGTAGGTGGCATACTTGACTTTATCCTCCTCAGCAACATGAGCAATCTCCAGAGCCCTGTTCATCTCCCTGATCCAGTCATCAGCATCCAGAGGCTCACGTGTTGCCACGAAAGCTCTCGGCCCCATGCTCAGAAACTCCTTGATGCTGACTCGCGGAGCATTCTGGTTGTTGTGCTGGTTAGCCTGGATCTGGGCCATCTGAGCCACGACCTGAGTCATATGAGTCAACAGCTCCGTGAGCGGAGGTGGTTCAGGCGGGTTGCTCCTTGTTGGCGGCATCCTGAATAGACATGTATTTTAGCACAACAATAGAAAAGGATAGACTTGGTAACCGAAAGATAGATTATTCCGACGCATGAATAGATAACCAACAGGTACATCATCACATGTTCAAATACATCAGAATATCCAACAGACCAATACATGGTTCGAATGCCAAAGGATAACTAAACATAGCTAGGAATGGATACATCGGTACTCCCATGCTCATCACGCAGGACGGCGGTGAGTAGTACGACGAGAGATACGGTGCGAAGGAATCCCCCGGAAGTAGGTATAACGACGATCCACGTAGAGCGGGACTGCTCTGAGAGCAACTCTCGGTGTGGTGAAGTAGAAGGCGTCGTCTCCCTGTGCTCCAAAGCGGGGAATCCCAGTGTAACCATGACCAAGGTCGAGAAGTGGACCTCTGATCGGCTCGTAACCTCCAGCATCTGGCAGAGGAAAACCAGCTGGCTGAGTGAAACGCACAAAGCGCTCGTCTCCAACAAAGTTTGTGGTGTACGTAGCCAGACGAGTCAAAGCAAGATAGAGCTGCTCCCTAACTGAGGCTAACTCCTGAGAAAGTGTGGAAGCAACTGCGTCACTGTGCCTCACGAACTGAGCAGTGGTGTGCAGCCTGGAGCTATCAGACTCGTAGGTATCCAGGTTGCTGTGGAGAGTAAAGTGAACTCCCGCTGCCGTGATGTAACCACGGGGGATGTGACGATAGATGGAATCATCAAACCCCCGGTAGTCAGCACGGAGGACGGTGAGACTCACGTAAGCTGCCTGCTGCACGGCCATATCCACTGTGGAACCTACTGCCTCGTAGCGGTGGACAACGCTCCTGCCATCATCCGACAGAATGTAGACGATAGCCCGGTAGCAGGTCTGGTCAAACTCTCGCTGCTGCTCGTAGACCTGGTACTCTGGTGCCCAATGGAACCCCAGATAGGTAACCATGTCTCTCAGCATCTCCGGATAACCGGCGGTGCTCTCACAGCGAGTCATCCGAACCACCTGCGGGTAGAACTTGAGATCCATCTGCAGATGATCGGGGAAGTTTTGATTAGACTCCGGTAGAAGAAAAAGGATGTGGAAAACAACAACAAGGTTTCAACGGACGAAAGGTTCTTCAGAAGAACATGATATCGAAGCAACATCGGGAAAACGAGACCCAAAGTCCTAAGGTACTATGGAGAACCCAAAACACGTGAAATCCTAACTTGAAAGTTTAGGTGAGAACAGAAAACAACGTTGCACTTCCTTACCAGAAAAGGGTGGGTGGGTGGGGAAAGAAGAAAATGGCAGAATTCCTACTCTCACGTTTCATTTTTCCTATATAGCTACAAAATAGTTTCTAGACTCAACTGCGACCAGTAAAAGGGATCCTACAGGCAGACAGGCTCTGATACCATTTGTCGCACCCGGACTTCTATAGGATACTCACCGTACGAACTGAACAGTATTCTGATGGGATTACGGGGCTTTCCGGCACCCGCGTCCTCTTACGAGTAGGCCAACACTTATGTGTGACAACCCATCGCTACTGTTCACCGTCGATGTAAACTATCCTGTAGAAATCAGGACACTACCATTGACGTACTTCATACCATACACACATGGTACGTCAACGGCTTTGAACAAAAGGATAACACAACATGCCTCTACGACACAAAAGATCGAAATAAGTTGCAAATGGCCCTCACTAGGGCAGAGATAGCAAATACAATCATCCAGAGGACACATGTCCCAACATAACATCATTACATTTCAGCGGAAGCATTCAAAGGGGTCTGAGTACAGACAAATCCAAATAGGCTTAAGAAGCCGGAAACTGAAATAAAGACGGAGCCCATCCACGATGTCTCGGATCCTGCCCGGGTCCGCTAACTACTCGTCAGCAGCCTCGTCAAACTCCACGTAGTAGCCGTCACCTGGATCCTCGTAATCGTAGTCTGCGGAAACCACAGCCCCAAAGGGGTCAGTACATAGACGTACTGGCAAGCAAGACTCACAGTTCACCAAAGTATAACCCGTCAACACAAGCACAGATGACTTGGGTTCAACGGAAAGAAAGGGGTTTATAAGATGTTGCAACTGGCTGCACTAACCAACTACAGAGATGCTATCACTTCCAACTATCAGAAAGGAGATAAGATCGAGTGTTGTAACCAACTGAAAGATAACTGCAAACAAACCCATCCTGGATCTCGCCCCTTATCCAAAGAAGCAATCCGAGGATAACTCACACAGTTGGATTAAGATGAAACAAGTTATTGTGATAATAATCCTATTACTAGTAAAATTGTTAATCATGGGGTGTGAGATTATGAATCATTAGGTTTAAGTTGTCCTGAGTACTTGTTAGCCAGTACTTTCACCAAGTAGTCCATAACCGCGGAAAGCACGGCTTCTCGAGAAGATTATCCCTGCAGGGTTGCACCAATTTGGCCGTACACGTATGAATAACCCGCCAGATGGGATGCCTCCCACCAAGCGGGGCACTCAACACAACTCAACTCTTCTCCGCATCAAGCCCAAAGCACCTTGGGCGCACGGCTAATCGAGCCCAGAAGAAAATGGACCCTCATAGCACTCTAAGAACGTGTCCCCCTATATGCCGACTACAAAAGTTCCACCCTGCGCTGGGCTCGCAAAAACATGCATGCGGCAAATAGAAAGCACGAACTAAATGAGATGATTTGGACGAGATGTGAATCGAATCAAATTGAGGGGGGCGCCCATACTCGCTTCCCACATGCGGGTAGTGCGCTCATCATGGATCAGTAGACAAGACCCTTTTCCTATTAGGGTCGACACTAGCAGGCCTCAAAACCACACAGGGCCTCCTGCCGGTGCCTTATCATCAAATTATTATTAAGTAATAACATTAGCATGATTGATTGATTGATTAAACATCGAGCCCCCAGAACATAATGAAATATAGTAACTGAAAGTAACGGGTAACAGACTCGAGCAAAACAACCTAAGCATACTAGTAAGACACTGGCTCAATCAATAGGGTTGTAGGAGGGGTGGTGAGGCAATATCAGGGTTTAAGGATTCATGTGATAGGTTCGTAACAGAAACAACTACCACTAAGGCTAGCAGAAATAGACAACGGAAAGTATCGGTAACCAGGGTTGAAAGGAACACAATGGTTCATGTGAGTGATAACTTGCCTGCGAACTCAGCAGCCTGGTACTGAGCTAGATCCTCAGAAGGGGTGCTGTAAGGATCGTCTGTCTCAACGTCGTCGTCTATTCGGGAAGAAGCAAACAAACAAAACAGGAATGTAAACAATCATTATCATGGCATTGTGCACAATCAAGATGATGCATGACAAGTTAATGGTTGCATCAAAATAAACTAGATAACATGATAACACAATTTAAATGGACCCCTATGCTATTTTGAGTGGCATATGGGAAAGGGTCCATAATTAAGTGGAACAAATGATTTACAATTAATTATTATGTGTAAGTTGTTAGCATGATGCATGCATGATGGTAACCACAAAATAACAACAAATAACAATAATAGATGCAAAGGAAAAGGAATAAAACAAGTTTGGAAATTACTTATTAAGTTTGGAAAAATTTGGTTACTTAAACATGTCACACAAACAATTATTGTTTTCATCAATTTAAAGTGTGCAAAACAATCAACAAAATTTATATTTGAAAAGAACATCAAATTTTAGTTGGATTACATGTCTCACATGTTGAAATAGGGGTTAGGATAATTTAATTATGAATTAAACAGTATTAAACAAGTTTTATTTGAATTTAAAACAAGTTTGAATATTATTTGAATGTTATTTGTTCAAACCATAAATTCAAATTCACATTTGAAAAGTTCACACTTTGATGGTTTGAAAACATATTTTGCATGTTCAAAAATATTTTATTTTGAGCAAGTTATGATTTTATCAAATTTAATTGAATTAAACAAGTATTAAATTATTTAGGCAATTTAAATTATTCAAACAATGAAACAAATTTTATATTTGAATAGGATATTCAAAATGGTATGAAAAACATATTTTATTTGCCTTATTTGGAATTAGTATGAATTATTTGTGAATTATTGCAAATTACATTTGAATTATTCATATTTTAATTTTAATTGTATTTTGAAATTTCAAAACAGGGAACAAATGTTTCCAAAAGATAGACAATTGAATTTAGATCAGATTGCATATTTTATTTGCAGTTTTTAGTGTTATAAAATAAAAGATATGATGGTTTTGAAACCAGGGGCCTATCTGTGAATTTTTGGACCTAGTTTGGAAAACAGAATGTTTAAAAAACGTTTTACACCCACTGGAAATATACCCACACGCTGCCAGGGGGCCCCGTGGCTCGCTGTGCTTGCGCAGCACATGGGTGACTGACAGGGAGGGCCCCCTGTCAGTACGCAGCCGTAAAAAAAGGAGGGGTTTTAATCCCAGGGAGCCGGGACTCGAACCCGCGCTCTCCCGCTTGTGCGCGCTCGACTGAAACCAGTGCGCTGGTGCGCGTTCGTTGTCAGGTAACCGCGACGCACAGAGGTTGAGTTTCAGACCCCGGTGTTATCTGAAGAAACTGACGAGCAAACGCGTGCTCGACTGACAGAGCAAGGACTCGCCGGCGTTGATCACCGTGCTTGTGCGCTAGCGGATGGATCTGGATGGTGCAGAGGCGAGTGCCGTGCGTGCGCAAGCAGAGGGAGAAGGAAGGAGATGGACGGGGGTGTGCTCACAGCAGGGTGTCGAGGAAGCAGTGGTCGACGGCGAGCTGGGGCCGCGGCGGTGACGATGACGACGTCGCTGTCCCCGTGCCCCTCCGTGCGCGATCTGGTGTCCAACACGTAGAAGGGATGGTGGCGGTTCAATTTCAGTAGACCAGAGGCTAGGTGGGAGTCGAGGGTGGCGGCGCCATGGAGATGTTCAGAGGAGGTGGCCGCCTGTGAGAGATTCAGAGGTGGGGGGAAGGACAGAGAGCAGGAGATGGCGGCGCGACGCGGGGAGCAGTGAACTTAGGGCCTAGGGTTGTCGCCCTAGGGTTCCCGGGGGTTAAATAGAGGCCACGGCGCTCTCCTGGCCGTCGGCGCGGCCGTACTGCCGCGGTGGCGCCGCGGATGGCCTGTCGTACTGGAAACAGACGGCGGCACGATTTGCGAAGCGGTACGGGGGGAAGTTAGGCGGGCTGGGTCGCGCGCGCTAGGCTAGGTGGGCTTGGGCTTGGTAACTGCTGCGCGCGCGCTGCGGTTTCCTTTTCTTTTCTATTTTTCTGTTTTTTTTTTGCTGAAACAGATTTTGGAAGAAAATGATAAGGTTTTGGACTTTAAAAATTTTGAGAAAATTCATGGGACCATGTTAGCTCAAAAGCTAACAGTTGGCAAAAAGGATTTTGAAAATTCAAACTTTTACATTGCTGTTTGGATTTGAATCCAAATTAATGAAATTTTCAATATTAATTAATATTAGAAAAACAAAGCATTTTCAATAGGGTTACCCCTAAGTTTTTAAAAGGATTTAAAGAGTACAAATGTGTGGTGAACTTTATGGATTCAAAAAGGTACTGATTTTGAGAATTGGTTTGAATTGGAAAATGGTTTAGAGTTAATTGCTTGAATTAATGGTTTGATTAAACCAACAATTTAATGAGTAATTAACAAGGAATAAAATGGTTGTTTTTATTTTGTTATTTTTATTCCAAAAGTTGTAACAGATCAAGTATGAAAATAACCATTTGAATTTGTTTGAGTTTGATTATGAAAACAAGATAAAACAGATGCAAAACAGATAGTAACAATGCAAACAAAATAAAACAAATGCAATGAGATGATGACATGATGCATTGCTTGAATTAAAACAATAAATCAAACATTCTAAGGGGTATTTCATACTTGGGATGTTACAGAGAAGCCATGATTAATAGGTTAGTGAAATAAAAAAATTGCTATGGGTTGTGGTGCTCTCTCCCAACTCACTCAAAACCAGCAAAAGAGGTGATCCTTACTGTTCCAAAGTGAAAAGAAAATCTTACCACAAGTAATAGCAACTAATGTGACTTGGTGTGAAGAATAGAATATCCAGGGGTTATAGCTCTCACAAAGGTAAAACATGTTATATGGTGGGGCTTGGTATGGATACCTAACAATCACCAATTAACAAGTCCTATTGTTGGTTGTGAATGGTATAAAAATAGCACCTAGGAAACACACACCAAATTGGAGACAAATGGGGTAATGCAAATATGTGTATGGAAGTTTGCAATGCACTAGAAAGACACTAGCCAAGCTCAATATAAACAAGCACAAGATTGCTAAAAGTGTAGTGTCAATGATAGCAATGAAAACAACTCCAAATGATATATATATATATATATATAGTAATATGTCTCAATGGCCTCTTTTTGCTTTTTTCTCAATTCTGTTTTTCTCCTTTTCTATTTTCCGGTTCTCTCTTTTTTTATACTTTTACTGGCCGAATAACAACTAAAGGAACAAAAATAACAAGTGAAAACAAAGCTATGATCAATGTGACACAAAGATATGATAATGAGCAGCTTGTATAAGAGCAACAAAGTAGCTAGTCTTGTGGGCAAGGCACCTAAATTATTGCTGTAGAATGGACGTGTCTATGGTTCACAAAGATAGGAAAAGAAAACCTAAAGAAAGTATAAGCAAAAACTAAACGAAAGACACCTAAGGGACTTGGAACTCGCGGCAGGGAACACACCGTATTTCTGCCGTGGCGGCAGCGAAATGCTGCTTTTTGGGCTCGCGGCAGGCTGTCACGGCAGAAAACATGCAGAAATCCTGTCGTACGGCAGCGGCTGGAAGCGGGGCGATGCACGCTAAAATTCAGAGACTGTCAATGGACGGGTGCGGTGCACGACAGCGAAAAGTGGAGAATCTGTGCCGCGGCAGTGCGCGTGAGTGGGCGGAAAGTGTTGCGCGCGCGGTTTTAAGGGCACCGGTAAGCCCGATTCTGATACGAAATAGGGCGCGGCAGCGGTGGAATCCGAGTGCGGCTAGGAAGCGAACCGCGGCAGGGATTTGGCAAGATCTTGTGCCGTGGCAGAAAATTGAGATTTAATCGAATTGCAAGCACCAACACAGCTCGGATTGCTATTTTTGCAGGGATTTTTCGGTGGACTCAATGAAGAACTCGATGAACCCTAAACCTAACTCTAAACCTAAAAACACAAAAGAAGAAAAGGGACACAAAATCAAAACACAAAACAAAACTACAAATTGAAAACTAGAGATTATCTAAGGCTAAGGCAATGATCTAGAACTATTTTTTGTGGCTTTTTCTGTATAGGTATGAAAACACTCGAATCTAATGGGATAAATACAACTCACCGAGTAAACCGAGTAATCTGATACCAAGATGATAAGGGGATGCCCGATCTTCTCAATGAACTTTCTGATAACTTGATAAACAATGTGATACCTCGATCTCTCCTTTGGCCGAACCCTGTTACCAATTGCAACATCACTCAAACCCCTTCGGATATTCGAGACCCCACACTCTTGCATAGGTAGCCACCGACTACAAGTGGTCCTATTTCTCCTTATTCCCAATGGAACAGCAAAATGCACTCAGATTTGCAAAGGTTGTATGATTCAAGATGAATGCTTCAAGCAATACAATCTAGAAGTCTAGAGACTCCACACTCTTTTTTGTAGATGAAATCATGCTAAGTACTGGTCAGATTGTTGCTCTCCAAAAATTAGAGAATTTGTGTTGTTTATATGCGGTGAATTTTTGTTGTTTGTATATATGTGTTGTTTGTATGTGGTGAATTTGTGTTGTTTGTATAAATGGGTTTAGCTACTGATGACCCACAAGTATAGGGGGTGTATCGTAGTAATTTCGATAAATAAGAGTGTCGAACCCAACGAGGAGCAGAAGGTGTTGACAAGAAGCTTGGATAGAGGATTCACTGTAAACACTAACAAACGGGTTTTTGGTTGTTTTGGATATAGCAGATAAATAAAGTGTGAGTAAATAAAGTACATTAAATAATGTTGCAGAGAGTGGTTCAATCCTTTTGAGAGCAAAGGACAAGCCGGTTGTATTACTTATCACTACCAAACGTTCTCCGGGACACATGGGAATTTCGTCAAGTGCTTTCGTCGTTACGGTTCATTAATATCCGTTGTTTTGTGAAGTGTTGTGTGGGTGAACCTATGCTAATGCACCACCCAACTAGGACTAATACATACTTGTGATTATATCCCTCGTAAGCATCCGGAAATACAAGAAAGTAATTAAGGTAAATCTAACCATAGCCTTAAAAATCCGGGACTCTACACTCCCATGTGCATTGGTTTCCTAACGGGGGTTTAGGTTTCTGTCACTCCGGCAACCCCACAATTAGTAGCCAAATACACAATTCATCCTCCTAGGCCCATAAAGGTGAAGTATCATGTAGTCGACGTTCACATGACACCACTAGAAGAATAGCACCACAACTTAAATACCGAACCACGAGATATTACTTCAACATAACTTCACTACTAACATCATGACTTCTCCCATGTCCTCAAGAACTAAATGAACTACTCACAGGACATCATATGTATCATAATCAGAGGTGATATAATGGATAATAACAATCTGGTCATAAAGTGCTAACACTGATAAATCTCACAAGCATCAACTACTAACAAGTAATCCACACCGGGAGAGATATTGATAAGGGGATGCCCGATCTTCTCAATGAACTTTCTAATAAATTGATAAACAATGTGATAACTCACTCTCGCCTTTGGCCAAACCCTGTTACCAATTGCAAAAGCACTCAAACCCCTTCGGATATTCGAGACTCCACACTCTTGCACAAGTAGCCACCGACTACAAGTGGTCATGTTTCTCCTTATTCCCAATGGAACAGCGGAATACACTCAGATTTGCAAAGGTTGTATGATTCAAGATGAATGCTTCAAGCAATACAATCTAGAAGTCTAGGGTTTATGTTTTAGCGTAGTCTACCTCTCTAACTCGCACTAGGGGGTTTATATGAGGGGGTATTGTGCGGCCACAATGGGGATTGCGCAAGCACCAGGCCTAACCCGAATAGATCCCATGTTGGACTCGGTTTGGACTCAACTTAGACTCCTAGGGATACAAACCTACCCACAAAGGGGTGCGGCCACTTTGGACACGCGGGTCCACTAACCTATGGTCAACAACAACATGTAGTGCACCCTCCTTGTGGAAAACAACACCATCTTGATTCTTCATGAGCATGTGCTTGTTTTCCACCAATAAACTTCTGTTTTCCACCTTCTGATGTTTGTTTTCTAGCAGCTCCGCTATGTTTTCCACCTCCTCTTGATGTGCTCCTCCATCCATGCTTGTGTTATCAACAAACCTGAGTATACATAAGTGCATGGATTTAGGTAGTATAAAGTTCTCATTAAAACAAACATCATATTCTAATAAGAGAGAATTCACCTGCTGTTGTAATAATTTAGTTCTTGATCTTGTCATTGGTCCAATTCTCACTTCATCATATTTCTCTTGAATAACCACATCATCATTAGGAGGAAGTGTAGAAGCACTAGGGATGTCCTCATGAGAGATCTAATGTAAAACAATGATAGAGGCCCCTAATTGTTACAGCGGGATGACGGTGGATGATGAGGGTGATGGTGTTGGTGGTGATGATGATGACGATGACAATCTTGATGATGCTCGGAGCAATAACGGTGACGATGGCGATGATTTCCCCTATCCGGAGAGGAATTTCCCCGGCAGATTTCTCCCAGCCAGAGACCTTTTCACTCTCTGGTGTTTTTTACCCCGAGGCGGTGGCGAAATAATTCTTCGATGATCCCCCGGGGCTTAGGGTTCCCGAGGGGTCAAGTACGCGAAAGGGGTCGACCAGAGGTGGGCCAGGGTGGCCACACCACCTGGCGGCGCGGCCAAGGGGGGGCGCCACTTCATGGTGTGGACCCCTGGTGGCCTCCCTCTGCCCTCCTTCTGGCTAGCCTCCTCCTCTGAACTTCTAAGACATCTCTGGTGTCCCCCCTCTTCTTCTGAACTTTTGAAATAGGGTATCTCGACGGTGCTTTTTCCATCAGATTTCTGGTCTCGGTGTTTATTCTCCAAAAATTATGAAACATGCAAAATAAGATAAAATAACATAAGGGATGCATCATAACATGAAATATATCGATGAATAAAAGAAAATAACAATATAACACAGTGATGCAAAATGGACGTATCAACTCCCCCCAAGCTTAGACCTCGCTTGTCCCCAAGCGAAACTGAACTCAGTAAACAAGACCATAGGTTTATGGAGTGAGGTGTCGATTAAATAAAATACGGACAAGAGGCATCATATCTAACAAAGAACAAGTCATTTTAGACAGCAACTTCCTGTCATATAATCAAACTTGAAACAAGTAAAGGAACAATAAAGGTGCAAAAAGTAAATCAAAATTGGTAAAGGCAAACTTGATTCTTGGTCAGAGAACAATTAACATTGTACTTATCTTTCGATCAGAGTCTTTATACTAGATCTTATATTGCAGAGTTTATCATGCTCAATTATAACGGTCTCTTTGCAGACATTGGTAAATTTCAAAGTGGTATTCAAACAGATAAAAGTATCTGTAGAAACAAGGAAGAATAAGGAACATGATTGAGTAAATCAACATATAGCTGGATGAATCACAACAACTCAAATGCTTTCTTAAGACAGAAAGAAGTAGGTTTACTGACTTAACATAAATGTAAAAGATAGGCCCTTCGCAGAGGGAAGCATGGACCACTCATGTGCTAGAGCTTTTATTTTGTAAAACAGAGATATAAAATGGTTGACACTCCTCCCAACCTTTCTTACACAAACCATGGCTAACCGAATCCTCGGGTGCTTGCCAACAATCACAAACCATGGAGGAGTGTCTAATTTTGAGAGGTGTATGTTTATGTCAATGAATGGCAAACAGAAAATACAGTACGCACAAGCCAACTAGACTCCACAAGAGAGGCTCCCTTCACAAGAGCGGCTCCCATAGAAGGACGCAACTGGTATAGAAGGTCATCCCTCCTTCTCTTTTGTTTACACAATTATGCTTTGACTCATAAATCAGGGGCAAAAATAGTGAAGATAATTTGTTTGTATTAATTTGGGGCTAGGAACCCCACTGCCAGCTCTTCTAGCATTTGGATAAGCGGATGAAGCCACTAGTCGAGGGTGTGAAATCAAATCAACAAGTGAGATAAAGATTCTCTATTTGTGTCCTCATGAGCTAAAAGAGGAGCACAAAACAGGTGTAATTTTGAAGGTTTAAAGGTAGCACACAAGCAATTTACTTTGAGTGGCGGTGAAATACCACATATAGGTAGGTATGGTGGACACAAATGGCAAGGTTTTGGGATCAATGTTTGGATGCACGAGAAGCATTCCCTCTCAGTACATGTTTGTGGCTAGCAAGGTTGGGTAGCAAGCATAAGAATTGAAGTAAAAGAAACAAAAACATATATGATAAAGCCAATCATGCAATCTTCCTTGAAGGTGCAAACAAACTTATTTGAGAATACTAAACTTATGAGCTAACAAGAAAGAAAGATCATGGAATAATATATCTACATGCACCTCCCTCTTTTCTACTTAAGACTGAACGCATTGTTGCTACTGACCAATGCTAAGTTTGCCAAAACCAACTAGATTAACTTGAAACTCCAACATTGATACCAATATTAATAAAAAGATCAATCACATAACAAAAATGCAAACTAAAATAAAGTAGAACAAGTAGATGATGAAAATTCTCATTAATATTTCATTACGGCAACTCAAACCAAGGGATACAACGATAACCAACTAGAGAGAAACACTTCCATACTAGAAACAATCCTATATGATATTTTCTCTACTCACGATATGACTCTACTAAAAGGTAAAAAGGTGAAAGATAAAAGTGTGATACTGCGGCACTTCCCCAAGCTTGGAACAAGCCAAGGGGATGGCAATACCAATGACGAATCAGTTCTTCGGTGGTGGTGGTGAATCCTTCTCATCACCAGACTTCCAAGGTAAAGGCTCTCCATCCACAAATGATGTCCTGGTCTCCAATATCCTGATACTAGCAGCAGAGCTTATACATTTAAACATGTTCTCATACTCACAGTTCTGATTATGCACATCATAGAGTTGTGCATGAAATTTGTTGGTGGTCTCAGTGAGTGAGAATATCTCCTCCCAAAGATTCAAAGTCTTCTTCTTGTACTCAACAATCTGCTATGTCTTTATCCTGTGGATGATGTCAACTTCATGCTCCGCCATCTTCTTGTACTTAAAGACTTTTTGCTCCAGCTCTTCCGTCCTAGCTTCCATACTACCTTCTACTTTAGGGCCCTGAACATCTTCAATCTGCACCTCCCCATCCTTGAGCAGCAACTCTTTGGGATGCATCTTCAACTCGTTCATGTATGGGTTGACGACGTTCTCAAAGAAACTGTCTTGGGGATATCTGGGAGAGGACATTGTGGCTCTAGATCTGAAGATGTAGCCTGGCAGAAACAGTTCGAAACAGAAACACGACGAGAAAACGATATACGGACCTCGGGGGGTCCGGGGGGTTATATAGCAAAATATGCGTAAAGAAAGGAAATTCCAGGTCGAAAACGAGTCAGAGAGGGGCTCCGGGGTGCCCACACCATATGGTGGCGCGGCCAAGGGTGGGCCCGCACCCCCATGTGGTGTGGTGCCTCCGGGCACCTTCTCCAACTCCTCTTCGGCTCGGTATTTTTCATATTTTCCAAAAACCAATAAATTATAACTTGAAAAATAATCCGCGAACTTTTTCTTAACAGAATCGTTACCTATTCCAAAATAGACTCTGCAGATTCTGTAATCTTCCCTCTAATGAACTTCTCCGGAGTCATTACTTGAATAACATCAACATCTTCATTATAGGAATCCCCGGAAATATAATGTTTGAGTCTTTGCCCATTTAACACTTGTGTAGTGTTATCTTTAAGGGAGGCAATTTTGATTGCACCCAAACGATAAAATTCTTCAATAATATAAGGTCCTTTCCATCTCGAGAGTAATTTTCCTGCAAAAAAATCTGAGACGAGACCAATACAATAGAACTTTCTCACCAACATTAAACTCTCTTTTAAGGATTCTTTTATCATGTTGGTGTTTAACTTTCTATTTAAAGAGCTTGGCATGTGCATAAGCTTCACATCTCCATTCATCCAGATGATTCAAATCAAGCTTTCTTTTCTTACCAGCAAGTTTAAAATCTTTGTTAAGTTCTTTCACTACCCAATAAGCTTTGTGTTCTAATTCTAAAGGCAAGTGACAAGCTTTTCCATAAACCATTTTATAAGGAGACATACCCATAGATTTTTTATAAGAAGTTCTATAAGCCCATAAAGCATCATTCAACTTATCTGACCAATTCTTCCTAGATTTATTAACAGTCTTTTGCAAGATAGATTTAATTTATCTATTTGATAATTCTACTTGCCCACTGGTTTGAGGATGATAAGCTAAGGAAATTCTATGATTAAAATCATATTTAGCAAGGGTTTTTCTAAAACCACCATGAATAAAATGAGAACCTCCATCAGTCATAAGATATCTAGGCACACTGAACCTAGGAAAAATAACATCTTTAAGCATTTTCAAAGAGGTCTCACCATCAACACATTTTGTAGGTATATCTTCTACCCACTTAGTAACATAATTAACAGCAACAAGAATATGAGTGTAACCATTCGAAGGAGCAAAAGGACCCATAAAGTCAATTCCCCAACAATCAAAAGGTTCAATAACAAGAGAATAAGTCATAGGCATTTCATTACGTCTAGAAATATTTCCTACTCTTTGACATTCATCACAAGATAAAATAAACGTGCATCTTTAGAGAGAGTAGGCCAATAGAAACCTGATTGTAGAACCTTCTATGCGGTTCTATCTCCAGCGTGATGTCACCATAAGCACTACTATGGCTCTTCTACAATATTTCACGTTGTTCATGATCTGGAACACATCTTCTCACAATACCATCTACTCCTTCTTTATATAAATGTGGGCCATCCCAAAATAATGCCTCAAATCATAGAAGAACTTTCTTCTTTTTTGAGCTGTAAATGTTGGAGGCAAATACTTTGAAACAATAAAGTTAGCATAATCAGCATACCATGGACTATCTTGGGGTTTTACCTTTATTGCAGCCAACTGTTCATTTGGAAAACTATCATTAACTAGAATAGGATAAAAAGTAATGTTTTCCTATCTAGACAAGTTATCACCAATAGGATTTTCAGCACCCTTCCTATCCACAATATTCAAATCAAACTCTTGTAAAAGCAACACCCATCTAATAAGCCTAGGCTTAGCATCTTTCTTTTCCATAAGGTATCTAATAGCAGCATGATCAGTATGAATAGTAACCTTTGAATCAACAATATAAGGTCTAAACTTATCACATGCAAAAACTACAGCTAAGAACTCTTTTTTAGTAGTAGCATAATTATTTTGAGCAGCATCAAGAGTCTTACTAGCATAATGAATAACATTCAATTTCTTATCTACGCGCTGTCCAAGAACAACACCTACAGCAAAATCACTAGCATCACACATAATTTCAAAAAGTAAATTCCAATCAGGTGGTTGAACAATAGGAGGAGTAGTTAAATCCTTCTTTAAAGTTTCAAAAGCTTCCTTACAATCATCATCAAAAACAAATGGTACATCGTTTTGAAGAAGATTAGTAAGAGGCTTTGATATTTTAGAAAAATCTTTAATAAACCTCCTATAAAAACCAGCATGACCAAGAACACTACGAATACCTTTAACATCCCTAGGACTGGGCATTTTATCTGTTGCTTCCACTTTAGCTCTGTCAACTTCAATACCTCTTTCAGAAATTTTATGTCCAAGAACAATTCCTTCATTAACCATAAAGTGGCATTTCTCCCAATTAAGAACGAGATTAGTTTCCTCACATCTCTGCAAAAATTTATCAAAGTTGTGAAAACAATTATCAAAAGAAGTTCCATAGACGAAGAAATCGTCCATGAAAACTTCCATGATTTCTTCACAAAAACTATAAAAATAGTAGACATGCATGTTTGAAAGTATGAGGAGCATTACACAAACCAAAAGGTATACGTCTATAAGCATAAGTACCATAAGGACAAGTAAAGGTTGTTTTCTCTTGATCTTGCTTCCTAACAGCAATTTGAGAAAACCCAGAATAATCATCAAGAAAGCAAAAATGAGTTTTCTTAGACAACCTCTCTAACATTTGATCAATAAAGGGTAAAGGATAATGGTCTTTCTTAGTAACTTTATTAACCTTTCTAAAATCAATACACATTCTATAACCAACTACTACTCTTTGTGGAATGAGCTCACTATTTTCATTAGGCACAACAGTCATTCCTCCCTTCTTAGGGACACAATGCACATGGCTCGCAAATCTACTATTAGCAATAGAAATAATAATACCAGCATCAAGAAGTTTTAGTACCTCATTTCTTACCACTTCCTTCATCTTATGAATTAAACGGCGTTGATGTTCAACTACTGGCTTTGCATCAGGTTCAATATTAATAGCATGCTGACATATAGTAGGGGAAATTACCTTCAAATCATCCATAGTATATCCAATAGCTCCACGGTGTTTCTTCAGAATTCCCAATAATCTTTCCTCTTCTTCACCTGAAAGTTTAGCACTAATAATAACAGAATATATTTTGTTACCATCAATATAAGCATATTTAAGATCATCGGGCAAAGGTTTTAAATCAAAGACATGATCCTCCTTGGGTGGTGATACGTCATAAACGTATCCTTAATTTCTGATGTTCCATGTTGTTTACATGTTATTTCCCACATGTTTTCCTTACACTTTATGTCATTTTTGCCGATTTACCGGGACTAACCTATTGACAAGAAGCCATAGAGCCAGAACCTGTTTTCTGCTGTTTTTAGTTTTAGAAAAGTTGTTCTGGAAATATTCTAGAAATTGGACGATTCGAAAGCCAGAAGTCTTAGAAGTCCCGGAAGCATTCAGAAGTCCTGAAGAGCCCCGGAGGGGGGCCACACGGTGGCCACACCATAGGGTGGCGCCACCACCCCCCTGGCCGCGCCACCTAGGGTGTGGGCCCCCTGGCCACTTCCCGGCATCGCCCTTTCGCCCATATATACTCCCAGAGGCATAAAACCTAAAACAATCGACCTTTTCCGCAAAATACATCTGTAGCTCTGTCGCCGCCGCCGACAAGTTTCGGGGGACATATCTCTGTTCTGGCACCCTGCCGGGACGGGGAAGTGCCCCCGCAAGCCATCTCCATCGACTCCACCGCCATCTCCATCGACGATGTTGTCTCCTATGATGAGGAGGGAGTAGTTCTCCCCCGAGGCTGAGGGCTTTATCGGTAGCTATGTGGTTTATCTCTCTCTCCCATGGTGTGATCTAATGTGATCATGAGCTTTGTAATCTATTTGAATTTGTAGATGTTACTCTTCATCTTTTTCTACTCAAGTGCTTTATTAATATGAACTTTGGAGTCACCTTGTCCCGCGGTGTGAAGGTGACAGTGTGCACATCGTGTGTGTCTCCTCTATGAATTGTGGTGTTTGTCTAGTACCTTCTAGGGCGCTCATAGTGACCGCGTGGGGTTAACTAGACATGGGAATGCTTACTTTAAGGAATGCTTTTTGCAGCCCTACGCAATGATTAGAGTTCATTATTTGTTATGAGATCTCTATAAACGCTTTGATCACGGTGTAAAGGTGACAATGTGTGCACCGTGTGGTTTAGCATTATATTTATATTTTGTGTTGGATAACCCTAGGAAATTATGATGTTTGCGTGGAACCATCTGGGTCCCACGGTGATAGCATGGGGCTTACTTAGTTGGGAAAGTGCTTACTCTGAGGAGTGATGTTAAAGCCCTACGCATGGATTGGTGTTGTTATTCGACCGGAGAGTGGTTAAGAGTAGTATAGTGAGAAAAGATAGTTAGTTATTCAATTATGTGATCATTGTTGAGAGTGTCCACTAGTGAAAGTAGGATCCCTAGGCCTTATTTCCAAGCATTGAAACACCGTTTCCGCCTGTTCTGCTACATGTTTGCTTGCTTCCATTTTTTATTTCAGATTGCTATTATCACTTATTATCATCCATATTACTTGCATTTTACTCTCTCTTCGCCGAACTAGTGCACCTATATACCTGACAAGTATATTGGGTGTGTTGGGGACACAAGAGACTTCTTGTATCTTGATTGCGGGGTTGCTTGAGAGGGATATATTTGACCTCTACCTCCCTGAGTTCGATAAACCTTGGGTAATCCAATTAAGGGAAACTTGTTGTTGTTCTGCAAACTTGTGTACTTGGAGGCCCAACACTGTCTACAAGAATAGAAGCGTGCATAGACATCAGGTAGTAATGTGGTACCTGATGACCCACAAGTATACGGGATCGCAATAGTCTTCGAGGGAAGTAAAACCCAAATTTATCGATTCGACACAAGGGGAGCCAAAGAATATTTGTGAGCCTTAACAAGTGATTTACCAATTCACCTGCACCTGAAAGTACTTTTGTTCGCAGTGGTTTATCAGTTTTAACAGTTTTATAGCAGCAGTAGTAGTGAAATAATAGCAGAAGTGGAATGAAAATAGTAGTTGTGTTTGAAGTAAACAACGGATCTAATAATGATCATGTCAGGGGCATTTCAAATAAATAAGATAAAGCATCCAAGCACTAACTAACCATAGGCATGTGTTCCGTAAATAGTCGTACGTGCTCGCAATGAGAACTTGCACAACATATTTTGTCCTACCAGCCCGTTTTCAGCGGGGCCTCAAGGGAACTACTGGTAATTAAGGTGTTCCTTTTAATAGAACACTGGAGCAAAGCATTAACACTCCGTTAACACATGTGATCCTCACATCGCATCCATCCCCTCCGGTTGTCCCAATTTCTGTCACTTCGGGGCCTCGGGTTCCGGACAACGATATGTGTAAACAACTTGCAGGTATGATCAAGAAACAATAATTATCATCGTGATTCAACAACATGTTCAGATCTGAGATCATGGCACTCGGACCCAAAGTGGAAAGCATTAAGCATAACAAGTTGCAACAATGTCAATAGAACTAATAGAGGACACTAGGCACTATGCCCTAACAGTCACGACATTATTACATGAACGATCTCATCCAATCCCTACCATCCCCTTCAGCCTACAGAGGGGAATTACTCACACATGGATGGGGGAAACATGGATGGTCGATGGAGAGGCGTTGGTGATGACGATGTCGATGATCTCCTCAACTTCCCCGTCCCGGCAGGGCGCCATAACACAAACTTCTGATCCCCGAATCGAGGTTCGAGACGGCGGCGACGCTCTGTTTTGTTTCTGTGGAATATGACGAACCCCCTCGGGTTTTAGGGTTGGAGGCTACTTGTAGTCGAAAGGGGAGTCCGAGGGGGGGTCCTGGGGGGCCCACACCCTATGCTGGCGTGGCCAGGGGGCGTGGCCACCCTGTGGCCCCTCTCCTAGCCCCCTTCTGGCTCTCGGAGTCTTCCGGGGTGAAAACACCAATGGGCTCTTTTCTGGGCATTTTCCCAAAAGTTGATTTTTCTGCATAGAAACAAGACACCAAAGTAATTCTGCTAAAAACAGCGTTAGTCTGTGTTAGTTGTATCCAAAACACACAAGTTTAGAGGACAACAATAAGAAAAGTGTTCGGAAAAGGAGATACGTTTTGACGTATCAGTACCCAAGTCTTCCACGGGTAAATTATGTTTCAGTATCACCAGTTGACGAAGAAGAATATCGTCAATCTCATTTCTCTCTTCCATAAAGACCTCACTCTCATGGTCCTCCATATATTGCTGAAAAGCATTGTTAGGAGCAAGAGCAATAGAAGCAAGTTGTTCTACTTTAAAATTCTCATCAGGCAATTTAGATTCATAAGGTGCTCTAGCAAATTTGGAGAAATTGAACTCATAAGATTTTCCATCAAATTTAGTCAAAATCTTCTCTCTTTTACAATCTATAATAGCACCACAAGTGTTTAAGAAAGGTCTACCAAAAATAATAGGGCAAGTTTACTAGCAGCCTTACCAAGTACTAGAAAATCGATGGGATATTTAGTTTTACCACATAAAACTTCCATATCTCTAACAATACCAATCGGAAAAACAGTTTCTCTATTAGCAAGCTGACGCGGCCAGGGGGTCCTGGGGGGGCCACACCCTATGCTGGCGCGGCCAGGGGGTGCGGCCACCCTGTGGCCCCTCTCCTCGCCCCCTTCTGGCTCTCGGGGTCTTCCGGGGTGAAAACATCAATGGGCTCTTTTCTGGGCATTTTCCCGAAAGTTGATTTTTCTGCATAAAAATGATACACCAAAGTAATTCTGCTGAAAACAGCGTTAGTCCGTGTTAGTTGTATCCAAAACACACAAGTTTAGAGTAAAACAATAAGAAAAGTGTTCGGAAAAGGAGATACGTTTTCGACGTATCAACTTCCCCCAAGCTTAGCTTATTGCTTGTCCTCGAGCAATTCAGTGACAACTGAGTGCAATCAAAGACTTTTAGAACACATTTCTTTCATATGATGTAAATATATTCACTATGTGATCAAATACTTAATGATGCTCATGATAAGATACATGCAAGATACTCACACTTAATAGCTATGCAAACCATGAAGAGATAACAACATACTAATAATAAACAACATGAAGCATAACTATTTGCAAGATTGAAGTATTAATAATAGGATCTGACAAAGTGGTATCTCGTTTGCCCTTAATTTTGGGGCAAAACATAAATGCCAGGGCACCTCTGAAGTTCAAGGGAAGACTAGAAGTAAAGATATCAAAGATACAAGTATCAAAGTTATATCAAAATCAACCATACTTTGGGACAAACATATTACACTAAGAATGATAATTGTGCTCTCAAGAAAGTGCTCAAAGAATATGGCGGACACTCAACATAAAAGTAAAAGAAAGGCCTTTCGCAGAGGGAAGCATGGGTCACTCATGTGCTAGAGCTTTTTATTTTATTAAACAGAGGTATTGAAAACATTTTGAGAGAGGTGTATGCTTATGTCAACGAATGGTAAACAGATAATACAATACGTCACAAGTCAACTGGATTCACAAGAGCGGCTCCCATGTGAAGGACGCAACTGGTGTAGAAGGTCATCTCTCTTTATCTTTTGTTTACACAATTATTCTTTGACTGATAAATCAGGGGCAAAAAGAGTGAAGAGAATTTGTGTGTATTAATTTGGGGCTGGGTACCCCGCTGCCAGCTCTTCTATCATTTGGATAAGCGGCTGAAGCCACTAGTACAGGGTGTGAAATCCAATTAACAAGTGAGATAAATATTCTATATTTACGTCCTCATGAGCTAAAACAGGGGCACAAAACAGGAATAATTTTTAGCAGCTATTAAAGGTAGCACACGAGCAATTAACTTGGAGTGGCGGTTAAATACCACATATAGGTAGGTATGGTGGACACATTTGGAAAACTTTGGTTTTCAGGGATTTGGATGCACGAGTAGAGCTCATAATCAGTACAGGTGAAGGCTAGCAAATAGACAGGGAGCGACAATCAAGAGAGCAACAACTATCATAATCATGTTTGCAACAAAGTAAAATTAACTGAGGCATAAAATTGATACTAGAACTCTGAGGCAAAATAAATCATCGAGGCTTACTAACTTTTTGTTTTCATTATTAGCATGTGTGAGCATGTGCCAAGTCGATTCAAATGAAACAGTCAGAGGAAGCTACCACAGTATCATACCCTTTTATGAATAGAACAATGCAAACAAATATTTATATGAAAAGTCATTTACTATTAATAAATTGAAACTAAACATGAGAGAGCATGAACTATTAAGAATCCATTAAGTAACATATATCTTATACGAACAAACTAAGCATGCTCACAAAGATGGATATATGTACAAAAATGAAAGCAAATAGAATTCATACCAGACTCTCACCACAATTTGAATTCTCGTATATCGTCATTATTTCTCTTCACTTGTGGATCGAATAATATATAATGAAAACCAAGCTCCAATGGAATCACAGACGACTTGAACTCTGCAACAAACTTTACAAAACCAAAGAAGAACAACAAATATTTTTGGGTTTTTCAATTAAAGCACGAACAGAAAGAGAGCAAGCAAACAAAGCAAAAAATCTTTTTGGGGTTTTGAATATTAAACTGCAACTAAAAGATAAAGCAAACCAAATAGAGAAAACTAAAGAAGAAAACAAAGTGAAACAACAGAAATATTTTTGGTCTTTGTGTGTTTTGGAAAGCGAAAACAAAACAATAAAAATAATGAGAAGCGAAAGAAACGAAAACAAGCGAAAGAAACAAAGAGAAACGAAAACAAACGAAAGAAATAAAAAGAAGCGAAAGAAACAAAAAGATGGATATACAAAGAACCGACCGAACATGATATATAAATGAGTGTGATGTCGGTATACCTCCCCCAAGCATAGGCTTTTGGCCTAAGTGGAGATCAATCACCAATGGGCCCAAGAGGTGCCGCCCCCGTAATACGCCGAGGAGGAAGCCTCCTCCTGATGTGTGCTCCTGGATGCGCCGGTGTACTACATGTTGTGTTCCTCGGGAGGCGCGTCTCACTTCTCTTTCTGCCGGTAAAACTCCATGGTGCTCAGATGCTCATCTACTTGCTCCTTGGAGAGCGACCATGGTGACCTGTCAATCTTAAATAACACAGGCTGCGGCAAAGTAACTTTCCGCTCTTCTCCATCCATATATAAAACTCTATATATTAAACGTTCATTAGTAGAGTTAGAAGTGACAAACTGATGGGATTTCATAGCAGCAAGGTTAAGCCTATGTGGAGAAATAATTTCATCATTAGGATCAATGGAAACATGCAAAGCGGCTGCGACACGTGTAGCAATAATGCCACCAAAAATAGGCCCAGCAGCGGCAAGGCGGCGTGCAACAAGTGCACCAAGGTTATACTTTGTGCTACGGTTCAGCGTAGCATCAATGAAAGCAAGGTGATAACTAGAAACATTACTAGTGTTCTCCCTACCAAGAATACTAGTACAAATATAGTAAGTAAAGTATCTAAGAGCAGGAAGTTGAATGTTCCTTATCTTCCCACGCTGGGATGAGCGACCATCATCATTGGTGATCTCTCGGTAGATCCCCTGGAGGTCTGCTGGTCTATCTTGAATCCTGCTTGCCGTCCCGGTGGTGTTGATACCTATAATAGCACAAAATTTCACCAAGGACAAAGACACAGAACTGCCATATAATTTGAATGCAAAAGTTGGACCATATTGAGTGTTCTGAAATTTAAAACTCTTAACAAAAGCTTTTGTGAGCGTGGCATACTGAGGGCTTTCATCCTCAATTAAGTTGGTGAGACCAACTCTCTCAACAAGCATAAGGAAATCATTTAAAAGACCTGCATTTCTTAAAAATGTATGACAAGGAAAGCTAGATGGGTAAATGATACCGTCATCTTCTGCATCATTAATAGTTGACACCATAACGCCTTCATTATATGAGGGCCTTGCTGAAGTAGACGAGTGTGATGGCCTTGTCCTTTTAGGAGCATCACTCGTAAATATCTCACCAAAGTTGTAACTATCCATCTCTGAAATTTTTCAACAATCATCATAAAAATTAATTTCAAGCAACTATAAGGTGGAGACTACCATAGGGACTTATATGAGAGCTAAACATACATCAAAACTATATTATTTATACTCAAATAAAGCATGCAAACTCACATAAGCTGCCACCTACAGTACCAAAATACTCAAGAAATACTTCACTAAAGAAAATTCTACTTGGATCATCGAAGGAGTCACATACCGTAGATCAAACACACCAAAAATCAGCACAAATGATGGGATGAAGAAGGAGATCTAAAATCCAGAGGAAGAACACCAAGAACACGGGATCCAGGAAATGTTTTCAGCTTTGGGGGTAAGAGAGAAGACTTTTGCAGTGGAGAGAGTAAGTGGAGGGCCAGGGGACCCACATCATGGGCTGGCGCCACCAGGGGCAGGACGCGCCACCCTAGGGTGTGCCTGCCTGGTGGGTCCACCTGTGGTCTCCCAGGTGGCTTTTTTTCTCATTTTTTACGTAAAAATTTATTATAATTTTTCTGGAATTTTTCGAGAAACTTTATTTTTGAGGTATTTCCAGAATTTTAATAATTAATAAAAAACGGGAAAACAAAAGTGAAAACATGGAAAACAAAACCAAAACCAGCACTGCAGAGATTCTAAGACAGTCCAATGAATATCCAAAGAAAACAAAGGTGGTAGTGGTGAAAACAAAAGTATGGGTGGTGAAAACAGGCATAACTTCAGAAATCAGAGTGAAAACATCAGGAAAACATGCATAAGGATGGTGGAAAACATGATTGTACTCAAGTAACAATGTAATAACAGAAGTAAACATAGTTAAAACAATATGGGGAAGGTGAAAACATAGTGAAAACATTGCCCATTTCATTTAGAATCATTTTGTTAACAAGGGTGATCAAGTCTTGCCACCAAAATAATTTTCTATGAAACAAAGCTTTGTTTCTCACTAAATAATTTATGTTACCTAAACCTTGATAGGCATATTCCCAATCATAATAATTTCATATTCTTTTGGTGGCTTTGGAATAGGACAATAAAATTCTCCAATCTTGATGGTCTCAATATTTTTAATGGAATTTAGACCATATTTTCTATCAATCTTATAGGGAAAATAAACAGTGTGCTAATTATCATTAACATTAAAAGTAATGTTTCTTTGAGTGCAATCAATAACAGCCCCTGTAGTATTAAGAAAAGGTCTTCCAAGAATAATAGACATATTATCATCTTCAGGCATTTCCAACACAACAAAGTCAGTTAATATCAGACAATTAGTAGCAACTTGAACAGGAACATTCTCACATATACCCATAGGAATATCAGTAGACTTATCATCCATTTGCAAAGATATATCAGTTGGTATCAATTTTTCTAGGAGGAGTCTTTTATAGAGAGTAAAAGGCACGACACTAACTCCATCTCCCAGATCACACAAAGCAGTTCTAACATAATTATTTTTAATAGAACAGGGAATAGTAGGTATACCAGGATCTCCAAGCTTCTCAGGAACCTTGCCATTAAAAGAGTAATTAGCAAGCATAGTGTAAATTTCCTCATTAGTAATCTTCCTTTTGTTAGAGACAATATCTTTCACATATTTTGCATAAGGAGGCAATTTAATAGCATCAGTTAAAGGAATTTGCAAGAACAAAGGTTTCATCCATTCACAAAACTTGTTATAGTCTTCTTCTTCCTTAGATTTGTGTTTCTTACCAGGGAAAGGCATTGGTTTTTATACCCAAGGTTCTCTCTCATTACCATGTTTATTAGCAATGAAATCTTCCTTAGTATACTTTCCAGTTTTAGTTTGCTTTTCAGCTACATGTTCTTCTTTATCAGACGCATCATTCTTTTCATTACCACTTTCAGTTTCAGCATCAGAGCCAGATATTAGGATCTTTAGCAAGTTCAGAGGATTCTACATCAGTTTTATGTTTCTTCTTCTTTTTCTTCTTAGTATGAATAACATCATTATTAGTTTGCTGAGAATCTTGTTCAATTCTTTTAGGATGTCCCTCGGGATATAAAGGATCTTGTGTAGCAATACCACTTCTAGTTCTTATCTCATACTCATGTTTTTCTTTAGAAGCATTAACACGCAAATCTTTTTGCACTTTAGAAAGTTGATCAATTTGAGTTTGAACCATTTGAAAATGTTTAACAAGCATTTTAACATCATTAGAGGTTCTTTCCATAATACCATGCAAATCATTAATATCTTTAGAGTTTTCCATAAGGTGGTTCTTCACTCTCATATTAAAATTATCTTGCTTAATGACATAATTATCAAATTCATCTAAGCATTGACCAGGAGGTTTTCTATAGGGAATATCTCTACTATCAAAATATTGGAGAGAGTGTACCTCAATGGATGGTGAGTGAGGTATTGGCTTACATAATTCTTCTATAGGTGGAAGATTCTTCACATCTTCAGATTTAATACCCCTCTCTTTAAGAGATTTCTTGGCTTCTCTCATCACTTCATCATTTAATTCAATCATTCCCCTCTTCTTGGGTGTTGGTGTTGGTGTTGGTACTGAAGTAGGGGCCGGCTCAGGCTCAATCATAGTCCAATCATCATGATTTTGGCTTATTTTAGTCATTAATTCCTCAGCTTCTTCTGGAGTTCTTTGCCTGAAAACACAACCAGCACAACTATCCAGGTATGTCCTAGATTCAATAGTTAGTCCATTATAGAATATATCAAGAAGTTTATTATGTTCTAGCTTATGCCGAGGTGTAGCCCTAACTAAAGAACAAAACCTTGCCCAAGATAAAGGCAATTTCTCTTCTTCCAATTGCTTAAAATTAAATATATTTTGTAAAGCAGCATGTTGAGCACTAGCAAGAAAATATTTCTGAAAGAAAGCATTAACCAAACCAATAAGACTATCAATAGATCCAGGAGACAAATTTTTAAACCAAGTTTTAGCTTCATCCCTTAATGAGAAAGGGAATATTTTAGCAACAAAGTAGCTACGTTTCTTAAGATCATCAGAGAATAAACTACTCAAAGAGGAGAGCTCATTCATATGTTTCATAGCACTTTCATTTTCAGTTCCACAAAAGGTTCTTTCTCAACAATAGATATATAAGATAAATTAAGAGAGAAATCATAATCCTATCCTTAATATAAATAGGAGAAGTGGCAAACTTAGCATCAGGAGAGAATTTATATCTAACAGCACGACTTTCCATAAGCTTTCCATAAGACGTATAGCATCATCTTTATCCATCATAACATGTATTTCACCAATAATATCATCACTCAGTTCAATATAAGCATCATCTAAATCATCACTAGGGTTCTCTCTAAACTCAGGTGAAAAAGCAGGAGTAACAGGATTTTTATCAGGAGTTTCAGTGTTTGCAATATTTTTAGCTTTAGCAATAGTAGCATCTAAGAAAGAACCGAGAGAACCAATCTCATCAAGCACAGTAGAAGCATCATCAAAAATATCAGAAGCATTTTCAGATTCAGCAGAAGTAGCATGTGTGGCATGTGGTGGTGTAAGCAGCTTACTCATAACAGACGGTGAATCAAGAGCAACAGAGGTGTTCACAGTTGTACCTCTTCTTGTAGTGGATGGTAATATAGGAAATCTTCCATCACGAGACTTACTCATGATGAATGATAGCAGTATATAATAATACTCTCTGGTGAGCTCGCAAATAAATCTATGCTCCCCGACAACGGCGCTAGAAAACAGTCTTGATGACCCACAAGTATAGGGGATCGCAACAGTCTTCGAGGGAAGTAAAACCCAAATTTATTGATTCGACACAAGGGGAGCCAAATAATGAGCCTTAACAAGTGAGTTGTCAATTCACCTGCACCTGAAAGTACTTTTGTTCGCAGTGGTTTATCAGTAGTAACTGTTTTATAGTAGCGGCAGTAGTGAAATAATAGCAGCGGTGGAATGAAAATAGCAGCAGCAATAGTGTTTGAAGTAAACAGCGGATTAAATACTGTACGCATAGGGATGGATGAACGGGCGTTGCATGGATAAGAAAGTTCTAATAATGGTCATTTCAGGGGCATTGCAGATAAATAAGATAAAGCATCCAAGCACTAAGTAACCATAGGCATGCGTTCCGTAAATGGTCGTACGTGCTCGCAATGAGAACTTGCACAACATCTTTTGTCCTACCAGCCCATTTTCAGTGGGGCCTCAAGGGAACTACTGGTAATTAAGGTGTTCCTTTTAATAGAACACCGGAGCAAAGCATTAACAATCTGTGAACACATGTGATCCTCACATCACAGCCACCCCCCCGGTTGTCCCAATTTGTGTCACTTCGGGGCCTCGGGTTCCGGACAACGATATGTGTAAACAACTTGCAGGTATGATCAAGAAACAATAATTATCATCGTGATTCAATAACATGTTCAGATATGAGATCATGGCACTCAGGCCCAAAGTGGCAAGCATTAAGCATAACAAGTTGCAACAATGTCAATAGCACTAATAGAGGACACTAGGAACTATGCCCTAACAATCACGGCATTATTACATGAACGCTCTCATCCAATCCCTACCACCCCCTTCAGCCTACATCAGGGAATTACTCACACGTGGATGGGGGAAACATGGATGGTCGATGGAGAGGCGTTGGTAATGACGATGGTGATGATCTCCTCCACTTCCTCTCCTGGCCCCCTTCTAGCTCTCGGGGTCTTCCGGGGTGAAAACACCAATGGGCCCTTTTCTGGGCATTTTCCCGAAAGTTGATTTTTCTGCATAAAAACGAGACACCAAAGTAATTCTGCTGAAAATAGCGTTAGTCTGTGTTAGTTGTATCCAAAACACACAAGTTTAGAGGACAATAATAAGAAAAGTGTTCGTAAAAGGAGATACGTTTTCGACGTATCAGTACCCAAGTCTTCCATGGGTAAATTATGTTTCAGTATCACCGGTTGACGAAGAAGAATATCGTCAATCTCATTTCTCTCTTCCATAAAGACCTCACTCTCATGGTCCTCCATATATTGCTTCAAAGCATTGTTAGGAGCAAGAGCAATAGAAGCAAGTTGTTCTACTTTAAAATTCTCATCAGGCAATTTAGATTCATAAGGTGCTCTAGCAAATTTGGAGAAATTGAGCTCATAAGATTTTCCATCAAATTTAGTCAAAATCTTCTCTCTTTTACAATCTATAATAGCACCACAAGTGTTTAAGAAAGGTCTACCAAAAATAATAGGGCAAGTTTTACTAGCAGCCTTACCAAGACCTACAAAATCGGTGGGATATTTAGTTTTACCACATAAAACTTCCATATCTCTAACAATACCAATCGGAAAAACAGTTTCTCTATTAGCAAGCTGAATAACCAATCTTCAAGCTCACAAGAACCAATTTCATGCATAATTTCTCTATAAAGCTCATAAGGTATAGCACTAGAACTAGCACCAATATCACACAAACCATAATAGCAATGATCACCACTCTTAACGGAAAGCACGGGAACACTAGTTTTCTTAGGTCTATGAGGATGGGAAATAATATTAAAAGCATCCTCACAGAAGACAATGTGTTCATCCTCCACATTTCCACAAACAAGATAATTTACTATTGCTACAGCAGGTTCAACAGTTATTTGTTCATCAGGTTCAATAGATTTCTTATTACTCTTATTAACTACACTAGCCACCATAGAATGTTCTTTCACCTCAGCAGGGAAAGACATTTTTTCAACATAGGTCTCAGGAACAACAAGATTAACAGCATGCACTTCTATATTACTAGCAGGAACAATATCTTTATAAGGTGCATGGTATTTGTGATAATCCTTTTTAGGAATATCAAGATAGGAGGCAAAAACTTTAAGACAGTTTGCAAAGATTTGAGAATGAAGACCACAAACAGCACTAACATTATAGAAATCATTGGTTCCCATAAAAGATTTAATGCATTCATAATCATAATTTATACCTGACTTTCTACCTTTGTCATTCTCCCTAGGAGGATAAAATTTAGAATAAAAGAGAGGAACAATTTCCTCCCATCCAATAGATTCACCATTCTTCAGTAATTTGAACCATTCAGCGGCTCTTCCTTTCAGCAATAAAGAAAATAATTTCCTTTTAACTTGATCCATTATAATACCTGCACACCTGAATAACTCGCATAATTCATGTATAAAGAGCAAATGATTACCGGGATGGACAATTCCATCACCGTAATAGCAGTTATCCATAACACGTCTAACAATTTTCATAGGTATTTTATAAGGATCTAATTCAGAAGATAACAGGTTACCTACTACCCTAGTAGTAACAGTAGAAGTACCCCTAAACAGAGAACCAAAAGTATTCTCCATGATGAAATAAAACAGCAGACAGAAATAAAAACATCACTCACATTAAAAGTGTCTCTTACCAATTCCACTTACCAATAGCACTTCACTCCCCCGCAACGGCGCCAGAAAATAGTCTTAATGACCCACAAGTATAGGGGGTGTATCGTAGTACTTTCGATAAATAAGAGTGTCGAACCCAACGAGGAGCAGAAGGTGTTGACAAGCAGGTTGGATAGAGGATTCACTTTAAACACTAACAAACGGGTTTTTGGTTGTTTTGGATATAGCAGATAAATAAAGTGCGAGTAAATAATGTATAGTAAATAATGTTGCAGAGAGTGGCCCAATCCTTTTGAGAGCAAATGACAATCCGATTGTATTACTTATGACTACCAAACGTTCTTGAGGATACATGGGAATTTCGGCAAGTGCTTTTACTTCGTTACAGTTGATCAATATCCATTGGTTCGTGAAGTGTTCTGTGGATGAACCTATGCTAATGCACCTCCCAACTAGGACTAATACATACTTGTGATTATACCCCTCGTAAGCATCCGCAAATACAAGAAAGTAATTAAGATAAATCTAACCACAACCTTAAAACTTCGGGATTCTACGCTCCCTCGTGCATTGGTTTCCTAACGGGGGTTTAGGTTTCTGTCACTCCGGCAACCACAATTAGTAGTTAAATACACAATGGATCCTCCTAGTCCCATAAAGGTGAAGTATCATGTAGTCGATGTTCACATGACACCACTAGAAGAATAGCACCACAACTTAAATACCAAACCACGAGATATTACTTCAACATAACTTCACTACTAACATCATGACTTCTCCCATGTCCTCAAGAACTGAACAAACTACTCACAAGACATCATATGGATTATAACCAGAGGTGATATAATGGATAATAACAATCTGGTCATAAACTGCTAACACCGATAAATCTCACAAGCATCAACTACTAACAAGTAATCCACACCGGGAGAGAGATCTAATGTAAAACAACGATAGAGGCCCCTAATTGTTACAACGGGATGACGGTGGATGATGAGGGTGATGGTGCTGGTGGTGATGATGATGACGATGACGATCTTGATGATGCCCAGAGCGATAACGGTGACGATGGCGATGATTTCCCCTCTCCGGAGAGGAATTTTCCCCGGCAGATTTCTCCCTGTCGAAGAGCTTTTCTCTCTCTGGTGTTTTCCGCTCCGAGGAGGCGGCGGAATAATTCTTCGCTGATCCCGCGGGGCTTAGGGTTCCCTGGGGGTGAAGTACACGAAAGGGGTCGACCAGAGGTGGGCCTGGGTGGCCACACACATAGCGGCGCGACCAAGGGGAGGCGCCACCTCATGGTGTGGGCTCCTGGTGGCCCCCCTTCTGGCTAGCCTCCTCCTCTGAACTTCTAAGACATCTCCGGTGTCCCCTCCTCTTCTTCTGAACATCTGAAATAGGGTATCTCGACAGTGCTTTTTCCATCAGATTTCTGGTCCCGGTATTTATTCTCCAAAAATTATGAAACATGCAAAATAAGATAAAATAACATAAGTGATGCATCATACATGAAATATATCGACGAATAACAGAAAATAACAATATAACACAGTGATACAAAATGGACGCATCAGGTACATATACATAGATGTGTTTTTTATATGTGGTGAATTTGTGCTCTCCAAAAATTAGAAATATACAATTGTTGCTCTCCAAAAATTATGTCTTTTAATATGTTTATCGAGCCACACAATTGGTGAATAATTGTTTGTTTGCATTTATATTGTTAAGCCGAAGCAGGTGAAAGCTAGCTAGGATGTCGTTGCGCATCGTGTATTTCTTGATGTGTGCATCGAAGAGGTGAATGCAAACAATCGTCCGGTGCAAGTATTCGCTCGTCTTGGTTACGAGAATTTGGTTAAAAAGTTCAACGAGCGCATGAAAATAAACTATGATAAGAGACAAATGAAAATTAGGTGGGAAACAATTAAAAAAGAGTACACTGTTTGGAAGGGATTGCTCCAACACGCATCCGCTTTGGGTATGGATCTTTACACTCATACAATTGATGATGGCGATGATTGGTGGGCACATGAGATACAGTTAATGATAACACTTTCATATGTTTGGCAATTTTTATTTTTATACATGATCTAACACGATTTTTTGATATGCAGATGTGTCCAGAGGCAACCAAGTTTCGGATAGCTACACTCTATGATGAGAATGACCTGTGGATACTTTTTGACAAGAATGTCGTGACCAATATTGAAGCTAGGGTGCCTCCCACCTCTCGAGCTTATGCATCCAGTTCAGGATCAACATTTTCGTGGATCGCGAAGATTCAGGATGTGAAGCTGAAGATGGCCCTCTTATTACACTTGTGTGTGCACATGGCGAGAAGAGAGCATGTCCCTACTCATCTACTCCTGCAGGAACACCAAAGATGAATATTTCTAGTAGCGGTGCCTCCAGGTTGGACCGTATGATGGAGATTGAAAATGAGGCAGAAACATAGGGCGAAGTTTATGATGATGGAGGAAGAGAAGAGTAAGAATTCTGTGATAGTGACATCTCCAGCAAATGTTCAAGAATCCTCGAGGGATGAGATTAGGCGGTTGGTTTCCATAGTTTATCAAGATGGAGCTGCGCCTGAGAGTTTGGAGTACTTCTATGCTACACAACTGTTTTTTTTGCAGGAGTATCGCGAAATGTTTGCTTGTTTGGTGGAGTATGCAATGTCTACTCAGAGGATTGATTGGATTAAGTTGCCATGTGCAGAATATAAGCTGAAGAAGTAGTTTGGTGAAGGATCTATCATGAACTCTAATGTTTGCTTGTATCTTTCGTGAACTATGTTATTTTAGAACTTGTACGTGTCATGAACTATGTTATTTGCTTCGAACTTGTACGTGTCATGAACTATGTTATTTTGTTAGAATTTGTACGTGTCATGAACTATAATTTCTTAGAATTTGTACATGCCATGAACTATATTTGCTTAGAATTTGTATGTGTCATGAACTATATTTGCTTATGAATGTTTGCTTCTTCAATTACAGATGACTTCCTTATATGATGATGATTCCGATGAAGAGTTTCAGATGTGTGTGCATGCGACATGTATTGCTGAAAATGAGAAGGTTCCTTATGCGGCAAATAGATTTCCTTTGCTCACAGGAATACAATGGGTCGAGGAGAGAATAAAGGATCTAAAAAAATTCTACAAGTGTTTTAGAATGAGGAGGTCGGTTTTAAATCCCTGCATGTTGTTCTTGCTTCTCAATATGGCCTCGAATCCACTACACAAATGTCCAGTATAGAGTCACAACTCTATTTCTGAATATGGTGGGGGCACCCGCGTCCAATAGTCAAGTCGTTGGTCGTTTTGAGCGTAGTGTTTCCACCGTCAGCAATAAGTTTCATCATGTGTTAGCCTGTGTAGACCGTATGGCGGGTGATTATATTAGACCTAATGATTCTACTTTCACCCAAGTTCATGAGAAACTGCAACAATGTAGATTTTGGCCCCATTTCAAACATGCCATTGTAGCAATCGATGGAACACACATTCCTGTTGTGGTTTCTCAGGCAAAGAAGGCACACTACATGAACAGGAAAGGTTATACAAGTCGGAATGTGTTGACAATATGTGATTTTGACACGAGGTTTACATTTGTTGTTGTTGGCTGGGTTGGATCTGTTCATGATACACGTGTATGGAATGATGTTCAACCACATTTCGACAATTATGCACACTCTCATGATGGTAACCTCTTCGCAAATGTATTTGCTCATAAAGATTTCGTGTTATGTTCTGACATATTTGCTACTTGCGGGAAAATACTATCTTGTTGACTCTGGATATCCAAACAGAGTTGGTTATCTCGCCACATTCAAAAAACAGTGCTACCATGTTCCGGAGTTCCAAAATGCACCTCCAAGAAACATGATGGAGGTATTCAACCATCTTCATTCATTTCTACAAAATGTTGTTGAAAGAACATTCGGTGTTCTGAAGATGAAGTGGCGCATTCTGCTTGAAATACCACATTTCCATAACACTCTGACGTAAACAAAAATCACCACTACATGCATGTGTTTGCATAACTTCATCCGTGACAGTATGTTATATGATCAACATTTTGAAAGCTTTGAGCGAGGACCTTATGTTCACGAGGAAAGCGCATGTTGGACTGGTGGATCCGCCCCCTCTTCATTTGATAGCATCATGACTGTATTACGAGAGAGCATCGCTCAAGCAAAAGTAGCTTGAGCTATTATTTTCATTGTAATTTCGAAATTACTATGACATTTGTATGATTTTGGCATGTATTGAATTACACTACAAAACCATATTTTATTTATTGTCATTTACCTTCTCATAATATTTGTATTTCATTTGTAGCTTATTTTATATTACATATTAGCATCTTTATCAGATACATCGCTTTATTAAACGTAAATATCAAATTTAGGGGCATAACAGACATCTCATAACTCACCCTAGCAAATAAGTCAAAACAGTATACCCAAAAGAACTCTCCAGAGCAGTTTCTTGGAGTTTCTGCTCACCACAGTTTCTCCCCACCAAAATCCAGAAACTTGCTTCTGCATAAGCAGAAGTTTAAAAGAAGTCACACGTAGCCCTCCTCATCGGCCCAATGAAGGTTCGGACAAGAAAATTTCCCCCACTTGCGCCCCCACCGGCCTGGAGATCCCAAAAGGCTTTGTTTGACAACTCCATGTCCTCCTCTAGCTTTCGGGCCAACTCAAAGGTGCCGGACATGGCCGCCATGTAGGCCTCTGATAGGCGGGCACCACATGCCAGTGCCAAAGCGGCCAGTCGACCTATAAACCAGTCCATGTGCCATCGTTTTGTCTTTCCGAGGTGCCCATTTCTCATACATGCACCACCATCTCCGTTTCTACCGAGGCACGACCGACATTAATGACATCGACATTGCAATGACCCAACCACCGCCCTCTCCCATTAACTTTCCCCTTCCCTCCTTCGCACCCGTCGAATCCCACCCATCGTCGTTATAAAACTAGACATTGGCGCCAAGGGTTCGCCATAGCCCTCACGTCGTGCTCCCATTCTCGTCGTCAATGATTCATCACCTTTCTCGGAGTTGGGCAACCATTACCACAGCCACACACGCACATGTGCCAACACCCTACCCACCTCCTCCGCCTTTAGGCGACAAGGTGGTGGAGGAGGAGAAAGTGGAGAAGTACTACCATGCTCGTCGGAACATGCTGCCCCTTCTAGCCACCCACAACACCACACGAGAGAGAATCCACGGTTGGTGAGGGGAGTGTGATGGAGGGGTTACCCTCTTGGGTGGCCCGCTCTTCACGAATCGAGCAAGAATACGAAGAAGGAACGATGAACACGAGAGGGGAATCGAGGGGAACTCGTGGGGAAACAAAGGGAGATAACTAGTAAGAACTGAAGAACCGAAATCTCTCGTCAACTAAGCCGCAACGGCCGCCTACAGGACGATCGATCCAACCAAACTCATCTTATCGGAAACCGCTTCAACACCACGTGGCCGGTCCACCACGCCAATAGAACCTCAAGGATTATTTGCGATAGATTGGAAAGTCCCTAACTAATTCCCAAGGGGAAAGGATAGGTAACCCAGTGTAGCCTTGATACGATCCTAGATACACATCATAGGAGTAGTCTTGATACGATCCTACGTACAAACCATAAAAGTAGCCTCACAAGAGGGGTACAAGAGCAAAGCTCACAAGTATAAATTCATCTATAACCCTAGATCTAGTCCAAGGGGTCCCTTATATATCCAAGGGAATAGGTGAGGGGAGAAAAGGGAGTTTTCCCCTTTTCCACGCAGGGGAGCCGGCCTGGCCGGGCTGAGGCCGGCCTGGAGGCCAGGGGTCTTCTGTTGGGTTGCCGGTCGTGCGCGCAGGAAAGCCGGCCTCGAGGCCGGGCTGAAGGCCGGGCCGCTCTGTATGGTCGCCAACCTGGGACGCAGGGAACCCGGCCTAGGCAGTCCTGGAGGCCGGGTTTCCTAAGGAGAGCTCATTTTTTCCTTCTCTTCTTCTTCCTCGGGGTCATCTTCTTGGTCATCCTTGCTAGCATCTTGGACACCATCTTGGGCATGTTCTTGAGCTTCTTGGGCATCGTCTTGGGGCTCCATTGTGGGATCAAACCTGAGCACACATAGGGTGTTTCCGTGAGGTAGCGCACCATTCACCAAGACACCGAAGACATATAGAGAGAGGAGTGAGTTCACATTGTCTTGTATCGATGTAGGGCTTGGTGGAATGGGGTGTGCTGCATCATATCCCACCTTGGAAAAGAGTCGTCCTCGACTCTTGATCCACCCTTTCGCATGTGTAACCATGAAAGGGAGAAGGAATGTTGACGACAAATATAGCGTTGAAGTTGATCCGCTTATCGAAAGCCATGCAAAGGTACACTCGTAGTGGAGGTGGTCAAAATGCGATGACGATTTTGAAATGGTCCTCTTTGGTTGGTTGATGAAGATCGCGAATGGTGGTGTAGTAGTCGTCGAGTAGCTCAAGAGGTGGTTGCTCCATTGCTTGCAGAAACGGTTGAGTGTAGATGAACTTGACGTATTGGTTGGACGCCACTAAATTTCTTGCATTGTCGTTGATTCGCTTGTTGAAGTCCATGTACATCTTGACGTTTGGTATGTAGTCATGGAATTCATTGTTGTTGATGCGCTTGTCGAACTCCAAGTACATCTTGACGTGTGGGATGTAGACGGAGAATGTGTTGTCATTGATGCGCTTGTCGAACTCCCAGTACATCTTGACACGTGGGATGTAGACGGAGAAGGCGTTGTCGTTGATGCGCTTGGCAAAATCCATGTACATCTTGACGTGTGGGATGTAGACGGAGAAGGCATTGTTGTTGATGCGCTTGGCGAACTCCATGTACATGATGACATGTGGGACGTAGACAGAGAATGCGTTGTGGTTGAAGCTCTTGTCGAACTCCATGTACATCTTGACGTGTGGGATGTAGATGGAGAATTCGTTGTGGTTGAAGCGCTTGTTTAACATTGTGTCGATCATGACTTGTGGGATGTGGACAAAGAATGCATTGTCGTGGATGCGGTTATCAAACTCCATGTAGATCTTGACGAGCGGAATGTACTCATTCCAAATCTTCAAGTCGGTGGTGATGTTCATGCGGTGTGGAGAACCATGTATGGTGAATAGTCCATGAGGGCTAGCATTCTTGAGAGGGTCACGAAATTTCTGCGAAAGAGACAACAAAGATGGAGAGAGAGTTGGTATGTCGTTAGTGTCAATAAGCACAAATGGGATTTTGCTCGCAACTCTCATCTCATTTTTTGTGGCAATTAAGGCTATGCCTTGAGGAACACTCATGCTTTTTTTCCACTCATTATAGGCTTGTGGCTCTCACTCATGGAATGGTGGATCTCTCTCTCACCACCCATCTCACTAGAATCTTGAGAGGAAACAATAGAAGGCTCATAATTCTTGGCACTTGAGGTGTGCGAGTTTGTTGAAGTTATTGCATTGCTTGGAGGAGGCGGTAGTGTCATGGCTTGTGTCAAAAAAGGCTCGATCATCTCCGTGATGTGATAGTGTAAGCCATGCCTTGTAGCATCCTTAAGTGGTGGATGATGGTGAAGATGATATTCTTGGTGAGAATGGTGACAAGGACATGGCCTTGTGGAGGTTGGAATGAGTTTCTTGTAAGTCAAGTTGAGTTTGTCACAAAGTTCTTTGCGAGACAAACTGTGGAAACTAACTCCATCGATGATAACCTTGATTGATTTGCCATTGATGCTGGCTCTAGGTTGAAAGAGGTTGCATCGTTGGTCATGTTCATCTTGAGGAGAGGTGGTACGAACTCGTGTCACCACTAGAGATGGATTCTTGTCCGCATCGCAATAGACACTCTTTTCTTTATTATTTTGTACGTCTAAGGAATTAAGAGCAACTTGGTGTAAGGCATAGTATTCGCCTTCACTCATGGAGTCACGTTCACCTTCTTGGTTGACAATAATGATAATCTTGTTGGAACACTCGAAAGACTTATGTCCACTTCCACCACATTTGAAGCAAGTAATTGTGCTCGATTTTACTTGAGGAGCATTAGAGGTGGTGGTAGGAGACGCTTGTTTATTGAGCAGTTGCGGAGTTTTGTTGGTAGCATTGGGAGTTCTAGAGACACTCTTGGTGTTGGTCGGTGTTGTTACTTATGTCATTGGAGATGAAGAAGAAGGCCTTGGAGAGGTTGGAAAGGGATGAGCATCTTTCACAAGGTCACATTCATCAAAGTATTCATCATAGATTGGTGGAGCTTCATCATAGATTGGTGGAGTTGCAACCTCATGCTCATGGTGATATCGATCTTGTGGCGTTGGAGGAGTAAATTCGCACCCTTGATGTTCTTGTTGCGCTTGCTGTGATGAAGGATGCTCATGCTCTTGATCATGAAGTTCATAATCCTTCCTCAAAGGATGTCTCACATGGAGGTTGTGGGTCGTTGTTGGTGGTGAAGTGCCTCTCGCCTATTTCCTTGATGAAGGAGTAGGATCATTATATCTATGGAGAGGTAGGCCTTGATCATTGTCGATGGCGGGGTCCGAAGGTATAGCGCATTCTTGGTGGCTATGAGGTGGAGGCTCCCACTCCTCACGAGGATGATGACGCTCATGGCCCTTGAACCTTGGGACATTGAGGCAAAGGGCACTCAAAGTTTTGTCTTCATGTTGTTGATGGGGTCGCTCATGTTGTTCTCCATCCAAGATGGGAGGTGAAAGATTATGTGGAGCATCTTCCTTTGCGTGTTGTTTATGGGGCCGCTCATGTGGGTCCTCATCAAAGATACGAAGTGAAAGTCCATGTGGAGCATCCTCACTTGCGTGTTATTGATGGGGTCGTTCATGTGGGTCCTCGTCAAAGATAGGAAGTGAAATGCCATGTGGAGCATCCTCACTTGCTTGTTGTTGATGAGGTCTCTCATGTGGGTCTTCATCAAAGAGAGGAGGTGGAAGGTCATGTGGGTCATCCTCATTGGCTTGGCATTGGCGGTCATGATGGGAAGGATGGCGCCGATGGTCATTGTGGTGAAGTTATTGGAGGCATGCTTCGCGGCATCCACTAGCATCATTGTCATGGTCACCTTCTTGATAATGGTCTTGCTCTTAGTGGTCATTGTGGTGGTGACGCGCATTTTTCCTTGGAAGCTTTGGATGTGGGCGAGCACCATCCACGAAGTCATGTAGGCCATAGTCATGAGTGGAGCTTGGCGGAGGTGGGTGATGATGTTGGTGAAGGTCCGGTCGTAGAGGGTGATCTTGAAGAGGGTCACCACGGCCTTGGCGGTGTCGAGGAGGTGGTGATGGCGAGCTATCCTCATACCAATGTCGTCGAGGAGATTGTGGAGGAGGAGGTGGTGATGTTGTATCAGAGACAGGTTTACCACCCTCTTCCATGTGGAGGTGATGATCATCTCGACGAGCTTGGTGATGAGTTTGGGGTTGGTGGCTTGAACGTCGCGACTTGGAGGATGATGATGATCCATGACGGTTGGCGAGGTTGGCCAAGTTGATGTCAATACGCGCCATGTGATCATTGAACCGAGTGTGATGAGCTTGTAGTCGATGGTCCAAGTGCTCCAATCCGTCGCGAGAAAGTTGGCAAATATGAAAATGTTTGTGGTGGTTGACGAAGTTGTGGGCGTTGTCGTTGACGAACGGGGTTCCTTCATCTTCCGAGCTCGGACTTGTGAACACTCCTTCCCTAGCCATCTCAAAAACACACAAGTGCGATATGAAGAATAGATGTCTCATTTACCCAACGTTACCTTTTTTGGCGTATTGAGGCTAGTGGACGAGCCCAGGTGTAGGGCGGTATGTCTAAAGTGAGTCCAAAAAGATCGAAAAAAAACCGCAAACGACAACACTCACACTTCTTGTGGATGGAAAATGTGTGAGGAAAGTGGCAAGGAAAATCAACAAATCCGAAGAAAAATTTGTTGTAAAACGTAGAAAAGAACCAAATTTAAATGTTAGCAAAAGAACCAAATCCTAGGGGAGGAAAACAAAATGGAACACACACACAAGTGATTAATGGTGTTAGTGCGGCCAATGGACGAGCGGAGACGAAATGTTCCTAATGAAGACTAAGCTCAATGCCACATCAACACAAGGAGGACGCTAGCTCAAATTGCAAACTATAAGAGGCAAAAAGATTCGCAACATGGAAAACGGTCACTCTCTTCTCCTTTGCAACGCGAAGCTACACGTTTCTACAAGGGATATCACTTGGCATCGATCTTTTTTTTCTCTCTTTTCACTTTTTTCTATATGGGGATATAAATGCCAAACCTAATCGAACTACGCTCTCACAAGTGCAAAACACGTACGCTGGGTGCCACTAGTGCAATTACAAGTAATATAAAAGAGCTAGTCCGAATGGGCAAGGTACACGAAGGATGGGTTAGTTCAAGCGGAAGCAAGTTATAACTCTTCGATGGATGGTCACGGACTTGCGGCCGGGGGGTTGTCGATCCAGTGATGTAGTTGCATAGATGATGTCGTAGGCTTCGTGTGGAAATTTGCATCACTCAAATCGGATCAACGACGATAAAGAAAAACAAGTTACAAAATATGTCCACAAATCAAAACCAGAAAAAATTTCAAGGGAGCCGGCCTTGAGCCCGGCCTGGGGCAAGCCTAGGCCGGTTTTCCTGCATGTTGAGGAGCTCGAAATTTTGAAATTTTTCCCTTAGATCTTGCAAATTCGTGGACAAATTGGAAAAAAAATGACTAAATAGAAAGGTGGGAAATGGTCTAAAGCAACTAATCCACGAAAAATTCAACAAATCAACAGATCGGTCGAAATCTCTTTTTTGCTATTTTTGGTGAATTTTTTTGAATTTAAGGTGGGGGAAGAAAAATTTGGGTGGAAAAGGGGGATTGTGGGGGTCGAATTCGTGTCAATCTAACTGCTGATACCAAATGATATGGCTCTGATACCAGATGATGGAGGGGTTAATCTCTTGCGTGGCCCGATCTTCACGAATCGACCAAGAACACGAAGACCGGAAGATGAACACGATGAACATGAGAGGGAAATCGAGGGGAAATCATGGGGAAACATAGGGAGATAACTAGAAAGAACTGAAGAACCCAAATCTCCCGTCAACTAAGCCGCAACGGCCGCCTATGGGACGATCGATCCAACCGAACTCACCTTATCGGAAACCGCTTCAACACCACGTGGCCGGTCCACCACGCCAATAGAATCTCAAGGATTAGTTGAGATAGATTGGAAAGACCCTAACTGATTCCTAAGGGGAAAGGATAGGTAACCCAGTGTAGCATTGATACGATCCTAGATACACATCATAGGAGTAGCCTTGATACGATCCTAGGTACAAACCATAGGAGTAGCCTCACAAGAGGGGTACAAGAGCAAATCTCACAAGTCTAAATTCATCTCTAACCCTAGATCTAGTCCAATAGGCCCCTTATATAGCCAAGGGGGTAGGTGAGGGGAGAAAAGGAGGTTTTTTTTTTCCTTTTTCCACGCAGGGGAGCCGGCCTGGAGGTCGAGGTCTTCTGTTGGATCGCCGGCCTTGCGCGCAGGAAAGCCGGTCTAGGCCGGGCTAGGAGGTCGGGCTGGAGGCCGGGCCGCTCTGTATGGTCGCCGGCCTGGGACGCAGGGAAGCCGGCCTAGGCCGGCCTGAAGGCCGGCTGTGCATAGAAGTCGGCCTAGGCTGGCCTGGAGGCCGGGTTTCCTGGGGAAAGCTCCTTTTTCCCTTCTCTTCTTCTTCCTCGGGGCCATCTTCTTGGTCATCCTTGCTAGCATCTTGGGCACCATCTTGGGCATGTTCTTGAGCTTCTTGGGTATCGTCTTGGGGCTCCATTGTGGGATCAAACCTGAGCACACATAGGGCGTTTCCATGAGGTAGCGCACCATTCACCAAGACACCGAAGGCATATAGAGAAAGGAGTGGGTTCACCTTGTTTTGTATTGATGTAGGGCTTGGTGGAATGGGGTGTGCTGCATCAGAGTGGTCAATGAGCATACCAACAAGCACATTGAGTGCCCTGTCATGGAGTTCTTTGTCTCCACTCCAAGAAAAATTTCCTCGAAGTGCCAGATAAACATAAAGTACACTTGATTACCACCCCATACGTATCCGGCCATAGCACAATAAAAACACAAATGATCCAGAGTTTCAGCAGCATACATTTGAACTCTTTACCTTTCCAACCCATGCAAAAGCTTGTCCATAGTTAAAATATAATTTTGAGCTACCAACCATTAAAAAACCTTTATCTTAAGAGAAAACTTTACAAACCATAGTTTCAATGAGGCCATTTTACTTGAGAAACTTTGATATCTAAATACATTAAACGGGAAAGATACCAGAAAAAGATACCCTTCGCCTTCATCAAGCCTTGCAAAAAATGATACTAGTTGGGCTTAAACCGACAATTAGTAAGAACGAGCCCTTGCCACGCGGGTCCTCCCTACTATCCAATTTTCATAACCATTTAATAGCAACAAATTTATTCATTACCTCAAGATCAATAACTCTAGGGCCGCTTCATCCTTTTGTCTACAGATTTTATCGCAGCTAACTAAATGATTCTTTTTAACGTCACCTTCCTCCTGTCAGAACAACCTTTTCATAAGAGAATTAAACTATTTAGCACCCGCTTGAGAATTTCAAACAAAAGCAACATATAGAGAGATACATTACTTAAGATAGACCTCATCACACACGCACGCGCGAGTACACACACACACACAATTTAAAGTGAAAGGTCTAACATAATTTAAAGGCCCATATCTAAAAGGAATTTTACCTTCAACACAAGTAAAAATAGCAGCATAATCCTGACCTTTGTTCTTAGCCTTATCAAAACAAAACAACTCACTTTTATGAAAACTGATTTTCAAACCAGATAATTGCTCAAACAAACAAAGAATAAATATCAACTTTCTACTAGCACTATGCAAACTATCCTCACACATAAAAGTCATGTCATGAACATATTGTACTCCCTCCGTTCCAAAACAATTGTCTCAAACTTAGACAAAAGTGGATGTATCTAGACATATTTTAGTGTAAGATACATCCACTTTTATCAAAGTTTGAGATAATTAATTTGAGACGGAGGGAGTAATACCATACTAACACCTCACTGTACGAAATCTTCTAACGAGTTGGTCGGCAGAGGGTATTCTCCTTGCACCTGGTTGGTTCAAAGAACCGTACCACATTCCCACACGAGTTTGTGCTGGACTCAAAACTTCCGAACATGCCACTGAAATCTACTCCTACTGTAGATCTTTGTGCATATTCCGTGGATAGAACCAAATCACACAAAAAGGAAATCCACGATCGGTGCGCTGGACTGGACTGGACACACATTTGGCACGAGCAGATTGATTAAACGCCACAACCTAGACAGAGACCTCCATTCCAGTTTCCAGGATATGCGTGCAGCGCCGAGCTTGCTCGACATCTCACATCTCTGCATCTTCTTTTACCAATGCTTTGCACTCCGGCCAGAACTCCCGATTGGTCGCATGGGCACTTTGCAAACCGATCGAAAAGCAGTAACGCAGCGATCACAGTTCGTATCACACGGATCCTCGGATGAGTATAGATCACTAAGATCAGACATGTGAGCTCGGCAGCTGATATGGATACACTTTTCTCTCTCGCTCGGAAAGTCTGAATCATCCAGTAAAAAGACATATGCATAGCATCTGTGCAGACAAGACAATTAATCCTCGCCCTTTTCCATCCTTGGATCCGAAATGATCGGCGGAAGGAATCAAATCTACTCCCTCCGTTCAACAATAGATGACTTCCTCATATCTATATATGGATGCATCTAGACACATTTTAGTGTCTAGATACATCCATATACATCCATATATAGATATATGGAAGTCATCTATTGTTAAACGGAGGGAGTAGCTCCCACCGAGCAGCGGCGGCGGCCGGCGGCCGGAGAAAAACGTTGTCTTCCACCTCGGTCGGTCGATTCTTCGCCAGCTGAAAGTGCAGCGTGACAAGTACACCACGCACGGCCTATTTTATTCCACAGTCTATCGGTTCGTTAGCTCCATTTGCCGACAATTTTGCGTTATCTGAGCAGTGGTACGGTGATGCCTGGTTCCGTTTCTGGCAAGTGATCGACGCCCTTTCCTGTGCATGCACTTAGTTTTTTTTTTTCCGGTTTATAGACCAACCAAATCCTGTGGCCGGCGCGGCCTATCTTTGCAATAATGCAATCTGGTTGTTAGCGAGTGCGTGTATGCATATATTGGTTTGGTCACCTCCTTGCTGCTCACAGTCGTGGATTTTTTTTAAAGAAAATATTGTCCTAGTAGCGGTTTCCTCAAGCAAATTACACATTTTCTGTAATCGCTACCAAATACCAACATCGTGAATGGTGATCTAAACACCAGCGTTTACCTTTGCACGCCCCAAGGTTTTGGCTACCGAACGGCATCGGGATTTACGGTTACGGAAAAAGTTTCGAACGAGTTAGGCTGGCCACAATGGGAGTAACTAAGATAGTAACATCACATATTTCAAGACAATTTTGCTTATGTGGCACATATTTAATGAAGAGAGAAGTGTTTGTGGTAACTAGCTATGTTACTAGTAACATCACACATACCAATGAAATATGTGTCTATAACCCTAATAAATGAAGTCATGCATGACACCACAAATATGTTACTACCCATTGTAGAGGTAGTAACTTGGACTAGTAACATCACTATGTTACCACTCTTAGTTACTCTCCATTGTGACTAGCCTTATGAACTTGAAATTCCCGAGCTAGGTTAATTAGGCTTATAACATTTGTTCCACAGTGATAGGGCATCACTTCATCCTTCTCTTGTCAACCAGTTTGCGTGTTCGGCTTCTTGAAAAGGGACATGACATGATAACCGACGTTTGCATCAATCGATGCACACGGACGTATTTGCCAAATTATTCTTGGTTAGTAAAACTTTTCGATGAATGAACCACGTGGATTTTTAAATTTTCAGCGGAGTCTTAAGTTTCCATATGTATTTACAAGAAAATAGCGGCTGGCCGTTCATAAGGTCCGCATACAAAGATTTCACCGAGAAAACGCCAAAGTTAGTAAATTGGCACAATTGAAGCCAAGATTTCCACCTATTCCCCCATTAAGGTGCGTCTAAAACCAATGTTTAATGAACCTGGGATAGAACATGCGCAACCGAAACATTTTTCCGGTGCATGATGTTATGTAATGATTGGTACTCCCGAGAACAAGGCAAATCATCTAAACATACATCCTCCCATATCCTTGTACTCGAATCATCTCCATTTTGAAGAAAAGAAAACCTCTGCTAAACAGCTCATTCTTAAGATCCATTAGGCATTTTCAAAGAGGAGAGTCGGTCGGCTTTGACCAAACTCGCGGTAGGGTTTATTCGGAGGATATTTATTACGCAACAGCTCTGGCCACATTATTTGTTAAGTAATTTGAACAACGTTTACTAAGTAAACACTTGTTTTTAGTTCGAGCAGCTCAATGCCTAGACCTAAGTGATCTTGGTTCAAACCAAAACAAAAGTACTAAAAGAAAATATTTCACACCTTTAAGTCTCATAGTGAGCGACACTCAAAAAATAAAAAAATAAAAAAAAATCAAACATGTGCATACTAGGGTATTCAGAATTCACACGCACTCGTATGCATGTTTGGCGAGACAAGCCATGCACGCACTAAGTGAGGCCAACGAGCCTCCAATTCTTTCATAACGTGTGTAGGACGTAAGCATGTGTTTGCGTCGAAGAAAAAAAAATCCAGCTGCCATTCAGAACGATGATGCACGATCGAGAGGGACACGTGAACGAAGATTGCCGCAACAAATTGCTCACGTACTGCTCGGTGCCAAACTCGATCGGCCTTTGTATGCAAGCCGAAGATTGCATGCCATGCAAGTAAGCAAGCAATTCGAACTTCTTCGACTTCAACCATGGATGGACCTAACTAACCTGCTGACCTACTGTTCCATTAGGCCAATTACAGTGACATTACGGCGATCTGCATGATGGCTGGCTGGGCTCTCTGTTTCTCTGTATAGTGTTAGAAATTCGCTGCCTTACGGGTCTTCCGCTGACTCTCACGCATTCCTCGGTAGTAGGCAGAAGACATGTTCTGCATATGTCTGCTTCCAAGCTTAGTTTTCCATACGGCGTTGCATCGAAAGATAAGATCTAGGCATGCAACAAGCAGTGGATTTCGCTTTCTGAAACCTATAAAAATTGCTACAAGCTAGCTAGGCGTACAGGGCATCAGGTGCTGCTGTTTTGCGTCACCGTCGCATGAAAGCTCGGGACTACGCGTGGTGGCGAGAAACTGGTGCTCGGTCGATCGGTGCGCGGGAATTGAAGGGAAATGGCCATCTCTTTCGATCTGGATGGAAAAGCAAAACCGTGGGGGGAAATGCAGGAAAAGGTCGCGTCCGCGTGTATGATTCGTCCAGATGAGCACGTACGGGTGGAATGAAACGCTGCAGCAAAAGGCGCCGCCTCGATCGACCAAGGGGCGGCGGAAAGAGCGAACCACAAAAGCGGGAGGGATTCTCGGCTAACCTCGTGGGTGTTGTGGGTGGTGATCATCAGATCAGATCACCTTGACAACTCTGCTGTTCCATCATCGCATCAAACTAAGTATCGAAGAGGATGCCGTGCTAGGGCAGAGTGGGGGGCTTTGAGCACTATCTGTTTTTTCTTGCTGTGTTCGTGTCGGTGCTTTTGGTTCTACTAGATCATTAAAGTGCTCGTTGTCGCGCCCGTCCATTTCAACAAAAAAGACAATAGAAATGTTCAATAAATCCTGAACATTGAAAAGTTGAATCACGATATAGGTGGTTGGACATAGTATGGCCATAGCAAGCAGAAAAAATATCAGCTAGCCTACATTTGATTAAATCAGGAGCTAAACAATCAATCATCATTTGACAAACCACATGAAATGTCTCTCAGGTTTCATAGGCTCCAAAGTGGTTTCTCAGGTTTCATGAAAATCAGGGGATCCCCACTTCTGGGCTAGGCTAATGGCAACGAAGAAATTCTTCTTCCCATTGGGATCCTTCTCCATTGATGATGGTTTAGAGATAAGATTCTTGGAGGATAAGTGGTTAGGTAATATCACCCTCCGGGAATAATATCCTGCTTTATACAATATAGTTCTTGGACGTCATAAAAGCGATTCAATTGCGACTGATGGAGGGATGATAACCCGGTAGCCCAACGCCAAGGTGTAACTCGGCCCAAAGGACGCTGCGCAAAGACCCGGCTAAGGATAAAGGAGTTTCTGGAAGGCCCAAGATCGTAGGCCTGGTAACCCGGATTGTGGGTTCCGATAAGGAAGTTTAGGGTTTTGTAAGCGGCGTCCGGGTAGGATTCAGAGTATGCCTTGGAGAACAGGTCAGGGATCCGGATGCTTTATAAGCCGGCCCCTAGGTTAGGTTTAGGGATCCGAGAGTTAGAACAAGATCGCTAGGTATCGAGTATCCAGTGTAATACGAGAGTTGGGATAATACATCTAGATCGGAGGCTCGGCGACTGATTGTCGGCTACCAGATCGTATATCATCATGTTTTTCTCTGAGCTAAACTCTCTCCCAAACACCCGAGTCGATTTGCCCCAAGACAAGTTACCCCTGGTAACGTCTGCCGTGTTTATCCCACGACAGTTGGCGCCCACCATGGGGCCTACGTCCAAGGGTGTTTACATCACGGGAGAAGCTCGGAAGAATATGGAGAACTTCGTCGTCGGCGAGATCTGCACCGACAACGAGGGAAAGAAGATGGTGGACGATTCCGGCTGGGGGCCAGAATCGGATCTGCTTGAATCCGGATCCGTCGTGACGATCGGCCAGATCAACGTCTTCATCGGTATGGTACGTGCATCCGGTTCGATCCCTGACGACTTTGGATTTGATTCTGTGTCAGGGGAGGCCACCTACGCTCAATCAGATGGAGAAGAATCGGTTGGGACGGTGGATCCGACAGAAGAGCCCACCACGAAGAGGGAACAGCCGGAGGAGCCGGCATGGACCCCGCGTGGCCGGGTCGAGAGGGAAGATGATACCGAGTCTATTCTGCATCTGCTGGAGAACCGGTATGAGGAAAATAGCAGCGAAGAGGAACAATATGAATTGGCACCAAGCATTGTGCGCCGGGTTGCGGTTTACACGGCTCCTGCGACCAATCTTAACCAGGGGAACATGACCGCGGCCGCAGTTGGAGCAGCACAAACTGTGGCCCAGCAGCAAGGTCCGGTTGACGGAAACCCGGTCCTGGTCCGGGTTGAAGGAGAATCGGCATCGGTTACCAGTCAAGCAGCGGAGGACGAGTTGCACGCGAACACGTTCGGGTTTCTAGCAAACCGGACGCCAGGGGCGGGTCCTTCAAATCCGCAACACCCGGCCTTATTCAACAACAACTTGATTCTAGACCCCACCGTTCTGGCCACGGTTATTACTCCGGAAAACGCGGCGGAACGTGTCAGGGATCTGGACGTAGCCCGTCGTGCATTGGAACAACAGAGAAGGCAGGTAGAAGCAGAAAGACAAGGGATGGCCACGCGCCAGCGTGAGCTGGATGCGCTAGAAACCCGGCTCCGAGAGGAAACGACTAGAATACATCAAAGGCACCAAACCAGATTACCAGCATTGGGAGGAGTCATAAACCCGGCTGCGCTATTTATCACGCCTCAGGATCAGCCGATCCCAGCGGCAAACCAAGGAACCGCCCCTCAGCCAACAACCGGAGGAGTACAACCGGTAGACACGCAGGCCGGGTTACCCGTACCACAGACTGGAGTTACTACCGGTAATACTGTACCACCACCACCACCACCACCACCATCACGTTTTCGCACACCAGCGGGTCATTACAACAACCCCATGGATAACGTGTACGCAGCAACACTCGCGTTAAACCAAATCCCCGTGAGAGAGTCATCCCACACAGAGGAGACCCGGCGGGCAATAGATCTATTGCGCACCGCGGTGGCACAGCAAGTTAATTACCCGGATCACAGAAGTGGAATGCACGGGACGCCATATATCAGTCAGCAACGAGGCAATACCGGCAATATCCAGACAAGTTCAGCGCGGCGGAGGGAAGAGCAGCAGCAAATGCCGCCTCCTCCCCGCGTTCAGGCAGTACCAGCAGCATCAGCAGCACAAGCTATCGTGGACAGTTCCAGAGCCAGGAGAGCCGCAGCCGGGTCTGCGGTGCATGGGCCACCAGCAGTCCCGCGTCCGGCCGCACCCCCTGCAGGATCACACGTTTCTCGAGTAAGGCCGGTCCCGACTAATCTTGCTGGGCCTAAGTGCCTGTCGGACAACATCAGGGCTGAGCCTTACCCGGATAAATTCAAGGAACCGGGTAAAGTAGTGAATTATGAGCCGACTATGGATCCGGAAACATGGTTGGGCAGTTATGAGATGGCAATGTCGATTCGCAACGCAACGGAAAATCTTCAAGCCAAGTTTATGTACCTAATGATGTCAGAAGGAGCAGCAAAATTATGGTTCAATACTCTACCAGAGGGATCTATCAAGTCGTGGGAGGAGTTGAAAACTGCGTTTATCAAGCACTTTCATGGGACGTGCAGAAAGCTGTTTACTATTGACGACTTAGAACGATGCGTCCAAAAGAAAGTAGAATCAGCGCGCAGCTGGGTGCGCCGAGTTATGGAGATACTTCACTCGTCTACGGATATCCAGCCCAAAGATGCGTTGCAAGCTATGGCAAAGACGTGCAAGTACACACCTTTAGTACAAAAGTTAACTCGCATGAAATCTAGTCGGAATGCTTCGGAGGTTACGATGGGAGAGCTGATGGACGCCTGCAACAAGCACGCCGCGACGGATACTACAGAAGAGGAAGTCGATGACAAGAAAGCAAAAGCGAACACAAATAACAGTGGAAGAACCGGCAATGGATCAACGCTGAGTCACAATGGAGGTAACAATGGGAACAACCAGAACAAGCGTCCGTTTGAGGGAGGCTCCGAGTTTGTTGCTAGCACAGAAGCCGGGTCTTCGAGACCTAGGGCAGAAGGAAATTTCAATACTGGAAATAACAGTGGAGGAAATTATCAAGGGCCACCAAGGCCGAGTAACAATTGGGACATCTTCAGAATGGCGTGTCCAAAGCATAGCAGGAATGGTAGGCCGGCTAACCACTCATTGGAGCAGTGCGCGGACCTACAGAGATGGAAGAATGAGGAAGTGAACAGAGCCATGCGAGGTGCAGGTCGGGGAGGAGGACCGGGTCCGGGTGGAAACCCAGGCAACGGCCCACCCCCAGCCGGTAACCCGGCAGCCGGAAATCCGGGCAACATCCAAGGGGGAGCTGGAGGTTTCCAGGCTAACCCCAAGCAGTTGGGTCAATACCACGTGCATACTACAGGAACTTCTAATAAGGACAAAAAGATACTGAAACAAGCGGTAAACTCGGTTTCTTCGGCTCTTCCGAGATACCTGAGATGGTCAGAGCAGGAGGTAACATGGAGCAGAAGAGATCACCCGGAAAGGATAGAACACCCGGGAGTCTTAGCATTGGTAGTCGCACCACAAGTTAATGGTTATGAGCTGAAAAAGGTCCTGATGGACGGGGGAAGTAGCATCAATATCCTGTATTGGGAAACTTTCCTGCGCATGGGACTCAAGGAGTCTCAGCTGCAGAAAAGTTCAACAATTTTTCATGGGATAGTGCCGGGTCACTCAGCGTGCCCCGAGGGGAAGATTGCATTAGAGGTGGCTTTTGGAGAATCAAAAGACAATTATCGAGTTGAGTGGCTCACTTTCGAAGTGGTCAAGTTGCGCAGTCCTTATCACACGCTATTCGGAAGGCCGGCTTATGCTAAATTCATGGCTAGGCCGTGTTATGTGTACCTACAGCTAAAAATCCCGGGTCCTAAGCAGACCATCACAATACATGGAAGCCGGGACATAGCGGCCGAGTGCGATGAAGGAGATGCGGCAATGGCCGAGAAAGCTTGCAGAAAAGAGGAACTCAAGTATTAGCGGTCTCAAGTAGACCCGGTTGACAGAACAACACTAAAAAGACCAAGTACTGAAGATGAAAGAGCAAAGTTCAAGGTAGCGCAAGACACCAAGATGGTGGCTTTCATCGAGGATGATCCTTCCAAACAATTTGCCATAGGAGAAGAAGTCGCACGGCCGTTCACAACCACCCGCGTCACGGAAACGCCTCACCCGGATTGGCTAGCAAACCCGGCACTCATAATAAAAAAGAGCAACAAGTGGAGAATGTGTATCGATTACGTTGGTTCCGGACAGATTCCCAAGAAGAATTAAACAATGTAACGGGCAGCAGGTTTCAGACGCACTCTTTTCCTATCCAGGGTACCTAAGGGGACTGGAGGGTTTTTAATGAGGCGGCCTGCTGACCCAAGCTTTCTCATATCAATAAAGAGATGGTTAAGCAATATATCTTCTTCACATGCGTTATCAAGTCCTATTTTGTTATGATCTTCACTTCGCTTACAGGTAAGTATTGTTTATTGTTATCAGTACATCAGTTTCCTTAAGTATGTTGCATATATCTAGGTCTTGAGGGCTGATTGCTTGAATAGCACAGTTACAAACTCAAAGACCCGGCCTTGATGCCTATGAGTTATAAGGGCCGATTACTCGCAAACGAGTACGGCTGCAATCTTATAACCGGACAAAAGAGCCAAATTTTCTTGACTTTTCTTACTTAAGCTCGATGTGACTCGCACTAAAGTGGCATGATTTGCTCGCTTACGATTACAATCAGCCATGAAGCCCAATGGGACTTGCCTGACCCTATTTTCGTATAGATGTAACAACATGATATCCACGCGAAAGACGGCTTATAGTACAAGATAGTCAAAAGGGTCATCTAAACCACAAGTTATGCAGAGTACAGGGCTAATAGCCGGAAACTCAACGTTTATTAAGCATAACTTCAATACCTATGTGAAACGGCTCTAGGTTCGGGCTTAGCACAAGACAACTTGTTCTTTCTGGAAGACCACGTATCCCAGACTCGGAATTTCGGGATTTGGGGACTGGGGATTTCGCAAAAAGAAACAAAGTTGCTTAGTCACTAAGCCCAAAAAACCCAAACATCCGGGTCTTGGGGACTTGGGGACTTAGAGAAAAGTCCACCTGTCAAACCCACGAGACCCGGAAACCGAGTCTCACATACGGAACCATAAAGTAAGACGGGAATAAACGAGCTTAAAGGCAGACGTGCATCAAGTCCATCCAAAGGCCACAAAGGGCTTTGAAGCCGTTAAAAGTTTCGCAGTGTGTCTACATAATGCGATGGTAATATCAAAATGGCACATACGCACTATCAAAAGAATATCTGCTTTTACAAAGGCATCGGGCAAACAAAGTATCAAGATGACATCAGATAATAATCTACTCGGCCTCCCGGGTGGGGTCCACACCTCCAACCTTGTCCTCCGGGTCTTGATCATGAGTTTGCTCATTAAAAGCATTCGCGGCATCATCATCCGGAATTTCAGCATCAGGACGAACAGGTGGACGAACGGTTGGCGTAGAAGTAGTTGGTGCTGATTCCAAATCGGCCCCCTTCTTCGCAGCTTCCTCCCTTCACCTGGCCGAGCCAGCGTTCCATTTTTCCAGGATATCGAATGGCACGGGCGTGTCTTCCATCACAGCCTTGCCCTTAGCATCGTATGGGGACATAAACTTATTCAAATCCATACTGTCGGCAAGAGTAGTTCGCCGAATGTCGTACCTCAGCTTGCACGGCCTTGAAGTCATTGGCCCCAAACCTTGTGCCATCCGCTTTGAACTCCGAAAACCCGGCTATCACCTTTGCCGGCTCAAGTTTGGGAAAGTAAGCTTTAGCCAGCATAAAGGCCCGGGTCATGCCAATCCGGCATGACGAGCGCTTCCAGAGCTCAATCCATGCAGGAACAGTGGAGCATGCATGGATTAGGGTCTCCATACCCGGATACGATTCAGTCGGCCACTGAATGGCGTCCAGGATCCACTTAGTGCCGGCACAGAACCTCCGGAGGACATTCCTCAAGTTCATTATATTTTGGATATCATTTTCTTCCGAGGGAGCAAGGTTGGAATCTGCAGGACACAACACAAAGGTTACTTCAAAGTTTTTCGGGTGTCACGTATCAAGAAACAAAAAACCAAGACACGAACCGGTAAGAAGCAAAATCTCACCAACAAGGACACGATAAGTGTCGGAAATTTGAGCTGATAGCTCCTTCAGCGTAGCTTGGACGGTGGTGTATTTCTCTTTGTATTTTGTGACATCCTTTTTCAAGGTTGCCACCTCAGCTTTAAGCGCCTCTCTTAGCTTAACCTCAGTGTCCAGGAGTTGATTGGTCTTGGCCAAAATCTCCCCGGACCGAGATGCGTGCGCCTAGAGATATGGAAAGTTAAAAAGTAATCGGATATCGCAGTCAGCCGAGTATTGAAAGAAGTACCGAGTGTAACTTTGACAAATTAGACTCGGAACTTGGGGACTAGATGGATATTATTAGATATCAAGTAACGATTACCTGGTGCTCCACTGCCAGACGTTCTAACATACTGCTCTCTGAGACCTTCATGGCAAGGAGAGCGCTCATCATTTGATCGAAGGTGTCGTTGCCTGAGTGGGAAGACCCGGGACCTTGGTAGCTCGGCGAGGGATTTTTCTCCGCGGTAGGGGAAGGCGCCCGAGCTGTCCGAGTATCGGACTCTGGTGCGCCTCCCGTGCCCAAGGTGGCGGCCTCCTCCTCGCATGTGTGCGAGGCTATTGGGTACTCGGCCTCTTGGTCAGCCGAGTTTGTTGGTGGCACTTGTTCTTCGCCGCCAGCTGCGGTAGTCGTATCATCAGTCGGGTTATCCTTACCCGGGTCATCGGTCTCCATATTCTCTTGGTCACTGATAGTGACCGTGGCTCTATGAACAGTATAGATAAGCAGTTAGCATACGACTGTGGAAAGATTGTGGAAAGGCGATAGAGCATCAGGAGAAGAACCTTACCCGGGGTTCACCACGTAATCCGAGGGGAGCTCACTGCTAGACCCAGACGAAGCTGAAAATGCCAAAGCAAGTAAGACGTGGAGCTACTCTACTAAGGGGTAAACTGGAAAAACTTTGATATTCAAGAAAGGATCAGATGAGTACCGGCGCGTAGTGTTGAGGATGATGAAATACCCGGGTTAAGAGCGCCTTCACCCGGAAAATTCTGAGTCATTCTACGCTTGGTCAAGGGCGAATCCTTCAGGTATGGCCAGTCGGATAACTCTTGGTTTAGCTTGTGCATGTTATCAAAGGAGAATGGTTTGGAAGTAAGGAGGCGGTATGGAACCTTAAAAACGACCCCTCGGGGTTTCCTCTTTGTTCCGACCTTGACTGTCGGTTCAGCTTTGTAACACCTGGGGTGTTTTCCCTAAGTTAGAAAGTTGGTTGTTTTCTTTTTGCTTTGCATCACATGCATCATATGCATTGCACCCTGTTTTCAAAACAACTCAAAAGTTCAAACCAATTTAAACTTTCAAAACATGTCCAAAGTTTCCAATTAAAAGTTGCAAACTAAACAACTCAAAATGTTTCCAATAGTTTTGAATTTGAATCAATTAAAAATGCTTGATAATAAAACCCCTTTTATTAACACCCTAATGGTAAATTCAAATTCAAATCAAAATCATCCATACTTGGCATGTCCAATTGTGGTATAAAATTGCAATCTTGCAAACATTTAAACTCACTAAGTTTTCACAGTGTTTGAGCTTTTTAAGAAAATCAACTCTATGTGAAACCCTATTTGAAATTCAATAGCAAATTCAAATCACACTCACATTTTAAATTTTTGAAAATAAAGTTCACAAACCTTGACATTACTGTTTTGTAATTCAATAAAAAATTAACTCATAAAATGAAAACCCCAAAACCTCTCTCTTTTTCTCTCTCTTTCTTTCTACAAAAAAAATGTGCAAACAGAAAAAAATAGAAGCAAAAAATGTGAGCAAGGGGAGGCAGGCCAGCCCAAAAAGGGCCAGCCCACCTACCACCCTGCTTTTTCTCCTCTCCACCCCAAGCACCCAACCCACCAGGCCTCTCCCCCCCCCCCTCTCTCCACTTCAGCCCACATCCCTCCTTCTTCTTCCTGTACGACACTTCATCGAAGAGGTACACGTCGACACTGCGAGGGATTGACGGCCGCAGCTGCTCCTTCCCCTCCTTAAAAACCTTCACCTCACCCCCTGCTCACCCTAAGCTCTCTCCTCCTCTTCCTCCCGCCGCCAGTTCTCTCCGTCTCCCTCTCCCAGCGTTTCTCTTCTCCGCCCAAAACCACCAAAGCGCGCCACCATCACCTCGTCGACGAGAGGCCGATCAGGTCGTTACCAAGTCCAACCGAGCACGGGGGTTGCATCGCCTCGTCGTTCTGCATCGATTTCAACCGGGAGCCAGACCCTGGGACTGCACAGGATTGCCGCGCCGTCCATGCCAAGGTCGCCGCCCGTCCGTGTGGAGCTCCACCGGGACGCCGTCGTGTCCGCCTCCGATCGGTCCAAGGCATCGTCACCACGCCACACCCTCGCGCCATCGGCTCCCTCGAGGTGAGCCTCATCCTCCGGACAGCTCCTTCCTCCCCTCCCCTTGCTCTGGGTGCGTGCCGCCGAGCCGCACCGCGGTGATCACCGCCGTGTCGCTGCAGTTTTCCTCCGTGCCTGCTAACTGAAGAAAGTTTCAGTTTCGTCAGACTAACAGAGCGGTATTACCTCAACTCGTTTCGCACACAGATGCTATCACGAAGTCGTGCTTAGCCCAGTGGCTTGTTCCTTCCGCGCGCGCACGGCAGGCGAGGGTTCGATCCCCCCTCGCTGCAGATTAAAAACCCCCTTTTTGCTCCTTCCCACCGCGCGCATGGGCCCGCCAGTCAGTGGCGTTGCTGCCACCCAGATCCGCACCCACGCGCACGTGGCGCCAGCGTGGCGCGGGCCCGCTTGACAGCGACCCAGGGTCGCTGTGGCGTGGTGCAGCCCTATTTATGGGCACTGTTTTCGCAGAGAGGCCCCTGTCTCCACGTTTTTCTTCACATCCAAGCCCCTGGAAATCACAGATCGGTCCCTGGATTTCCAAACCCTATAAAAATTGCAAAACACATCCAAATTTAATTTGTAAGACATGTAAACCACTCTAAATAAAATGAACTTTCCAAATATGCAGTTTGTGCACTGTTTCGAACATTCCAACTCAATTCAAAAATTCAAATTCAAATAACTCTTTTGAATTTGATTAAATTCATAACAAATTCAAATTTAACTCAAATGGCCCATATAAAACATGTTTTCCATCCAAAATTCCATGCTCTTTCCAAATATAACATTTGTTTTCTGTTTTGGACAAATAAAACTAATGCAATTACTTAATGCTTTAATTAAATCATTTAAATGGTGAAATTCATAACTTGCTCAATTAAAATCCAATTTCAACAAATAAAATATGTTTTCCACTCAAAATGAAACCACCTTTCTGAATATCAACTTTGTTTTGCAATTTGTACAATTAAAATTAATGTCATTTAAAAATGCCTTAATTAATTAATTAAAAGTCCTAATTAATAACTTACACATGCTTGCTCCAATTTGAAAACCCAAAACATGAAATCCATCCAAAATGAAATGCTACACTTAAATATCAACTTTGTTTTCTGGTTTGCAACATTTAAATTGGATATTTGCTTCACCTCTTATTTAATGCATTTAAATTGGTAATATGCTTAACTAAATCATTTAAAATTGTTTCTCAACCACTAAAGTATGTTTTCCAATCAGAATTCCTGTCATTAACATGTTCATGTCATTCATATTCCTGTTTGCATCTTGCCTTGTGCATTTTAGCATTTGTTATGCATGATCACCTAAATGGCAACATATGGAATGTATGGGGCATTTTAATTCAGCTGTTGCCCCATTCCATTTAAATTGCCTAGCTCCCCTCTTTTCTTATTGGCCATGCTAAACAACATTTAAATTGTTGTGTGGATAAACAACTTGAACCAATTCCTATTTCTCTGGACTCCGGTTCCGATTAAATTGCTTAAGTTGTTTCCCCTGTTGCATCTTGCCATGCCATGCATATAAAATAGGATCATGCTGGATCTTTTGCCGTAGACGTAATTGTTGCATCCAGTGTTTGTTCTAGTTCGTTGCTTCTTCACGGATAGGACGTTGAGATGATGTGAGCAACGACAAGTTCTGCGGATGTACCTCTACTTGCTGGATTCCAGGCAAGTATACTCACTTGCTGCCTATGGCTGCCTTTCATCACTTGTTACCGATTCTTTCCGTTGTCTTTATTCTAGCCTTATGATTCGATGCTTGTGTCTCGATCCTATCATATGTTTACCTTGCAGCCATGATATAGCCTTCCTCCCACTTCCTATTAACTGTTGTTTGTTTACCTTGTTGTCCCTCGTGTCGTAGAGGCATGCTTAGGTTTGTTTGCGCTCTAGTCCTGTTGTCCTTTCCGTTCTATCACCTGTTTAGTTTGATAGTTGGGTTTCAACTTAATCAACAACCTGTTAATGTTGTGGGTAATAACAATTTGATGATAAGGCACCGGCAGGAGGCCCGGCGTGGTTTTGAGGCCTGCTAGTGTCGATCCTAATTAGGAAAAGGGTCTTGTCCATTAATCCATGATGAGCGCACTAACCGCATGTGGGAAGCGAGTATGGGCGCCCCCCGCAATTCTGATTCGATTCGCATCTCGTCCAAATCACCTCATTTAGTTCGGGTTTTCCATTTGCCGCATGCATATGCAGGTGCGAACCCTTGGCGCCAGGGTGGAACTTTTGTAGTCGGCATTTAGGGAGACACGTTCTTAGAGTGCTATGAGGGCCCCCTTTTCTTCGTGGGGCTTGATTAGCCGTGCGCTCAATTGCACGGGGTTCTTTGGGCTTGATGCGAAGAAGAGTTGGGTTGTGTTGAGTACCTCGCTTGGTGGGTTGATCCCCGTCTGGCGGGTTATTCTTACGTGTACGGCCAAATTGGTGCATCCCTGCAGGGTTAAATCTTCTCGAGAAGCCGTGTTGTCCGCGGTTATGGATGACTTGGTGAAAGTGCTGGCTAACAAGTACTCAGACAGCTTACACTTAACGATGATAACTTGACTAGTAACATATATTACCTCCACCATAAAATGAATGTCACCCTAATCAACCGTGTGAGTTTCCTTGGGTTGCTTCCTTAGTAGGGGGTAACATTGGATGGGTATTGTTTGGTGAGTAGTTGTAGTTGGTTCTGATACGCTATCTTATCCCTTTCTTGTAGCCGGAAGTTGTAGTGTGTTTCTGTAGATGGTTAGTGCAGCCCGCTGCCGCTTCTTTGCAATAATCCCTTCCTTTCCGTTGAACCCAAAGTATTTGTATCTTGTGATGATTGGTTACGCTGGTATCTTGTGAGTATGGGTTATCCACTTACCAGTACTTAACCGTACTGACCCACGAATCCTTTTCGTGGCTGCATATTCCACATTGCAGTCAACAGGTTTGAAGTCTGACGACGTTAGCTTGGGAATCCCTCCGGCTTGGCCTGGGCAGGGATCTGGACACCATCGGTTATCTTCAGGACTCTTAGTCCAATTTGTATCTTGTCCGTAGTCGGACGCTATGTTGTTTCTTCCGCTGTTATTTGGATCTTTATATGGTATCAGTTGAATCCTTGACTCGTTTGAGTCGTCTTGTATATATCTTTTCTGTTGTTGTTGCGGAATATTCATGAACTGTTGTAATGTTATCACAAGTGGCAATCTGGAATCGGTTATTATGTGGATTTTGGCGGAAATGCTGAAATCTGCATAGTGCCCGATCTCGGGGCGTCACAAGCTTCCCCTTCGTCGTTTGCCGATTCCACCCGGTCTTCCGCTTCTTCTTCTTCTTCTTCTTCGCCCTTGTCCTCTGGTTCTGAAAGTTATCAAGACATATAGTCAGAAAATTACAGAACGAGCAGCAATGAGCTTGTGGAAAGTGAGTGAGACTCGGAGTGTACCTTCTTTAGAGTTAATCGCGTCTTCTTCCTCCTCTGGGCTTTCTGAGCCAGGGGGAGTTTCGATCCTCCAAAAGTTGTTGTCAGCCTGAAATAAGAATACGGAGACGAGAGTTAACAACTGTATCAGGAAGAAAAGCTTGGAGGTAAAGTACGAGAGCCGGATCTGTACCTCAGGTGCTGGGTTTTCGCGTGTAAAGGGTTCTAACCCGGCTATATTCCGGATTACCTCCAACTTCTCCGTCAAGAATCCCTTGATGGTCTTGTTGGTGTCACCGGCCGGGTAATCTTTAGATGAGTATCGGAGGGAATCTGTGGTGTGCCCCGAGTACTCGCACATTAGCTTGGAGCGGATAGAGTTGGGTTGGATCCGGAAGCTGACCCAAGTTTTCACCAAGTTGAGCCCAAGGATACCTTGGGCCGAGAGAGCAGCTATCTTAGCTAAGAGAGGTTGAATGGATTCCCTGTCCGAGTCAGGGGCGAAGGCGTTGAAAGACTCGGCGATATCAAGGAGCCCTTCCGAGTAACCCGGCAGTCTCCTCTCGCCGGGTGAAGAGGTGTCTCGACAGTAGAAATAGGTGAGTTGCCAATGCTTAACGTGGGAATTCAAGTTAAGAGTCGGCATTGGGGAATTCTTATGGCGCTGGATAGAAACTCCGCCGCAAGCAAGAAGTGCCCCGTCACCGCTTTCGCGGCACGGTTTGCACTTGAAAAGTTCAATAAAGAGAGCCAAATTTGGCGGAGTGCACAAATATGACTCGGAAAGAACGATGAAATGGGTTATGTTCAACATAGAGTTAGGCCCTATGTCGAACACCCGGAGGCCATAATGGCTCAGAACTTCGCGGAAGAAAGGGTGACCCGGAGGGCGAAACCCCCGGGTCACGTGCTCAACGAAGCAAATTACCTCGTTGGCGGCAGGAGTGGGCCGGGTCTCATCGCCTGGCACCCTCCAGTGGATATCCTTCTGAGGAGGGAGCACCCCCAACTCGGCCAGCTCCTCCAGCTTGGCCTTGGTGACTGTTGACCGCGCCCAGTTGGCGGATATTGATTGGGTCGTCCGGGTTTTGGCCGGCTGCTTCCCTTGCCTCTTGGGAGCCATGGGTTCAACCTGCAAAGCGCAAGATAAAAGGTATAAGAGGTAAGACCCGGAAATCGTGAGTTATACGAGTATAGGCAAACGGCATCAGCTAGACAAAACAACCAAGAATCATCCGGGTATCATTGAAAAGAGCAAAAAGTCATGGACTGTCCGAGTATCAAGAATCAGAACAGAAATTATGGGGAATTTACGTGTTGGAAAGTGTTTGAGGAAGACGGATGGTTTCCCATATGTGTACTGCAAGCAAAAGAACCGGAAGAAGAGGATTTTCCGGGTGTCAATGAGGAGTGCGGAAAATTTGGGCGAAATGGATCTAGATCGAAAAGTTTGCGGGCGATTCTACGGAGAAATTAATGATTAACGATGATAGGGGAGTGGTGTGTGATCATCTGTTGAGCTATTGGAGGAGCTAGCAAGCATTTAAGTGGCCTAATCCGGCGCGGCAAGAAAAAACGACCCGCGGATTGACCTAGATCCAATCGGGAGTAAATCGAGAAATTGCAGAGATAGATCAACGGGAATAGAAGGCTTACTGGAGCAGATTGAAGTAAAGCTCGCCGGCGGCAAATAGCGCAGTGTTGGTGCCCCTTTGCGATTCCCGGCGGGCAGGTCGAGGGCGCGGCGGCGGATCTTGGCGGCGGCGCGGGACAAACCGTGGCAGAGCGCAGCCGGCGGCGGATTGGCTCCGGTGACGCGCGCGAGGTCTCCGTGACGGTGCTCTGCGAGCTTGAGCGCGGAAGTGAAGAGAAGGAGGAAGAAGGAGAAATGAACCGTTGGGGGCTAGGTTATCCCCTGAGTACTTATTTACAAGGTGCGGGTGGATAGACCTAGTCCAATGGGCGGGAGCCGGAAATTTCGGGATAACGGATACCTGCCCGGATTTTTTGAGATATGCTTTAAGTGTTGGACGGGATATCCAGACAGAGATAAGAAGGAGATCCTCTTCGCAATATCGGGATCAATTAGAGTAAAGTAAGCCGGATCTTTGACGTTCTTATCAGGGCGTTGACCCGGAAAAAGTAAAGAAGGACCTAGAGAAAGCCGGGTTACTATATGGCCACCTTGGAGTTAGGCCTAGCTGTTTACCAAAGCACCTTAACCCGGCCTCTATGGACTTGTATGTTTGATATTTTTGAGGGAATAGCGAGCGCTTCAAGGAGGATCCTGCGAAGCCCAAGCTATTCTGGGGACTACTGATGGAGGGATGATAACCCGGTAGCCCAACGCCAAGGTGTAACTCGGCCCAAAGGACGCTGCGCAAAGACCCGGCTAAGGATAAAGGAGCTTCTGGAAGGCCCAAGATCGTAGGCCTGGTAACCCGGATTGTGGGTTCCGATAAGGAAGTTTAGGGTTTTGTAAGCGGCGTCCGGGTAGGATTCAGAGTATGCCTTGGAGAACAGGCCAGGGATCCGGATGCTTTATAAGCCGGCCCCTAGGTTAGGTTTAGGGATCCGAGAGTTAGAACAAGATCGCTAGGTATCGAGTATCCAGTGTAATACGAGAGTTGGGATAATACATCTAGATCGGAGGCTCGGCGACTGATTGCCGGCTACCAGATCGTATATCATCATGTTTTTTCCTGAGCTAAACCCTCTCCCAAACACCCGAGTCGATTTGCCCCAAGACAAGTTACCCCTGATAACGTCTGCCGTGTTTATCCCACGACAGCGACGGTGTTGGAGAGTTTCCCACCGAATGTGACGTTTAGGAGAGATCTAGTTGGCCCCCGCTTCTTGGCATGGAATGAATTACTTCAATGTTTGACGGTAGTTCATCTATCAGAGGGGGCTGATGAGTTTCGATGGAATTTACACTCTAATGGTAAATTTTCGGTTAGCTCAATGTACGAAGCAATGATGTAACCTGATAGGCAAATGGATAATAATAAGAAAATTTGAAAAATGAAGATTCCACTAAAAAATAAGGTTTTTGCGTGGTATCTTCGTCGAGGGGTAATCTTAACCAAAGATAACCTTGCAAAGCGCAACTGATATAGTAGTGGACAGTGTGCCTTCTGTCATAAGGATGGGACAATTAAACACTTGTTCTTCGAATGCAATGTGGCTGGTTCTATATGGTCAATCATTCCAATAGGTTCTACCTTATATCCACCCACAAGCATTGCCAATATTTTTGGTAATTGGCTTAATGGTGTTGATAAAAGGTTTAAACGACTTCTTAGGGTGGGAGCGATTGCCATTATTTGGTCGATGTGTCTGTGTAGAAATGACAAGATTTTTAATTATAAGAATTATTCTCTCATGCAGATTATCTTCAGGACTACAACTATACTCCATACTTGAGTACCGCTGCAGCGTGTGGAGCACCAGGACCTATTTTTAAAGGTGTGTACCAAGCGGGAGGATACGGCGAGGGACTTCTTATCCCAACATGGATGGCAACATAATTTACGGATTGACCCTCCACCTTCATAGGCATTTTAAAACTTATTTTGTAATTCGCCTTTCATTTTTTTTTTGGGGCTGTGTGCATCTTTGAAATGAAGAGGCTGGGTGTAATACTTACTTTTAAGTAATAAAATCTCCCTTTATCAAAAAAAAATGTCATAAATGAATTTCCTTTCTGCACAACACACACGCTTTGCCGAAAGCAAGCAACAGTTGAATATTGATACATAATATGAAAAGAATCAAACGAGCAAGCATCGCATGGAACAAAATACCAACATGAATCCTCAAAAATTATTTTTTATAAGATAATTGTGAACATATGTGGATAGTATTGAGGTAGTTGCATGCGAGAGAAACAATGTACAAAGTAGTAATATTTCTAGCAAGAGAATTATCGATTAGGTCAAGTTGATGGATCTAACTTAATATTTTAAGCATTGTTGAGCACTAATGCAATTTATTATAATGGCTAAAGCTGAATGTCCAAATGAAGTCCATCATCGAAATAGGAAAAATATGCGGAAAATATAGCAATTATATGACAAATATGAGCATATATGTATGTGGCAATGAAACCAAAAAAAAAAAAAATTACATGACATACATGGACGAAGCTCAAAACAAATGCCAATAGGGTCATACTTATATCTTCTCTATGACACTGGTGTCGGTCTCTATGAATAGTGATGAATTAGTTGTAATTAGTGAAGGTTTTGTAGCTTTTCATTGGGGGTGAGCTGAACCCCGTGCCATTGAGGCAGCTCTATCCCTGGGACAACCGTTTCTCGGTTTCGAAATCTTATCCGTAGTTGGTGTCTGTGGTAGACCCTTGGAACTATTTTGGTGAAGCACAATGAACAAAGATCATAGAGATAAACTTCCAGTTAGAAGTATGCAGAATGCTGACCAGCGACTGAAGTTGATAACCATCAGACCTGCTCCACACTACACATAACTACATCAGCATTGGCAGAGTACCCTTTATTCTCTATTAGTTACTTGACACCATATATGGATCTTAAATGAGAAATATCAATAGAACTGACTTTATATGTTTGACATATCAGAACCAGCTGTATAAGATTAAAGAAGGCTTATTAACCCTGTTGACATATCGAAGCAATAACTACATACATAAGAGCATGGTTAATAATACAACCAGCTGCTGGCTATAAGCCATTGCCATGTCACATATAGCTAGCTTATAGTCAACATGTATAATAGTTGGCTATATAAAAGAACTACTTTATCAATATGTGGCCCACATGACACTCTCACATAGTGCCTAGGAGCACGTGTTGCAGCTGGCTACTAACTAGTAGCCCGCTTTGCTTCTCTCTCCTCATCTCTCTACTCCACATAAGCAAAAGTATATTATTTAAATCCTTATAGCCTGCTTATGTCACCTTATTGTACTTGCTCTAAGTAGGAAAAGTCCAATAATAAATGTCACATATACCTGTACTATAGATTCTCTCCACTAAATGCGATTCCAACTTGCTAATCTGTAGTATATCATTGTGGTGAAGGACCCAGCAATAGTCACTTAGCTCATTAGTTCCTAGCCTGAACTTAAACTACTCTTGATATAATATCCAAAGGAAAATAGGAAAGTAAAATGAAAATATAAGATGTTCACTACATCTGGGGCAGAGATGGCAGATGTCTTTCCGGACCTCCACGTATGTGCTATGTTCTTCGGTTTAGATTTTCCGAGTCCTGCACCTTGTAGAAGGTACGCTCAATGTTGTACGACCAGCCAAATGACCGATAAACTCGAGACAAGTATCTTGGTTCCAAGAATTTTTTTATTAACTTTTTTCTATATTATTTTGTGTAATAGTAAGCACATAAATATTGAAAAGCTTCCACGTCATGCAAAAATATACTGATAAATATTGTAAAAAAATATCCACAATTTTTTATACAGGAATAAACAGGAGCAATATAAGACTTGTAAGATGAGACACTCCTTACTGGTAGGCAAGGGATCAATTTGAGGTGTATGATAGATATACGTGTTGAAACCTGTTTATATAAAACACGTACTTTGTATTTTTCATCAAAAGACAACCTAAACGGCCAGCGGTAGAGATTAGAACATACCACTTCATATTAGAGGGCATGACAGTCTGTTTACTTAAATTTTAAAAAACTCAGCCTATTCAGGGGAAAGCCATTGCAATTGAAAGTTTAGGGCTCATGACAATTATTTCAGTGCACCTACAAGAAAGATTGGTAAGAGAACACTTAAGCCTGCTAGCCAGTACAGAAGATAGAAGTTGCACAAATCTAGCATACAAATAATATTTTCGGTTCCATGTGTGCAATTGCACACAATGGTCAGTTTGGAAGCTAAATGTGAACATTTATAATAGTCTAATGATAACTGGGTAGTCTCAGTTTGCTGCTATCCTCCTGCGAACAAAAATAGACTGAAGAACATGAGCACTACCTTATTTTATGACTTAGAGCTGAATCGATGGCACATTGAAGGTCTTCATGTCTGATAAAACGTGCACAAACAAAATGGCCCGACTCGTATATTTCTCCCTGGTATGACGTCATATTTAAGGATTTAATCCTTACAATTAATAACTTGAGTAACCCTCTTTACCAAATGCTTGGATTTTTGAAAATTGAAAGAGTCTCATTAGTCATCACTCTTATAGAGCTGACGGATGAATCAAAATCACAGTAAAGAGTGAGGAAGCATTGAAGCAAAATTGACTAACCATGCTTAGCGCGAACCCCACAACACAACGCCCAAAAAAACCAAAACAAAAAGGGCAAAGAGCTGAGAAAGCAAAATAAGAGAAGAGGCTAAAACTGAAGCTATATAGGTTCTGGTTCTTAGATCTAACGGAAACCATCGTAAACTAATTAGCACTAAGTGAGTAAATCATTAAGTGATCCAATTTGGTGGCTAGCAATAATAACCACGCTTAAGTTGTCCTGAGTAATCTCATTTGCTTTCCGTCAGAGAAACGAGCCGACATTCCTGGCAATCGCCCTGTGCTAATCAACAACAACCAAGACCTTCCTGATGATGCTACGATGGACATGTCAGGTAGAGAGGAAAACCTGCATCGTCATGGCCAATTCGCCAAAATCAAGCCTAGATGTTTGGAGTGCGTGATGGCCCAGACCTTGAGATACCACACGATTTACAGAATATTGTTAGTTAAACTCAGCTCTTCAACTCTGAACTTACAACAACAGTTTACAGTTTACTGTAGCGGGTCTTGGGCACCATGTTGCCCTGGTCGCCGAACGTCACGAAGGAGGACTTGAGACTCCGAGCGGTATAACCGATCGAATCCTAGGTCATGTGGTTCAGCCTGGACACATATCTTGCCCGCTCTTGGGCCAGCGTGTGTCCCGTTGAGTTTCCGCCGTTGATGGATGATAAATGAGCCCTTCGTTAGCTTGATATGTCTGCCAGATGTCTGCGTTCGTCGAGTGCTTCTTTATCTTTGATCATCTGCCCAATTTTGTTCGAGATCAGGCAGTGATATGTCATCAGATCTTCTCAGGTAGCATCTGGAGGCAGCATGATGGATCTTTCAACCGGTTCCTTTGCCTTGTCCCACGCTTCTTGCGAGACATTGAGCGTCCTCCGTTCTTCGCTAGCGGTGGCTGGTCCTGCCATGTAGATGTGGGCGAGGCAAATTTTGCTGCGGCTCGTCAGGTCAACGCGGTCATAAACGTCGAGATCGATGGATTCCTACGCATCTATCAAGTGGAAGTCGAGATCGTTGTAGAAGATCTATGCAGTACTCGACTCCGAGTTGTAGGCGGAGTCGACGTGTGGTGGTGCTGGAGTCGCCACGGTAGGCGTCGATGCAGATTTCGACTCCACCGGCGAAAGAGAGTCGGGAAAGCGTAGGATGCCTTCTGTGTTGGCGTGGAAGCGGAAATCTTCGAACACCAGATTGACGCCCTCGCAAAGATCTTTGAACGCCAGGCTGAAGGCCGACGAGTGCAACGTGAAGTCGAAGGGTCCGAAGCAGATCGAATCCATGGGGGGCGAGGACCAGAAGCTTGATGCAGATGAAGCCAGCGGAACCATAGATCCAACGCGTGTCGTTCCCACAAACGGCGCCAAATGTCGGTACCTCTCGTGACATATTAGGGTTTGGAGATGAGAATATGGATGCACGATGGTGATATCGACAGCTAACAAGGAAGCATGGTTACCTAGGATCGAGGCCCTCGTAGAGGTAAAACACTTACACTCCTACTTTTCTCGGTTATATTGTTGGTGATTACAATGGCTGCGGCAATGGTTGTGGCAGAGGTTGGATCTCGCGCAAGCTCAAGGTGCTATGGTGGATGAAATAAGTGATGTCCTACCGGGGGTTCTCCCAAACTTATATATGAGGCTGGGTCTCGGTACCGAGTCCGGATAGGTTACAAGTTGTGAGTACGTCGGTTGTTTCTTTAGCCTTGTGCACGCCGAAGGCTTAGATGGGCCTTAGTTGGGCCTTCTAAAGTTGAGTGGTAGCACCCTACGTTGGGTTTGAATGCAGAGCTCTAGCCGGTAGACCCATAGAGGGGACTCGGAGAATATCCCTACGTCACCCATATTTCAAGCAAGTCTTGTATGTGGTAGGAGAGTGATACGTCCCAAATATATCTATAATTTTTTATGTTGCATGCTTGTTTTCTACATGTTTTCTCTATGTTTCCTACGTTTTCTATCATTTATTTGGACTAACCTATTAATGGTCGTAAAGTGCACAAGTTCTTGTTTTATACTTTTATGTGTAGGAATTAATTGGATATTGACAAGAAAACACAAAATGATACTTGATCTATCCACCAACAGTTTTTAGAGATCGTCAGTTTGACCCCCGAAGATGACGTCCAATGGAAAAGCTAACACGTAAAAAGTTTGGGGAATTTTTTTCTCATAATTCTAGACTAAAAATTCGTCTAAAACGGAGTTCGGATGCGACCTGTGGACCCATTTTATTAGAGGATAAATATCTGATTATGTGATTACGAGATTATGATAATTGATGACTTGATTGAGTCCAACTCTTACCATATTTGATGGATTCGGCCAAGCTACGACTTTCGGGACTCATAGGGGCTGTGAGGAGTCACTAGGAAGGTTCTAGAGGTGCCTAAGAGCCATTGGATCAAGGGCCCATCCATCGGAGGGCCGGAGAGTATTGTCCCATCACATATAAGGAGAGGAAAACCCTAATTTCGGGGCAGCCACCCATTGTCACGAATTTTGCCTCTCCCTTGGCTGCCACCAAGAGGGGAGAGGCTCCTCCATTGTAGCACCAAGACCAAGGAATAAGGGGGGCCAAGGGGTCTCCGCCGCCTCCATCTTACAGGGGTTGCATCTCTCCATCAACAACTCTCTCTCTTAATCTAAAAAAAACTCTCTCTCTCTCTCACCCTGATGATGTTGAGTAATCCTCCTCGGGGCTGAGGGCTCGTGCTAGTAGCTATGTGGTTATCTCTCTCCCATAATGTGATATTGATTGTGATCGTGTGCTATGTTATCATTGTTGAATCTATGATGTTACCCCTTCATTATGTAATGGATTAGAGGGATACTTATCATGAAGTTGTTTTTAGTATGTTGTATTGAATTGGAAGCATGAGGTTTATTGATGCTTGTGTTTAGTATAATCTATATAGTTCCAAGTTGACAATGCTGGTGTTGTGGATTTATTAAAAAAACAGTATTCAAGAGATAGGTTGTGGTGTTTATTAGTACTATCTTTGGATGCTCAAAGTGGCAGTGTTTGGGTGTTCATTGACGGGAACACGAACTTTAAGGTATGTTTGTGTATCCATATGCGATTCTCATCCTACTTGATTCACGAGGAACAATTTTCGAGCTATGTCTTTCATGCATGTTGTTAGAGGAAGTATCATATGTTTAATTATGTTAATGTTCTTGAGTGTTGCTACTAGTAAAAGTATGATCACTGGGTCTTGTATCCAATCATTGCTATATTGTTTTCTTTCGGTTTTACCACTTATTCTTTTGCAGCCATTTATATTACAGATTCACAAAATCTTGTTTTACCACCCATATTTTATCATCTCTTCGCCTAACTAGTGCATTTATACAACTGGCAATTGTATTGGGTGTGTTGGGGACTCGAGACAATTCTTGTATCTTAATTGCAGGGTTGCTTGAGAGGGATATATTTAACCTATGCCTCCCTGAGTTCGATAAACCTTGGGTTATTCACTTGAGGGGAAATTGCTGCTACCTTACAAACCTCCGTGCTTGGAGGCCCAACATAATCTACAAGAGTACTAACGTGTAGTAGACATCAGAGAGCTACGAGGAGATATGATCAACACACCCTCTGGTACAACTCTACTGAAGATACGATAAAGCCATAGGTGGTATCCATACTTAAAGGGTGAGCAAATAGTTCGTTCCTTCAGAACATGGCGCCAACTTTATTTATTGTGTAACGTATTATCTTGCTCAACAAAACATGATTGCATTGGCGCAATTTATGGCACTCATATCACTGCTAGATTGCCGATGTCAAAGAATGCCACCTACAGAGGTAGAAAGCGCTACACCAGTCAGAATGTCCTAGCTGGTGTCGACTTCGACATGAGGTTCACATATGTTTTCCTGGTTGGGAAGATTCTGCCCATGATGCAAGCATCCTTGATGACAACACGAGTCGCCAAGATGGGATTAATATACCTGATGGCAAGTTCTATCTAGGTGATGCTTGATATGCTCGTCACCCCGGGGTCTTTCTGCTCTTCAGATCAACTAGGTACCATCTTAACGAGTTCTCGACAAGAAACTATTCTAAGAATGCCAAAGAACTATTCAATCTGACATAGTCTAGCCTTATAGTGACTGTGAATAGTGTATTTATTGCTTTGAAGAACAAATTTAAGATCCTTAATGTCACGACCCCGGACCCAGAGATATACATACTATTATGTGCTCCTAGACATGGACCCACAAGGGCTTCAGGGTTACCTGCCCCGGCCGCAACAAACAACAGCAGGCAGACCGGATTCATCGGCACGCAGGCTGGATCACCACGGTACTACTACTCCTTGTGTCCATGCTAGTCATAACCAACTATGCATAACCAAGCGTCCACGAGTCGAATGAAACTGAAGGAAACGGGACCAAAGCTATACAGAGCTGTTATGTGTCCATAAAGTGCAACAACAATCGAGGGTTACTGGGGTTACCTAGCCCCAGGACGAATCACATCGACGGGCGTGTTCGGAAATGGATCATCGGATCCACAACCCCTCGACTGCGACAACTATGCAGGCATAGCCAAAACTGTATAGCAATGAGCTCGAAACCAACAACCGATCAAAGCAACACTCTAGACATGGAAGGTTTATTAAACAGGTGTTACTAGAGTAGCTGTACAAACAGAGGTCACACGCCCATCATTACATCAGACAACAGAAGGCAAAATATGTTGCTAATCAACAAGAACCAAAATGGCCTAAGAGGCCGCAACATAAGGCGACGTCTCAGCTCATAGATTCCAGGCTGCTACCTGGGAACCCCAAACTACTCGTCGATGTCCACGTTGACTCACCACTGATGTGAGATCTTCACCTGAACCAAATTTAAGAAAACCTGAGTACGGGAGGTACTCAACAAGACTTAGTTAACCTATTATATATCTGCTATCTTTAGAAAGGGTTTTATGAAGGCTATTTTGTGTAAAGCAATCTTTGTTTTCCAAATCGAGGAAGAAAAACACGTCTCATGGAATGTTTTCAAAACAAATGAGAAACTCAACTACCGTGATCAACATTCTTTTCATCCACCAACATCTTTTCCCAGCACCTCACATGCTACAAGGATCAGCCCTCTCGGCATCTCCGAGGAGGCACCCTTCAATCATGGTTAACAAGTTTTAGCCATTCCGTTCAACTTATCTATGATCACAAAATCCGTTGCCAAGTCGTCCGTAACCGTGGACACGGCTTCTCAAGGAGATTTATCCCTGCAGGGGGTACACTTTACCCACACGTACCATCCGACTCTTAATGCCAAGCTATTGGCACACTTCCGACGATGTGCCGGCAGAGGGTGGTTGGCCACGACCTTTACCTTGCTCGACCCTATCCATGAGTCAACCCAAACAGGGCCCCCCGTCAACAGGGAGTTGGCCACCTCCTGACGACACCTGTTCTGTGAGTCGGGATCAAGATCCGTGTACGTCCATCACTTGTCCCGGTCACGCCCTAAGTTTTCTCCAAAACATTTTCTGACTCACACGCAGATGGAAAGCTCAAACTACGTGACTCATGGACGTGGCCAAACAAGTTAGTTGGTCGAGCGTGGTCTGTTAGGCCCCGCGTGTGGTTGCACGCCCAGTCTTGGCTTCGAAGGAGAGAACTCGCTCCTAGGGGCATGAACATGACAAAATGCCACAACCCATTGTGGCCTCACATCCATGTCGTTATTTAGTCAAGTTTATCAAAGATAATTCAAATCACAACAACCTGACATAAAAGATTCATGCATTGACCAGATTCATCAACCGGATGGATCAGATCACAACTAGGCATGGCTAAGCAAGACTCACATACTTTAACGATGTGCGCACAAACAAACCTATATCTGCTAGCAGCAGTGGATCAGGATATTTAGGCGATGCAGCAAGTATAGGAGAACTCTATCTAAGACCATAAATACTTTGAACCGCATGCAATATACGAGATTCCAAAACACTTCGAAAACCATATATGAGCAGATAAGAGGTTATGCTTGCCTTGGTTAAGAAAACCAGATGAAGACTTCAGGAATAAGTGCTTGACTTGTCGGTTAGGATCAAGTATTCGCCATTGGAGTTGATGGTCTTCACTTCGGAGTCGAATTCTACCGAGGGGAAACAACACCAAAAGGAAGAACAACAATCAACACATGACATCGATGCAATGCACAATATGTATGCATGAGAAGGTTAATGCACTGAAATAAAGCCCTAAACATGTTCGATGGGTTGCTAGGGTTCGTATGTCAAATATGTCGTTTAACAGAAATTAGCCCGAAATGGACCCGAAGGGGCAATTCGGACAAAACTGAAGGCATGTACAATTTTAAAAGCTCGAATGGGCTTGAAAACAGATAGCTAGATTGCATTTGTTATTTTGAGCAATTTGGTATATAACTTTTAATTTTCTAATTTTAGTGAATAAAAACTTATTTTTCTATTTTTAAATGAATTAAACAACATTAAATAATGCTCATTTTTCAACTTTGTCAAACATGTGTGAAAATGACATATTCATGTAGAGCTTATTTTTCTGATCACTCCCATATTTTTATTTTATTTTTCTGAGTTATATAACAGAAGTTATTAATTTATTAGAAGTAATCATTTTCTGGAATTATTTAAACAGTGGGGTCCACGTGTCAGTGTGATTATTAATTTCTAATTATTTTCAAATAAAGGAAACCGGCTGACGACAGGGCCCCACGGTGACGTCACCGTGACGCCAGCAGCAGACAGCAGAGGCTCTGCCTCCGACCGATCTCGCGAACGCACGCGCAGTTCGCGCGTTGCGCACTACCGCTGGACAGAGGGGGCGACGACGAGTCGAGGGGTGGAGGCGCCGCCCTCTTAGGGTCGCCGGAAGCTCGCCGACTTCCATGGTCGAGGGCGGCAGGGGGGAGCTCGATGGCAGTGACGAATTCGTGTACGAATTGCAAAAATTAAGCACACCACAAGGTGTAGAAGCTCACTGAGGTTGTGTAGGAGGTGAAAGGAAGGCGAGGAGCGGCCGGACGACGGCAGAATCGTCCGCGGCGGGAGTTGCCGGGGTCGGAGAGGACGTAGACAACAACGGGGAGCCCGACCTTCCTCGACCGATTCCTTCCGCAGGGAGATAGAGGAGGTCGAGGCGATCGTCGTGGCGTGCTCGGTGTAGCTCGGTGCGGTCCAAGGCGGCGGCGATTCGCGACGGCCGGCGGAAACAGTAGCTAGGGTTTCCTTTAGGGTTCGGGTTCTTCCGGACGCGATACAGAGAGCGAGAAGGAAAGGGAAGAAGAGGAGAAGAAAGGCACGGCGTCCTGGCAAGGTCATCCACGCGCGGGCGCACATCCGTAGGCAAGAGGTGGCCACGACGGCCACACAGCTGTGTGCGTTCTTTCTGGCTAGAGCTAGAAGAAGGAAAAAGAAAAAGAAAATTGCGGAAACCCCCTTGAGTTTGGAAAATTTACAAAAGAGCCCTTTTGAACTTCAAAACTGAACAAAAAACTATGTTTTGAGGACCATTTTGCAAACAGAAAATTTTACAAAAATACTTGTTGAAAACCTTGTCAAAAATGCAACCTCGCATGTTTTGTTTTGGTGAAATTGAATTATTTTTCAGTACAAAATTTTGGAACCCACTTTAAGTAGTATTTATGGGGATTTTCTCAAACCATTTAAATTCATAATTTAAATTGTTTCAAACATGATTTAAATTTTTGTTTCATGCATGTATGATATGAACACAACACCACACACCCTAATTTAGCAAATCAAGGATGTTACACTTAATCAGAAGTCATTCCACACATTCCCCACACGTCAAGCTTGTTCTTGCATGTTGCATTCTTTATAACTGGATCCTAGGTTGCGGGGCGGGGGTTGATTCATATTTTCCTGACGAGAAAGATGTGATACCAGATGGTATGGACTTAGGCCATGGTGTTGAACCTCATGATCGGGAAACTTGGAAGACTCCTTTGTAATTTCATGTACATCCACCGTTGTTTTTATGTGAAGGTTCTGCCCCTCTGGGGCGCTCCACTGTTCAACAAAAAAAAAGAGCCAGGAGTGGGTTGATGCAATATGGGCGAACAGATCTCAGGCAAGGACCTGATCCAGAGGTAGAAGATGATGGCGATGGTGGTAGAATTGTTCTCCTCCAGTAACAAGAAACTCCCCCCCCCCCCCCAATAATGTATGTGCGATAAACCGATTTGCTACTAGCTAGGTCAAATGTAATGAACTGCGATTTGTTAGTAGCTTTATTTATGTCGATGACACTTATGCGTGCTAGACGTGGTAAGTGTTGGGACGCGTAGACATAAACAAAAACTTTTCCTACGCGGTACTCCCAAGATCTAGCCGAGGTAGAAGACCACGAGTATTACCACTAGACGCGCAGGTGCGGATTATCGGTGCAGCGCGTCGGGGCAGTGCAGTCCCACGATCCGATCCGGCCGATCCAATCCCTCGAACGTCGAAGTGCTGAACGTACAGCACCTCTGCCGGTATCCACACGTACGAGGAGGAGCTCCGACGGCGGACTGCTAGGTCCGGTGCGGCGGCTGGACTGAGTGGGGCTAGGGTTCCCAACGCATGGGAGAGTAGACTCACGTGCCCGCTGGGCAACCTGCGCCCCTCTTTATATAGCGTATGGTAATGGGCTTCACAACACTTGTGGCCCATTCCCTCCGTGAGTCCGACTCACTAACTCGGTCCATTTCCGGTTCGGGTCCAACCCAACCAATACTTGCTCCCGCTCTTAAGTGTGCGACCCTGCAGGCTCATGGCGACTTGGACACGATTGGAGTCCAACTCCCAATCGATCAATCGGTAGCGGCTCCTAGCAGAACGTGCCGACTCCCAAGTACCATTGAGTCATGACGACATACCTTTCAATGTGATATTCATCTTAGTCCTTTTTGCCTCACGATATACCTTGTCGAGCTATAGGCGATTTATCGTCATCCCTTAAATAGCTCAACTCTCTTCTCGATCCGTGATATGTGATTCATCTGACTAACTCTTAGTCAACCGACACAGTTAACACTTAACTGAGTCGCGCATGGCCATGCTTCCTGAATCATATCACTCGAGAGGGCCCAGAGAATATCTCTCCATTCGGAGGGGAAAAATCCCATCTTGATCATCCACATCACGCAGCTTGCTTCTCATTCGACCCGAACTCTGCCTTTATAGTTGCCTTGTCACAGAACAACGTTTGACAGAACCTAAGTCGGTGATCCACAACTCGGATTGTGCGACAACCTCAGATCTAAGGATTACATTGATTGAGACATGCAAATGACGACTTGATCGTTGCATCTCAATGTGGGTCAGTCCGACTTGCTAAACTCTTTAGCCAAATCCGTGAACGTTGGAATGGCATCACCATGCCCATGACAAGTGGAACCGTGTCATCAGCCAACACTCACATTAGTCTAGGGTGTGTGTCCAGCACAACCTAAATGACCAAGGACAATCTAGTATGAACAACATGAATATATAGTTCCACAATCGAATCACATATTCAATGACATATATCAGATGTTCAAAACAAGGACAACTTAACAACTTTATGAATACATTGGGAATTACATCATCTATGATTGCCTCTAGGGCATATTCCCAACAGTCTCCCACTTGCACTAGAGTCAATCATCTTGGCATCATATGCCTAGGCATCTAATGCCCATACCTCTCGTGTGCGCCTCATGCTTAGGCTGTGGTAGCGCCTTTGTCAACGGATCTGCAATGTTTGCATCCGTGTGTACTTTGCATAACTTGATATCACCTTGTTCGACAAACTGGCGAATAAGGTGGTACCGCATGAGTATATGTTTGTTCTTCTGGTGTTGTCTAGGTTCCTTGGCTTGTGCGATAGCACCATTGTTGTCACAATATACGTCCAATGGATTGGACGCGCCCTGAACCACACCAAGATCAATCAGGAGGTTCCTGATCCAAACAGCTTCCTTTGCCGCCTCTGAGGCAGCAATATACTTAGCCTCTGTTGTAGATGCAGACACCGTATCTTGCTTGGAACTCTTCCAGCTCACAGCTCCTCCGTTCATTACGAACACGTATCCCGATTGCGAACGAGAATCATCTGAGTCGGTGAGATAACTCGCATCCGTGTAACCCTTTACACTGAATTCCTCATCACCTCCATAAACTAGGAACATTTCCTTAGTATTTCTCAAATACTTAAGGATATTTTTAACCGCTGCCCAGTGGGCTTTGCCAGGGTCAGCCTGGTATCTGCTCGTAACACTTAGAGCATAGGAAACATCTGGTCTAGTACAAATCATGGCATACATGATGGATCCGATTGCCGAAGCATACGGAATCACACTCATCTGACTTCGCTCATCAGTCGTCGAAGGACACTGAGTCTTGCTAAGTTTTATACCATGGGACATCGGTAAGAATCCCTTCTTGGACTCTTCCATTTTGAATTTCTTCAAAACCTTGTCCAGATAAGTACTCTGACTCAATCCAATGAGACGCCTTGATCTATCTCTATAGATCCTGATTCCTAATATGTAAGTTGCCTCACCCAAATCCTTCATTGAGAAACTCCTTTCCAATGATTCTTTGGTTTCTTGCAACATCATGACATCATTTCCAATCAGCAATATGTCATCCACATCTAAGATTAGAAAGTTTACTTTGCTCCCACTAAACTTCTTGTATAAACAAGAATCATGATCGCTCTTGATGAAGCCAAACGATTTGACTACCTCATCAAAGCGAATGTTCCAACTCCGAGATGCTTGCTTCAACCCATAAATGGATTTCTGAAGTTTGCATACCTTGTCAGCATTAGCTGGATCGACAAAACCTTCGGGCTGTATCATATACACGTCCTCAGTTAAATTTCCATTAAGGAAAGCCGTCTTGACATCCATCTGCCATATCTCATAGTCGAAATAGGCTGCTATGGCTAACATGATCCTAATTGATTTAAGCATCGCTACGGGCGAGAAGGTCTCGTCGTAGTCAACTCCTTGAACTTGTCGGAACCCCTTCGCGACAAGTCGTGCTTTATAGACGGAAATATTTCCATCCATATCAATTTTCTTCTTAAAGACCCATTTGCACTCGACGGGTCTTGCACCGTCAGGCAGATCAACCAAATTCCAAACTTGGTTTTCATCCATGGACTTTAACTCGGATCTCATGGCTCCAAGCCATGACTCGGAATCAGATCCCACCATCGCTTCCGAATAAGTTGCCGGCTCATTACTGTCTAACAGTAAAACATCTCGAGCACTCTGTAATCTGGCAGATCTCCGTGGTTCAAGTGCTGTTACCGGTGTAGGTACCACGACCGGCTCAGCCTCCAAGGCGTTCGCCGACTCGCCCCTAGCCTGTTCCTCTCGAATTTCTTCAAGTTGCACTGTGCTCCCACTGACTTCCCGACCGAGAAACTCTTTCTCAAGGAAGACACCATTCCGAGCGACAAACACTTTGCCCTCTTCCCGGTTGTAGAAGTAGTACCCCAAGGTTTCCCTCGGATACCCCACGAAAATACACTTATCCGACTTGGGCGTGAGCTTGTCCGACTGAAGTCGCTTGACAAATGCTTCACAACCCCAAATCTTAAGAAAAGACAAACTTGGCTTTTTACCAGTCCACATCTCATGTGGTGTCTTCTCTACTGACTTTGATGGTACTCTGTTTAGTGTGAAAGCTGCAGTTTCTAGACAATAACCCCAAAATGATAAAGGTAGATCTGTCCGACTCATCATTGATCGTACCATGTCCAACAAGGTCCGATTTCTCCGTTCCGATACACCGTTTCTCTGTGGTGTACCCGGCGGAGTGAGTTGAGAAACTATTCCACAACTCTTTAGATGGTCATCAAACTCATGGCTCATGTACTCGCCCCCACGGTTCGACCGTAGAAACTTTATTTTCTTGCCGAGTTGATTTTGTACCTCACTCTGGAATTCCTTGAACTTTTCAAAGGCTTCCGACTTGTGTTTCATTAAATAGATATATCCATACCTACTCAAATCATCAGTGAAGGTAATGAAGTACTCATAACCACCTCTGGATGTCGTGCTCATTGGTCCACATACATCACTATGTATTAGTTCCAACAAGTCGGACGCCCTTTCACAACTCCTTGCAAAAGGTGTCTTGGTCATCTTGCCTAGTAGGCATGATTCGCATGTCTCGAATGACTCTAAGTCAAATGAAGTTAGAAGTCCATCATCATGGAGCTTCTTCATGCGCTTCCAACTTATATGACCAAGCCGACAGTGCCAAAAGTAAGTCATATTCAGATCATTTGGTTTCAACCTTTTAACATTTATGTTATAGACCGATTCACTATCAAGATTTAAAATAAATAACCCGTTCTGAACGGGTGCAAAGCCATGAAACATATCTTTCAAATATAAAGAACAACCATTATTCTTAATATTCGACTCATAACCTTGTCTCATCAAACATGAGGCGGAAATAATGTTTCGACTAAGCGCTGGAACATAATAACAATTATTTAGTTCCAAAATAAATCCTGAAGGTAAATGAAGTTGCATCGTGCCGACTTCCAACGCAGCGACTCTCGCCTTGTTGCCGACCCGAATGTCAACCTCTCCTCTTGCCACGCTCCTAGTTCTTACCAGTCCCTGCAACGAGTTGCATATGTGAATAACTGATCCGGTATCATATACCCAAGAACTATTAGGCGCATCAGCAAGATAAATGTCTATAACATTGCACACAAGCGTACCTGAGTTGGAAGTCACACCTCCACTCTTGGCTCTGTCAGCCAAATACTTGGTGCAGTTCCTCTTCCAGTGGCCATCTTGCTTGCAATAGAAGCAATTGGCTCCGGCTGTAGGAGAAGGCTTAGTCTTTGAGGGAGCACTCTGGACAGGGCCATGGGTGCTACCTCCTGACTTATCCTTCTTCTTCTTAGTCCAAGAACTCTTCTTGAACTTAGCCTTATTCTGCACCATCAACACTTGACTGGTGCCTTTCTTGATATCAGCCTCTGCCGTTTTGAGCATCCCATGTAATTCAGTGATACTCTTATCCATACCATGCATATGGTAGTTCGAGATGAACGAACCATACGCACTAGGAAGAGAGTTCAGAATTATATCAGTAGCGAACTCTTCGTTAATTGGGAAGCCCAGCCGATCCAAAGACTGTATGTAACCAATCATCTTGATTACATGCGGACTCAGTGGATCGCCGTCTTTCAGCTTACAGCCAAGCAAAGCTTGAGAGACTTGATACCTCTCAGTCTTTGCTTGAGCCTGGAACATACTTTTGAGGCTTTCGATCATATCGTAGGCCTCAACATTCTCGAACTGCTGCTGCAAGTCCGGTTCCATGTGTGCAAGCATAAGACAGCTGATTTCCGTAGACTCATCTCTAGCCTTACGGTAGGCATTCATGACAGCGACAGTCGCATCGTCATCAGGCTCATCTGGAAGTGGAGTTTCTAGAACATGTTCTTTCTTGTCATGCTTGAGGACTATCCTCAGATTACGATACCAGTTGGTGAAATTAGTTCCATTAAGCTTATCTTTCTCTAGGATTGACCTCAACGCAAACGCGGACAACTGAGGAAGGTTGCTAGGTGCCATTGATCTACAACAGAAAATACGCAAAAACACTTAAGACATGTATTCATAAAAGAGCAGGCATATTAAACGCTTTAATACTTATGCTCCCACTAGAACCAACATCCCTCCGATGGTTGCTAAGTGATTCAAGACCCTAAATAAGCAAGCCGACTAGTGAGCTTTAGCATCACCGCTAGCCGTCAAGTGATCTAGGTAGGCAACACCTTGCCAATCGTATCCAATACGACTCCTGTTAGTTGGGTGACATCACATGCCCCGGCTCCCAACCTACCTCGCCCCGAGCCCCACAACCGTTGTGATGGACTCGTCTAGATTACCAAGTGCTTCTGCTCGTAAGAGTCCGACTCAAACCCACCTAACCGGAAAGAATTGGTAGCACCTCAATTTTATGAGCCCACTACCAAGAATGTCCGACTTGTGATGGTGCAGCACTGGCGGGGCGACCGACTAGACATTCTTTGAGGGATTAAAGAATCTACCAACTATATAAATAGAGGTAAATAGAGACATAACAATAACACAAATAAAGCAATTATAATGTGAAATGATATGGCTCTCTTCATGGTGATCTCCATCTCCACAAAGCTTGCAAGTCGACTCGTGCCAACTTTTGTCACGTGCCATCTTGCTCCATGTAGCCGACTTGTACATCGACTTGCATGCCTTCCGGGTTCTCCAACAAGCTACACTAGCTAGTAAATCAAAATTAACATAGAGAATCCGACACGCAGGCCGGTATACAATAAAATGACAGCACCTAGGCTCCAGCCGGCTGACATAAACATGATACGCAGATCATGTATGGATTACACACATCACATGCACATAAGCCATACCATTCACAACTTCCTGCAAAAACAAGTTATGCATAGATACGATATCTACCGGCGTTGTGAACTCGCAACGACATCTAAGGCGCTACGACAGGGCGAAGCCGGCGCCCGACGATTTCGGAAAACGCAGATCTCATCTGCATTCCGATCATGGATTTCTTCATCGGATAAAACGATTTTACCCGAATCTGATCCGTATTCCGATTCGACCAAACTCTTTGATCTTCGATCACCGCAACTGGATTTATGTGTCACGGTATACCCCGATGGCGGAAACCGACCGGTAGGGGTAAGTTGTTCCACGACCTTAGCAGTATGATCACGGAAACCAGATCATCCATTAACCCCGAGTACGATTGATCCAATCAACCTTGTACAAAACCGATCTATCTCATAGACCGACCACCAAAACAGCAATTAGATCACAGCTAACTACATATCACATATGTACGGATCTCGGGCCTAATACCAGAAGCAACCTGGCTCTGATACCACTGTTGGGACGCGTAGAGATAAACAAAAACTTTTCCTACGCGGTACTCCCAAGATCTAGCCGAGGTAGAAGACCACGAGTATTACCACTAGACGCGCAGGTGCGGATTATCGGTGCAGCGCGTCGGGGCAGTGCAGTCCCACGATCCGATCCGGCCGATCCAATCCCTCGAACGTCGAAGTGCTGAACGTACAGCACCTCTGCCGGTATCCACACGTACGAGGAGGAGCTCCGACGGCGGACTGCTAGGTCCGGTGCGGCGGCTGGACTGAGTGGGGCTAGGGTTCCCAACGCATGGGAGAGTAGACTCACGTGCCCGCTGGGCAACCTGCGCCCCTCTTTATATAGCGTATGGTAATGGGCTTCACAACACTTGTGGCCCATTCCCTCTGTGAGTCCGACTCACTAACTCGGTCCATTTCTGGTTCGGGTCCAACCCAACCAATACTTGCTCCCGCTCTTAAGTGTGCGACCCTGCAGGCTCATGGCGACTTGGACACGATTGGAGTCCAACTCCCAATCGATCAATCGGTAGCGGCTCCTAGCAGAACGTGCCGACTCCCAAGTACCATTGAGTCATGACGACATACCTTTCAATGTGATATTCATCTTAGTCCTTTTTGCCTCACGATATACCTTGTCGAGCTATAGGCGATTTATCGTCATCCCTTAAATAGCTCAACTCTCTTCTCGATCCGTGATATGTGATTCATCTGACTAACTCTTAGTCAACCGACACAGTTAACACTTAACTGAGTCGCGCATGGCCATGCTTCCTGAATCATATCACTCGAGAGGACCCAGAGAATATCTCTCCATTCGGAGGGGCAAAATCCCATCTTGATCATCCACATCACGCAGCTTGCTTCTCATTCGACCCGAACTCTGCCTTTATAGTTGCCTTGTCACAGAACAACGTTTGACAGAACCTAAGTCGGTGATCCACAACTCGGATTGTGCGACAACCTCAGGTCTAAGGATTACATTGATTGAGACATGCAAATGACGACTTGATCGTTGCATCTCAATGTGGGTCAGTCCGACTTGCTAAACTCTTTAGCCAAATCCGTGAACGTTGGAATGGCATCACCATGCCCATGACAAGTGGAACCGTGTCATCAGCCAACACTCACATTAGTCTAGGGTGTATGTCCAGCACAACCTAAATGACCAAGGACAATCTAGTATGAACAACATGAATATATAGTTCCACAATCGAATCACATATTCAATGACATATATCAGATGTTCAAAACAAGGACAACTTAACAACTTTATGAATACATTGGGAATTACATCATCTATGATTGCCTCTAGGGCATATTCCCAACAGTAAGTTCACCAATACTGAAATGACGTGATAGTATACGCCATCGTTTGCAACCAAACGCCAGGAAATTATTTCAGTGTTAAAGAACAGTCAATGAAAGAACAGGCGAAGACTAATTTGCTCAGAGCGAAACGAGACTGGCCAAAAAATTATGGGCAACAAAACGGGGTCACTGGGCTAGTCTATGGCGAGCCACAGGAAAAAAGGGAACCAAACACGCCCGTCGTGACTGGCCAACCGTGCTCGTATGGGCCTTCTCGGCTGCTTGGGCTGTACAAATCGCCCGGGCTTCACGGAGCACTTTGCTCAGGTATGGGCCCGAACCGGTCAGCCTTCAAACAGTTTCAATTCTTAGTTCAATCACACCCGGTTGCATTCCGGATTTTCCGGTTCCCAATTTCGAGCCTCGATAGGCGCAGACTTCTCCGCCCGCCGGCCCCGTCTCCACGACAGCAGCCGTCGCCGCTCGCGCGCAGCTCACCAGGCCTGCCTCCGCAACAGCAGCAGTCGCAGCTCAAGCCTCATTGGTACGGCTCCTCATCCCACCGCTCCCCGGGCGCGTGCTGCCTCCTCCTTCTACTGCTCTTCTGCGCCGCGCGCTGATGATGTTCGACAGAACGCCTTGCCGATCGACAGGCCTACGGGTGTAAGTATAGGCGAGCGCAAGCTCTTGTTTCCTAGCGTCGTAGTCCTCCTCATTCTGTGCGTGCGTGGTCGCTTACACTGCTTACCCGCATGATTCATGATCTCTGAAACGTGGGCAATTGTACCAGATTTTAGATGTCATGCAAAATTAAGGAAGATACGAGGGATGATAAGTACAATATTTCACTTACTATGTTAGTTATGGTTATGAAAGCAGAGTTGCTCTCAATGAGGTGGGTTTCGCCTATGTGTTGTGCTGGTCTTGCATTCTTTATAAATGTCTTACCTTTAAGATCCTTATTTTGAATGGAACACAATAATGATGGTGACAGTTTGAAGGTGAACCTTGGGTTTAAGTTAGCTTTGAACTTCTACTACCACCAAGGTACTATTGTTCACTTCCTAGGGCTAGTACCGTACCAGCTCCAGCCCACGATAGTTCCTAGTTACTTTTCCCATTTGAATCAAATAATTCTGTTCTTAGATATATGTTTCTTAACAGAACCAATCACATTTTCTTATGCCTTTGTCATGAAACTTGTATCTTTTACCTGCCTGCATTTTATTTACAGGATCATATCGTATCGTTGTTGCTGACTTGCTGTTTCTTCCAGGGATTCTTATCAGAAAGTTGTTAAGGTGGACTAACGAGAGAAAACTGTCATGCCATCCTGCAGAGAAGTGATGTGCTCTTAATGGAAGGCAAGCATCCAAGCATTTTCTTATCAGTTGTTCCTTTCTGCGAGTCATCCGGAAACAGTTCAAGTTTTATTGGCGAAGTTCTCCTTTCTCAGTAGTATTCTCAATGTATTAGTGGCTGACTTGCATGGATGGGCATTCGGTTTAACTACCCTGCCATAAATCAGTGTACGAAGTCTCTGAGTGTAGTATGCTCTGGAGTGTATCTCGCTGCTCGTTTTTTCTGCAGCAAGTGGAACCATAACACTTCCTTAAAGGATAAATGGCTTGCCACGATTGACAGGAATTTGGTTGATGTGTTTGCTCTCCGTGAACTTCTGCAACTATGTGCAAAGAGGAGGTCCCTCTTGGTTGGGAAAAGCTGCCATGGGTTAGCCATTCATTTTGGTCTGGTCGCAGATACTGTCACATGCAATATTCTAATCAACTTGTACACAAAATGTGGCCAGAATGATTATGCTCGTTATGTTTTTGATGCAATGCTTGTCAGAAGCATAGTCTCATGGAATACGATGATTGCTGGATATACTCTCAGTGGACAGGATGTACAAGCTCTGAAGCTTTTTTCAAGAATGCACCGAGAAGGGACACAGATGAGTGAATTTACTTTATCCAGCACAATCTGTGCATGTGCTGCAAAATATGCTATCAATGAATGTAGACAATTACACAGTATTGCGGTCAAGCTTGCACTGGACTCCAATAGCTTTGTTGGAACAGCAATTCTAGATGTTTATGCAAAATGTAACATGATCAAGGATGCCTGCTGGGTTTTTGAGAAGATGCCTGATAAAACTGTAGTTACATGGAGTTCACTGTTCGCAGGATATGTGCAGAATGGCCTTCACGAAGAAGCATTGCATTTATTTCGGATTGCACAAAGGGAAGGAGTAGAATTGACTGAATTTACACTTTCTGCTATCATTAGCGCATGTGCAAGCTTAGCATCGAAAATTGAAGGGACACAACTGCATGCAGTTATTGTGAAATGTGGTTTTCATGGGAACTTGTTTGTGGCAGCATCTCTTGTGGATTTATATGCAAGGTGTGGGCAAATTGAAAAAGCTTATGCAGTATTTGCTTACATGGAACACAAGAATATTGTCATATGGAATGCAATGATTGCTGGTTTTTCGAGACATGCCCATTCTTGGGAAGCTATGATTCTGTTTGAGAAAATGCAGCAGTTAGTGCTTTTGCCGAACGAAGTGACCTATCTCTCCGTATTGTCAGTGTGCAGTCATGCAGGTTTAGTTGAAGAAGGTCGTCATTACTTCAACCTGCTAATGTCTGATCAGAATGTTGAACCTAATGTCCTTCACTATTCTTGCATGGTTGATGTTCTGGGACGATCTGGGAAGACTGATGAGGCCTGGGAATTGCTTCACAAAATGCCATTTGAACCAACTGCTTCTATGTGGGGATCTTTGCTTGGGTCATGCAGGAACTACAATAATAGTAGGCTAGCCAGAATAGCAGCTGAACAGCTTTTTCTACTTGAGCCAGACAATGGAGGGAACCATGTTTTGCTCTCAAATGTATATGCTGCCAGCGGGAACTGGGAGAATGTTGTGATGGCAAGGAAATATTTGAAGGATAGCGGTGCAAAGAAAGAACCGGGCAGGAGTTGGATTGAGGCAAAGGGAAAAATTCATGTCTTTGTTGTTGGAGAGAGAAAGCACCCAGAAACCACAGATATCCATCGTAAGTTAGAGGAAATTTATGACGATATGAGAAAATTTGCTCGCAGAACCAAAATAGAATGCGATCTGCATGATGTTCGTGACGACCAAAAAGAGGAGTTGCTTAAACACCATAGCGAGAAGTTAGCACTTGCTTTTGGTTTAATCAGCTTACCTCCTAATATACCAATTATAATACACAAGAACCTTAGGATCTGTGGAGACTGTCATTCATTCATGAAGGTTGCAGCCCATATTACTGAACGCTTAGTCATTGTCAGAGATACCAATAGATTTCACCATTTTAAGAATGGCTCATGTTCTTGTGGGGACTTTTGGTGATTTAGACCTCAATGGAGAATGCAACCATCTACCACTGGTACTCTCTTCATGTAGCAAATTATTGCCTGTCAGTAGTGGCACTGCCGCACTAAAAATCTATGTAGGACTGATTTCTTGATAGCTTTGCCATTCAAGTCAATAATGCCATGCTGCTGGCCCAATGGATGCAATATCAACACTATCGTCGGATCTGCGCATAACAAATGGAAAGCCAATGGAACTCCGTGATTAACTGAATAAACTGGGTCAGCTATCCTCTACACTGTTATAAAAAAAAAAACATGATGGGCCACGTTAGTTGCTGGTCCAGTAAAGATGTACATGGGGGAGTGGATGCAAGATCTGTTCTTGCAGAAATAGACATGGGAAGTGGGTTTCTTCTCACCTCGACACTTGGTGATTTTAGTGCCTGCAGAAGTGTGCTATGCCACTTACTTGGTACTACCAGTGTAATTATTGAGAACTGTACCAACTGATGCACATTGTGGTTCCAGCTCGTTATGGTCGAATCTTTCTCATCATTGTTTCCACTTCAAAAATGATGAACTCTGGAAACCGGTATATCTCGATCTCCTTTGCCACTGCTCCTGTCATATTCAGTTTCTGAAACAGTTTATTCTTTATAACGCATTAAACATCTTGCATTTTTGCAAACAATTTGCTCTGGGAGTTTGTGACATTCGGAATTTGGGTGAAACATACTCTTGTAGCCATTAAATCCAATTATCCATATTTATTGCAGGTTACGAAAGAAAAATTGCTGTTATACCTTTCAAATTGATAACCAAGTTTCCCTGGAGCTTCGGTCATATGGAGCTTTGGTCATATGTAGGGACAATTGTACCTGTTTGCGAGCTTTCGGTCCACTAGTTATAGTAATCTGCCATTCTAGGCTTTGCATGACAATGAGGAAAGCATTGGATAATTTTGGAGATAACTCCAAACACAATGCCACTCTTTTTAAACCAATCTGCTGAGGTATCTCCTGTGCAGCACTGGAAAAACTTGTGCTGGCTGATACTTAATCTTCCTTTTGACGCATCTTGTCACTTGATCTAATTCTCTTACTGTCACACATTCTTATGGTCGTGTTTCTTAGTTAGTATAGAATGTTGCTATTTTGAGACCTACCGCATCAATAATCTGTACATCCTTTGATCTCTTTGCACTACGGTATGACGTAGCAGAAAGTGTCAATTATTTAATACAGTGAAGATGGCTGTCCTTGTTCTCGAAAAAAAAAGATGTTTGTCCTTGTCATCCCTGCGAACTTACTAGCTGTGCGTAATTTTCGCATCGTGGTACAACCAGGCATGCCTTTGGTTCTTTGCAGAGTCCCCACTTACCATCTGCACATGTTACATCTGTTTCTCAAGGAAAGTGTACTGTTTGTGTACATAAACTGGCGTCTAGAACCACTAGCAGGCCCCATGGAAAGGGGAAATAATACATATGAGAGAGGACCATTCATCAGGTTAGCCATTTCTTTGTGGACCATACATCATGAACTTGATGGGTGCTGCAGCTTCTTGTAGAGTATGTAAAGGAAAAGAGGATCTTGTGGCTGATGCCTGATGGGTATATCATAGCATTCTGTACGTCCAGTTTGAGTTGACCCCTACAGGGCATTTTTTCGGGTCAGGCCTTTGGTCGAGCACATGGTTGTCGAGTCCGATCCGGTGGTGGTTTCCCTTGCTCGCCTACCAATTTACTGGGTTGTCATGTGGTTATAGCTGTCTGGTCTCATGCTCTTGGGAGCCAAATTTTCGTGTCACCAAACTCTGACAACTTGCATTAGAATTGCTCATGCTTAATTTGATGCCAACATTTTGGTAAGATTAAGTTTTCTTAGGCTATTTGATTTTTTTTGAATGAAACTGGACTTTCAAACCAAACTAGCCAGACCTTCCTATCTGATGATCTAGCCTAAACAGTTACATTGAAACTAAACTTCAAGCTTTAGCTGTATAATTTTACACGGGTGACGTGATTAGCTTCTGCTAGGTGGTTGCAACCTTTGACAATTCCCTTCTTTTCCATTAGAGCTCTCTTGGTATGTGTTAAGTAGACCAGCTGAGCGTCTACTTTACCATTATGGCACTCACATGGCTCTTTTGTACTAATATTAGTATAAACTACTTGGAGTTTAAAGGCGTTAATCATGCAGCCCTGGGGTGCCCCGGATAAGGTTCATTGTCATTAGGGGCTGCACATGGCTCCTGTTCTTGCTAGCAGACAGGAAATCCTGCTGCTGATACGGGTCATTAACCTATAAGTTTAATCATCACTATCACAATTTCGGCGCAGAGTTCCATTCAGATGACCCTGAAGCCTGCATCTCATCAGGTCAGTACTCTATCCGTACTGCACTTAGCAATTTTATTCCTGTATCTCTCAGGCTACATGCAGTCGCGCAGTCTACATCTACATAGTACTAAGATGTGCTCTTAATTAGGTGACCTAGGGTAACACAGAGTTATACTCTAGATTCTTCAGCTACTTTGTTTTTTTAGCTTTGGTGTGTGTATCACAAGTAGACACGAGTGCAAAAATTGATTTGTTTGAGCCTTGTTATGAGCTGATAGCGCCACATCAGTTTAGTTAGGCCATGTTTCTCCAGGCATCTACTAGCTACTCCCAATAATTGACGGCCGGCCAGAACAATAACCTGTAGTTTGCCTCGTACTACAAAGCCTTTCTAACATAGGCAACAAAAGCAGGAGACAGATCTCCAATTTTCCTTTTGATGCTTGCTGCGGGGAATCTTGTTGATTATTGGAGCCTAGTGGCTTTCTGCGTCTGAAGCCTGCCTCTTAGACGATCAACTTAGCCAGCCTTTTCCTCTGTATCCTATTAGGGCAAATCGAGCCCACTTGCACACCTAAAACTTGTGCCGAGCCTTTCCTTCCCGAGGGAACAAAAAGGCGGAGACCGGCTATTAATAGAATAGTAAAAGATCAGGACATGGACATCCCCAGGTGTCGGCATCACTTGTGGTACGTCGATTCTTTAATGATCCTTTGGCATCTAGGCTAGGAGTATCAATCTTCGCTAGACATTACTTGCTCGCATTGTTATCTCGCATATCACGTACACTCACTCATTACTTATGTTAGGTGAATGCATGCATTGAATTTCTTTAGGAGTAAATGGTAAAATGCATTGAATTGACTTGAAAGCATCGAACCAATTTGATTGCATGAGGTGTCGAACAACAGTTCAAGAAGAGGTGAGAATGGAGAGAACAAAACCACCATGGGGGATATTACTTTGTTTCTTCAGGAGGCTACATCAACTTCATAGTTTGTTCTTGGACCCACTACATACAGATGACACATACATACTACAGTACATGCTTTGCAAGCATGTCCTTTTGTTTTTCATGCATGTGTGTCACCATCCCTGGCTCCCTCTCCTTTTCAACCTGATGTTTCCTGAAACCTGCCACCTGCTAGGGGCCCCGTACTGTGATCGAGTAGGGTTTCTGGAAGACAAGAAAGAAAACAGAGAAAAAAAAGGCACTCTTGGAGGAAGATTGCCCGGGAAACAAGGGATCTCCCCACTTCCTCTTCCTTTTCCTTCCAAGGGTCAATTCAAGCCTGTCACTTAGCCCAGACTAGTAGTAGTAGCCTAGTGGTAACTAGTTTCACTGCTGGTTGTTAGGATCCCGCAAGCATGGCTTCAGATCTCCTCATCATCTTATGAGCTGCCCCTGTTGTGACAAAATGTATTTATTTTTTTAGTTTCGAGGAATTTGGTGATACATATGAATGCAATTGAACTTGATGATGCTTACAGTACTGACCAGTAGGTTGGCACCGCGGCCACTGCGGCGCAGGGGCTCTGGTAGGTGTAGCCGTACATTGGCGTCGTTGCTTCTGCCTCTGGCTCCGGACCGCAGTCGAGGTTGACGCCAAACAGCCGGAGATGTCTCGACGGCGCCACACTGCTGCTCTTGGTGTCTGCCTCTCTCGGCGACTCGCCTGCAAGGAGAACAATGGTGTCAGAGGTGTATACATGCATAGTTTCGTTGCATGTTATGGCAGTGCTTAATTTGTTCTTGAGTACTGTGTATAGGTACCTGCATGCAGCATGTCGCTGTGATCTTGCTCCATGGAGCGGCGATAGGCGTAGGAGTTGGCTGGGCTGGTAGGGTACGATCCCGACGTGCTGTAGCACATCGGGCTCCAAGGCTGCTGCTCCCCGGCGTTCAGAGCGGGTGGAGGTACGCGTACTGCAGGCGGTGGTGGCGCGCTCTCGCCACGGCGCCTGCAGCCGATGAAGAGCCGGTCGCCCGTGCCAAGGCCGCGCACCCTCTCGAAGTGCACGACGTCGCCAGCTTCGAGCTGCTTCTCCTTCACGTACCGGCTCCAGCCCTTGGTGAGCACGTAGCTCTGGCTGCTCGTCCAGTACGAGTAGCGGAATCGCCACGGCTTGCCGGCCTCATCCTCGAACGACAGGAGCAGGTCCTTCTCTCCGGGGGAGTCGCCGCCGTTGAGGGGGAAGTACCTCTCCGCGTGCTGCTTGGGGATCACCAGCCTGTTGAGCTTGCCCACGTCACTTGGCGTCAAGGGCTTCTCGAACAGGTGCTCCCTCTCGTACTGGTGGTGGTAGTGTAGGTTCGTGTACATGGCTACTCCCCATGGCCAGGCCTGTGGGTGCCCCTGGGAGAGAGGGTGCATGGCCATTGCTGCTATGGAGGAGAGCTACCTAGAATCTTTTTTGTCTTTGCAAAAGTTGGGCAGTGCAGAGAAGAGGGGAGAGGAGAGGTAGACGATGGTGTGCTGTGTAGACAACCATGCATATGTCATAGCTAGGCATTTATAGGCTCCCAAACTTTGCACGGCTTGGAGGTGTCGAGTTAGTGTCTACTACATATAATAGTATAATCTACGCAAGGAGGACTTGGTGCATTTGATGTTGAAGAGGGGTAGGAGTATTTAACCTAGCTAGACAGGAAGAATCAAAGTGAAAGGGCTAAAAAGGCGCTAAGGTTAGAATATATAGTTCCAGTGTAGCTGATGAGGAATGATCAGGTGGTGGTACTTAAAAGTTGGTGCCTGGCCATTGTGGCCTAATCACAGCCATCCAGGGGGGTGCAAGGGTTGTAGGCCCTATCATGCCTTTCCATGTGCCTGGCTTTGTTGGGGCCTATGCAATGTGGCTGTCGTTTAACTCCTCATTTTAACCTGTACAGGTCCAGGTTTCTGGTGCCGCGGTGCAGTGCAGGACATCCAAAATATTAACTCCTCATTGTTTACAAATTCAGTTTCCAATAAGAGTCCATCCCATTTGTAACTTGTGTAGACATGGAGGTTCCCTAGGGACCGATAGGTTGGTACTAGCGCTGCTACTTCTTAAACCAGTTGTCAACTTGGGGTAGCTGGTAGGCAATAACTTGTTCAGGGTAGTAGTAGTGGTCTTCCGAGATGTGACATCTGAGGTGTATGGGCTGTGTGCTCTTATTATGATGCACTACACTAGCACCAGCCATTTTCTTGATATCAGATTCAACACAATCAAGAGTTTTGTCAGGCCCGTCTCACTCATTCAATGGCAGGGCTGACCACCTCTTAGCAAGAGGTGGCAAGGCCTCCTAGCTAGCAAGTATACTAACCAAGCTGGTTTTGTGTTTAGACTCGTACACAATGAATTGAATTGAGTTGTGGCTGTAAGATATTATTTCTACTCAAACCTTTGGCGTTGGACAACCTGCCCTGCCCTGGTCTGGTCAGGGCACAGTGGGCAGCTTGCGTGGGGGCAAAGCGACTGTCCATTACATGCTTCAAAAAAAAAAAAAAGACTGTCCATTACATTGCTGTGCCCCTTTTGTTAGATGATGCCGCTTGGAGATTAGTGCTTCTTTATCATGCATTAGGCATATGGGAAGCACCTCCTGCTGTTGGAGGAGAGGAGCACATAGCATTAAGATGATCTGTTTTGTTACAACTTTAGTGGCAGATCTGTATCAGACTCCGTAAACTATTAGGGATAAAACGATCAATGTCGCTTTGCTTGCTCCTTTGGAGACCGGCATTCGATCACATGGTTTTGGATGTCATTACATGGCTAGATTCATTGTGTGTGTGTATGTGTGTGTGTGCGCTCACTAATATATGTGATTATGTTAACCAATGCTGTTATTCGGCTTGTCAGCCTTTGGAGAAACCGGAGGGGCCAAGAGCGGGCGTTTGTTATGTCAGCAGGTCCTGTTCAGAATCAAATCATAACGGTGATTTAACGGATCTCATTATTAATCACATCAGTTTCTTTATTTCTGACATTAGATCTTTTATTATTTTTATACTTCTTCAAAGTTGATTACTTAAATGATTTTCTTGCAATTTGCAGCGCTGTACTTGGTTGCAGTCACACGTGGCCATGGCATATTTTGCCCCGCCTGCTGTTCTATGCACCTAGAAAGCTCCAAGTCCCCAAACGCCAAAATATTCAACTAACACTGAAATCGAAAATAGGATCAAGATGGGACCTGCGGACATATCCTCTCTTCCCCAACTTCCAACAAGTTCGTGAAGATTTTGTCCCCAATTCTTTCCTTTTTTTTTCGAAGAGGAAGATCCCTACTCCAATCTGTTAGATCCCTTGGTCCTTGTAGTTCCTCCTGTTTTTTGCTAACCCTATAAATTGTTATGGGATTTTCTCTGGGGATGCATGCACATAAAGATACATACAATAAAAATATGTGTATCTATATCTATTGCAAAATAATTTCTGATTGATTAAACCACTCGTATATATGTTTAGAGTCTGTCGTAGTATATATGAAAGTGCATGATTAGCTCCTAGTTGGTCATTTAGTTGCGAAATCGTGTCAAGAAAACCATGAATGCAGAGAAATTGGCTTTGGCATAGGGGACTCATACTCCTGGCACGGAAAAAACATTTTGAAATGTCACAAAATTTCAAACAAAAATTTAGAGCGTACATATCAAAATTCTATGTGTGTGCGCCAAGTTTGTGGAAAACTGGCATTTATATAGCATCTGTAAAAAGACAAAAATTGTCTGTTTTTTTTGACATTTCTACAAATTTTACACAGTACATAAAAAATATCGGTTTTGTGCGAAACGACTTCCCAAAGCCATAGAATGACGATATATACACCCAAAAAAAATTGTCTGGTTTTTTTGACATTTTTAAAGTGCATTTAAAATGCAATTTAAAAACCGGGGCATATGATGTTGGCTGCCAAAACATCACTTTGGCGCATGAGAGCATATGCCCCCTGCCACTGGATTTTTCTCTTTTTTTTGAAATTTCAAAAAACGTAAAAATCACCCCCCTAGGTCCCGCTTGGATCACTGTATACAAGAGAGAAAAACAACTTCTAGACAACATAGAGGATGACTACAACAAGTTTGACAGAAAAAAGAAATTTGTTGGCCTAGGCTTAAGATCTTCATCCTCTGTTAGCTGAAGAGCAACGGGGTTGCGGGATCAAGCCACCACCTTCACCGGGATCACCATGACTCTCGTGGTATCTTATCAGTGCCATTGGGATGGCGAACTAGGAGTGGGAGCATAGAACGAGGGCGAGTGAATCCATAGGCGTGATTGCGAGCATAAAGACATAGCGACGCATTCAAGTTTAGGGCAGTGAGGTAAAACCCCTACTCCTGCAAGATCGAGGATGAATTGGGAGTAGCATATGTTACAGGGAGCTCTCGAGACCGTGTCTAAGATTTCTTACCGAGTGAGGCCTTAGCCCTTACATAGGCTCCCAGACTGCCTTATATAGTGTTGGGAATATGCCCTAGAGGCAATCATATATGATGTAATTCCCAATGTATTCATAAAGTTATTAAGTCGTCCTTGTTTTGAACATCTGATACATGTCATTGAATATGTGATTCGATTGTGGAACTATGTATTCATGTTGTTCATGCTAAATTGTCCTTGGTCATTAAGGTTGTGCTGGACACACACCCTAGACTAATGTGAGTGTTGGCTGATGACTCGGTTCCACTTGTGATGGGCATGGAGATGCCATTCCAATGTTCACAGACTTGACTAAAGAGTTTAGCAAGTCGGACTGACCCATATTGAGATGCAACGAGTAAGTCGTCATTTGCATGTCTCAATCAATGTAATCCTTAGACCTGAGGTTGTCGCACAATCCGAGTTGTGGATCACCGACTTAGGTTCTGTCAAACGGTGTTCCATGACAAGGCAGTTATAAAGGCAGAGTTCGGGTCGAATGAGAAGCAAACTACGTGATGTGGATAATCAAGATGGGATTTTGCCCCTCCGAATGGAGAGATATTCTCTGGGCCCTCTCGAGTGATATGATTCCGGAAGCATGGCCATGCGTGACTCGGTTAAGTGTTAACTGAGTATGTTGACTAAGAGTTAGTCAGATGAATCATATATCATGGACCGAGAAGAGAGTTGAGCTATTAAGGGATGACGATAATTCGCCTATAGTTCGACAAGGTATATCGTGAGGCAAAATGGACTAAGATGAAAGTCACATTGGAAGGTATGTCATCATGACTCAATGGGACTTGGGAGTCGGCACGTTCTGCTAGGAGCCGCTACCGATTGATCGATTGAGAGTCGGACTCCAATCGTGTCCAAGTCGCCATGAGCCTGCAGGGTCGCACACTTAAGAGCGGGAGCAAGTGTATTGGTCGGGTTGGACCCGAACCGGAAATGGACTGAGTTTGTGAGTCGGATTCACAGAGGGAATGTGCGACAAGAGTTGTGAAGCCCACTACCACTCGCTATATAAAGAGGGGCGCAGGTTGCCCAGCGGGCACGTTACTCCACTCCCATGCGTTGGGAACCCTAGCCCCACTCAGTCCAGCCGTCGCACCGGACCTAGCAGTCCGCCGTCGGAGCTCCTCCTCACACGTGTGGATACCGGCAGAGGTGCTGTACGTTCAACACTTCGACGTTCGTGGGATTGGATCGGCTGGATTGGATCGTGGGACTTCACTGCATCGACGCGCTTCATCGATAATCCGCACCTGCGCGTCTAGTGGTAATCCTCGTGGCCTTCTACGTCGGCTAGATCTTGGAAGTACCGCGTAGAAAAGTTTTCGTTTATCTCTACGCGTTCTAACAGTGGTATCAGAGCGGTAGTTTCTGGTTTTAGGCCCGAGATCCGCACATATGTGATATGTAGTTAGCGTTAGATGTGATCTAATTGCTGTTTTGGTGGTCGTTCTATGAGATAGTTCGGTTTTGTAAAAGGTTGATTGGATCAATCGTACTCGGGGTTAATGGATGATCTGGTTTCCGTGATCATACTGCTAAGGTCGTGGAACAACTTACCCCTACCGGTCGATTTCCGCCATCGGGGTATACCGTGACACATAAATCCAGTTGCGGTGATCGAAGATCAAAGAGTTTGATCGAATCGGAATACGGATCAGATTTGGGTAAAATTGTTTTATTCGATGAAGTAATCCATGTTCGGAATGTAGATGAGATCTGCCCGCACCCGCGAGGGGCGCTGCCCCTTCGATCCCCGCCCGCTATCCGGCTAGCGGGACCGCCGGCTTCGCCCTGTCGTAGCGCCTTAGATGTCGTTACGAGTTTCACAACGCCGGTAGATACCGTGTCTATGCATAACTTGTTTTTGCAGGAAGTTGTGAATGGTATGGCTTATGTGCATGTGATATGTGTAATCCATACATGATATGCATATCATGTTATTGTCAGCCGGCTAGAGCCCAGGTACTGTCATTTTATTGTATAACGACATGCGTGTCTGATTGTCTATGTATTTTTTCATTTACTAGCTAGTGTAGCTTGTTGGAGAACCCGGATGACATGCAAGTCGATGTACAAGTCGGCTACATGGAGTAAGATGGCACGTGACAAGAGTTGGCACGATTCGACTTACGAACTCTGTGGAGATGGAGATCACCATGAAGAGAGCCATACCATTTCACATTATAATTGCTTTATTTGTGTTATTGTTATGTCTCCTTTTAACTCTATTTAGATAGTTGGTAGATTTTAATCCCTCAAAGAAGGTCTAGTCGGTTGCCCCGTTAGTGCCGCACCATCACAAGTCGGACATTCTTGGTAGTGGGCTCATAAAATTGAGGTGCTACCAATTCTTTCCGATTAGGTGGGTTTGAGTCGGACTCTTACAGCGAAGCACTTGGTAAACTAGACGAGTCCATCACAACGGTTGTGGGGCTCGGGGCGAGGTAGGTTGGGAGCCGGGGCATGTGATGCCACCCAACTAACAGGAGTCGTATTGGATACGATTGGCAAGGTGTTGCCTACCTAGATCACTTGACGGCTAGCGATGATGCTAAAACTCACTAGTCGGTTTGCTTATTTAGAATCTTGAATCACTTAGCAACCATCGGAGGAGTGTTGGTTCGAGTGGGAGCATAAGTATTAAAGCGTTTAATATGACTGCTCTTTTATGAATACATGTCTTAAGTGTTTTGCATATTTTCTGTTGTAGATCAATGGCACCTAGCAACCTTCCTCAGTTGTCCACTTTTGTGTTGAGGTCAATCCTAGAGAAAGATAAGCTTAATGGAACTAATTTTACCAACTGGTATCGTAATCTGAGGATAGTCCTCAAGCATGACAAGAAAGAACATGTTCTAGAAACTCCACTTCCAGAAGAGCCTGATGATGATGCGATTGTCGTTGTCATGAATGCCTACCGTAAGACTAGAGATGAGTCTACAGAAATTAGCCGTCTTATGCTTGCACACATGGAACCGGACTTGCAGCAGCAGTTCGAGAATGTTGAGGCCTACGATATGATCGAAAGCCTCAAAAGTATGTTCCAGGCTCAGGCAAAGACCGATAGGTATCAAGTCTCTCAAGCTTTGCTGGGCTGTAAGCTCAAAGACGGTGATCCACTGAGTCCGCATGTAATCAAGATGACTGGTTACATGCAGTCTCTGGATCGGCTGGGCTTCCCAATTAACGAAGAGTTCGCTACTGCTATAATTCTGAACTCTCTTCCTAGTGCGTATGGTCCGTTCATTTTGAACTACCACATGCATGGTATGAATAAGAAGATCACTGAATTACATGGGATGCTCAAAACGGCAGAGACTGATCTCAAAAAAGGCACCAGTCAAGTGTTGATGGTGCAGAATAAGGCTAAGTTCAAGAAGTGTTCTTGGACTAAGAAGAAGAAGGATAAGTCAGGAGGCAATGCCCATGGCCCTGTCCAGAGCGCTTCCTCAAAGATTAAGCCATCTCCTACAGCCGGAGCCAATTGCTTCTATTGCAAGCAGGATGGCCACTAGAAGAGGAACTGAACCAAGTATTTGGTTGACAGAGCCAAGAGTGGAGGTGTGACTTCCAACTCAGGTACGCTTGTCTGCAATGTTATAGACATTTATCTTGTTGATGCACCTAACAGTTCTTGGGTATATGATACCGGATCAGTTATTCACATATGCAACTCGTTGCAGGGACTGGTAAGAACTAGGAGCGTGGCAAGAGGAGATGTTGATATTCGCGTCGGCAACAAGGCGAGAGTCGCTGCGTTGGAAGTCGGCACGATGCAACTTCATTTACCTTCAGGATTTTTAATGGAGCTGAATAATTGTTATTGTGTTCCAGTGCTTAGTCGAAACATTATTTCCGCCTCATGTTTGATGAGACAAGGTTATGGGTCGAATATTAAGAATAATGGTTGTTCTTTATATTTGAAAGATATGTTTCATGGCTTTGCACCCGTTCAGGACGGGTTATTTATTTTGAATATTGATAGTGAATCGGTCTATAACATAAATGTTAAAAGGTTGAATCCAAATGATCTGAATATGACTTACTTTTGGCACTGTCGGCTTGGTCATATAAGTTGGAAGCGCATGAAGAAGCTCCATGATGATAGACTTTTAACTTCGTTCGACTTAGAGTCATTCGAGACATGCGAATCATGCCTACTAGGCAAAATGACCAACACACCTTTTGCAAAGAGTTGTGAAAGGGCGTCCGACTTGTTGAAACTAATACATAGTGATGTATGTGGTCCAATGAGCACGACAGCCAGAGGTGGTTATAAGTACTTCATTACTTTTACTGATGATTTGAGTAGGTATGGATATATCTATTTAATGAAACACAAGTCGGAAGGCTTTGAGAAATTCAAGGAATTACAGAGTGAAGTACAAAATCAGCTCGGCAAGAAAATAAAGTTTCTACGGTCGGACCATGGAAGCGAGTACATGAGCCATGAGTTTGATGACCATCTAAAGAGTTGTGGAATAGTTCCTCAACTCACTCCGCCGGAAGCATGTCCATGTGTGACTCGGTTAAGTGTTAACTGAGTATGTTGACTAAGAGTTAGTCAGATGAATCATATATCATGTACCGAGAAGAGAGTTGAGCTATTAAAGGATGACGATAATTCTCCTATAGTTCGACAAGGTATATCATGAGGCAAAAGGGACTAAGATGAAAGTCACATTGGAAGGTATGTCGTCATGACTCAATGGGACTTGGGAGTCGGCACGTTCTGCTAGGAGCCTCTACCGATTGATCGATTGAGATTCGGACTTCAATCGTGTCCAAGTCGCCATGAGTCTGCAGGGTCGCACACTTAAGAGCGGGAGCAAGTGTATTGGTCGGGTTGGACCCGAACCGAAAATGGACTGAGTTTGTGAGTCGGACTCACAGAGGGAATGGGCCACAAGAGTTGTGAAGCCCACTACCACTCTCTATATAAAGAGGGGCGCAGGTTGCCCAGCGGGCACGTTACTCCACTCCCATGCGTTGGGAACCCTAGCCCCACTCAATCCAGCCGTCGCACCGGACCTAGCAGTCCACCGTCGGAGCTCCTCCTCGCACGTGTGGATACCGGCAGAGGTGTTGTACGTTCAGCACTTTGACGTTCGTGGGATTGGATCGGCTGGATCGGATCGTGGGACTTCACTGCATCAACGCGCTTCATCGATAATCCGCACCTGCGCGTCTAGTGGTAATCCTCGTGGCCTTCTACCTCGGCTAGATCTTGGAAGTACCGCGTAGAAAAGTTTTCGTTTATCTCTACGCGTTCCAACATATAGAAGCCGACAGTCTGGCTTACATGTGGGGCCGGCTGCATATGGCAGCCAACTGGGGCCCGCCCACTATTGCTACACACTGTACTCCTTCAGTGGCATTACCTACAATGTTAGTGACGGAGGCGGCCGAAAGTCTCCGGTACGGCCGCCGACTCCCGCGTTGCAGCGTAGTTGACATCGTGCGTGACATTGCATCGAACTTTATCCCATGCCTCCCTATTGAGTAGGACCGGCGAGCGGAGTCATCCGTCTACCCGGACGACTCTTTAGGCAGCCGGGTGCCATGGTAGCCGGATCGCGGGGCAGCCGGGTGCACACGGCACGGCCACTTGCTGGGACATGGTCATGCTCTTATGTTGGGGATCTTATGTGTGTTTACTTCGTGCCTTTGGACACTCGGGGGTCATCCCCTCGACATTAACCCCCGAACACATTGGAGGCTTATGGCCGGCTGCGGACTGGAAGGCTTCCGCGTGCTTATTTCTCTTGAATTGTATTTATGTGGCTGGCCACAAGGGACACTCCTTGAAGACTCCGATCGGCCAGCTACTCGTTTAACGTCAGGGATGATGCAGCCACGTCCCGTAGCCATGGGCATCCATTACAAGAAGCAAACATCGATGCCTCGGTTCCCGTGAGTGGGCTCTTCTGCACCGGCTGTTGGGACGCAAGATCAAATGCAGCTGTAACTGCCCCACCATTTACAAATATCACACCATGTGGCCGTGTCTGGGCAACGATTTCGATGAAGAGAGGCTAGGCGACGCCCCCTCCCGCCTATAAATAGGTGACGACGGTCCTCGAGGAAGTAGTTCGCTTCCCCCTGTTGCCTCATTTCTTCTTCTCCAGCGAGCGCTTCCGTCCCCGATTCTTACTTCTTGTATGGTGATTATCTCTCGACTCCGCCACGCACCCGAGGGAGAGCGCAGAGAGTGTCGAGCACGGGCGACCGCTTATGGATGACGAAGCTCAGCCCCGTTCCCCCTCGCTGGATTTAGCGCTAGGATATGATGGTGGCGCGTGGCAGGGCTTGGTGATTACCGAGAAGGACTTGGGAGGTAATGCAAGGCGAGGGTTGCGTGTGGACGGAGGAGGAGGTGAGGCCACGGGTGCTCGGACGGAATGAGGTTCCCCCAACTCTTGGCCCGGCGAGTGAGTCGTCTTCGCCGACCATGTCGACCGTGGGATCGCCCTCCCGGTGAGCCCCTTCTTTCGGGAGCTGCTGGACTTCTACACGCTTCAGCCGCACCATCTTGGCCTGAATTCTATCGCGCAGGTGAGCTTCGTTGTCACCTTCTATGAAGCGTATATGGGCATCGGGCCCACCCTCGACCTTTTCTTTCATTTCTATTACATCTGAGGTCGATGGAAGGCCAGAGGCAAGGAGGAGGGTGCGATGGTGCACTACGGGTGTGCCATGGTTAACGGCCGAGCGAGCATCGGCCTGCGGAAATTCGTGACGTCTGACTCTGTCAATCAGTGGTAGGGTCCTATTTCTATGTCCGCAACCTGACGGATGTGGAATGGATCAACCTGCCCCCTACTCGCGCGTGCAGCCGACGAAGGTGAACTGGTGCACTAGGCATGCGGCGACAAAAAGGATGTCGACCGCATGCTATATCGGTTGAAGGAGATGACAGAGATGCGCCTATCTGCGTGGCATATGACCTTGTGTTGGATCTATCGGCGGGTGAGGCCGCTCCAGGACCGGCTTCACAAGATGTGCGACATGTCCGGCAAGCTGGATCTCACCCGGCTATTGACGTGTAGCTTGACGATTCGCAGCCTGGACGAGTGGCTCTGGCTCGTCCCCAAGGAGCACGTCGCGGAGGGGTCTACGTATGACTTGGCTCCATTCGACCAGAAGAGTCCGCTGCCTCTGGTAGGTTTTCCCATATTCGTTTGTTCCTCGTGTTCAAGACGATTTTTTGACCTTACTTGAGCCGGTTGTCGCGTGCAGCTATTTTCCTCCTAGAATGTCGTAGACAGCAAGGAAGACATGGTCTGCAACTTTGCACCGGACCCGCCCCGACTGCAGCATGCGGCCGCAACCATCCAGTACAGAAACAAGGGTGAGGGTGTCGAGGGCGATGACAACACCACGCGGGCGGCCCGAGGTAAGCAGATAGTGCTCCTTGACCCGAAAGATTGTCAGACCGACGAACTCATTCACCTCGATTCCAAAGAGGATGTGGTGACCATAGGTCGTCCTCGACTGTGCCCGCCCAGCGACGGAAGTCGGCTGGGGAGACCAGTCGACCTGCTGTCAAAAGTGGACGAAGCCATCTGCCAAGAGGAGGCGAAAGACGACCCCCAAAGTACCTGCAAGTGTTGACGTGTAAGTTTGCTTCTGCGGGTTTCTTTTCTTTCTGCCACGTTCTTCTGGCTTTTCATTTCTGTTTGTGATGGCCAATTTCTTTGTGCAGCACGCCGTTGTCCTTGGATGGGAGAGGCCATTTGACACCCTCTTCGCCCGCGCTCCAAATGCCGAACCCGCCCCAGGAGTCAAACGTCGGGGCGGATGATGCCGCGGGATAGGTGGACCTAGCAGTAGGCCATGGAGATCTAGTCCCCCCGGAGGTGACGAAGTCATGCTGGACAGCCAAGACCCGCAGACGGACGTCGAGCCCATGGAGGTGACCCCTCCAAAGGAGACGCTGGCCCAACCGTGGTTGGCTACTAGAGGAGGTGACACCACCGGATATACGGAGCGTGGGGTGGGGGCAGGCCGCTTTTGAGACCCCCTTTGCCAACCCGACGGTGATCGTCGAGGAGATGGCCATCCTGCAGTCGTCCATGGAGGATAGGACCGAGGAGAGTGCCAAGGACAGCCCTGCCGCCCCCCGGCCATGTTCTGGTGCCCGAGAAGCCGGTTGCCGGGACACAGCAGTATGCAATTGTGCTTGGGATGGTGTCCGGCTCCGATCTCGCCGGGAGGATGCGGAAGCCGCCCCTTCCCATTCAATGTGACACATAAATTGAGAATGGTTTGGCGGAGCAGCTCGACAACTTCCGTCGGTTCCAGGAGGAGCTTCAGGTATGTAACTTGTTTTAGTTTTCTTGGGTTGCTCATGGCCGGCTGCGATTAGCCGAATTGAATCTTCATGTTGGTGTCTCGCTTTTCAGTTCGCCAAGCGGACGTATGGCAACTGAATCCATCTGTCGGAGAGGGACATAGAGGCGGCCAGGAGTAAGGGTTTAATTGCTTGCTCATCACTTTTCTATTCTTGTTCATAGTGCCGACGGGTGATTTTATTCTATATTCAGAGGAGAACTCGGAGCTGCGCATGCAGCTGAAGGTTCACCCTCTGTGCAGGCTATGGAGGATATGCGCCTCAAGGCCTTGCAGCCGGACGACCTCCAGAAGGAGGTCGGGCGACTGGAGGGCACAACGAAACGACTGGAGGAATTAGCTCGCAAGCGCAAGGTCGAGATCAACAAGATGAACACGGCAGCGACCCTCGAGGTGTGGCAGGATGCCTTAAAGGCCATTGAGAAAGCCTCCAAGGTACAAAGTGAATCGGAACGAAAGACGATCGATGAGCTCAAGATCCAGGTCAATGTCCTGGAGGAGAGCCAGAAGGAGCTAAAGAGCGAGTTGGCCCGGATTGATCGAGCCGTCAAGGGTGAGTTTGACCTCGACCTCTTTGTTGTGGATTTTTTCCCTATTTCCTGGTCTTGATGTTGCTTCATTGCAGCACCCTACGACCATAAGGTAAACAGTGAGGTGAAGAAGAGCCACTTGGCGAGCTTGGACGTGCCCACGACTGATGTAGCTATGTCCGGTTGCGACCCAAACACAGAGGACAGGGACGCTGGCCAATGCTGGTCGGGAGATCTTTGAGTGCCTATGGGCGAAAGAGACAACGCCATGCATCTTCTCCGAGCTCGTTTGACGCCTGGACAACGCACCGAACGCCATCCTCATGCTGCAGCAGTCAGCCGCCCGACAGGGAGCCGAATGAACTTCGTCCTTGTTGGTGTCCTGGTACCCGACTGCCAAACCGGAGCCGCTCACAGCTGGATTCCGGGGTATGGACACCTATGCGGACCTTCGCCATCTCAGGAGTGTCCACGATGCATCTTGCAACATTGCCGACTTCATTGACTTTGAGGAATTCATTCCGGATCGAATGGCTGCCTCGCACAGAGATCCCGAGGATGAGGAGGACCATGAGCTGGATGAGTTTGACGAGGAGCCGACCGCTGGCCTTAGCGAGGAAAAGGGCGTTGATGTGGTCGGCTGCTCCTCTCAGCAGCTGACCGACGATGCTGCCATGGATGACAAGGACGAGGAGCTGGCTAGGGATCTTGGTGAGGGAAAGGATCAGAAGTTGGCTGAGTGAGCAAGCCCCTGGGATGTCGGGCATAATTGATATTTTGTCTCGGAATGTCGGGTGTAACTATTAAACTTATGAATCTTGTTTGTCTCAGACTAGTGTGGATCATATGGTGCTTCATATTCTTTATCATGTTATGATGTTTGTTTGCATTTCTCGACTTTTGTTGTACTTACCCGTCTTCCGACATTTTAATTGGGGAAGCATTCAAGCGTATCCACTAGGTGTAACCCCCGAGATTTGGGTTGGCTCCCGCAGGGAGCCGGGTCAAATCTTTCTTTTCTTTCTTCAAGGATATATGATTGTACCGCGTGCAGTCGGCTATCCTCCGTAGCCAGCCGAGGATCGTTCAAAGCATAGCTTACCGATAGATCGTTAGTGACCTAAAGCGACAAAACTTTACTCCTGCCAACATAGTTTTAATATATTTTTTTCCTTTTATGCACTTTGTTTGGATGATTTGGTTATTCCTTTGTGCACCTAGCCGTATGACATTTGCTTTTGTGGGCTGGTCACCCTGGTTGTAGTCTGCAACCGGATCCGAAGAGTAGCCGATAAGCGGGGCACACATTAGGCGGATTTTGGCAGCCAGATTTGAGCGGGCAGGGTGAATCATTATTCTCGCGACTAGCTAGAATATGTTCTGTCCTTAAGAATTTTCCATGTGTGATCTTCCAGCTTTTGCTCTGGTCGGCTGGTCAGTTGGGATGTGCTCTATAGTCGGACCCGCGGAGTGGGCCTTTGGCTTCGAGCATGTTACTAAGATGGCTTTAGGGTAGGCCGGCTGCTGGCTGGCCGTAGCTGGACAAGTGTGATAATAATAATAATTGATACAAGGAAAGCTGTCGTGGGATAATCACGGCAGATGTTACCTGGGGTAACTGATCTTGGGGCAAGTCGACACAGGTATTTGGGAGAGGGTTTAGCTCGAAGGAGGGCATGGCGAAAGCAATCTAAGAACCGGAAAGCAACTCGCCGGCTCTCGATATGATTATACTGGATACTCGATAACAGGTGTTACAACTATGACTTGAATCTCTCTGAGGCTAAGCCTAGGGGTTGGTTTATATAGCACTCATACCCCCCTTGGCTTGCCTTTACAAAGCGCCTCCTGAGTCCTACTCGAACTCTATACACAAACCCTAACTTTCCTTACCGCAACCCACAATCCGGGTCACGAACGTTACATGCCCTGGGCCTTCCAGAAGCTTCTTTGTCTTTAGCCGGATTTGGTCCAGCCGCCGTTTGGGCCGGGTCACACCTGGGAGTTGGGATACCGGGTTACTATCCCCTCATCAGTAGTCCCCAGAATAGCTTGGGCTTCCAAGATTTACTCTTCGAAGCGTTGGCTATTCCCTACAGAAATATTAGATGCAAACACATGAGGATCAAGACGCAGCGCGTCGACGAATAGCCGTGACTGGTACCAAGGAAGCCAGGTAAAGACCCGGCTCTCCCTTCTTAGGTTCTCCCTTAATCTCCCAGACTTAAATCTTAATAGGAAACTCCCTGACCCCACATCCTTCTTGATAATTACCGCTGATACGAGGAAGGCAATTTCCCCTTCCTTTTTCTCTGGATCATATTGGTCTGCGCATAAAACGTGCCTTTCAAATTTCGAAATGGCCAATTACTCCGCACTCCCCGGGTCTCGACCGTTAGGCTAAGCCCTTCCATCCGGGCGGTTATAAATAGAGCTCAAGGAACAAACCCAACTCTTAACGGCTCATTTCCCCCATTCCACTTCTCCTCAAACCCGAGCTCGCGGAGTGCCACCACGGAAGCCCCGCGCACCTCGCCGGAGCCCATCCGCCGTCGCCTGCGCTCCGCCAAGTCTGGCTCTTTTCGTCGAACTTTTTCAGTGCAAGCCGTGTCGCGAAAGCGGCGACGGCGCACTTCTTACTTGCGGCGGGGTTTCCATCCAGCGCCGCAAGAACTCCCTGATGCCTCCTATTACTCTCAATTCTCATGTGAAGCACTGGCAGCTCTCATACTTCTACTGCCAGGATACCTCTCCACCCGGCGAAAAGAAGTTGCCGGGTTACTCGGAGGGTCAGCTTGACATCTCCGAGACTTTCAACGCCTTCGCCCCTGACTCGGACAGGGAGGCGATCTTGCCTTTGCTAGCTAGGATCTCCATCTTGTCAGCCCGAGGTCTCATCGGGCTAAACCTGGTGAAGACCTGGGTCAGCTTCCGCATCCAGCCAAACTCCATTCGTGAGAAGCTGATGTGCGAATACTCGGGTCTTCCCACAGACCCTATCCGATACTCTCCTAGCACCCTTGCTCCTAATGATATGAACAAGACGATCAAGGGTTTTTTAACAGAGAAGCTCGAGGTGATCCGGAGCATAGCCGGACTAGAACCTTTTACCCTCGAGAATCCAGCCCCCGCAGTAAGTTTCCTACCTCTTGATTTTGACTTCTAACAGCTTACTTTTATTCTCTTCTCTTGACTCGATATTAATCACTATCCGGGCATCTTCTCCTCAGGCCGATGATGACTTTTGGACGGTCGACACCCCTCCTAATTCCGAAGATGCGGAGGAGGAAGACAATGTTGTTAACTCGGATGAAGGTACATACTTGATTCCCTTGTACACGTTATATCCTGCCTTTTCTTCTTCTTTATGCTATAACTCGGATATTTTTCAGAGCAAGAGGACCAAAGCGAAGAAGAAGAAACGGACAGCAGGGGCGGATCCGCCAGCGAGGAGGAAGAGCCGGAGCTGGCCACCAAAGCCGGAACAAAGAGGAAATCCCAGAGGATAGCCCTCCAGGTTTTTACTTCATCTCCTTACACTTTGGTTTTTTGTTCCCATAACGTCACTCCGGGGCTAACCCCATCTCCACCCCTTTTGATCATAACTGAAGGAGCCACCCGCGACTAGGCGCCGAGTAACCCGGAACCATCCGGGCAACGAGACCCTTAACCCGGTCGCTTCGCCGCCCCCGGTTCAACACCCTGGTATTTATTGTAAACAAAATTTCTTTCCGGGCATTCCTTTGTAATGTAATCCCAGACCTTTCTTGCCATTTTTCAGTCTCTTCCGGGTCTAGTGACGGCTTCCCCTCGGACTTCCCGGTGAACACCGGGTAAACTCCTTTCCTTAGAGTTATACCAAACTTTATCACCTTTTCACAGCTAAAAACTAACTGCACCTTCGTACCTTCTACAGAGCCACGGTTGTTATTAGCGACGAAGAGGGCACGGAGGTTGAGGTCCGAGTCGAGAATAAGCCGGCCGATGACGCATTCGCTGCAACTGGCGACGAGCAAGCGTCGTCACCGGAGCTGGCTAGGCATGATACTGGGTATCCCATCGCTTCGCACGCAGGCGAGAAGGAGACGGGAACAACTTCGAGCGCGGGAGGAGGACCAAACTCCGATATTCGGATGACCCGGGTGCCACCTCCTGTTACAAGAAACGCTCCTTTTCCCACTTTCCAGGTACCCGAGCCATCTAACTCGGATAACGCTGACTTTAACCAGCTGATGAGCGCTCTTCTCGCCATGAAAGCTTCAGAAGGAAATGTCCTAGAGCGTATGGCTGCAGCACATCAGGTAACTTTTACTTGATACTCTTTATTATACATCCAGTCCCCAAGTCCCGAGTATAATTTTTTTTGTAATTATCCTCGGTACTTCGCATAATACTTTTCGGTAATCATTTCCTCAGAGGAAATACTCTCGTGATATCCGGCTTACAGCTTCACCCGGTCTTTGCAGGCAGAGATTACTCAGTCAGATGAAGCGTTACTTAAGGCTGAGCAGCTCTTGCTGGCTGAAGTTAAGCGTAGGGAGGCCCTTGAAGCGGAGATAAAGACTTTGAAAAAAGATGTCTCCACATACAAGAAGAAGTACAATGCCGCCCAATCCTCGCTGAAGAACTTATCGACTCAGATTACGGACACTTACCGTATTTTGCTAAGTAAGTTTGTTTATCTGCAACTAGCTTGCTTACCTCCATTTTGCCGTTGTAATAACCAAAATTACTGATATGCTTTTGTGTTTTTCGATTGCAGGTGCTAACCTTGCTGCTCCGGAGGAGAATGCCATTACTCAAGTTAAAACTCTGAAGACTGTGCTCCGGACGTTTTTTGCCGGCACGAAACTTTTGCTGGATGCTATCAAGTGGCCTTCTGAGGTATACCCGGGCGAGGAGAACCTTATGCAGGCCTTTTCCACAGCGCCTGGATGGATTGAAATACTGAAGCGTTCGTCCTGCCGAATTGGGATGACCCGGGCTTTAACGCTGGCGAAGGCTTATTTTCCAAAGCTTGACCCGGCGAAGGTAGTATCCGGGTTCCCAGAGTTTAAAGCTGACGGATCCAAATTCAAGCCCCAGGATTTCAAAGCTATACAATCTGCGGTACGTCCTTCAGCCACAGCTTTGGCCGACAAGATGGATCTAAACACGATTATGAGCTCGTATGATTCTGAGGGCAAGGTTATCCTGGTGGAGGCACCCCCCCTATTGATATGTTGGACAAATGGTCGACTGATCTGGCTAGGAGGAAGGAAGAGGCTGCAAAGAGGGAAGCAGAGCTGGGCGTAAAGCCGTCTACCTCTACCCCAGCCGTGCCTCCGCCTGTTCGTCCAGATGTGAAGAGCCCGGGTAAAACTGCTGGCAAGGCCAAGGAGCAAGTCCAAGACTTAGACCCGGAGGACCGCTCTCAGGATGCCGAGTAGGATGCTGCCTGGTGCTTTGCGTTTCTCGAGACTGATATGATTTTTTTTTTTGCGGTGCGCCTGTGCACCATTGATGCTGACACTATGACTTTGCGTTTGTGAACTTATGATAACTCTTTGCCTCCCCTGGCTTTTGATAATATCCATCCTTGTGTTACTTATAAGCTTATTCTCGATACTTCGAACTCTTGTTTTCAATTTCCTTTTGAGACTCGGCTAACCGAGTATCGTAGGTTTTGATAGATGAACTTTTCTTTAAGTCCCCAATACTCGGAAATTAAGGTTTACAGGCTTTGGTAGTTAAACAGTTTGTTTCTGTTTCGAAGTCCCCAGTCCCCATGACCCAAAGTACGAGCTATGGGGGCGTGGCCTTTCTCAGATGACATACTGCTGTTTACCAAGCTGAATACCAATAGCTGTTCACATAAATACTGAAGTCATGCTTAATACTTGTTGAGTTTCCGGCTTTTTTAGCCTTATACTCTGCATGGACTTGTGGTTTAGATGACCCTTTTGATTATCTTGTACTGTAAGCCGGCTTTCGCGTGGATACCATGTCGTTGCATCTATACGAAAAACAAGATCAAGCAAGCCCCATTGGGCTGCATAGTTTGATTGTAATCGTACGTGAACAGATCATGCCACTTTAGCGCGAGTCACATCGAGCTTAAGTAAGAATAATCAAGAAATTTGGCTCCTTCGTCCAGTTATAGGATTGTAGCCGCACCCGTTTCTACGAGTAATCAGCCCCCATAACTCATAGGCATCATGGCCGGGTCTCCGGGTTTGAGATTACTTATTGAAGCAGATCGCCCCCCGGAGACCTATATTCACGCAATGTATTTCGATGATATTGATGTGTTGATAATAAAAACGTTACTTACTTGTAACTGAAGCAAGGATCATGATAAGACTCGAAACCATCTTCTTTTATTGATAAAAATTTCTTTTTTGAATCAGCAGGCCGCCTCGTTAAAAACCTTCCAGTCCCCTTAGGTACCCTGGTAAGGAAAAGAGTGCGTATGAAACCTGCCGTCGATTACACTGCTTTAATTGTTCTCGGGAATCGGCCTCACACTGGCGTGGCCGATGCATATTCTCCATTCGCTGGGCCTTTTCATAACGAGTATCGGATTTGCTAGCCAATCCGGGTATACCGTCCTTGAAGCGTGATCAGCTGCGTGTGGCAGTACGTCTTCTTCTCTATTAGGGGATTTGGAAGGTTCGCCCCTGATGAAACCTACCATCTTAAGGTCCTTTTCTGCCCTAATCTTTGCTTTGTCCCCTTCAGGGGTTGGCTTTTTTGACGTCGTCCTCTCTTCTAGGTCCACCTTAGAACGATAATGTTTGAGCTCTTCCTTCCTGCAAGCTTGCTCGGCCATCGCCGCATCTCCCTCATCACATTCAGCTGCTATATCTCGATTTCCATGTATGGTGATGGTCTTCTTAGGACCCGGGATCTTCAGCTGTAGGTACACATAACACGGTCTTGCCATGAACTTGGCATAAGCCGGCCTTCCAAACAATGCATGATAAGGACTGCGCAACTTTACTACCTCAAAGGTAAGCCACTCGACTCGATAATTGTCCTTTGACTCCCCGAAAGCTACTTCCAGTGCCACTTTTCCTTCGGGGCATGCCGAATGACCTGGCACTATCCCGTGAAAAACTGTTGTACTTCTTTGCAGCTGTGATTCCTTTAAGCCCATGCGCAGGAAAGTTTCCCAGTATAGGATGTTGATACTACTCCCTCCATCCATCAAGACTTTCTTTAGCTCGTAACCGTTGACCTGTGGTGCTACTACCAACGCTAAGACTCCCGGGTGATCAATCCTGTCCGGGTGATCTCTCCTGCTCCATGTTACCTCCTGTTCTGACCACCTCAAATATCTTGGAACAGCGGAAGAGACCGAATTAACTGCTTGTTTCAGTATCTTCTTATCCTTGCTAGAGCCTCCAGTAGTGTGCACATGATATTGACCCAGCTGTTTGGGGTTAGCTTGAAAACCTCCTGCTCCACCTTGATTGTTACCTTGACTTCCAGCGGGCGGATTGCCGGCTGGGGGCGGTCCGTTACCCAAGTTTCCACCTAGACCCGGACCTCCTCCTCGGACCGCACCTCGCATAGCTCTGTTCACTTCCTCGTTCTTCCACCTTTGTAAGTCGGCACATTGCTCCAATGAATGATTGGCCGGCTTGCCATTCCTGCTATGCTTCGGGCACGCCATCCTAAATATGTCCCAACTGTTGCTTGGTCTTGGAGGTCCTTGGTAGTGTCCCCCATTGTGATTTCCAGTATTAAAATTCCCTTCGGATCTAGGTCTTGAAGACCCGGCCTCCGTATTGGCTACAAACTCGGAATTCCCCTCAAACGGGCGCTTGTTCTGGTTACTTCCATTATTGTTTGGCGCCGATCCATTGCCGGTTTTCCCACTGTTACTTGCGTTTGCTTTTGCCTTCTTGTCATCAACTTCCTCCTCTGTAGTATCCGTTGCAGCGTGCTTGTTGCATGCATCCATTAACTCTCCCATCGTAACCTCCGCTGCATTTCTACTGGATTTCATGCGGGTTAGCTTTTGCACTAAGGGAACATACTTACATGTTTTCGCCATGGCTTGTAGCGCGTCCTTTGGTTGGATATCTGTAGACGAGTGGAGTATCTCCATAACCCGGCGTACCCAGCTGCGTGCTGACTCTCCTTTCTTCTGAACGCATCTTTCTAAATCATCAATAGTAAATAACTTCTTACATGTCCCATGGAAGTGTTTGATAAATGCGGTTTTTAGCTCCTCCCACGATTTGATCGACTTCTCCGGTAAATTGGTAAACCACAACTTTGCTGCTCCCTCTGACATCATCAAGTACATGAACTTGGCTTGGAGATTCTCGGATGCATTGCGAATTGACATTGCCATCTCGTAGCTGCTCAACCACGTTTCCGGATCCATTGTTGGCTCATAATTCACTACTTTCCCCGGTTCTTTGAATTTCTCCGGGTAAGGTTCTGCCCTGATATCGTCCGAGAGGCACTTTGGTCCCGCAAGGGTGGTTGGGGCTGGTCTTGCCCGGGAAACGCGTGACCCGGCTGGGGGTACCGCGGGGTGCGGCACCGCCGGTAACTCGTGTGCTGCAGACCCGGCCCCGGCTCTTCTGGCTCTGGAACTGTCCACCACCGCCTGCGCTGCTGATACTACTGGTACTGTCTGGATACGCGGTGGAGGCGGCATTTGCTGCTGCTCTTCCCTTCGTTGTGCCGCACTTGTTTGGACATTGCCCTGTTGCTGACTGGCGTACGGCGTCCCATGCATCCCGCTTCTATGATCCGGATAATTGGCTTGCTGTGCTACCGCGGTGTGTAGCAGATCGATTGCTCGTCGGGTTCCTTCCGCATGAGGCGAGTCTCCCACAGGAATCTGGTTTAATGCGAGCGTTGCTGCGTACACGTTGTCCATGGGATTGTTGTAATGACCTGCTGGTGTGCGGAATCGTGATGGTGGTGGCGGCATGGTATTGCCGGCTGTCGCCCCCGTCTGTGGCAAGGGTAACCCGGCTGGCGCGTTTACCGGATGTGCTCCCGTTGAAGGTCGCGGTATGGTCCCTTGGTTCGTCGGTGGAATCGGCTGATCTTGAGGCGTGAACACCAGGGCAGTCGGGTTAATAACCCCTCCTGTTGCCGGCAGCATAGTTCGGTGCCTTTGGTGCATCCTTGTCGTTTCCTCCCGGAGCCGGGTCTCTCGGTCATCCAATTCGCGCTGCCGCGCGACCATCCCCTGCCTTTCTGCTTCCACTTGCCTTCTTTGCTGCTCCAATGCACGACGAGCCACGTCCAGGTCTCTTACACGCTCTGCCGCGTTTTCTGGGGTAATAACTGTGGCCAAGACTGTGGGGTCCAAAATCAAATTATTATCAAACAGAGCCGGGTGACGCGGGTTTGAGGGGCCCGCCCCCGGTGTCCGGTTTGCTTGGAACCCGAACATATTTGCGTGTCGCTCCTCGTCTGCTGGGCGACTGGTGACAGACGCCGACTCTCCATCGACCTGGACCAAGACCGGGTCAACTGCTCCTTGCTGCTGGGCCGCTGCCTGAACCGCCCCGGCTGGCGCTGCGGCCGCGTTTTCTTGATTGAGATTGGTCGCGGGAGCCGCATAGACTGCAACCCGGCGCATGATGCCCGGTGTAGATTCGTACTGTTCTTCCTCGCTGTTTTCCCTTTCATATCGATCCTCCGACAAATCCCGTATAGACTCGGTATCATCCTCCCTCTCTGTCTGATCCGTTGTTCCGATCGATTCTTCTTTTTCTGATTGAACATGCTCATCTTCCCCTGACACGGAATCAGATCCAAGATTATCACGATTCGAATTGGAAGTACATACCATACCGATGAAGACGTTGATGTGGCCGATTGTTACGACGGATCCGGTTTCGAGGTGATCCGACTCTGGCCCCCAGCCAGAATCGTCTACCATCTTCTTTCCTTGGCTGTTGACGTAGATTTCTCCGACGATGAGATTCTTCATGTTCTTCCGAGCTTCTCCCGTGATGTAAACACCTTTGGACGCAGGCCCCACGGTGGGCGCCAACTGTCGTGGGATAATCACGGCAGATGTTACCTGGGGTAACTGATCTTGGGGCAAGTCGACACAGGTATTTGGGAGAGGGTTTAGCTCGAAGGAGGGCATGGCGAAAGCAATCTAAGAACCGGAAAGCAACTCGCCGGCTCTCGATATGATTATACTGGATACTCGATAACAGGTGTTACAACTATGACTTGAATCTCTCTGAGGCTAAGCCTAGGGGTTGGTTTATATAGCACTCATACCCCCCTTGGCTTGCCTTTACAAAGCGCCTCCTGAGTCCTACTCGAACTCTATACACAAACCCTAACTTTCCTTACCGCAACCCACAATCCGGGTCACGAACGTTACATGCCCTGGGCCTTCCAGAAGCTTCTTTGTCTTTAGCCGGATTTGGTCCAGCCGCCGTTTGGGCCGGGTCACACCTGGGAGTTGGGATACCGGGTTACTATCCCCTCATCAAAAGCCGCTGAGTGTGTGCAGGGTCGTACGCGTCATTCATATGGTTGACACAGAGAGATAAATATTTAGGTGTAGAAAGGGAGAAGTAGTTTTGCGTTCCACGGACGCTCTGTTTTCTCGCTGGCGGTGTCGTTTTTTCTTCAGTCCAGTTCCCTCATGTCGATGAGGTAGTAGAAGTTCTTGCGCAGGGCTATGCTGATTAAAAAATGGCCTTCCCAAGGTGGGTAACTTGTACCGACTCTTAGTGTCTTAGATCATCCGTAGCATGAGGTAGCCTTTGCAAAACGCGAGAGGGTGAATCCTCCGGCTGTGGTAGCCGCATTGTTGGTATAGAGTTGATCTGGACATGTCCATCTCGCGGGCTTCTTCAAGCAGGTCCACCCGATCTTCATTGGCCTTCTTGGCGTCTTCCTCCGTGTGAGGACGGATCTGGGTGAGTCGTACTCATTATCAACCACCAGGACGACTTTAGAGCCGTGCACCTGGAATAACGGCGTATAGCCGATTGAGCGGTTCAGAGTCGTCCAGAGGCTCCAAAGGACGGTTGAAGTTCTTCCAGCTAGCAGCCGGGGAAGTGCTCTAGTGGCTCCACCAACCGGGACTTGATGCCGGCTAGGATCATTTTGTTTGCTCTTTCCACCTACACATTGGAACGGGGGTGGGCAACCGATGCGGATCAAGCCGGATGTCCCTGCTACTACAGAAACATGAGAAGGAGCCCTTGGAGAAGTTGGTAACATTATCGGTGATGATATTGTGCGGGTAGGCGTAGCAGAAAATGATGTTCTGGAATAATGTGATGGCTATGGAGCCGTCCAGCTTCTTGATCGGTTTGGCATCGATCCACCTTGTAAACTTACCCACCAGAACCAGCAGGTGGGTCATGCCTCCTCATGTCTTGTTGAATGGGACGACCATCTTGAGGCCCTAGACGGCAAACAAAAAGGCGATTGAAATTTTTTGCAGGGCCGCTATCGGATGTGCTTTTGCATACGAAGCGCTAGCATCCGTTGCAGACACAGACTAGCTACTATGCATCTTCAATGGCAGTGATCCAGAAGAAACCATAGCGCCTGGCCTTGGCGACGAATTCTCTTGATGACGCGTGGGGGCCACATTCGCCTTGGTGAATGTCCTTGAGCAGCCGGCAATCGACTTCTGTGTTGAAATAGCGCGGGTAGATGCTGCCAACACTGCGCTTGTAGAGCTTGTTGTTGATGGTGTAGGCTCGGGATCGACGCTGGATTTTCCTGGCATGGACTTCATTTTCCTGGGTCTTGTTGTGGACAAGGTAGTCGATGTATGGTTGCATCCATGAGGGCATTGCCTCGATGAAGAAGATGGTTAGCATGGCCGGCCACGCAACCCCCAGGTTTTTAGTTTTTTCCATCAACATGGGACGGCTGCGTCAGGGGCCGTGTAGACGTCTGGTGGCGTGGTGCGGATAGCTTCTGGGTTTGTGAACTCGGCATCCCACGAGTACTTCTGGCCAACTGGCAGGTTGGGATCGGCCGCCATGACGATGGAGTATGAGTTCGGCGAGGGTATGATTGACGACTTGCGGAGATGCTTGGTGGAATGTTTTGCCTTGAGGAGCCCAGCTTGCAGAGCATGTCAGACGCCTTGTTCTTGGCTCGGGCGACGTGGTGGAACTCTCAACCTTTGAAGCAGGCATAGAGCTGCTGGATAAAGAACCGATAGGCGGCCATGTTCACATCTGTAGTGTTTGAGTCCCTCGAGGATTGTTGTATCACCAGATCTTAGTCGTCGGAGCATAGGATGCACTTGATGCCCAAACTGAGGTCATGGATGAGTGCTTCATACTCGGTCACGTTGTTGGACGCTTTGAAGTGGATCTAGAGGGTAAACTCCAGCTTGTCGCCCTTGGGAGAGGATAGCACAATGACGGCTCTCAAGCCCATGCGAAAGTGCATCTCTAGGTGTTCCTGCTGCATTTTCTCTACACTGGAAGTTTTGGGGGTTTCAGCCCGGAAACTTCCGGCCTGGGAAATTTCGGCTAAGTCTTCTGCGAATTTGCGTACTCGTTGTGGGCCGGAAGTTTGGCCTGGAAGTTTCCAAGTCAACCTGGAAACTTCCAGCCCCCGAAAACTTCCGGGCTAAATGGTCCGGAAGTTACGGCCCGCCGTCTGCTGCAACGGCTAGATTTTAGGAGGACCTATAAATAGTCATGCCCTTCCTTGGGGTGAGCTACTCTTCCAGTCCTCTCTATCCTCCATTAATGTCAATCTTTTAATGGTTAGATCTCCCTCCTCAACCACCCAAACTTGATGCCCTTCAAGGATTTGGTAGAGAAGACATAGATATACATCTTCACCGAGCCAAAATCAAATCCACCTCCATTTCCCTTGTGGATCTTGAAATATATTCGGTGTCTTGTAAACTTAGAGAACCCCTAGTGCTTGGAGCTCCCACCTAGTTGCAAGAAGTTTTGTATTGTTGAGAGCCTTCAATTAAGTTGTGGAGTCGGCTCAAACTTGGGTAAATGTTTGGTCAACACCTTTAAGTCAACCTCATAGTGGAAACAAGCATATCCATCACCGGATAAGATCAAAGAGATTAAGGTGTGCACCTTTGTGCTATTGGAATGCCTAGGTGACTCCTCACCTCTTCAACATAGACATACTTTTCTTGAGGAGGAATTACGGGAAACATATCTTTGTCTCGTTGTTTACACTTGTGTTTTATCTTGTGCTTTACATATTGCTTCCATTGGATACTTTGTATTGTATCACATAGGTTTTTCATCTAGTTGCACATCTAGTCAACCTTGTATTTATCTTGTTTAGCCCAATATAAAAAGAAATAAACAAAAAATTGGTAGTCACATGTTCACCCCCCAGTGACCATACTTATACTTTCAGTTGGTACTCCTATACGAGGATTAACCACCTAAAGGAAGTATGGTTGACACGAGTGATCCTACTTCGAAGGAAATGTCCAAAGTGACCAAGACTATAGCTAACCTAGAGGCTACTGTTGGAACCCTCCAAACTAACCTATTCAAGGTTAGCTCTAGTCTTAATTTAGACATTTCCGAAATGAAGAAGATGATGCAACTCTTGATGGGCAAATCTAAGGAGTCCAAGGAATCTCTTGAACTCTCCGTCAAGGAAGAGGAGGACATAGAAAACCCTGAAGACCTTGACCAAGTTGAGAGATATATTCGTCAAGCCAAGGCACAAGAGAAAGTAAAAGCGAAAATGGATGAGGACAAGGCCTACAAGCCTTCTAAGGCTAATGATATAGGGTCCTATATAAAATGTCCACCACCTTTTAACTTTGACTCTATCCATCCTATTGTTTCTATGCCACACATTCTTAATGTTGGACCACCTCTCATGCTTAACACTAACGAATTCTCTATGTGGAAGTTCGATATGGAGTCTCATATTTCAGAGTCTTGCACCTCTCTATGGAGAAGTATTACTCATGGATTGCATCCTCATGACTCAAGCAATTTGACTCCAAGAGAGGACGTCGAGTCTCAACTCAAGAAGACCACTCTTCGCATCATCCAAAATTCTCTCCCTCGAGAGCATGTTACTCACATTCGTGGATGTACCACCGCTAAGGAGGCTTGGGATAGCCTCAACACTTTGTTCCAAGGGAACGAGATCATCCAATTCTCCAAGTATGATGTTGCCCTTGACAAGGCAAAAACCTTTGTCATGCATGAAGATGAGTCTTCCGAAGATCTGTATAGAAGACTCACCACTCTTGCCAATGAGTTGAGCGAATTTAGAAAAAAAAAGATTAGTGATGAATGGATCAAAAGGAAGTTTGTCAAAGCCATCACCCCCTTTGATAAGAATCTCGCCACCCACATTCGAACAAGATAAGATTACATGTCTCTCAACTCCATTGGTGTTCTTAGTGAGTTTATTGTCATCTCTGTAGCCCACAAGAGTGAGGATGATGCCCTTGCCCGATCAAGAGGAATGAGCAAAACTCCTAACCTTACTAAGTTCAAAGCAGTTTCTCGGGTTAAGGTTGTTGAAGAGTATGATGATGATAGTGAGGATGATGTTTACAAAGGACTTCATAAAGTCATTGCTCTATCCGCTCATGGATAGTGGATGGAAGGAGAAGCAAGAAAGAATGGTGGTACTAGGACTCCAAGAAACAAAGTCTTTAAGCCAAAGGGGGAGCGGCCAAGAACATGCTACAATTTTGGAAGTCCAAACCACTTTGTCAAAGATTGTTACTTTGAGACAAGAGAATATAATGATGGAAAACTCATTCGTAAAGACAAGACCAATCCTCCTCCAAACAAGAACTTTGCAAGAAGAGCACCAAGGGCACTATATGTTCAAGAAGGCCCCATCTTGGAGATATACATGTCCGAATATGAAGATGAAGATGAAGCTGTAGGTGTGTCACACATCTCCATAGCTACATCATCCTCTTCAACGTCCTCCTTATTTGAATCTCCCAATGAAAATCCGCCAATCCGACCTACATGTCTCATGGAAAATGCCTCATCGGTAACTACATCTCCAACGCCCATCATTTCTAATTCCCCCTCCTTGTTGAATTGCGTAGAAAATGCTAATTGTGAGGATGATGACAACAAACAATTGGACTTATGGTTGGCTAATCTTGAAGGAGAAAATAGAGTCAATGTAGATTCTCTTCTAGAGCAACTTGATGTGGCCAACGCTTTTGTTGACGAAAAGGAAGAGATCATGTTGACTTTGGAAAGTCATGGTGGCGCTATTCCAAGGGGAGATAAGGATTTTGTTAAGACCTTTGAGGAGGTACGATCTCGTAGAGTTTGTCTTAAGGAGAAACTTTGTAGTTTAGAAGAAATGCACCGTAGTCACTCCGAGTCACAAATTTCACAATTTAGGTCGCTTTTTATTCTACGGGAGCCAAATATATTTGGTTTGCCATCAAATAACAGGGAAAATACAAAGAGCATCTCCAGCAGTCGCGCTAAAATCGCGCATTGTAAAACTGGGACATATGCAAAATTCAATCAAAACAAACAATTCACACAAACACAAGATCATCGGAATAGTTCGAGATTGTTCAAAAGCAAATCCACGACATAGTTCACGACAAATTGAAGTTCACATGAACAGACTAGACAACAACATGCATTCCTCAATCTCTTCCACTTCTAGTTCTTCGGTGTCATTGACATTGGAAACTTGAACCGTCGAGTCATCAACCCCATCATTCGGTGTAGCCATGGAAGCCATGCCTCCCATAGTAGCCCCGGATCCCATGCCTCCCATAGTAGCCCGAGAAGTTCCAACGCCACCGGGTGGTGCTCCCATGCCTCCATATGCACCCATTGGAGGAGCTCCCATAGTTCCAAAGCCACTCATGGGTGGTTCTCCCAAGCCTCCATAGCCACCCATTGAAGGTGCTCCCATGCCTCCATAGCCAACCATTGTAGAAGCTCCCATTCCTCCATATCCAACCATTGGAGGATATCCCATGTGTAACATCCCAGTGTTTGGGAGGTTATAAGGATCTAAATTTAATATGTGCATTTGCAAAGCATGCATCTAAAAGTACGGGAAATTTTGGCGCGAAAGTTGAAACGAATCAAAGTGACCAAAGTTTCACTTGACATGATGAAATAGGTCTAGTTCATCTAGTTAAGAGTACGTTTGGAATGATATTTATAACAAGTATCTTAAGAAAACAAATCATTTGGTTACACAAACCATAAATTGGTTTTGACCAATATAAACTCTTAACAAGTCTAACCTCAAGTCTATAAGTGACTTGGGATAATTCACTAGGTATCTAGAACTCAAAGAGGGGTGAGTATCCAAATCACATATCTGATGATTATACTTCCACCAATGAGTAATGCATAATTGAACCATCTCATCAACAGAGATGTGATCTCCTATAAAACAACAACTCCCTATGTTATCAGTTCATTTCCACAACATCTCTCCAAATAATCTCATAACTATAAGGTGAACCATCACAAGTGAAGAACAAAGTTTCAACAGAACACAAGTAATACATACCGGGGTTAACTCAAAACCCACAAGTGGAAAATGATATAATAATTGTATTAACATATTTATCGAATATGTACATATCTCATCAATATAAAAAGAAGTATCAACAAGAAGAAATAAATCTTTTTCAACTACTGATAAACCTTGATCATTACATATGATATTCCCAAATCTCTATATCTGCATTATGAATGACAAAGTCAATAAAGTGATGAATATAAAGTAGACCATGACACCTGGGAGAACAAATAACAACTATGACATAATTCATTAAACCTCAATAAACTTCACATGTTCATTGTTTCAATCATCTTATAGAAGTGAACATATGAAATCTCAACACCTCAATGCACCATTTGATCCACTTAATATTAAGTCATCATTCCATAAGCATTTCACACCTCTACTCAAATCCAACAATTCTACAATTGAAGTACCCCTGGATACAAGTAATGAATAACAACAAGATATAAACCCTATTAGAGGAATTGGATTGAAAGTTAAATAAAACCAATCATGTATGAACAAGTATCTATCTTTTGGGAAATAAAATAAGAAATCTATGGAAGAATAATAAAAGCATGAACTAACTCTTAATCTAGATCTTGTTATGTTGCTAGACCAAGGTATCTTGTTTTCCCAATCTCCTCCAAGATATTCTGTAAGAGAAGAAAACACAAGAAAGGAGGAACTACCACAAGAAGATCTACATAAGGATTCTTTAGGTTGTCTTAGAAGTGCTAACTCAATCTATCCTGAAGAATTTGGAAAATCATACACCAAAATCAATCCTTATTAAACTATGTAGAAACAATGTGGTATTCTAATGTTGGTGTTATATAGAAGTAGTTTGGTAACAAGTTTGCAACCTTGTTAACAAATCACTTCTGTAGGCTCTAACAATTGAGTGTCATATACAAATAAACATAAGGTTTGATAACCTTGTATCTCTCAGCCATTTGTATATGAAAAGTAATTTGAGGGCAAGCCTTGCAAACTTGTCAACAAATGCTTCTATATGCATAAGGAAAAATTGATGTTATAAAATACACCTATATTCTGTTATATATAAAACCATGATCCATAAATGGGATAGAATAACAAGGAGAAAATAATAAATCACATTATAATTGGAACCACACATACAATATATAAGTAAGGAAGAAACCAAGACAAAGAAGAAAACAAGCAACATGTTGAAATCCAAGTGTTTGATGTTATATAAGAATAATTTGATTACAAGGTCAGATCAACCTTGTGAACAGAATATTCATGTAAGCATTAAAACAACTGAGTTTCAATCAGCTAATCTTCATCATAACTGAATACACCACAAGAATGAAATGGTTATGGAAATAAATGAATTCATTTCATCAGGAGTCACAGATTGCTACTGAGGTCCATATATCCTATCAGCTCTAGTGGTGAATGTCTTAAGATCAAGAGACCATCAAGGGATGATATTTCTTGCAAAGGACCAAGGCAATATTTGAAGGCTAGTGGCAACTAGAGAGAAGAACATCAAGCAACGGAAGACCACATGAAGCAACACTGCATCTGTAAGGGAGCATAAGAATTTATCCAGTGAGTCATTAGGATATAATAGAGAATCATTAACCTCTGTCAAGCTCATCAGAGATGAGGAACTCATAATAATATCTTTATTGGAAACAACTATCAAGTATGGGATAATAACCAGCCATTATATCCACATGTCTTGATATGTGGAGGTAGATGAAAACAAGCTTAAAACCTTGTTTTCCAAATCCTTTTCACATGTAAGACTTATAGATGATAACAAAAACTCATCCATATATAACCATGTAAATGATTACATGTTTTAAAACAACATTAGATATTATCCACAATTCAAACCTATGTGGAAAACAAGTAAATCAGATTCCAAAACCACACATGTTTTCCATTTGATCAAGTACTGAAAACAGCAAACATAGAATGCACAAACCTCAGTAAAATGTCAACCAAATTTGCTAGGAGTTTCAATTAGGAAATAACAAAGCCTCATAAGAGAAAATAAGTTCATTACCTAATAAAAATAATTTAGTATGTCATGGGATACAATTCTTTATTAAGTGAACTTCATTTCCATACACAGAAACAATACCAAGTAATGTTACCAAATCATTTTCTAAAAGAATTTGTATCCAAGAAGTTCCAATGAGAACACACCACTTGGTGAACCATATGTGTGTGGTGTTATTATGATATTCATGCCTAAAATAAATTTTAAGACATTTAATAAATTAAATAGAGGGAAAAACAACAAAAATCACTTAATCTAGCACCCTAAATAAAAATAGAAATATTGCTCCAATTCACCAAAACAAAACATGGTGAGATTGCAAATTTGATGAGCTTTCCAAATATATTTTTTAATAATTTTTATCTTCACAGATATGTCCAGAAAACATAGCTTTTCTTCTCAGTTTTTATAACAGAGGGACTTGATTGCAAATTATAGAAATTACAGGGGGGTAACAAAAATCGCCTTTATGTTTTCCTTTCTTCTTCCTCTGCCAGAAGGCAGAGGAGAGCGCCGTCGTGGCGTGGTCGTTGCCACGACCTGCTTGCCGCCTCGCGGGAGGATAAGACCTCCAGGCCGATAGGCCGTGCCGCACATGCTCTCTCCCTCGCTCATTGCCTCTTCTTCTCTGTAGTTGAACCGAGAAAACCCGAAACCCTAATCCATGGCCGCCGGCCATTGCCGTTGATTTCGGCCATTCCCGGAGGATCTGAGACCACCGTGAGCTCCCTCTCGACGCCCTCTATCTCCCATGTGAAGCTCGTTTGCTGGGAGGACCGGAGAAGGCCGAATCGGGCCATCCTCTTCATCACCGGCCGCCGGAAGCCGCGCTCGATTCTGACGGGTCCTGGCCTCCCCGACCTCATCCTCGAGCTCCTGGTGAGATGGCGCACCTCGTGGTGCCTTTCATTCGGCAAAATCGTGCTAATTCCATAGCGTTCATCGAGTGCCGTCGCCGGCCGCCGCAAACCTCGTCGCCGGCGAGTCTCCGATGACCATATGGTCATTCCGCCACCACCAACAGCTTCCTCTTGCTCTCCTCTAGCTCTAGGACCCACTGAATCGAACCAATTTACACTCAATCGATGGATTGCTAAACCACAGTAGAAATCCCCAATTCCGATGACCTAGCCATGATGTCACCATGACGTCATATTCCCTTTCTCTTTTATTTTTTGAATTAAATCGGTATATGACAGGTGGGACCCACCTGTCAATTTGAATATTGGCAGAAAATTAATAAATCCTATTAATCCAATAACTTTTCATCTAATAATCATAAAAATATAAATAAAATATGGAATTGTTTATAAAAATATAATCTAAATGATTATCAACTTTTAAAAAATATTTGATAAAGTTTAAAAATTAATATTTTCTATAATTAAAATAAATCATTTAAAATTGAGAAAAATAATAAATAATTCATAAAATCAGAAAATTACAAGTTATATACCAAAATGCTCCAAATAACAAATGCAACTCATATATGATGTTTTCATAGTCATTTGACCAAGATTTCATGAGTGCAATATTTGCCTAGTCATTTAATTCATTTAAAATTAATAAATTAATCATTTATTCAAATATTTTCAAAAGGCATTGAATGATATATCAAATTAAAGAGAAAAACATTTCCAATTCAAATATGTCAAACATAAAACATTTTGATTAAATTATAAACTTGTTTCCAAATATCTACTGGAACTCTATTATATTTCATTATGACAAGAAATAGCTGCCACAAAGTATTTTCTTTATTAATAAAACCCTCAAATGTTCTCAACCATAATAAACCTATTATCACCAAGCATTAGCAAGTTAGGTGATGGTAGATTAATTGTAATCGTTCATCGTTTTCAATAAAACTCCTTGGCCCTAGCTCTACACTTTTTAAATATAAAACGAAATGTGACTGTTATCTTTTCACTAGTTGTTTTCCATGTGCTATTATCTTGTTACCTCACCAAGTAATCAACACTTCACTTAAACATGATAACATTTGTTTGCTAAGTAAAAGTGAAACACATGTAGGTCTAAAACAAGTAATAACAACATCACCACAAGTAACGAAACAATTCACCTAAAACAAGTGTGATTAAGATAGCGTATCAAACGTGTCTTACACTTGTAAGCTGGGGTATTTTCCAGGGTAAATCACGATGCATCTCATTACTATGCATGTATCATTCTTGCCATTTTTTTCCGTAGTCCTTACCGGGACTACTTTACTATCTTTCAGATGTCGGGATTTCCTACGAGACCCTCGAACCCGAAGACAGGAATTATTATGGTTATTTCAATCTCAGGCAAGTTCATCACTTGCTCATATCCTTTGCAGTACTTCATAGCAAACTAATTGCAAAAACCCTATCGTCTTATCACCTACTCTCAAAAGAATGCATGATCCTATTTTTAATAATAATATGACTAATTGAATGACTACCCGAGTGGTAGTGTTCTGTTTGGTGGGCGGATGGAACCATGGTAAGATGAATAGGTCAAAGGAAGGTTCCATCTGCACGGGAACGTATTATCTAGGATTAATCAAAACTGCCGTCAGGATTCTTGCGCCGTAAATTCGCGTTAACCATGGGTCTTCTATGGGGGGAGTAAGTCAGTCGTGATCTTTTCTTGTTCGCATGTCAACGGGCTGCCAGAGACGTACGCTGTAGGTTCTGCGGGACTACATGCACATGGGTGGGATCCCTTAATTGCCACGTACTCTGCGGGTCTATGATGGTCTGCCAGGGGCGCGTAGATATCCATCGTGAGGGGTGGAATCAGGCGTTCACCCTGCTGGCAGAAATGGGTGGGCATGCGTTGTGCGGAGAAGCACGGTTTGGCTTGGACCAACAACCGGGCCCCACACCTGAGTGGGAGTGGACAGGATCTCGAGCCTGGTTGTGCAGCATGGTCTTGGTCGTCCAGGGGTAAAGTAACGCACCTCTGCAGAGTGTAAAAGGATGTGGCATGTTACCCCTTGTTCCGGGAAGGAGCTGCGAACGCCGCAGGTGTAACACCCGGGGGATTTTCCCTCAGATAGAATTGCTTGATTTCCATTTGGCATTGCATTGCATCATGTCATCATAAGCATTGCATGTGGCATGTGTTTCAAATTGAAGTTCAAATTCAAATCAAATCATTCATACTTGGCATGTTCCAATTGTGGTTTAAAATTAAAATCCTGCAAACATTTTAAATTCAATAAGTTTTCATAGTTGTTTGAGCTTATTTAATAAACTTGGTTATTTCAAAAAAATCAATTCTTTATGAAACCCTATTTGAAATTAGAATGACAAATTCAAATCATTTGGCAAGTTGAAAATTTTGAAAATAAAGTTCACATACTTTGACCTTGCTGTTTTGTAATTCAATAAAAAATTATTTCAGAAAATAAAACCCCTAAAACCTTATTCCTTTTTCTCTCTCTTTCTTTCCTACAAAAAAAAATGTGTAAACAAAAAAAAAACTCCCAAAGGAAGCCAAGCCAGCCCACCACCGAGCCCACCCATCCACCTCTCAGCCCAGCCCACCCCTCCTGTCTCTTTCTTCTTCGTACGGAAGCGAACGCAGACGTCACCCCCACCACCGAACCACCTCCTCCATGGACCCCTCCTCACCTGCTCCCCCCACCTTAAAGCATCCCCTCCCCTCCTCCAAACCCTAACCCTAGCACCATTCCTCCCTTCCTCCTCCTCAAGCCGCCGCCACCCTCTCCCTTTTTCTCTCCCTTTCCCTGTCTTTTCCTGGAGTTCTTCTGAACTTTCTGTACCACCATGGCCGAAGCTTGGGCTTCTGGCCGTCGTCGCCCTAGGCCACCTCGACGCCAATTGACCCCGGGAACGGAACCGGGAGGGTTCCCCCTTCCCTTTTGCTGAAGGAGGCACGGCCGGAGCGGCACTAGGGGCGGCGCGATCTTCCCCGACCACCCCCGGCGCCACTGCTCGTCGTCTTCGACAGACGCCTTCCTCGCCACCTCCCCGAGCCTCCTGCTTCGACTACGCGCGTAGGTGAGCCGTCTGTCCTCCGGGACCCCCTTCCCCCCTCTTCCCCTGCTCTGGTTACCACCGCCGTGCACCGTCCGCCGGCGTTGCTCCGCCACGGCATCTGTTCCCGTCGATCTGCAAACCTGCAGGTGTCGTACTTTCTTCAGTTTCGTCAGTAAGGCGCGCGCACACAGTATTACTTCCTTATGCACCGTAGGGTATCACCAAACGAATCACTAGCCTAGTGGCTTGGCGCCCTGTCCCGCACCCTGGAGGCCCCGAGTTCGAATCCCCCCCGAGGCGCAAAGCCACCTCTTTTATTCGGCCTTTTTCTTTTATTTCCCGAAATCCAGAAAAACAGATCTGAGTCTTTATTTGTAAAATCCATAACAAATTAAAAAAAGCTCCAATTTCAATGATTCAAATTGCTATGGATTCAGAATCTTGTGCTCTTTCTATTAGTCACAAAGTTGCAACATGTTTCTGTAATAATTTTGCACTAAATAATTAAATACAGAAATGACTATTAAAATTTGAAACTTTGGGAATTCATAACTTGAGTTCTGTTCACCCAATTTGAGCAAACTTGGGCTCTAAAAATTTGTCTTAACAAACTCTACACATTGGTATTTTATTTGGTCACAATTGAATTAAATTTGAACATGTTTCCTTCTGTTTACTAAAAAGGGCAGAATAAAAATGTTTATGGAAAAATGCATAATAAATTCAAGAATGATCCAAAAATTATGTTTAATAGCTCAAAATGTTCATTGAAACATTTTATACATGTTTTCAACCTTTTCAATACAATTTGTTTACTGTTTTTCCTAATTAAAATTGGTGCAATAATTCAATGCTTTAATTACACCTTTTAAATTGCAAAATTCATAACTTGGGCAATTCAAATCCAATTCCAACATGTAAAATATGTTTTCCATGAAAAATTGAATAAGCTTTCCAAATATCAACTTTGTTTTCTGTTTTGAACAAATTAAATTGCTGAAAACAACTATTTCTTAATTAATGCATTTAAAATTGTCAATTTAATAACTTGCTCATCTAAAATCCAAATTCAACAAATGAAATATGTATTCAATCTAAAATTTTGTGTTCTTTCCAAATATAAATTTTGTTATATTTTTTGAACATTTAAAATTGGTGAAAACAACAAATGTTTGTTTAAATCATTTAAAATGCCAGAGTTCATAACTTAACAAATAAAATTCCAAACTTGGTAAACAACATATCAAACCGAAGCTATTGTTGTCTTCTTGTTGTTTTCATCATCCATGCATCATTCTAATCAACTTTCACATGATGGTTATTTGTAGATCATTTAATTCAACATTAATTCATGGGCTTTTCCATGTGCAATCCAAATTGCATTTGGGCCCATTTAAATATGTTTACCATGTCAACTAGTTTATCTTTGATGCATCCTTAAACTTGTCATGCATCCATATCTTGATCATGCTGGATCTTTTGCCGTAGTAGTAATTGTTGCATCCGGTGTTTGTTCTAGTTCGTTGCTTCTTCGCGGATAGGACGTTGAGATGAAGTGAGCAACGACAAGTTCTCCGGATGTACCTCTACTTGCTGGATTCCAGGCAAGTATACTCACTTTCTACCTATGGCTGCCTTTCATCACTTGTTACCGATTCTTCCCGTTGCCTTTATTCTAGCCTTATGATTCGATGCTTGTGTCTCGATCCTATCATATGTTTACCTTGCAGCCATGATATAGCCTTCCTTCCACTTCCTATTAACTGTTGTTTGTTTACCTTGTTGGCCCTTGTGTCGTAGTTGCATGCTTAGTGTTGTTTGCGCTCAAGTCTTGTTGTCCGTCTTATCACCTGTTTAGTTTGATAGTTGGGTTTCAATGCAATCAACAACATGTTAATGTTTTGGGTAATAATAATTTGATGATATGGCACTGGCAGGAGGCCCCGCGTGGTTTTGAGGCCTGCTAGTGTCAACCTTAATTAGGAAAAGGGTCTTGTCCTCCGATCCATGATGAGCGCACTAACCGCATGTGGGAAGCGAGTATGGGCTCCCCCCGCAACTTTGATTCGATTCGCATCTCGTCCAAATCGCCTTATTTAGTTCGGGTTTTCCATTTGCCGCATGCATATGCAGGTGCGAACCCTTGGCGCCAGGGTGGAACTTTTGTAGTCGGCATTTAGGGAGACACGTTCTTAGAGTGCTATGAGGGTCCCCTTTTCTTCGTGGGGCTTGATTAGCCGTGCGCTCAACTGCACGGGGTTCTTTGGGCTTGATGCGAAGAAGAGTTGGGTTGTGTTGAGTGCCCCGCTTGGTGGAAGTGCATTTCCATCTGGCGGGTCATTCTTACGTGTACGGCCAAATTGGTGCATCCCTGCAGGGTTAAATCTTCTCGAGAAGCCGTGTTGTTCGCGGTTATGGATGACTTGGTGAAAGTGCTGGCTAACAAGTACTCAGACAACTTACACTTAACGATGATAAGTTGACTAGTAATATAGATTACCTCCACCATAAAAATGAATGTCACCTTAATCAACCGTGTGAGTTTCCTTGGGTTGCTTCCTTAGTAGGGGGTAACATTGGATGGGTATTGTTTGGTGAGTAGTTATAGTTGGTTTTGTCACGCTATCTTATCCCTTTCTTTTAGCCGGATGTTGTAGCGTGTCTCTGTAGTTAGTTAGTGCAGCCCGCTGCCGCTCTTTGCAATAATCCCTTCCTTTCCGTTGTACCCAAATTATTTGTATCTTGTGATGATTGGTTACGCTGGTATCTTGTGAGTATGGTTTATCCACTTGCCAGTACTTAACCGTACTGACCCATGAATCCTTTTCGTGGCTGCATACTCCACATTGCAGTCAACAGGTTTGAAGTCTAACGACGTTAGCTTGGGAATCCCTCCGGCTTGGCCTGGGCAGTGATTGGACGCCATCCGTTATCTTCAGGACTCTTAGTCCAATTTGTATCTTGTCCGTAGTCGGACACTATGTTGCTTCTTCCGTTGTTATTTGGATCTTTGTATTGTATCAGTTGTATCCTTGACTCGTTTGAGTCGTCTTGTATATATCTTTTCTGTTGTTGTTGCGGAATATTCGTGAACTGTTGTAATGTTATCACAAGTGGCAACCTGGAATCGGTTATTATGTGGATTTTGGCGGAAATGCTGAAATCTGCATAGTGCCCGATCTCGGGGCGTCACAAATGGTATCAGAGCATGGTTTCCGATTCCCTAAGTTGTTTCGATACAAATGGTTATCGAAGCAACGGGTCCGCAAAGCCCGTAGGATAACCTCGCTAACGGTCGTGTTTCTAGAGTGTCAAAAACTATTTGTGCAAAACCTGTTTTGGAAACATCTCAATAGGATTCTTGTTTTCTCCTTATCCCTATTCTATTCTCCTCCCATCTTATTTGTTTTGGAGTCTCCCCTCTTGTCTATTTTTCAAAGTCCTAGGATCCTACGTGGGTGGACGTTTTCTGAGCCGTTAACCTAATAGGTTCGATCATCGGAAGATTCCTGGTGGAAGGACATCGTCGTCAATCCGAGCAAGAATCTCTTGTTAGTGGTGTCGAGAAACCCTTGTTAGTGGTGTCGAGGAGATTAGCTGGAAGCACGAATAATCGATAGTCGACCTTCTTCTCCCTCCCGGGTTAGTGGGTGGATTGCGAGGGCGCAATTCCTTATTAGTGGTGTCGTCTGTAACACCTGGGGATTTTCCCTCAGATAGAATTGCTTGATTTCCATTTGGCATTGCATTGCATCATGTCATCATAAGCATTGCATGTGGCATGTGTTTCAAATTGAAGTTCAAATTCAAATCAAATCATTCATACTTGGCATGTTCCAATTGTGGTTTAAAATTAAAATCGTGCAAACATTTTAAATTCAATAAGTTTTCATAGTTGTTTGAGCTTATTTAATAAACTTGGTTATTTCAAAAAAAATCAATTCTTTATGAAACCCTATTTGAAATTAGAATGACAAATTCAAATCATTTGGCAAGTTGAAAATTTTGAAAATAAAGTTCACATACTTTGACCTTGCTGTTTTGTAATTCAATAAAAAATTATTTCATAAAATAAAACCCCTAAAACCTTATTCCTTTTTCTCTCTCTTTCTTTCCTACAAAAAAAATGTGTAAAAAAAACTCCCAAAGGAAGCCAAGCCAGCCCACCACCGAGCCCACCCATCCACCTCTCAGCCCAGCCCACCCCTCCTGTCTCTTTCTTCTTCGTACGGAAGCGAACGCAGACGTCACCCCCACCACCGAACCACCTCCTCCATGGACCCCTCCTCACCTGCTCCCCCCACCTTAAAGCAGCCCCTCCCCTCCTCCAAACCCTAACCTAGCGCCATTCCTCCCTTCCTTGTCCCCAAGCCGCCGCCACCCTCTCCCTTTTTCTCTCCCTTTCCCTGTCTTTTCCTGGAGTTCTTCTGAACTTTCTGTACCACCATGGCCGGAGCTTGGGCTTCTGGCCGTCGTCGCCCTAGGCCACCTCGACGCCAATTGACCCCGGGAACGGAACCGGGATTGTTCCCCCTTCCCTTTTGCTGAAGGAGGCACGGCCGGAGGGGCACTAGGGGCGGCGCGATCTTCCCCGACCACCGCCGGCGCCACTGCTCGTCGTCTTCGACAGACGCCTTCCTCGCCACCTCCCCGAGCCTCCTGCTTCGACTACGCGCGTAGGTGAGCCGTCCGTCCTCCGGGACCCCCTTCCCCCCTCTTCCCCTGCTCTGGTTACCACCGCCGTGCGCCGTCCGCCGGCGTTGCTCCGCCACGGCATCTGTTCCCGTCGATCTGCAAACCTGCAGGTGTCGTACTTTCTTCAGTTTCGTCAGTAAGGCGCGCGCACACAGTATTACTTCCTTATGCACCGTAGGGTATCACCAAACGAATCACTAGCCCAGTGGCTTGGCGCCCTGTCCCGCACCCTGGAGGCCCCGAGTTCGAATCCCCCCCGAGGCGCAAAGCCACCTCTTTTTTTCGGCCTTTTTCTTTTATTTCCCGAAATTCAGAAAAACAGATCTGAGTCTTTATTTGTAAAATCCATAACAAATTGAAAAAAGCTCCAATTTCAATGATTCAAATTGCTATGGATTCAGAATCGTGTGCTCTTTATATTAGTCACAAAGTTGCAACATGTTTTTGTAATAATTTTGCACTAAATAATTAAATACAGAAATGACTATTAAAATTTGAAACTTTGGGAATTCATAACTTGAGTTCTGTTCACCCAATTTGAGAAAACTTGGGCTCTAAAAATTTGTCTTAACAAACTCTACACATTGGTATTTTATTTGGTCACAATTGAATTAAATTTGAACATGTTTCCTTATGTTTACTAAAAAGGGCAGAATAAAAATGTTTATGGAAAAATGCATAATAAATTCAATAATGATCCAAAAATTATGTTTAATAGCTCAAAATGTTCATTGAAACATTTTATACATGTTTTCAACCTTTTCAATACAATTTGTTTACTGGTTTTCCTAATTAAAATTGGTGCAATAATTCAATGCTTTAATTACACCTTTTAAATTGCAAAATTCATAACTTGGGCAATTCAAATCCAATTCCAACATGTAAAATAGGTTTTCCATGCAAAATTGAATAAGCTTTCCAAATATCAACTTTGTTTTTCTGTTTTGAATAAATTAAATTGCTGAAAACAACTATTTCTTAATTAATGCATTTAAAATTGTCAATTTAATAACTTGCTCATCTAAAATCCAAATTCAACAAATGAAATATGTATTCCATCTAAAATTTTGTGTTCTTTCCCAATATATATTTTGTTATCTGTTTTGAACATTTAAAATTGGTGAAAACAACAAATGTTTGTTTAAATCATTTAAAATGCCAGAGTTCATAACTTAACAAATAAAATTCCAAACTTGGTAAACAACATATCAAACTGAAGCTATTGTTGTTTTCTTGTTGTTTTCATCATCAATGCATCATTCTAATCAACTTTCACATGATGGTTATTTGTAGATCATTTAATTCAACATTAATTCATGGGCTTTTCCATGTGCAATCCAAATTGCATATGGGCCCATTTAAATATGTTTACCATGTCAACTAGTTTATCTTTGATGCATCCTTAAACTTGTCATGCATCCATATCTTGATCATGCTGGATCTTTTGCCGTAGTAGTAATTGTTGCATCCGGTGTTTGTTCTAGTTCGTTGCTTCTTCGCGGATAGGACGTTGAGATGAAGTGAGCAACGACAAGTTCTCCGGATGTACCTCTACTTGCTGGATTCCAGGCAAGTATACTCACTTTCTACCTATGGCTGCCTTTCATCACTTGTTACTGATTCTTCCCGTTGCCTTTATTCTAGCCTTATGATTCGATGCTTGTGTCTTGATCCTATCATATGTTTACCTTGCAGCCATGATATAGCCTTCCTTCCACTTCCTATTAACTGTTGTTTGTTTACCTTGTTGGCCCTTGTGTCGTAGTTGCATGCTTAGTGTTGTTTGCGCTCAAGTCTTGTTGTCCGTCTTATCACCTGTTTAGTTTGATAGTTGGGTTTCAATGCAATCAACAACATGTTAATGTTTTGGGTAATAATAATTTGATGATAAGGCACCGGCAGGAGGCCCGGCGTGGTTTTGAGGCCTGCTAGTGTCGACCTTAATTAGGAAAAGGGTCTTGTCCTCCGATCTATGATGAGCGCACTAACCGCATGTGGGAAGCGATTATGGGCTCCCCCCGCAACTTTGATTCGATTCGCATCTCGTCCAAATCGCCTCATTTAGTTCGGGTTTTCCATTTGCCGCATGCATATGCAGGTGCGAACCCTTGGCGCCAGGGTGGAACTTTTGTAGTCGGCATTTAGGGAGACACGTTCTTAGAGTGCTATGAGGGTCCCCTTTTCTTCGTGGGGCTTGATTAGCCATGCGCTCAACTGCACGGGGTTCTTTGGGCTTGATGCGAAGAAGAGTTGGGTTGTGTTGAGTGCCCCGCTTGGTGGAAGTGCATTTCCATCTAGCGGGTCATTCTTACGTGTACGGCCAAATTGGTGCATCCCTGCAGGGTTAAATCTTCTCGAGAAGCCGTGTTGTCCGCGGTTATGGATGACTTGGTGAAAGTGCTGGCTAACAAGTACTCAGACAACTTACACTTAACGATGATAACTTGACTAGTAATATAGATTACCTCCACCATAAAAATGAATGTCACCTTAATCAACCGTGTGAGTTTACTTGGGTTGCTTCCTTAGTAGGGGGTAACATTGGATGGGTATTGTTTGGTGAGTAGTTATAGTTGGTTTTGTAACGCTATATTATCCCTTTCTTTTAGCTGGATGTTGTAGCGCGTCTCTGTAGTTAGTTCGTGCAGCCCGCTGCCGCTCTTTGCAATAATCCCTTCCTTTCCGTTGTACCCAAAGTATTTGTATCTTGTGATGATTGGTTACGCTGGTATCTTGTGAGTATGGTTTATCCACTTGCCAGTACTTAAACGTACTGACCCATGAATCCTTTTCGTGGCAGCATATTCCACATTGCAGTCAACAGGTTTGAAGTCTCACGACGTTAGCTTGGGAATCCCTCCGGCTTGGCCTGGGCAGGGATCGGACGCCATCGGTTATCTTCAGGACTCTTAGTCCAATTTGTATCTTGTCCGTAGTCGGACACTATGTTGCTTCTTCCGCTGTTATTTGGATCTTTGTATTGTATCAGCTGTATCCTTGACTCGTTTGAGTCGTCTTGTATATATCTTTTCTGTTGTTGTTGCGGAATATTCGTGAACTGTTGTAATGTTATCACAAGTGGCAACCTGGAATCGGTTATTATGTGGATTTTGGCGGAAATACTGAAATCTGTATATTGCCCGATCTCGGGGCGTCACAGCAGGAAAGGTAACTCCATGAAAGTTCTAGTCCTGTGAGGATCTGGCGGGCATAGTCTTCAGAATTAAAAGGAACCTCTTGAAGAAAGATTTACAAAAACCTTGCATTAGCTTATGACTCTTTTGAGTCTAAAGCCGTAGTTAGTGCATCAAACTACCCACTATATATCATGAGCTTGCCGAGTAACGCTCGTTACTCATTCGTTCCCGTTTGACCCCCTGCTTAGAGTTCAAGCCTATGGAAGTCGTCATCGTGAAGCCATCGTTACCTCATGAAGCTAGGTGGAGTCTTGTACTACTTAGCCAGTGAAGCATCGTCATCAACAACGCTGGTGGAGGAGAAGCTATCAAGGTGTAGGTGGAGTCCATCTTGGACTTAGCTGTTACAAGTCATAGATTAGGGCTGACATCAGCCGTAGTAGATTTAGTTCTAAGTTAGAGTTCTTCTCCAGCTTGGAGCTTCGAATTGTTCTTCTGATGCTTCATTTGCTGAGATCTTCTTTGATCTTCAAAGAGATTCTCGAGATTTTGTAATGAATCTTGTATCCTATAGTTTTGCCTGGACCCGCTGTGTTTCTGTTGTACTACTCTGAGGGATGTAATATTCACAGATAAGTCCTTCTGTGAGTATTATGTCATCGACTTGCACACTACACATGCAGTGGTGTGTTGGGTCGCCACAGATGGTATCAGAGCGAAGCGACCTTAGGTTTAAAACCTTTTAGGAGATCTGTAGGTTGGTAAATAATATGGGAAGCCATCTTATCTAAACCACACTTGCTACAACTATGATGATCATTCACTTGAGAATGATATAAGCATACTTGTATAGAATATTCTCATTCAAATTGAGTAAATCTACTTATCTATTTTCTTTACACCCATGTATGATTAGAAGCATACATCAGTTTTATTGAGAAAATTGTTCTGACATGGTCAGAGATGATCAAGTCATAGTGATGATTACCCCATTCTATGAATGAATTAGATGGAGTAGAATATGATATGGAGTAAGTATAGGAGTCAGCAAGAAGGGATAAATTGAGAATCATGAAGAGTCATTAGACCATGGTAACTATGGGGTAAATAACATATCCTTAGTTATCAACTTTAGTGGTGAATCAGTATAGTATAGTATAGTATAGTATAGTGTAGAATTAGGAGAAGGCATAAGCATTGATGGAAGCTACAGTACTACTTCTATGATGTGATCAACAACATGAAGGATCAACATATGCCATGAGAAGTTTATCATAATCAAGATGAAGTAATTCAATTACATAATACTTAGTCTTATGTGGAATCAAGTTAAAAAAAACTACTATAGGATCATTTTGTCTTGGTTTATTCCATTGCAGAAAGGCATGCAATTGGAGTAATGATCAAGTCAAAGAGTGGTTGTGTAGACTCGGATTACAAGGTACTATATACCTACTTGTAGTGTATAGCATTTAAGACCTTGGTACTTGAGATGTTTTACTCAAGGTACTGTTATTTCACAGGCTTTTGATGCATGAGTGGTAAATGCATTTGGGATTTATTGGATTTTATTTGGATCTTTGATTGACTAGACCTGTACATGAGAATTGAACTTGATGTGCAAATGCATGTGCAAACACTGAGTTCTTTCTTGATGTTACTGGTCTAGAGGGTATATGATTAGAATGAGAGCGGTCTGGGTAATCAGCAGATTGAAGCAACCACCAAAGCTCTAGAAGACCAGAAAGTCAAAAAGGAAGATGACAATGAAGCCACTAATGGGAATGGACCACATTCCACATCTTGTTTGGAGTTGGAAATATACTTCATCAAAACATGGAGATATACCATAAGTGATGCCAAGAAAATAACATGAGTAGTTGTATCCTAGAAAGAAATATGTAGAAGTCCAAACCCAAAGATATAGAAGGACCATAGGAAGCCACCAGTGGAATAGGTTATAGTCACCTATAGGGAAGAGTTAAAACTCGAGGAAACTCGAAGATATTTTCACTAAAAATTGAGTCTTAGTCAATGTACACTACGTTGTACAAGTTTCTTTGAGTAGTATTTCTCTTGAGACCATTAGATTGAACCAAATGGAGTCCTAAACATAGACGATATCCAATGTACCTGAAGCATCTTATTCGTTATTCATCATTTGGTGGATACACCACATGTTCTTTAAAAAGTTCTCAGAGGTAGGAAACCATACCTATTCATCGAAGAACGGAACTTGGTATCCACTATGTGGTGGAAATACCACGTGTTCTTCATGAAACCATTAGGAAGGTATAGTAACCAACAGAGTTGTCATAATAACAGACCTAGTGTTAGGTTATCATGCAAGAAAATGGAAGGTGAAAAATAAAGACAAGATGCTACACATGCCGAGGTCAACACAAGAAAACAGCTGTGAAGATTCAACGGTCTACAGAAGTTCTCTCTACCTATCTTTACGTGAGAGAGGTTGAACTTCGGGACGAAGTTCTTGTTAAGGGGGAGATACTGTAACATCCCAGTGTTTGGGAGGTTATAAGGATCTAAATTTAATATGTGCATTTGCAAAGCATGCATCTAAAAGTACGGGAAATTTTGGCGCGAAAGTTCAAACGAATCAAAGTGACCAAAGTTTCACTTGACATGATGAAATAGGTCTAGTTCATCTAGTTAAGAGTACATTTGGAATGATCTTTATAACAAGTATCTTAAGAAAACAAATCATTTGGTTACACAAACCATAAATTGGTTTTGACCAATATAAACTCTTAACAAGTCTAACCTAAAGTCTATAAGTGACTTGGGATAATTCACTAGGTATCTAGAACTCAAAGAGGGGTGAGTATCCAAATCACATATCTGATGATTATACTTCCACCAATGAGTAATGCATAATTGAACCATCTCATCAACAGAGATGTGATCTCCTATAAAACAACAACTCCCTATGTTATCAGTTCATTTCCACAACATCTCTCCAAATCATCTCATAACTATAAGGTGAACCATCACAAGTGAAGAACAAAGTTTCAACAGAACACAAGTAATACATACCGGGGTTAACTCAAAACCCACAAGTGGAAAATGATATAATAATTGTATTAACATATTTATCGAATATGTACATATCTCATCAATCATAAAAGAAGTATCAACAAGAAGAAATAAATCTTTTTCAACTACTGATAAACCTTGATCATTACATATGATATTCCCAAATCTCTATAGCTTCATTATGAATGACAAAGTCAATAAAGTGATGAATATAAAGTAGACCATGACACCTGGGAGAACAAATAACAACTATGACATAATTCATTAAACCTCAATAAACTTCACATGTTCATTGTTTCAATCATCTTATAGAAGTGAACATATGAAATCTCAACACCTCAATGCACCATTTGATCCACTTAATATTAAGTCATCATTCCATAAGCATTTCACACCTCTACTCAAATCCAACAATTCTACAATTGAAGTACCCCTGGATATAATTAATGAATAACAACAAGATATAAACCCTTTTAGAGGAATTGGATTGAAAGTTAAATAAAACCAATCATGTATGAACAAGTATCTATCTTTTGGGAAATAAAATAAGAAATCTATGGAAGAATAATAAAAGCATGAACTAACTCTTAATCTAGATCTTGTTATGTTGCTAGACCAAGGTATCTTGTTTTCCCAATCTCCTCCAAGATATTCTGTAAGAGAAGAAACCACAAGAAAGGAGGAACTACCACAAGAAGATCTACATAAGGATTCTTTAGGTTGTCTTAGAAGTGCTAACTCAATCTATCCTGAAGAATTTGGAAAATCATACACCAAATTCAATCCTTATTAAACTATGTAGAAACAATGTGGTATTCTAATGTTGGTGTTATATAGAAGTAGTTTGGTAACAAGTTTGCAACCTTGTTAACAAATCACTTCTGTAGGCTCTAACAATTGAGTGTCATATACAAATAAACATAAGGTTTGATAACCTTGTATCTCTCAGCCATTTGTATATGAAAGTAATTTGAGGGCAAGCCTTGCAAACTTGTCAACAAATGCTTCTATATGCATAAGGAAAAATTGATGTTATAAAATACACCTACATTCTGTTATATATAAAACCATGATCCATAAATGGGATAGAATAACAAGGAGAAAATAATAAATCACATTATAATTAGAACCACACATACAATATATAAGTAAGGAAGAAACCAAGACAAAGAAGAAAACAAGCAACATGTTGAAATCCAAGTGTTTGATGTCATATAAGAATAATTTGATTACAAGTTCAGATCAACCTTGTGAACAGAATATTCATGTAAGCATTAAAACAACTGAGTTTCAATAAGCTAATCTTCATCATAACTGAATACACCACAAGAATGAAATGGTTATGGAAATAAATGAATTCATTTCATCAGGAGTCACAGATTGCTACTGAGGTCCATATATCCTATCAGCTCTAGTGGTGAATGTCTTAAGATCAAGAGACCATCAAGGGATGATATTTCTTGCAAAGGACCAAGGAAATATTTGAAGGCTAGTGGTAACTAGAGAGAAGAACATCAAGCAACGGAAGACCACATGAAGCAACACTGCATCTGTAAGGGAGCATAAGAATTTATCCAGTGAGTCATTAGGATATAATAGAGAATCATTAACCTCTGTCAAGCTCATCAGAGATGAGGAACTCATAATGATATCTTTATTGGAAACAACTATCAAGTATGGGATAATAACCAGCCATTATATCCACATGTCTTGATATGTGGAGGTAGATGAAAACAAGCTTAAAACCTTGTTTTCCAAATCCTTTTCACATGTAAGACTTACAGATGATAACAAAAACTCATCCATATATAACCATGTAAATGATTACATGTTTTAAAACAACATTAGATATTGTCCACAATTGAAACCTATGTGGAAAACAAGTAAATCAGATTCCAAAACCACACATGTTTTCCATTTGATCAAGTACTGAAAACAGCAAACATAGAATGCACAAACCTCAGTAAAATGTCAACCAAATTTGCTAGGAGTTTCAATTAGGAAATTACAAAGCCTCATAAGAGAAAATAATTTCATTACCTAATAAAAATAATTTAGTATGTCATGGGATACAATTCTTTATTAAGTGAACTTCATTTCCATACACAGAAACAATACCAAGTAATGTTAAAAAATCATTTTCTAAAAGAATTTGTATCCAAGAAGTTCCAATGAGAACACACCACTTGGTGAACCATATGTGTGTGGTGTGATTATGATATTCATGCCTAAAATAAATTTTAAGACATTTAATAAATTAAATAGAGGGAAAAACAACAAAAATCACTTAATCTAGAACCCTAAATAAAAATAGAAATATTGCTCCAATTCACCAAAACAAAACATGGTGAGATTGCAAATTTGATGAGCTTTCCAAATATATTTTTTAATAATTTTTATCTTCACAGATAGGTCCAGAAAACATAGCTTTTCTTCTCAGTTTTTATAACAGAGGGACTTGATTGCAAATTATAGAAATTACAGGGGGGTATCAAAAATCGCCTTTATGTTTTCCTTTCTTCTTCCTCTGCCAGAAGGCAGAGGAGAGCGCCGTCGTGGCGTGGTCGTTGCCACGACCTGCTTGCCGCCTCGCGGGAGGATAAGACCTCCAGGCCGATAGGCCGTGCCGCACATGCTCTCTCCCTCGCTCATTGCCTCTTCTTCTCTGTAGTTGAACCGAGAAAACTCGAAACCCTAATCCATGGCCGCCGGCCATTGCCGTTGATTCCGGCCATTCCCGGAGGATCTGAGACCACCGTGAGCTCCCTCTCGACGACCTCTATCTCCCATGTGAAGCTCGTTTGCTGGGAGGACCGGAGAAGGCATTCTGTTTCGTGGACCCCTCATTTCGTGGGTTAGGAACCTTGTCACATGATGTATTGTAGGATTAATTTTTTACCCCCTTGATCTACCTTTTGTAACACTTATGTAACTTTGGTGGCATTCTGTTTGCCCCACATAATTTGGAAAATCTAACCGTAGGGATTTTTCCCTACGGTACAATCTTCAAAAAAAAAAAGGACCGGAGAAGGCCGAATCGGGCCATCCTCTTCATCACCGGCCGCCGGAAGCCGCGGTCGATTCCGGTCGATTCCGACGGGTCCTGGCCTCCCCGACCTCATCCTCGAGCTCCTAGTGAGATGGCGCACCTCGTGGTGCCTTTCATTCGGCAAAATCGTGCTAATTCCATAGCGTTCATCGAGTGCCGTCGCCGGCCGCCGCAAACCTCGTCGTCGGCGAGTCTCCGATGACCATATGGTCATTCCGCCACCACCAACAACTTCCTCTTGCTCTCCTCTAGCTCTAGGACCCATTGAATCGAACCAATTTACACTCAATCGATGGATTGCTAAACCACAGTAGAAATCCCCAATTCCGATGACCTAGCCATGACGTCACCATGACGTCATATTCCCTTTCTCTTTTATTTTGAATTAAATCGGTATATGACAGGTGGGACCCACCTGTCAATTTGAATATTGGCAGAAAATTAATAAATCCTATTAATCCAATAACTTTTCATCTAATAATCATAAAAATATAAATAAAATATGGAATTGTTTATAAAAATATAATCTAAATTATTATCAACTTTTAAAAAATATTTGATAAAGTTTAAAAATTAATATTTTCTATAATTAAAATAAATCATTTAAAATTGAGAAAAATAATAAATAATTCATAAAATCAGAAAATTACAAGTTATATACCAAAATGCTCCAAATAACAAATGCAACTCATATATGATGTTTTCATAGTCATTTGACCAAGATTTCATGAGTGCAATATTTTCCTAGTCATTTAATTCATTTAAAATTAATAAATTAATCATTTATTCAAATATTTTCAAAAGGCATTGAATGATATATCAAATTAAAGAGAAAAACATTTCCAATTCAAATATGTCAAACATAAAACATTTTGATTAAATTATAAACTTGTTTCCAAATATCTACTGGAACTCTATTATATTTCATTATGACAAGAAATAGCTGTCACAAAGTATTTTCTTTATTAATAAAACCCTCAAATGTTCTCAAACATAATAAACCTATTATCACCAAGCATTAGCAAGTTAGGTGATGGTAGATTAATTGTAATCGTTCATCATTTTCAATAAAACTCCTTGGCCCTAGCTCTACACTTTTTAAATATAAAACGAAATGTGACTGTTATCTTTTCACTAGTTGTTTTCCATGTGCTATTATCTTGTTACCTCACCAAGTAATCAACACTTCACTTAAACATGATAACATTTGTTTGCTAAGTAAAAGTGAAACACATGTAGGTCTAAAACAAGTAATAACAACATCACCACAAGTAACGAAACAATTCACCTAAAACAAGTGTGATTAAGATAGCGTATCAAACATGTCTTACACTTGTAAGCTGGGGTATTTTCCAGGGTAAATCACGATGCATCTCATTACTATGCATGTATCATTCTTGCCATTGTTTTCCGTAGTCCTTACCGGGACTACTTTACTATCTTTCAGATGTCGGGATTTCCTACGAGACCCTCGAACCCGAAGACAGGAATTATTATGGTTATTTCAATCTCAGGCAAGTTCATCACTTGCTCATATCCTTTGCAGTACTTCATAGCAAACTAATTGCAAAAACCCTATCGTCTTATCACCTACTCTCAAAAGAATGCATGATCCTATTTTTAATAATAATATGACTAATTGAATGACTACCCGAGTGGTAGTGTTCTGTTTGGTGGGCGGATGGAACCATGATAAGATGAATAGGTCAAAGGAAGGTTCCATCTGCACGGGAACGTATTATCTAGGATTAACTGCCGTCAGGATTCTTGCGCCGTAAATTCGCGTTAACCATGGGTCTTCTATGGGGGGAGTAAGTCAGCCGTGATCTTTTCTCGTTCGCATGTCAACGGGCTGCCAGAGACGTACGCTGTAGGTTCTGCGGGACTACATGCACATGGGTGGGATCCCTTAATTCCCACGTACTCTGCGGGTCTATGATGGTCTGCCAGGGGCGCGTAGATATCCATCGTGAGGGGTGGAATCAGGCGTTCAACCTGCTGGCAGAAATGGGTGGGCATGCGTTGTGCGGAGAAGCACGGTTTGGCTTGGACCAACAACCAGGCCCCACACCTGAGTGGGAGTGGACGGGATCTCGAGCCTGGTTGTGCAACATGGTCTTGGTCGTCCATGGGTAAAGTAAAGCACCTCTGCAGAGTGTAAAAGGATGTGGCATGTTACCCCTTGTTCCGGGAAGGAGCTGCGAACGCCGCAGGAAAGGTAACTCCATGAAAGTTCTAGTCCTGTGAAGATCTGGCGGGCATAGTCTTCGGAATTAAAAGCAACCTCTTGAAGAAAGATTTACAAAAACCTTGCATTAGCTTATGACTCTTTTGAGTCTAAAGCTGTAGTTAGTGCATCAAACTACCCACTATATATCATGAGCTTGCTGAGTAACGCTCGTTACTCATTCGTTCCCGTTTGACCCCCTACTTAGAGTTGAAGCCTATGGAAGTCGTCATTGTGAAGCCATCGTTACCTCATGAAGCTAGGTGGGGTCTTGTACTACTTAGCCAGTGAAGCATCGTCATCAACAACGTTGGTGGAGGAGAAGCTATCAAGGTGTAGGTGGAGTCCATCTTGGACTTAGCTGTTACAAGCCATAGATTAGGGCTGACATCAGCCGTAGTAGATTTAGTTCTAAGTTAGAGTTCTTCTCCATCTTGGAGCTTCGAATTGTTCTTCTGATGCTTCATTTGCTGAGATCTTCTTTGATCTTCAAAGAGATTCTCGAGATTTTGTAATGAAGCTTGTATCCTATAGTTTTGCCTGGACCCGCTGCGTTTCTGTTGTACTACTCTGAGGGATGTAATATTCACAGATAAGTCCTTCTGTGAGTATTATGTCATCGACTTGCACACTACACATGCAGTGGTGTGTTGGGTCGCCACACCATGCCTCCATATGCACCCAAAGGATGAGCTCCCATGCCTCCATATGCACCAATTGGAGGATCTCCCATAGTTCCATAGCCACTCATGGGTGGTGCTCCCAAGCCTCCATAGCCACCCAATGAAGGTGCTCCCATGCCTCCATAGACAACAATTGTAGAAGCTCCCATTCCTCCATATCCAACCATTGGAGGAGATCTCATGCCTCCATATGTACCAAAAGGAGGAACTCCCATGCCTCCATATGCACCCATTGGAGGAGCTCCCATGCCTCCCATACCACCAAAGCAACCCATGTAGGTCATTCTTTTTGAGTAATGACTTGATCACGACATAGTTGTATGTAATCCTTTTGCTTCTCATCGAGCTTGGACATGTGCATGAAGAAGAGGCTTTTCTCATACACAATGCGTCGAGTATCTTCTTCACTTTGCCACCTCTTCTCCTCCAAAGCCACATTCCTCTCCTCTGCAAACGCTCTCTTCTCCTCGGCCACCGCCCTCCTCTCTTCGGCCACCGACGATGAAATCTTGGCCACCCTCCTCTCCTCGGTCGCTTAATTTCTAGCATTGACAATAGCTATCATGGATTGCTCGATGGCATCATCCCCTGTCTTTTTCTTATCTTTTGCTTGCTTTCTTCCCGTGAGCCTTTTTGTGTTGGCAATCGAGTTGTTAGGAGTGGGGCTTCTATTGCCGTCTTCACTTGATGCTCCATCTTCATCACCTTCTAGGGCTCTTTCCTTCTTACTTTCAATCTTCCTAACCTCATCACGGGCCTTCAATTTCTCTTCATGCTCGAGCTCCGTATAGCAATGATGGAAAATAAATGGCTTCCCATTGATAAGTTTGCCTTTCTTGTTCTTCTTGCCTTCTCCTTTGTACAAATTTTGAGCAATGTTGATCTACAAACAAATAGTTCAAGAGGGAAAATTAGCCATAGAGATCAATATGGTTGAAAGTAGCCATGAAGAACAATAACACCAACTTACTCTATCTTGTTGACTTGTGCACTAGGATTCAAGACATCTGTAGCCGCCAAGGCTCCTGCCCACTGTTGACAATCCATTGAAATCATGACCCAACAGGAACGAAGAGATCTTTCGTTCCGATCGTCGCGGTCGCCTAATGGAACATTGTTGAGACTATCAAAGTATTCTTTCATCCTCTCTCAATAGGTGTCCCTTATTTGATTTGTGCCAATGGTCACATATAATCCCACTTTGCAATAGGTCTTGCAAATCCAAACATCTTCTTGTGCGGTGTAGTTGGCCGCCTTCCTCTCGGTCCATTGTTGAGAATACCCTCACCCTCCTCGTCAACCTCATCGTCATTTTGAGTGTATCCATATTGTTGAGACCAATCTTGTTGGGAGCCATAGTTTTGAGACCAATTATCATTGTGCGAATCAACATTCATAGTCTCCAAAAAGGTGGTATCATCAACACTACAACAACCAAAGGTACAAACAAACATAAATATGACATTTTGATCATGAATTTTACAATGCATGGAGTTGGCAAAAGAAATTACCTTTGAGGAATTTCATCGAAATGTTGGGCGCTTGCGACGGCTGCGGGGGGGTGGCGGAGGCGCTTGCGATGGCTACGGGGGCGGCATAGACGCTTGCAATGCCTGCGGGGATGGCGAAGGCGGTTGCATAGGCGCGTGTGTAGGGGGCATTCGGCGAGTCCCGGCCTTGACCTTCTTGATCGTCGTCAGCGTGGGGGCAGCCAGCAGCGCGGCGTCGACGGGGCGCTTCGTCGGTGCAATCGGCGCGCCCTTCGCCGCGGAGCAGACATGGCGACCACCGGCGCCGCGCGGCCGTCCACCGCGTTCGTTCGTGGCGCCGTGAACAGGTCGCGCGCGATTCCTGTCGGACTTGGGACGGCGGTGCCGACGCGATATACTTCCTTTACATAAACCAATATATTATTATGAAAATGGATGGTCAGAATGATCCATATCAATATATAAAACCACCGTTCTACATTGTTTGGGGAAAACGGCAAAACGCATTTGGATCACAATAACCACTGCAGTGGTAGGTTGTGAGTTGTGGCCAAGTGTGGCATATTAAAACCCGGGCACGAGGAGGGAGCCACGCAGCGCAGCTTAGGCTCAATCATGCAGCTCACCTGCCCAATCTTTCCGATAATGCAAGCAGGTTTGGTTTGGTTTTGTGCAGGCACATGCATGAGCGAGCCGGTATCCCGTGGAATTGAATATGGGATCACTCGAGATAAGGGGACACACATGCTAATGCCCCTCATTATGCTATTCGCGATCTCTTCCTTTTCCGTGAGGCCACGTATGTCTTGCCAGGTTCATGCAGGTGTGTACAGAGAGCCCTCAGCGGCATCATGGACGTGGGGAGCATATGCTACAGCGCGTCTTCAGGATGACGGTGTACTATTTTAATATCGTACGAACTCTGGTGTGTTTGTACGGTGACTCTAGTTGTTGTCTAGTATGAGCTCGGTAGTACGTACAATGTATATTCCTCGTTTGCAAATACGCACACATGTCCTGACCTACTAGGAGCTCGTTTTAGAGTAGGGTTTTTTCATAAGAATTCTGTAGTACTTCAACACATCTGGATCAAAGGAACGAGCCGCACGACTCAAATTCATAAAGTTCCTAGAAAACGGACCCGATGCATATTATGTGTCTCATGTTTACTCATAGCATCTCCAAATCGCCGACCCATTTGATTCGACCACGTTCAATTACTGCCGGAGTGAGCGAAAACACGGTTCAACGTGCACGATCCATTTAATAAATCTGGACAGTTGCCCCTTTTCTATACATTTTAACACATTTTCGTTCCAAATTTGGAACGAATTTGCGTCCTGCGGATGGCTTGTGCATCAAACCCGTATCCCATCCGTAGCCCACATGTCATCCATTCCCGACTGTCGCCGACGAGCCCGATGTGGGCCGATATCATTGTGCAGCCATCGAGGCCCGCGTTGTCGGAGCAGGTGGAAAGGACCTATGAGGCGGCGTACGTGGACGAGGACGACCCCGAGAAAGAGGCCTACACCGCTGGGGTCACAACGGGTTCCGTCGATCCACCCCTGCCCCTGCATCGACCATACATGCGCCTACGACGGCGCCTGCTGACCCCGCCTGGTTGGCGGACATCAACTGGAGCAGCAACGACGAGGACGGCTTCGTCTACGCCATCGATGACACGCGGGAGGTCGAGAACGGCTCCTTAGGTGCCGCCAAGCAGCCGGCTCACATGGAACTAAACACCCAAATGATGGCAACTTTCATGGCTATCCAGAGGGAGCAGATCGAGAGGGAGAAAGTTGCCCGCCAAAAAAGGCACTCCATCCGCGCAATAGATTGCTCGGCGCGACGTTCCACCGCAAGCATACGCCTGCGCGCTAGGCTAAGGAGGCCGGTGTGAGTGGCTAAAACTGAGGTGCCATATCTCCATTGACGGCTCTGCCTATGCGTGGCAAATTTTACTAATATGCTGACGCCAACTGCGTATTTCGTACCAAAAATGTGTATTTCGTACCAATAAAAGGAGCCACGAGGAGGAACCAGCAAGTCCGTCGCCGGCCCCGCCCATGAGGAAGAAAGAGCCGGCAAGTCCATGGAGGAACTGACATGGGACTTCAAATTCCTGCCGACCGGAGCCCCTCCATTTCCTCAAAGGTGGAACCCATCCAAAATTCCTCACTAGTATAGCACTAGAAATTAAAATGTAGCACTAGGAGTGCATTTTTATTATCGAATTCCAATGTAAATGTTTGAAAATCTATCAAAAATATATTTCGAAAATGACCAAACTGCGTAAGGGCTTAGACCAAATGGGTCTGCGAGTTGGGTCAGTGTCTAGATGGTCGGACAGGTACCGGACGCCGGTTGACATTAGGACATGCGCGGACCCTAAATGGGTCGGCGCGTGTTGGAGACGCTCTTATTCTCTGAAAATTGCTTGCACATTTTTTTCCCGTTTCATGTACGATTCAGGATTAATAGACTACAATTCAAGTCTTTTTTCTGGCTTTTGCTTCGTTTAATTAGTGGTAATTCTTGCCATAATTTGGATATGTTCTGGATTTGTTGCGTGAGATTCACAGGCTAACTTGAATACACTCATTGGTTTTGGTCACGACCATGTGTAGAGCCACTAGAGGCTACTATTATCCTGCAATTGTTTATGTAGCTCTGCCTGAATTTCTGTACCAGCTTCGAACTAAATTCGATATCTTTTGAGCAGATCCGTGTGTGTGCCGTGGGAATGAGTAAAGGAGAGGCGCAGGCTGCAGACGATCTCTAGATTGAAGCTTTTCTTCCCTGCGCACTCAAGACTGACTTGATAGAGAAGGTCTGGCTGGCCAGGCCAGGAGCAGAGGTGAGATGATGGCGAGAGAGAGAGAGGAGGAGAAAAAAACCGGTATGTTTTCAGATGCCTTTTCACCATCGCAGGGCCTGCATGGTGTCATGTTGGTACTCGCTTTCGGTCAGCATAAAGTTGGTCTCTGGTGGTGATCACTCTCTAGTGAAGGGAGACAAAGTGGAAGCAATGGCTCCTGATTACCACGAGGCTCCTGAAAAGGATGAACATACCAGCGAAGAGGTGGAATAAATAACACGCACATTTACATTTAAAGAGATAAAAGAAGAAATTGCAACAAAAAATACAATGCACGTAGTACTCCCTCCATCCCATATTAGTTGTCGCTAAAATGAGTATATCTAGACATATATTAGTGCTAAATACATCCATTTCGACGACACCTAATATGAGACGGATGAGTACATGCATTGTCCGAAGTCGTGGCTACGTCCTGTAAATGGGTTGGCGAAAAATGGTGAACACGATTTTGGGAGGGTGTGTATGAGATGATATCTCTAAATTCAGCCGGAGAGTCCGCGGCGAGGGGATTCCTCCGTCGTTGTGCTTGCTTTGTCACCTTGTGTTGGCAGCTTCAATTTATATCATTCTTGTAAGGCTTTTTGTAAGACTTTGTTGAGTAACTAAAATAAATTAAACTCATATGTATCTTTTTGATACAGATGCATGGATAATTCATATTTTTTATTTAAAAAAGTGCATTGTATTGTATCTGTATACATCATTATTAAGGGATGTATTATTTTTACAGGTGGAGTCAAGGGCCATGACCCCTCTCTCTCTCCCCCCTCCCCCTTATCTTTGATAAGTCTATCACCTCTTTGGCCAAAAGACCATGCTAGGTATTGGGCTAGAGGAGGAATCCCAAATCAACCGCCTATCTACCATCTAATTTCACAAAACGTAAAATATGGGTTGTTCTAATGAAACATATCCATGCTCATGCAAAAAAAAATTGCGTTCACGACATCTCCACAGTATTTTATCCCGCGGTGTGTCAAATAATGCAAAAATGTTGCAACATTTTAGAAACAGCAAAACACCAACAAAACATTTCTATGCATCAAATACCCGTTTGGTTGCAACAAATAGTTTAGAAAGAACCATTGTACGTATGAAGCATGGTAGAAAATGCTTGTAGCACTAGAAAAACATCTTAGGCATGAACACAACATTTGTAGTACAAAACCAAAGTCATTGCAATGTGTCGTCCATGTGTTAACATGTTGAAACAATGTATGCAACATTAAAAAAAAATCTAGAATCACTAACGTGTATTTTGAAGCACCAACCTTTCCGAATCAGGATCATTGGTGACATATCTGCCTAGACGGAGGCTCATGGCGCCAAATCCAATGGCCACGGGCCCATTCCCCAGAACCCCAATTTTTGTAGAGTTGTAGCATCGCTAGATGGCTTTGGTTTTGAGATTTATCTCGAGAATGCCACAAAGGCGTCCATGGAAGCACGATGAGCGACCCTAGAGGCAAAAGACAAGCAATATAGGTGAAGGAATGTGATGAGAGAACATAGTAGGCGGTGGAGGAGGGGCATAGGAGGGTCATGTAGAGGAGGCCGACGAGAGAGGTGCGTGGAAGAAGGAGACGCTGATAGGAGACATGTGAGAGTGACCTCGCCCATGGAATAGTTAGATCAACTGGTAGATCTAAATAATAAGTGTGGCACCTTGAAGTTGTTGCCCATGTCCAAGAAGTTGAGAAAGGAGGTAGAGTCAAGGTAAAAACTTGCCTTTTTCAGGTAGCTTTGTTACGCCTATTCAGCTTGAGAAAATAAGGTAGAGGCAGAGCGCTGCCTCCCTATGAACGACGACGGTTAACACAACTGGGGCAGCTGGCACGATCAGTTCGAGCAGGAGCGACATACGTTCATCGATATTGTCGACAACCCCGACGTGCTCCTATCGTGGCACGACGTTTCACGGCGCTATCACTGGTGGGATGCGACTGGCCACATCGTGGCCAACGCGATCGAAGCCCCGAGGCGACACACCGCCACGGGGAACGTGCTGCCGCTCCGGTTGTTGCTGCCGCCTGTATCACGCCCCACGATGCCGTTCCCCACCCCGTGGAGTTCTAGGCATCGTTGTCCGCGATGCCCCACGACACAGCTCCCCACCCCGACGCCACTCCCAACCCAAGGCTGCCTTTTCCTCCGCCCACGCCGCCCGGAGCCATTGTAGGCCCGCCCCGATGTCAAGGAGGGCCCGCAGGAGGACGACCTCTACAACCTCCCATTACCGCTGTGTGACCCGCTCGACGGCGACAGCCCCGGCCTCCTCGCAGTGATGGACAATTCGGTAGCCACGCTGGAGCAGTAGGCGTCAGTGTTGCTGACGACGATCAACTCTATGGTGATGGAAGCCTCTGGGAGCCGCGGCTGAACGGATACTATGGTTCCTACGACCAATTTTTACTTTACTGCAAAATAAGGCTTGACACAAAGGTAAATTCTCTAGATATGCAACTAGGGTGAATTTACCTATATGACAACAACAACAACAAGATACAAGATACACACACAAAGTAAAAGAGAGGGAACAAGGTAACCGATAACAGAAGCACGCGGAGACAAGGGCGGAGACAAGGATGTAGTCCCTAGTTCCTCCTTTTGCGGGGAGTACGTCGCGTGGGAGGGGTGTGAGTTTCGCCACAAAGGCCTACTCAACGCCACAAAGGCCTCACCCTATTCTCCGATGAACCTCGCCACAAAGGCATAGTTCACCGTCAACTATTGATCCCCTTTTAGACGGGAATAGAGTCCTTTACAACAAGCTTGGGGGACAAACCCATAACCAAATTGGGGCTCCCAGGAATCACCAAGAATCATCAAGAGTAGCTATGAGGTCTAGATTTTCCACACAAGGAAAGCCTAGACTTGGTTCCCTCAAGTGAATGAGGGGAAAATGAAGAACGGTTTGGTGAAGATGTAGATCCGGGCCTTCTCCTTCAATCCTCCAAGTTTCAACAAGTTTGGGTGGAGGAAGTTGGAGAACTAGCTTGGTGGGTGAGCTCAATCAGTGGAGCGATGAATTCTGGATGAGCTAACTCTTTGGAGAAGAAGGGGTCTTCTATTTATAGGTCCACTAAAAAACTAGCCGTTTTCCTGCCGTCGACGTGCAATGCGGAATAATTCCGGAAAATCCGGAATGAATCCGGTCACCCAGAATATTCCGAGGCAATCCGGATGCTAACAAAGGATTTCACGGTCATTCCGAAATGACTCCGGAATGAATCCGACTGCCCGGAATTGCCCGGAATGATTCTAGGTTGTAACAGAGGTTTCCGCGGCAAGGTCGAAATGAATCCGGAAAGAATCCAACTCCCAGAATCACCCGGAATGAGTCCGGCTCCCAACAGAGGTTTTTGCGTCCAATCCGGATTCATTCCGGAATTTCTGGAATGGACCCGGATGCCAACAGAAACCTCTTCCAGCAGTGAAAAACAGGCCACGATCTTTTTCTCTTTCACCATAACTTCGACACCGCTTTGTGCTAGTAATATATGTATGTTAAACATTCAACACATGGTTAGATGTCATTTATGTTGTTAACAAACACACAAAACTCAGGGGATTAAGAAATGCTCTTTCAATCTCCCCTTTTTTGGTGTTTGATGACAACATAAAGATTCACGGAGATTTCAAAGTGAACAACATGTAGTGGTCTCCAAAAAATAGACGGGCTCCCCCTAGATATGTGCACCGGAGAGGCACACACCACTTAGGCTTTGCTCCCCCTATGTTTTAGAAACCAAGCAATGTAAGCAAGTTCACAACAATTGCATAGAGGGTAGAACTATATAAACATGCAAGTATATAGTTCTAAAGATAATAATTTAACACGGGAAAGAGTGACACACACGAGTCACCAAGGTTCCACACACAACATAAAGAAAATGTTTTCAACAAAGAAAGTAAACTGGAGCACAAGCATATAAGATCGAATCGAAAAGGCAAGAAACTTGTGCCATCTACTCGAAGAAAATGTTTCTTCGAGTGCAACATAATGAATCAATGATTATAGGAAGAAACGATGGAAACGGAAGTGGAGATGGGTGCATGTCGATCAACCAAGCTTCTTTCAGAGCAGGAGAGTAGTAAAGAATCGAACACCACACTTATCACTAGCTAGAGTGTCTAGTGTGCAGCAGTACAAGTCAGTAGAAGTCAGGTTGGCACACATCCAAGAACATGCATACCTCCATTAATTAATTATTCATTTCAAGCAAACAGGTAGGGGGCGAGTCATGTGGTCAGCTTAAATAGGATTATATCAGCGCCTAAAGCAAGAGACCACCGCGCTCCGGACTGGGGCGCCGCACCGGTATGCACCGCGCCGGCTACTACGGCGTTGTACATGAGAGCACCACGCCGGCTGGGTGGCCGCTACACAGAAAGGTTAGAAACGAAATATGTTTACGAGAAGGGTTATTTTTTGCTGAAGTTTGGTTCCAGGGTTAATATTGTGATTTTTCACGACAAAGTGGAAGCAATGGCTCCTGATTACCACGACGCTCCTGAAAAGGATGAACATACCAGCGAATAGGTGGAATAAATAACACGCACATTTACATTTAAAGAGATATAAAAGAAGAAATTGCAACAAAAATTACAATGCACATAGTACTCCCTCGGTCCCTCCGTCACATATTAGTTGGGAAAACGCTGTAAATCCCCCGGGGGATCACGCGCAGCGTTCCCCCGCGTCCAGGGCGCGACACGCGTCCCGCATACGTGGCCGGAAAACAACCGCACAGGGCCACGAACCTTCCCTTATCCCCTCACCTCCCTTCTTCTCCGCGCTACTCCCTTTTCTTCTCTCTGCGCCGCCGAGCGCCCTCACCAGCTCCCGTAGCCGCAAATGAGGAGATGCTCCCGGCGGCGAGGAGATGCTCCCGGGGCGTCCGGCGTCGCTCCGGTGGGCCAACGACGATGCTCCCGTGGGCGTATGGCGTTGCTCCGGTGGGCTAATGGTGGTGCTCCCGTGGGCGAACATTGATGCTCCCGTGGGCGTCCGGCGTTGCTCCGGTGGGCCAACGGCGATGCTCCCGTGGGCGTCCGGCGTTGCTCCGGTGGGCTAATGGTGGTGCTCCCGTGGGCGCCCGGCGGTGCTCCGGCGGGCGAACAGTGATGCTCCCGTGGGCATCCGGTGCTGCTCCGGTTGGACAACGACGATGCTCCCGTGGGTGTCCGGCGTTGCTCCGGTAGGCGAACGGTGATGCTCCCGTGGGCGAACATTGATGCTCCCGTGGGCGTCCGGCGTTGCTCTGGTGGGCCAACGGCGATGCTCCCGTGGGCGTCCGGGGTTGCTCCGGTGGGCTAATGGTGGTGCTACCATGGCGAAGGGGTGGTGCTACGTGCGCCGAGGGGAGGTGCTTCCAAGGCGGGGGGCGGCCAATGGCGGAGGGAGGTGCTACCAATGGCGGAGGAAGCTTCTTATAGGGCGGGGGGGCGGCTAATGGTGGAGCAAGTTTTGTAGCAACCGGCGGCAAATCGGCCAGCGGCGATGCTCCATAGGGCCAGCAGCGGTGCTCCCGGCGATGAGCTGATCTCTGCGTGGTGCGCCATCAGCTGCTGGAGATGGGGACCGGGCGGAGCTCGCCGGCTTCTGCAGAAGACAGGGGCGGGGCGGGGCGGAGCGCGTCGGTCGCTGCCGGAGATGGGGAGGAGATGGGGACGGGGCGGAGCAGGGGAAGCGCAGCGCCGCTGTCAGAGATGGAGGACGGAGGTAGCGCGTGGGGGGGACGAGTTGTTGTGAGTTGTTGTGAGTGCGGTGGGTTCGGGAGGACCATCTGACGGTTCTCCTGACGCGCATCGTACGGCTGCGGACCCGGGGGATCGGGGGATTTGATCCCCCGGGGGACGCTCAGCATCATCCATATTAGTTGTCGCTAAAATGAGTATATCTAGACATATATTAGTGCTAAATACATCCATTTCGATGACAACTAATATAAGATGGATGGAGTACATGCATTGTCCGGAGCCGTGGCTACGTCCTGTAAATGGGTTGGCGAAAAATGGTGAAGGCGATTTTGGGAGGGTGTGTATGAGATGCTATCTCTAAATTCAGCCAGCGAGTCCGCGACGACGAGATTCCTCCATCGTTGTGCTTGCAGTGTCACCTTGTTTTGGCAGCTTCAATCTATATCATCCTTGTAAGGCTTTTTGTAAGAATTTGTTGAATAAGTAAAATAAATTAAACTCATATGTATCTTTTCGATACAGAGACTAGGATAATCCATCTTTTTTATTTAAAAAAGTGCATTATATTGTATCTGTATACATCATTATTAGGGGATATATTATTTTTACAGGTGGAGTCAAGGGCCATGACCCCTCTACCATCATTATTAGGGGATGTATTATCAACCGCCTATCTACCATCTAATTTCACAATGAAATATGGGATGTTCTAATGCAACATATCCCTGCTCATGCAACTCTTTTTTTGCGTTCGCGACATCTTCACAGTATTTTATCCCGTGGTGTGTCAAATAATGCAAAAAAGTTGCAACAATTTAGAAATAGCAAAACACCAACAAAACATTTCTATGCATCGAATACACGTTTGGTTGCAACAAATCGTTACGAAAGAACCATTGTGCATATCAAGCATGGTAGAAAATGCTTGTAGCACTGGAAAAACGTCTTAGGCATGAACACAACATTTGTAGTAGAAACCCAAAGTCATTGCAATGTGTCGTCCATGTGTTGCAACAAACAAAACAAGAAGGTTCTTACATGTTGAAACAACGTATGCAACAATAAAAAATTCTAGAATCACTAACATGTATTTTGAAGCACCAACCTCTCTGAATCAGGATCATTGGTGACATATCTGCCTCGACGGAGGCTCATGGACCCAAATCCAATGGCCATGGACCCATTCCCCATAACCCCCCATCTTCGTAGAGTTGTAGCATCGCTAGATGGCTTTGGTTTTGAGATTTATCTCGAGAATGCCACAAAGGCGTCCATGGAAGCACGATGAGCGACCCTAGAGGCAAAAGACAAGTAATATAGGTGAAGGAATGTGATGAGAGAACATAGTAGGCGATGGAGGAGGGTCATGTAGAGGAGGCCGACAAGAGAGATGTGTGGAAGAAGGAGACACTGATAGGAGACATGTGAGAGTGAGCTCAGTTCGCCCATGGAATAGTTAGATCAACTGGTAGATCTAAATGATAAGTGTGGCACCTTGAAGTTGTTGCCCCTGTCCAAGAAGTTGAGAAAGGAGGTAGTGGCAAGGTAAAAACTTGCCTTTTTTAGGCAGCTTTGTTACGCCTATTCAGTTTGAGAAAAGGACGTAGATGCAGAGCACCGCCTCCCTGTGAACGATGACGGTTAGCACAACTGGGGAAGCTGGCACGATCGGTTCGAGTAGGAGCGACATGCGTTCATCGACATCGTCGAAACCCCGATGTGCTCCTATCGTGGCACAATGCTTCAGGGCGCTATCGCTGGTAGGATGCGACTGGCCACATCGTGGCCAACGCGGTCGAAGCCGCGAGCCGGCACACCGCCACGGGGAACGTGCTCCTGCTTCGGCTGCTGCTGCTGCCGCCTGTGCCGCGCCCCACGGTTCTGTTCCCCACCCCGTGGAGGTCCATGCGTCGTCATTCGCAATGCCCCACGACGTCGCTCCCAACCCCAAGGCTGCCTTTTCCTCCGCCCACATTGCCCGGAGCCGTTGTAGCCCCGCGCCGATGTCAAGAAGGGCCCGCAGGAGGACAACCTCCCGTCGCCGCTGCGTGGCCCGCTCGACGGCGACAACCCCGGCCTCCTCGCAGTGATGGCCAATTCGATGGGCATGCTGGTGCAGGAGGCGTCGGGGTTGCTGACGACGATCAACTCTATTGTGATGGAAGCATCCGGGAGCCACAGCTGAACGGATAGTATGGCCACCTAGAGGGAAGTGAATAGGTGCTATGACCAATTTTATTTTTTCTTGAAAATAAGGCTTGACACAAAGGTAAATTCTTTAGATATGCAACTACGGTGAATTTACATATATGATAACAACACCAAGATACAAGATACAAACACGAACTAAAGGAGAGGGAACGAGGTAACCGATAACGGAAACACGTGGAGACAAGGATGCAATCCTGAGTTCCTCCTTTTGCTGGGAGTACATCCTGTAGGAGGGGTGTGAGTTTTGCCACAAGGCCTACTCAACGCCATAAAGGCCTCACCCTATTCTCCGATGAACCTCGTCACAAAGGCCTACTTCACCTTCCACTATTGATCCCCTTTTAGGCGCGAGTAGAGTCCCTTACAACAAGCTTGGGGCACACACCCATAACCAAATTTGGGGCTCCCAAGAATCACCAAGAGTAGCTATGAGGTCTAGGTTTTCCACACAAGGAAACACTAGACTTGGTTCCCTCAAGTGAATGAGGGGGAAATAAAGATAGGGTTGGTGAAGATGTAGATCTCAGACTTCTCCTTCAATCCTCCAAGTTTCAACAAGTTTGGGTGGAGGAAATGGGAGATCTAGCTCGACGGATGAGCTCAATCAATGGAGGAATGAATTCTGGATGAGCTAACTCTTTGGAGAAGAAGGGGTCTTCTATTAATAGGTCCACTAAAAAAATAGTCATTTTCCTGTTGTCGACGTGCATTCCGGAATGATTCCGGAAAATCTGGAATATTCCGGGGCAATCCGGATGCTAACAGAGGATTTCACGGTCATTCCGGAAATCCGACTGCCCGGAATTGCCCAGAATGATTCTAGATAGTAACAGAGGGTTTCGCGGCAAGGTCAGAATGAATCCGGAAAGAGTCTGACTCCCGGAATCACCTGGAATGAGTCCGGATCCTAACAACGGTTTTTGCGGCCAATCCGGAATCATTCCAAAATTTCCGGAATGAATCCGGATGCCAACAGAAACCTCTCCCAACAGTGAAAAATAGGCGGCAGTCTTTTTCTCCTTCACCATAACTTCGACACCACTTTGTGCTGGTAATATATGTACCTTAAATATTCAGCACACAGTTAGATATTGTTTATGTTGTTAACAAACACACACAACTCAAGGTATTAAGAAATGCTCTTTCAATCTCCACCTTTTTGGTGTTTGATGACAACATAAAAATTCACGAAGATTTCAAAGTAAACAACATGTAGCGGTTTCCAAAAAATAGACACCCCCCCTCGATATGTGCACCGGAGAGGCACACATCGCTTAGGCTTTGCTCCCCCTATGTTTTAGAAACCAAGCAATCTAAGAAAGTTCACAACAATTGCATAGAGGGTAGAATAATATAAACATGGAAGCATATAGTTCTAAAGATAATAAATTAACACGAGAAACAGTGACACACACAAGTCACCAAGGTTCCACACACAACATAAAGCAAACATTTTCAACGAAGAAAGTAAACTGGAGCACAAGCCTATAAGATCGAATCAAAAAGGCAAGAAACTTGTGCCCCCACTCTTGCAAATCCCGTGATAACCTAAATAGGGAACTCATTTCCCCCCTTTTGGCATCAAGACGCCAAACATGAGAAAAAGAGTCCAACTAGCGTCCCAAGAGATCAATCGAGGTCCTCTTCATCATCGCATTGGTCCTCATTATCAAGTTCTTCTTCCTGCTCATTTCCACCTTAGTCTCCAGGAGGATCAAAGTCATCCTCATCATCAGACTCTTCATCATCATCCCCATCAGCCAGAGGCACCTCAAAGTAGAAGTCATCATCTCAGATCTCAGGCATCTCAATGGGAACAAGATCAGCAGCAACAAGAGAAGGAGGATCAGCAGGCACTCCAATCCCAACATTCCTCCTGTCAGCGTTCTGAATACGCTAGTCTCCTTAGCTAGATCCCTAGCCTCATGAGCAATAGCTCTAGTATCACTGCACATGTTGAACATAGCCTTGAAGAACTTTGTAATGCCACTAGAATACTGACGTTGAGAACCACCACTAGAAGAACCAGAAGGAGCATAAGACATCTTGGCCTTGGCTTTTGCAAACTCAGGAATCTCCAGACCACAGATAAGGGAAGGAGTGAACTTCTTTGGTTTAACAACCGGGTAATGCTCCATGATTTCTTCACCAACCTTTAAGTTTATGAACCTCTGGATATAAGGACCATAAGCTAGCTTCCTCTTTTCCATAATTCCCAAGAAAATCTCACGATAGAGAAAGTCCATCACATCAATTTTCCGTTGGTTCTTGGGCTTGGTGATGACCATGAGGTTGACCATGAAGGCCCTAATAGCGGAGTAATCTCTAGCTTTGACCATGAGAGTGGAGAGGAAGATCTTGGACAACACATTATAATATGGATACATGAAAGAGTTGAAGGGCATGTGCTTGTCGGGGACCTCAGGAGGATAGCAGAACTCCAAGATGGAGTTATCATACTGTGAAGCATCATGAACACGGTAACCATGATTTCCCCAAGTGGCCTTCCATGGATAATCCAGAGCGGTAGCAAACTCAGACATATTACTGATTATCTTCTGATCACTAGTCATCCAAGTCATGGAGCGCACCACATCACCCTTGCAGTGCACCGTGCAGTAGAACCGCGCAACAAGACCAGGACAGTACTCATGCTCTACCTCTAGAAGTGGTGCAACATTCATCTTGACCAAACACTCATGAACGTGACGAAGTTCTCTAGTCTTGTGCTGATTATGCTGAAATTCGCATGGGCTAGCAGGCCGATTAGGCAATTTCCATTTAATCCCTAAGGCCCATGCTGCCATAGCAAATGGTGGGAGTTTAGTCCCACATTGCTAGTTGGGAGAGTTTTGCACCAGTTTATAAGGTGAGCTCTCTCCCCACTAGTGTGAGTTGGTATGAAGAGAGAGGAGTAGTGGAGGTGTTCCACACGCGCGCTCCTCCTCCTCCGCCGCCCGCCTCGTCACGACACGTCACAACGCGCCGCGGGTTGCGGGAATGAGCCGAGCCGATGCCTTTATTTTGGCAGTTGGAAACGGAGTCAACAGACACGCCAATAATATGAGACGTCATATTGATTGTTGTCTATTGCGTCACATTTATTTTGGTAACAGCCGCGCGCAGTAAAACGCCGCATTGATCACGTGTTAACCGCGTGCAGTAAAACGGCGCATTGATTACGTGGTAACGGCTGTAGTAAACGCCAAATTGATTTGTGAGCTGACCGTTCTCCTACCGTGCCTATATATTGAGGTCGCAGGGGCGGACACATACACACAACTCATACACTCTGTACCCACTGTCGTTCCTCTCTCTGTTGCTGCCTCCGGTGATCCCATCCCGTCTACCGCGTACACGGCCGACGGGAGAGCAGGCCTCCGAAACCCCGCCTCTCCAGATCCTGTACGGGAGAGGGGCGATTAGGTTTTTGGGGAGCGTCTCCTACGCGACTGCTCGCTGCCGTACGTCTACTTCGACTACTACCTCATCATCAACATGGCCTCCGAAGCCGAACGAGCTGCTGCTGCCGCCGCTGCTGCCACCGAGGCCGCTGCTGCTGCTGCTGCCGCCGCGGCCGCCGCCTCTGCTACGACTACTGCCAATTGGCCAACTGCAGGGTATAACACGTTTATCCCTGCCCTTGTTATTTCCATGTGTGCGATACTAGTAGTTTGCGTAGATGTGTCTACTGTCAACCTAGTATGCATGAATATGGTTAATTATCAGTATGCTTACGTCATGATCGTGGTTTATACTTGGATTAATTTAATCTGTAAATTGCCTAAATTCCTAACAATCCAAAAACCTAATATGTGTAGGCAATTTTCGATTCATGGTTTTGCTACTGCACTGAAACCGGACCCGTTTACGGGGACGTACTTTAAGCGTTGGCAGACCAAAACATTCTTATGGCTCACGGCTATGAACGTGTTCTGGGTCGTCGGTGTCACTCCCACGGAAACGATTACTCCTGATCAGGAGAAGGCGTTTAGGGATGCCACCGTCGTCTTTGTTGGATGCGTTCTAAGCGTGATCGGAGAGAAGTTTGTTGACGCATATTTACATGTGCGGGTTGCCAAGGACTTGTGGGAGGCGCTCGAATCCAAATTCGGCGCAACCGATGCTGGCAGCGAGATGTACAGTATAGAGCAGTTCCATGACTACAGAATGGTCGAAAACCGTTCTGTTTTGGAGCAGGCTCATGAGATACAGTGCATCGCTAAGGAGCTTGAAATTCTCAAGTGCGTGTTACCGGGCAAGTATGTCGCGGGATGCATAATCGCCAAGCTGCCTAATTCCTGGAGGAGCTTTGCCACTACTCTGAAACATCAGAGGCGTGAATTCTCAGTAGAGGATGTCATCGGCCATCTGAGTGTTGAGCAGAATTCGAGGGCAAAGGACTCGCATGGAAAAGGGAATGAAGGGACTTCTGCGGCCAATATGGTACAGAAGAACTACAACTCCCACAAGAACAAGGCGAGGACTGGTGTCCAGCAGAATACCGACTTCAAGAAGAAGGCTAAGAAGACCTTCAAGAAGGATAAGAAGAAAGATGGCTGCTTCACTTGTGGTTCACTGGAACACTGGGCTGGGAAGTGCCCAAAGAAGTATGTGAAGCCAGGACAGGATTCCAAGGCTGTCAACATGATCGTGAGCAACAATGAGAATGGGGCATCTGGGTATGGTAATTTGTTTACTGTATTTTCAGTTTGTCAGTCTACTGATTGGTGGATTGACACAGGTGCAAACATTCATGTGTGTGCTGACATCTCATTGTTTTCTTCTTATCAGGTCACAAGGAACGGGTCCGTATTGATGGGGAACGGCGCAAGTGCTTCTGTACTTGGTGTTGGCACGGTCGATCTGAAGTTTACTTCGGGAAGGATCGTGCAGCTCAAGAACGTGCAGCATGTCCCCGCCATCAAGAAGAATCTCGTTAGTGGCTCCCTTATATGTAGAGAAGGATTTAAGTTGGTTTTCGAGTACAATAAAGTAGTTGTAACGAAATATGGACTGTTTGTTGGAAAAGGGTATGAGTGCGGAGGTCTGTTCCGCTTTTTCCCTCGCTGATTTTTGTAATAAAGTCGTGAACAATATTCATTCGAGTGTTAATGAAACAGAAGTTTGGCATTCACGTCTTTGTCACGTTGGTTTCAGTTGCATGACGCGGTTAGCAAAACTAAATTTAATTCCAAGTTTCACTTTAGCCAAAGGTTCTAAGTGCCATTCGTGTGTACAAGCAAAGCAACCTCGCAAGCCCCACAAGGCTGCGGAGGAGAGACACTTGGCGCCATTAGAACTCATACATTCTGATCTCTGTGAGATGAATGGTGTGTTAACTAAAGGTGGAAAGACATACTTCATGACGTTAATAGATGATTCCACTAGGTTTTGCTATGTATATCTGTTAAACACTAAAGACGAGGCTCTACACTACTTTAAAATCTATAAGGCAGAAGTTGAGAATCAACTTGAAAAGAAAATTAAACGAATCCGGTCAGATCGTGGTGGAGAGTATTTCTCTAATGAGTTTGACTCTTTCTGTGCGGAACATGGCATTATTCACGAGAGGACGCCTCCCTATTCACCTCAGTCAAATGGGGTTGACGAAAGGAAAAACCGTACTCTAACAAATTTGGTTAACGCCATGTTAGATACATCGGGTTTATCCAAGGCATGGTGGGGGAAGGCTATATTGACATCATGTCATGTCCTGAATAAAGTTCCGACGAAAGACAATGAGGTCACTCCCTATGAGCAATGGGAGAAGAGAAAAACAACACTCTCGTACTTACGTACTTGGGGCTGTTTGGCAAAAGTCAATGTGCCGATCCCCAAAAAGCGTAAACTTGGACCAAAGACCGTGGATTGCGTTAATTTGGGATACGCTAAGAATAGCGTTGGCTATAGATTTCTAGTAGTGAAATCTGAGGTACCTGACGTGAAGGTCGGTACGATTTTGGAGTCTAAAGATGCTACATTCTTTGAGGATATTTTTCCTATGAGAGATATGCAAAGCACTTTTAGACAGGAATCAGAGGAGACTCCTGAACCTGCCATTCCTATGGAATATTATGAACAAACACATGATGAGAATCCTGAGAAGGATGACGAGGAAACCCTTGGTAGAGGCAAGAGACAGAGGACTGCAAAGTCCTTTGGTGATGATTTCCTTGTGTACCTTGTGGATGATACTCCCACTTCTATTTCAGAAGCTTATGCATCTCCAGATGCTGACTACTGGAGAGAAGCGGTCCGTAGCGAGATGGATTCCATCATGGCTAATGGAACGTGGGAGATCACTGAACGTCCTTATGGCTGTAAACCATTAGGATGTAAGTGGGTGTTCAAAAAGAAGCTTAGGCCTGATGGTACGATTGAAAAGTACAAGGCTAGACTTGTGGCCAAGGGTTATTCCCAGAAAGAAGATGAAGATTTCTTTGACACTTATTCACCTGTGGCCAGACTGACCACCATTCGAGTATTACTCTCGTTGGCGGCCTCGCATGGTCTTCTCGTCCATCAGATGGATGTTAAGACGGCTTTCCTAAATGGAGAGTTAGACGAGGAAATCTATATGCAACAGCCAGATGGCTTTGTGTTAGATGGTCAAGAAGGAAAGGTGTGTAAATTACTGAAATCTTTATATGGGCTGAAACAAGCACCTAAGCAATGGCATGATAAGTTCAATACAACTTTAACATCTGTTGGCTTTGTTGTTAATGAAGCTGACAAATGTGTATACTATCGCCATGGTGGGGGCGAAGGAGTTATTTTGTGTTTGTATGTTGATGACATACTGATATTTGGGACCAACCTCAAAGTAATCAATGAAGTTAAGTCATTTCTATCCCAGAACTTTGAGATGAAAGATCTTGGTGTGGCTGATGTTATCTTGAACATCAAGCTATTGAGAAACAATGAGGGTGGGATTACACTTCTGCAATCCCATTATGTTGAGAAGGTTTTGAGTCGTTTTGGATATTCGGACTGCAAAACTTCTCCAACGCCATATGATCCTAGTGTGCGGATTCGAAAGTTTGAAGGCACAGCTAAGGATCAGCTGAGGTATTCTCAAGTAATTGGTTCACTCATGTATCTAGCGAGCGCTACGAGGCCTGACATCATGTTTGCTGTGTGCAAACTAAGCCGGTTTGTTTCCAATCCGGGTGATGTGCATTGGCATGCTGTAGAAAGAATTATGCGCTATCTGAAAGGTACCGTGAACCATGGACTTCACTACAGTGGATATCCTTCGGTACTTGAAGGGTATTGTGATGCGAATTGGATCTCTGATGCTGATGAGATGAAAGCCACAACGGGGTATGTGTTTACCCTTGGAGGTGGTGCTGTTTCCTGGAAGTCTTGCAAGCAAACGATCTTAACGAGATCGACAATGGAAGCAGAATTGACAGCATTAGACACGTCTAGTGTCGAAGCAGGATGGCTTCGAGATCTTTTGATGGACTTGCCTGTGGTTGAAAAGCCAGTACCGGCTATCCTTATGAACTGTGACAATCAAACAGTGTTTGTCAAGGTGAAGAGTTCAAAGGACAATGCACAGTCCACAAAGCACATAAAAATGAGATTAAAAGCTGTCAGACATTTAAGAAACTCCGGAGTGATAGCGGTGGATTATATCCAGTCGGCTAAAAATCTGGCAGATCCCTTTACTAAAGGGCTATCACGTGTTGTGATAGAAAGTGCATCGAGGGAGATGGGTATGAGACCCACATGAGTTGCCATGGCAGTAACCCAACCTATGTGATCGGAGATCCCGTGAAGTGGGACCTGGGAAAACAAGCTAGTGGTTAACTGAGGAGAGTAATTTTTACTAACCCACTCCACTGGAGATGCAGTACTCTCAAAAACTGTATGGCAGGTTGACTTTTGTCTTAATGTGTTCCAAGGCTTGTATAAGCAAGATGCTATCCTACAGAGCGATCTTTGGAGGAACACACCTATATGATCCTGACTGCTGGTCACAGTCTATGAGATTGGGTGATCTCTAATAAGTTCATGAATAGGCCAGGAGTATGACTAATATGCTCTACCCGAGGGGTCAGCCTTCGGCAGACTAGTACTGGCAAGACATTTAGTGAAACTATTTTACGCCAAACTGACAATTCAAGGCATAGTCCATTGTTCAGTTGTGATGTAGTGTAACTACTTGTTCTAGGTGGATGTTCAACCTTAACGGGTCTCCACTGAAAATGCCGGTATATAAAAACAGTGAATGGAACAGAGGACAACACATGGGTCTTCGGGATCTGGTGGGGGATTGCTGAAATTCGCATGGGCTAGCAGGCCCATTAGGCAATTTCCATTTAATCCCTAAGGCCCATGCTGCCATAGCAAATGGTGGGAGTTTAGTCCCACATTGCTAGTTGGGAGAGTTTTGCACCAGTTTATAAGGTGAGCTCTCTCCCCACTAGTGTGAGTTGGTATGAAGAGAGAGAAGTAGTGGAGGTGTTCCACACGCGCGCTCCTCCTCCTCCGCCGCCCGCCTCGCCACGCCTCGCCTCGCCTCGTCACGACGCGCCGCGGGTTGCGGGAATGAGCCGAGCCGATGCCTTTATTTTGGCAGTTGGAAACGGAGTCAACAGACACGCCAATAATATGAGACGTCATATTGATTGATGTCTATTGCGTCACATTTATTTTGGTAACAGCCGCGCGCAGTAAAACGCCGCATTGATCACGTGTTAACCGCGCGCAGTAAAACGGCGCATTGATTACGTGGTAACGGCTGTAGTAAACGCCAAATTGATTTGTGAGCTGACCGTTCTCCTACCGTGCCTATATATTGAGGTCGCAGGGGCGGACACATACACACAACTCATACACTCTGTACCCACTGTCGTTCCTCTCTCTGTTGCTGCCTCCGGTGATCCCATCCCGTCTACCGCGTACACGGCCGACGGGAGAGCAGGCCTCCGAAACCCCGCCTCTCCAGATCCTGTACGGGAGAGGGGCGATTAGGTTTTTGGGGAGCGTCTCCTACGCGACTGCTCGCTGCCGTACGTCTACTTCGACTAATACCTCATCATCAACATGGCCTCCGAAGCCGAACGAGCTGCTGCTGCCGCCGCTGCTGCCACCGAGGCCGCTGCTGCTGCTGAGGCCGCCAACGCTGCTGCTGCCGCCGCGGCCGCCGCCTCTGCTACGACTACTGCCAATTGGCCAACTGCAGGGTATAACACGTTTATCCCTGCCCTTGTTATTTCCATGTGTGCGATACTAGTAGTTTGCGTAGATGTGTCTACTGTCAACCTAGTATGCATGAATATGGTTAATTATCAGTATGCTTACGTCATGATCGTGGTTTATACTTGGATTAATTTAATCTGTAAATTGCCTAAATTCCTAACAGATTATAGAAGGCCATATCAACTGGAGATTTCTCATAGACATGAGGATTGTGAGTGGAATAGAATTCTTCCCACGCCTTGAACTCAAGGTTGGTCCAGAAACGGGGATCCTCACAAGTGGACTCAAGAAAGAAGTAAGGATTCTTCTTCTTGACAAGCTTCCACTAACTCACAGAGTACTGCATCATATTTCCCTCAGGTAGATGATCAACCATGCCATCATCATGACCAGCTGTAGCGTGGCCACTTGGACCGTGACCCCGCTGAGGACGAGAACCCCCAGTGTAGTCCCTACGAGTGACGGTGGACTTCCTCTTGCGAACGGTACCACCACGAGAGCCTTCACCTGTGAATAGATGACATAGATAGGTAGCATAGGGTAATTGCATATGCCAAACGGAGAAACAAATGCCCTAAGTTAGATGAAGTGCACGTTTTCTGGATTTCTGGGACCATTTGGATTCAATCTGAAATTTCCAGATTTATTCCGGAATGTCAGATTATTCTGGCTGCTCGGGATGGTTTCAACATTTCCGGATTGATTCCGGAAACTTCGATCTGAATCTAAAGTGCCACAAAATCTTGACTACTTGTCTAAAAAAGTTCACCAAAATTAGAGAATGCGAGGGATAGATCCTAAGTGATGATAGATAGAGACTAGAGTACAAGAAGCCATGGATTTTAACAAGGAGAATATAGATCTAGGCATAAGATGGTAAGTGGGAAGGCTAGATCTCAAACATGGAATCAACCGGTAGATAGATTAGCCTAGATGAACAAGTTGAATGGAACTTGAAATCTAGATGAACGCTAGGTCAGGATTGCATCTAGATAGAAATCCATGCAACAAAAAATGAAATAGAGAGAGGTCAATCCAAAATAACTTCCATGGAGTGATTCCTTGACAAGGAGGGGGTCCAAAATCCCTTCCTATGGCAAGGGGACGACTTGGGGAAATTTTTGGTGGCTAGGGCCGGAGAGGAGAGGAAGATGAGAAGAAAAGAACTCCTCCCAACCGTGCAACTGCCTCTTATAGGCGGATGCTGTCATTCCCGGAATGGTCCGGAACGAATCCGGCTGGCCCGGAATGATTCCGGAAGGTCCGGATTAATTCCGACTGAGTCGGAAAAACCTGGAAATTTCCGGATTCATTCCGGCCTACACGGAATAATTTCGAGATTTCCGCATTTGTTCCGGAACAGGCCAGAAATGACAGAGAGGAACAACTAAGGAATTGTGTGACTTGTGTGGAGTAAGGCATATGCATTTAGATGAAGAGACAAGACAGATAGGCTGCAAATACACAAGATGGGATAGAGTTTCCTAGTCATACTCCTTGGAGAGAAAAACATTAAGAGGCAAATAGCAACAAGGAGTAGTGTTCGGAATAACCAAAACTTCAAAGAGACAAATAGAAACAACTAAGAACCAACTCTTCAAGAGAAGAGGTTGGTGGCCTAAGCCACCATGTAAGAGATCAAGGTACGTCACCGCGAAGATATATCTTGGGTGCATTGCCAATTCTCGACATTGAAGCTCACAATTCAACGTTAGAAATAGAGAGATAATAATGAATTTTTGCTTTGGGCATAATGGGGGAGGGAGAACCCAATGTGTTAGGATAACACTCCCCCTATGTCCATGCCTATACCTAAACCCAAGCACATAGTGAAGTATATGGGTGTGTGCAAGATCCTCAAGTCAAACTCCTTGAATCGATGAAATTTAGCTCATTCCTCAAATACATGTATCTTGAATCATCTAGAGGCTTCGTGAAGATTCCCGATATTATCCTTGGTTGGTACATATGCTAGCTAAATATCCCCTCTTGCCACATGATCCCGGATGAAATGATGAAGAATCTCAATATGTTTTGTCCTTGTGTGTTGCACGGGGTTGTAGGCGATCTTGATGACACTCTCATTGTCACACAAGAGTGACACCTTCTCCAAGTGAACATCATACTCTTTGAGGGTTTGCCTCATCCATAGCAATTGGGTGCAAGCACTAGCGGCCGCCACATACTCTGATTCGGCGGTGGAGAGAGATATACAATTTTTCTTCTTGGAAAACCAACTCACCTAAGACCTACCAAGAAATTGACATGCCCCGGAAGTAGACTTCTTATCATCTTGATCACCGGTTTAATCCGATTCCGTGTACCCCTTGAGAGAAAATTGTGCCCCCTTTGGGTACCACAAACCAAACTTTGAGGTATGAACCAAATATCGAAAATCCTATGGACCGCCACCAAGTGGCTTTCCTTAGGAGGCAATTGATACCTTGCACACAGAACTACACTCAACATAATATCGGGCCTAGATGCATAAAGGTAAAGCAAAGAACCAATCATAGAATGATACAACTTTTGGTCCACATCTTTACCATCCGGATTGTGCTTGAGGTGGCATTTGACTTGCATTGGAGAGAACTTCTCTTTTGGACCTTGGAATTCAAACCTCTTGAGCATGTCTTGGGTATACTTGGCTTGAGAGATGAAAGTACCAAGAGCTAATTGCTTGATCTCAAATTCAAGAAAGAATTTAAGCTCTCCCATCATAGATATCTCAAACCTGTCAGTCATAAGCTTTGAGAACTCATCATTGAAAGATTTGTTAGTTGGGTCAAAGATAATATCATCCACATAGAGTTGGCATATGAAAATCTCTCCCTTCACTCTCTTGGTGAAAAGGGTGTGATCGATTTGCCCCACTTCAAACCCACGGTCTTGCAACAACTCTCTAAGGTTCTCATACCATGCACGTGGAGCTTGTTTAAGTCCATAGAGTGCCTTAGAGATCTTGTAGACATGGTTAGGGAAGTTTGGGTTCTCGAAACCCGGAGGTTGCCTAACATATACCTCCTCTTTCAATGGACTAGTAAGAAAGGCACTCTTGACATCCATTTTTTGCAATTTAAAATTATGAGAAGACTCATATGCAAGGAGGATACGGATGGACTCAAGACGAGCCACATGAGCATAGGTTTCATGAAAGTCAATGTCTTCCACTTGAGTGTAGCCTTGAGCCACCAATATTGCCTTTTTCCTCACAACAATACCATACTCATCTTGCTTGTTATTGAATATCCACTTAGTGCCAATAACATTGTGGCAATATTTAGGCTTCTCAACTAGTTTCCAAACTTTATTGCGCTCAAAGTTATTGATATCATCATGCATAGCTTCCAACCAATCCGAATCTTCAAGAGCTTCATACACTTTCTTTTGTTCCACCATGGATATGTGAGCTTGATGCTAACTAAAGTTTGCCAATTGAGCTCTTGTGTATCTCTTGTTTTGCACATCACTAAACACCTTATCATCAGATGCATCAATAAGCTTCAAGGCTTTTGCGATCCTTCTAGTACGACGGGCTTCGATCTCCTCATTATTGCGAGGAGGAATGACTTGATCATCTTGATCTTTTGGGTCCCCGTCTTGACCGGATTGTTGGCATTTATCATCATCATCATTATCATGACTTTCTTCAATTTGAGATGAAGAAGGTTGATCTTTACCTTGACCATGGCTAGCTTGAGTGATAGGAGTGGTTGGTTCTTGCATAGCAACTTGGTCAATAATGGGAGGGTCTTGAACTTGTTCTTGGGTTGGTGCATCACTAGCTCCCTTGGCTTGATCTTCCAATGTAGACGAGGGCTCCACTTGAGTAGAGCATAGTTCTTCTCGAGTCACCACAAGGTGTCTCTCAATGGGGCGGAAAAATCCCACGCCCATTCTTCCTATGGATTCTTGAGGTATTTCAACATCTACATTGGAAACACAAAATTGCCCAACTTGAGAGCCATCATTTTCTTTGAACGCCACACTACAAGACTCGATGACAATCTGTGAGGCCTTGTCAAAGACTCTATAAGTGTGGGATTCGGCACCATAACCAACAAATGTACCCTCAATAGTTTTAGCTTGGAATTTAGATAAACGAACACCTTTGATCAAATAGAAACACTTACAACCAAAGACATAGAAGTAGAAGATGTTGGGTTTGTTTCTGGTGAGAATATCATATGGAGTCTTCATTAAGCGCTTGCAAATGTAGAGTCGGTTTGATGAGTCACAAGACGTGGAGATGGCTTCGTCCCAAGGATATTGGGGAGAGTTAAACTCCACCAGCATGGTCCTAGCCATATCCAATAAAGTGAGGTTCTTCCTCCCGGCTACACCATTTTGTTGAGGGGTATATGCAGCGGAATATTGATGACGAATACCCTCTTCACTTAGGAAATCATTAAGTGTGTAGTTAACTTGGAGCCATTATTACTTCGATTAGCCAAGATGGGAAGATTGTGTTGATGTTGCACTTGATTGGAGAAGTCGATGACATTTTGTTGGGTCTCACTCTTCAAATTGAAGAAATATACCCATGTGTATCTTGAATAGTCATCCACTATCACCAAGCAATACTTATTTCCTCAAAGACTTGCCTCGGGCACGACACCAAAGAGATCAACATGGAGAAGCTCCAAGATCCTCTTTGATGAAATGATCGTCTTGCCTTTATGGTTGGTGTCGTGCATCTTGCCTTCAACACAAGCCCTACACACACGATCTTTGGCAAAGGAAACATTTTGTTTTAGTCTAAGGATGTGAACACCCTTGTGAAGACTTTCCAAAGTTCTCATGTTGACATGGGATAAGAGGTGATGCCACAACCACCCCACGGCGGTGATGGAGTGTAGACACACGCTCGTTGGGAGACCCCAAGCGCAAGGTGTGAAGAGTGCAGCAGCAAGTTTTCCCTTAGAAAAGAAACCAAGGTTGAATCGACCAGTAGGGGGAAAAGAAACTTCTAAAGGTTGATGCAGTTGATGTGGTAGGGCGCACTACCGGTTCAGCAGCAACGTGGAACCTACACAACACAATCAATTCACTTTGCCCAACATAGTAGTGAGGTTGTCAATCTCACCGGTTTTGTTGATAACAAAGAGGTTAAATGTATGGTGTGGAAAACAGTACGAGAACAATATGAAAATAGTGGAAGCAGTGTGAAAATGGTAGAAACAGTGGTTGTATTATCAGTATGAGAAAATGGACCGGGTCCACAGTTCACTAGAGGTGTCTCTCCATAAAAGATAGCTAACATGCGTGGTGAACAAATTCCAGCTGGGCAAATAATAGATAATGAAACATGCATGACATGATGATTACTATGAGATTCATGCGGTCATTACAATAAGATACATAGACCGTCATCCAACTGCATCTATGACTAATAATCCACCCTCCGGATATCATCCGAACAAACGTTGGGTATTAAGTTGCAAGCAATAGATAATCGCAGTAAGAAAAGTGTATAATGTAAACAATATAAACAAAGTAAACATTGTTGTTTTCTCCCTAATGGAAACCACACATCCTCCATCCGTCACATTTCTGTCACTCGAGCACAGATGCAAAGGAGGCATGAACCCACTATCGAGCATAAATACTCCATCTTGGAGTCACTAGTATCTACTTAGCCAGAGAATCTACTAATAACGAATATCATGCAAGATCATAAATAACATACACATGAACACAACATGATAGATTTATAATCAAGAGACATAGCATTCAATAATCATCGGATCCCAGCAAACACAACATGTAGCATTACAATAAGATGATCTTGATCATGTAGGGCAGCTCATGAGATCTAAACATGAGGTATAAAGAGGAGAGAACAACCATCTAGCTACTGCTATGGACCCGTAGTCCAAGGATGAACTACTCACGTATCACTCCGGAGGCGGGCATGGTGGTGTAGAGCCCTCCGGTGATGATTTTCCCTCCCGACAGGGTGCCGGGGGGAACTCCAGAACCCTCCCGATCTTGGGTTGACGATGACGGCGGCCTCGAGTGTTTTTCGTGGAAACGTGGTATATATTTAGGGTCCACGCATCGGGGAGAATATATAGGCGAAAGGGTGATGGCGGTGGGCGCCTGAGGGGACCACACCACCCCAGGAGCGGCCAGGAGGCACGCCTCCCTATGGTGTGGCCCCCCTGTGGCCCCCCTCCGGGCCTCTTCGGGACTCCGTGGAACTTTCGGGAATTCTAAGACTTCCGGGCTTCGAATTTTCCAATTCCGAAAATATTTCCAAAACAACTTTTCTGAAACTAAAAACAGCAAAAAACAAAACTTGCTCTGTGGCATCTTGTCAATAGGTTAGTCCTAGGAAATCGATAAAAATGTCATAAAGTGTAAGGAAAACATGAAGCATATGGCATGAAAACAACATGGAAGATCATAAATTAAGGATACGTTTATGATGTATCAGTCGGTCTTACGGAAGAGACACGTCGTTTGTGATTTGGTGGACTCCAAAAAGTCCACCACATACAACTCATTTTTGACATGACCAACGTACACATCATAGAGAGACTTTTTACACATGATGATTACCTTGTCAGGATCAAAGAAGATGTAAAAATCCATCTTACCTAAAGCATGAACTGAAATCAAATTTAAACCAATGGATTCGACAAGCATGACAGTTTCAAGGGTGATATTAGGAGCAACAACCACCTTGCCGAACCCCGTTACCTCAGACTTGGACTTATCTCCATAAGTGGCGGTTTCTTGATTTATATTTGGTTTCAACTCCGTCACAGTTTCTTTTCTTCCGGTCATATGACTTGTAGACCCACTATCAAGTATCCATTTTGCACCACCGAAAGCATAGCCCTACAAGGAATCATTGACTTGAGTTGGGACCCAAGGAGGGTTCTCTCATGTTAGCAACAAGGGTCTTTGGAACCCAAATAGAGTAATCAATGTAACCCTCAATAGGACCAACATATTTAGCTTTCACAACACCCTAATAATCAATAAATAGGAAATTTTGTGGATTGTTAGTTCCCGTGGAGTTATTACAAGTAGTGTTGTCCCTAATGACAATATGACTCACACTAACATTCTTCTTAGCTTGTGCGAGCTTGACCTTGTTCTTGTTCTTCTTCTTCTTGTTCTTTCTCTTGGCAACATAGCCAAGACCTTGCTTGCCAACTTGTGGTCTAGGAGCAACCACTTGTGTCTTGGGGGCCACTTGTGGCTTAGGAGCCCCAACCTTCTCAACACTAGGGCCCTTGCCCTTGATTCTTGCTAGCTCTTCCTTCAACCTAGCATTCTCCTCAATAATATTTGCATGATCACAAGAAGAAGTAGAGGTACTAGTCACATTGAATTGATCAAGTCGAGTTTGAAGTTGTCCGCGAGACTTGTTGAGGGTAGAGAGTTCACTCTCCAAAGCCTCGGTGAGCTTCTCTAGCTCCTCGGTTTGTTTTTCATGGCCAACACAAAACTCAACTTTCTTCCTTTTAGTTCTCTTATATTCAGCAATTGCATGGTCATGTTCTTTAGTGATCTTAGAAATTAACTCATGATGTGACTATTCAATAGATTCAAGTCTCTCCTCAAGAGATACTCGAAGCTCATATTCCCCATCAAGAGCATTTGAGAGGGAACCTTTTTCAAAACAATCATTCCTCTCGGTTTCACATTTCTTCTCAAGAGCCTCTTGGGCCTCTCCCAATTTGAGAAGAGTCAAGTACTTCTTGTTCTCCCCTTGCAAGTTAGTCATATATAGGATCAAGGAGGCAATTTCATCTTCGACACTAGAACTAGCAAGTTTAGTGGTGGAAGAAGATGATACCTCGGTAGCCTTAGCCATGAAGCACTTTGCGGAGGGTTGAGGAAGATTCTCATTGGGGGATTCAAATAGTGAAGGAGATGATGAAGATGCAATAGCAATGGCGACCACTTCACTTGTGGTTTCTTATTCTACATCACCGTTATCATACTCTTCTTGAGTCACACGCACATATCTAGATGTTGGCTTCTTGTTGAAGTTTTTTTTTTCTTGAATTGAGGTTTCTTGTTGGGAGCCTTTGACTTATACTTGAGGACTAGCTTTTCTTCATCTGCTCCTAGTTCTTGAAGGAGCATTCAGCAACAAAATGATACTTGTCTTGGCAATTAAAAAAAGCTCTCACTTTTTGAGTCCCTTCTTTTTCGTAGCTTGACTTGGTCTTATCCTCAACATATGCCTTGGCCTTGGGAGGGTTCTTCCAAAACTTTTGCACCGCAAGAGCAATGCAACCCTTAAGCACGAGATCATATTCTTGATCTTTGAGCGGGGACACATTTTCTTCCAAGGCAACCTCTTCATGTTGATCTACCATCTTGGTCACCACCTTGGCCTTCAAAGCAACAACGACCCCTTTGTGCATTCCCATAGCATGAGAACGTGTGTGATGGGCAATCTTTGATTGCACCTTAAAGGAGGCCATCTCTTGCATCACCTCGGTTGAGGACATGGTGGCAAAGTTGCGTTTACTTTGAAGGCTCTTCACATCCACTGGCTCAAATGGCAAGAGGGCATTGATGTACTTCCTCTTGATCCAAGAATCATCAACATATTTAGCACCAAGAGCACTAAAGGAATTAGCTAGGGCCTTGAGTCTTCAGTACATCTCCTCATGGCTCTCACCATCGAGCATATAGAACCCTTCGACCTCATTATACAAGGTATCATACCTATTCCTTTGCATGATTTCATTGCCCATAAACATGGTGACGAGAGCATCCCAAGTTTCTTTTGCGGTGCAGTATTGTTGAAGATGAGGCATGTGGTTTGGACCCACGGCTTGTTGAATTATTGACAAGGCGGTGTAGTTGAGTTGACAATCTATCGCTTCTCTTCTTGTCAAGTTCTTGGGGTCATGAGGCTTGTATCCATCTTGTGTGACCCTCCAAAGCTCAATACAAGAATAGTCCATGTGAGTTTTCATGATATTGCCATTGATCAAAAGGATGTGCATAAATTTACGTAGGTTCGCCTCTAGGTTTAATATGAGGATGGGGGACGGGAGGATCGAAGGAGTACCGTCCTTGGACATTGTGGTACTCACCCTTATCATCCGACCCCTTGGAAGTTTTGTTTTTAGAGTCGGATTCACTTTTAGTTTCTTCACCATCCTCCTCCTCATCTTCCTTATTCTTTGGAATTTCTTCTGAAGATATAGATGATGAGGAGTCTGGGCCCTTGGCTTTCAGGAGTTGCAATAACATATCTCGCAACTCCGTCATTTTGACATACATGGATGAGGTCAAGGAATCTTTCAATTCCTTGAGATCATCCATAGTGACACTTGCCGCGGGCTCGGCGGCTTCCCCACCGTTTACCATACTAAAACTCGTAGGCACTTAAGCCCAATAAAAGAACCGAGTCTCTGATACCAATTGAACGGATAGTATGGTAACCTAGAGGGTGGGTGAATAAGTGCTATGACCAATTTTATTTTTTCTTCAAAATAAGGCTTGACACAAACGTAAATTATCTAGATGTGCAACTACGATGAATTTACCTATATGACAACAACAACAATATAGAAGATACAAACACGAAGTAAAGGAGAGGGAACGAGGTAACCAATAACGGAAACACGCGAAGACAAGGATGTAATTCCGAGTTCCACATTTTGAGGGGAGTACGTCTTGTTGGAGGGGTGTGAGTTTGTTCATAAAAGCCTACTCAACGCCACAAAGCCCTCACCCTATTCTTCAATGAACCTCGCCACAAAGGCCTAGTTCACCTTCCACTATTGATCCCCTTTTAGGCGGGAGTCGAGTCCTTTACAACAAGCTTGGGACACACACCCACAACCAAATTGGGGGCTCCCAAGAATAACCAAGAATCACCAAGAGTAGCTATGAGGTCTAGGTTTTCCACACAAGGAAACCCTAGACTTGGTTCCCTCAAGTGAATATGGGGGAAATGAAGAACGAGTTGGTGAAGATGTAGATCTGGGTCTTCTCCTTCAATCCTCCAAGTTTCAACAAGTTTTGGTGGAGGAAATGGGAGATTTAGCTTGGTGGGTGAGCTCAATCAATGGAGCAATGAATTCTGGATGAGCTAACTCTTTAGAGAAGAAGGGGTCTTATATTTATAGGTCCACTAAAAAACTAGCCGTTTTCCTGCTGTCGACGTGCAATCCGAAATGAATCCGGCCACCCGGAATATTCTTGGGAAATCCGGATGCTAACAGAGGATTTCATGGTCATTCCGGAATGACTTCAGAATGAATCCGACTGCCGGAATGATTCCAGATTGTAACAGAGGTTTTCGCGGCAAGGTTGGAATGAATCCGGAAAGAATCCGACTCCCAGAATCACCCGGAATGAGTCCGGATCCTAACAGACGTTTTTGCGGCCAATCCGGAATCATTCTGGAATTTCCGGAATGAATCCGGATGCCAACAGAAACCTCTCCCAGCAGTGAAAAACAGGCTGTGATCTTTTTCTCCTTCACCATAACTTCGACACCGCTTTGCGCTGATAATATATGTACCTTAAACATTCATCAAACGGTTAGATATCATTTGTGTTAATAATAACCACACAAAACTCAAGGGGTTAAGAAATACTCTTTCAACGGCGCCTCCAGTAGCCACACCCCTCGCGTCGGCCCCTCCTCAAGCTACACCGCCTCCTCGAACCGTGTCATCGCCTCCTCCTCCAAAGTCGTCGTTCTCGAGGATAGAAATAACAACGACTCGTCGTTCGACTGGAGCGGCGACGAGGAGTAGCCTAGGGTTAGTGTTAGGTGGTCGTTGTAGCCAAAATTTATTCAAATTATGTAAAATGGTTCAAAAATTGAATGAAATTTGCAAATTTTAATTACATTTTCGTGTTCAATTTTTTGGATTTTTTTCTTTATGGGCTCCGCTGTGAGCGACACCCACCAAACAGACACACGTCCGACGCCCCAAAGAGGGCTCCATTGAGGCGGTGCCAAACACAAATAGAATGGATGCCCGTGGAGATGCTCTTATGACCCATTTACTCTTGTAATTACCGCAACCCCCGCAGCAATGTAATGATATGCAGTGGACGATACGTCGGCCGCGCCTGCGACCCCGCGAAAATGTAACTGAGATTTTTTGCTTCAAGTCCTACGGATAAAAGGATTTGATCCCCTATGGTGTAAATGGATTATGCAGTTCATTTAGGGAGGAAGTGCAGGGGTTCGGGGTAAATGATGACATTGGTCATTATTTCCAAACCAGAAAGGGTCTATGTCAAGGAGACCCATTATCGCCCATTTTGTTTAATTTGATAGCAGATATGCTTGCCATCCTCATAGCTCGGGCAAAGGAGGATGGTCAGGTTGGAGGACTCATCCCTCATCTAGTTGAGGGGGTGTCTCTATACTACAATACGCCGATGATATGATCTTGTTTATGGAACACGATCTTGCAAAAGCAGTTAATACGAAGATAATTCTATGTATGTTTGAGCAATTGTGTGGTTTAAAAATCAATTTTCATAAGAGTGAGATTTTCTGCTTTGGAAAGGTAAAAGATGATGAACATTTCTAGAGACAAATACTTGGTTGTGAGTCTGGCTCATTACCTTTTAAATACCTAAGAATACCAATCCATCATAGAAATCTCCGTAATGTTGAATGGTATCCAATAGAATCTCGCTTTGAAACAAAGTTGAACTGCTGGCAAGGCAAGTTATTATCCTACGGGGACCATCTTGTCTTTGTGAATTCAGTGCTTACAAGTCTTCCGATGTTTATGTTATATTTTCTCAAAATACCTATTGGGGTAAGAAAGAGATTGGATTTCTATATATTATGTTTTTTCTGGCAAAGTGATGAGAACAAACCCAAGTATAAGTTGACAAAATGGAATATGATACGCAGACCCAAAAACCGGAGGGTCTAGGCATTGAGGTGCTTGAGATTAAAAATAAATGCCTTCTTAGCAAATAGCTATTTAAATTGTTAAACGAAAAAGGTGCGTGGCAGGATCTCTTAACCAATAAATACGTAAAGAATTCAACTTTAGCTCACGTAATAGCCAAACCAATTGATTCCCCCTTTTTGGAAAGGCTTGATGTGAGTAAAAAAAAGATTTATTTAGTAGAGATTATTTTAAACTCGGTACTGGGTCTGCTATTAGTTTTTGGGAAGATATTTGGTTAGGAGATACACCCCTAAAAGATCAATATCCATCATTACATAACATTGTAAGAAGAAAGAATGTTTCGGTTCAAGATGTTATGTCCGATGCCCCTCCTATTAATATGAGTTTCAGAAGGAATCTCATTGCCCCCTTATGGGATTCCTATTTATGTCAAAAGTTAACTGTGGTCTCGTTGACACAAGATTCTGATTCCTTTGTGTGGAAACTAACTGCTAATGGTGTTTTTACTGTTAAGTCTATGTACGAGGACTTAATGAATGAGCATACTAGATATGTTCAAAAATATCTTTGGAAGCTAAAAATCTTCATGTGGTTCCTGAATAATAAAGTCTTGCTCACTAAAAATAACCTAGTTAAACGGAAATGGCAGGGATATACTAAGTGTTCTTTTTTTTTTACTCGGAGGAGACTAGAACATTTGTTTATCTACGGTCCTTTCGCAACACTAATGCGGAGAGTTGTTTTTATCTCATATAATATCACACCTCCTACTAATATATCTAATATGTTTGGTAATTGGTTAAATGGTGTTGATAATAAGACAAAATTTAGAATCCCAACTGGTGTTTCAGCGTTGTGCTGGTCAATCCGGAACTGTCGGAAAGTTTTTAACTGGTCCATAAATGTTAATGTTTTGGAGGTTATCTCTTTGGCGGTCCACTGAAATTTAGGAGTGGGAGTTACTTCTCCCGGTGGACCAACGAGGGATTATGGCTAACGGGTGTTCTCGGCTCCTGATGGTCGCTCGGGATTTTTTCAGCCAGACTTCATGGTGGCATACTAGTCGATTACGAGATGTGTAGTTCGAGGATGCTGTCATTGTTTCGTTGGTTGATTTATGTTTCGGTCTTTATTGAACGTTGGGCTATGATGACTTGATATTACCGTGGATTTTGCAATAAAAAGCCGGATGCATCGATTGATGCAGAAGCTGGGGATTCACCCCTTCCAAAAAATAAGTGGACGATACGCCGTCCGACCGTACCTGATCTCCACGTTTCTCCACCCATGGAGTTGTAGTATCTGACGACCAGTTGAGCCTGAGGTAGCATATCATGAGAACTGTAGCAGTACCAAGAAGAGTCACCTGCTCGTCCTCTTGGAAACATCTGGTGCATGCACCACAAAAGAACTTGCTGACATCATCACACAACACACAGTAGTACAGGACTGTAGGACATTAGTTTTTGGTCACGTGGCTACCTAACTACTACAGCAGTACCCCATCATCGTCCTACAGTGCGCGCGATGGAGGGACGCCAAGGTGGGTGCGTCGCCAGCAGCACAGTGCACGCCTGCACGCGGCCGCAACCGCAGCAGCGGCGCCACAAGATGGTTCTTGATTGCTCATCTCGTCTTCCTCCCCCATCGCACAGTTTTACACAAGGTTTTTCTTCGATCGCGGCCGTTGTTAGGCGCCCTGGCCGCACACTGTGCTGTGACTGTGAGAGCCGCTGCCAGGCCGGCCGGGGTCCCGGCGGTGCGCACGCGTCGGGCGGCGAGGGCAGGGTCCCCTCGGCCTGGCTGGCGTGCCAGCATAGAGCCTGAGCGATCAACAGTTACAGTGCGCTGCTGCGCGAACAACATCGTGGATTCATGGTGCATGCATGGATTCAACAGCCCTCTTCTGTACGGAGTTAACTTCTTTTGCTTCCTCGTCCGATCGACACCGCATGCAAGCTACTAACAATTTTGCGGTGTGTTTTCTGGTACGCGATAACGCAAAAAAAAACTGCATGCTGTACTCGGCTGCTGCTGTTCATGCATGCATGTCACTCACAGACCAAGCAAGAGACACGAACGAACCAATAGAACACGACTGACGGGGTGACGACGCAATGGTAATCCGGCCGGCCGGCCGGCATGCATGCATGCGTGCATGATGCATGATCTGCTTGTGCTGCAACTAGTTAGATCTTGTCAGCTGTTTTACTGTGTTGTATTTTCCCTGCTGCGCTGCACCACAGCACCTGCAGGCTGCTCATCGACAAACCGAGAAAATTGCACGCAACACCATGCTTTGGTTGCAAAGTTGCACAGAACACAGAAATCAAATCTCTTTTGCAGCCAGCCCCAGTTTTCCGTCTAATAAGTTGCAGCTAGCCCAAAATATTGACTTAGCAGTTTAGTTCTCCGTCTAATAAGTGTTGCAGCTAGCCCAAAACATTGACTTAGCAGCTTAATAAGTATCTGACATGGTACCTATGACCACTGTACATTATTTCTATACCGTATATACCACCATGCGATGCGTTGATGCTCTCTATTACGTACACATACATCGTCTTATGTCAATACTAAAATATTTTGTATTGTTCGGCAAGCATAATTGACGTATCATTATATCAGAAGTCAAACAGAGGCGAGCTATATGTAGCGCCGTACTCCGAAAGGAAATTATATTTTTATTTTTTTATTTCGTTTTAAAAACTTGAAAAAAACTCCCACACAGTGATACGTATAAAATTTCAAAATATTTATTGTATTTAGGCCTAGGCAAAAATAAAGAATTTACAAATCTGGACATGTGCGTGTTAAATAAAATCTTAACACATTTATCATTTTGTGCAGCGTAGAACAATATATAATTAGACTTAAAAATTATACAGATGTTGATCTCGACTTTATCTACATTTACGATTTTTTTTCATTTTTTAAAACACAAAGGAGCATATTCTATTTCTTAAAAAACAAGCTACATATAGTACGGCCTCCAAAACTTGGTACTCGTACCATAGTATTATATTTTAAAAAATTATCATGCAATTAAAGTATACGGTATAAAATATGGTATAATGGTCATGGTCCCGCATGTCAAATACCCGTTAAGCCGCTAAATCAATGTTTTGGGCTAGCTGCAAGTTACTAGACAAAGAACTGGGGTTAGCTGCAAAAGAGGTTTGATTTCTGTGTTCTATGCAACTTTGTCACCAAAACACGGGGTTACGTGCAATTTTCTCGACAAACTAGCTAGTACGAGTCTCGTGCCGGGCAAGCAAGTGACGTGCGAGCTAATAATTATGAGCCCACTTGCAACCGGGAGAGAGGGCCTCCTCTCCAATCAGGTGACACCTGAACCTCGTGTGCCAACTGCGTGCCGACTTGTTGCTTGCTCAACCACGGCTGGGTGGCGTCACCAGGCCTCCGGAGTTGGCCTCTGCCGATACAGACCCGGCCTGCTGGCCCGCTGTAATGGTCTCGATCCCATTTTGTGGGCCTCGCAGGTTAACGTTGTGCAATGGGCTCGATCCTTTTTTTCAAGAGCCGGTGAACGGCAGCAGGGAGCCCTACAAATGCTCGCCCGCATGCGCGCACACATGGGCCGGCCCATTATGAGGAGGGACAGATTGAGTGATCTGCACCTTGCTTTAGTTTTTTTTATTCAGATATCAACTATTTTTATTTTTGAATAAATTTTAAGTTTGAACAACGGTTTCAAACATGAAAAATAAAATTACATATGAACAATTCTCAACTTTGAACAAATTTTTAATTTGAACAGATTTTTAATTTAAACAGATTTCAAGTTTGAACATTTTTTTAATTTAAACAGTTTTTTATTCGAACAAAATTCGAATTTACAAATATATAAATTTGAACATTAAAGTTTGAACAAAAAAATTTAAAAAAGAAAATAAACAAAAAATAAGAAAAAGAAGACGATAAAAAGGTATGAAAGAGGAAACTTACACAAAGGCGTTGTGTCCCCACTGGCTTTAGCGTTGCGGGTTGTAGCAACAGGTCCCGGGTTCGAATCCCCCTCCGCACGCTTATTTTCGGTGATATTTCCTTTACATGGGCCGGCCCGTCTAATTTTTTTACACGGGCGAGTCCTATTAGAACTCGCATTAGGCGGTATATAGGGTCTGCGGCGGCATCAGAACGATTTTTATCTCTACCGATACATCAATGCCACTCGACTGGGCTCTTCAAAATTTCCAAAGATAACATTGTGCCAGTTTTGGGTTTTGTGATTTGTTCAACTAGATGATGCCCGCGTGTTGTGGCGGGACATTTTATAAATCAAAATCAACCATGAGAAATTATACATCTTTTACTAAAGCGTAGTTTCACAATTTTTTTAAAGAGTAAATTTCAGTTTTTACCTCCTAGTTTGATATTGTTGACACTAATTACCCCATTTGACATCTTTTCATCCTAATTACCCCATTTAATAAAAGTTGGGCCATTTTTACCTATTTATCAAATTTTGTGAACATTATCACTGATGGTTGCCAATTTGTTCAGTTAAATTTTATCACACGGTTTCGCACAACACTCCTTAGATCTTAGTCCTCGAACAGTCATGCCATGTCTTACAGTAATCAGCACATCGATTCATTGGTTCCGAAATAGGACAACTCTTAGAAGGGTTCAAGCGGCAGGGTTCAGGTAGGTGATCGTGCGATCCTTGGAGCCGGAGGAACCCACCAGTACGAAAAAGGTGTCCTCTCCCATGTATGATCTAGCGCTCTGTTTTTTCCCACGTTGGTTAGGTTAGTTTTGTTTCATTTTCTCTTAGGCTCGTCGCTGATGCTTCTTCTAGGGAAGGAAGAACATGTGGAAGCAGAAAGGAACCAGAGGGTGAGACTTCTGCAAGGCGCTCTGTACTGCGCCGATTAATTTGCCTTTTCCCTGTATATCACACATGTTGATGAGGACATCCCTAGCTCTTCACCAACATACACATGATGATGTTGTTGCTCAAGATAATTATAATGGAGTGAGACTTGGACCTATGACAAAATCAAGAACCAAGTTATTAGAACAACATGTGAACTCACTCTTAATAAAATTTGATATTTGTGATCATGAGAATTTTATACCGCCTAAGTCTATGCATTTATATATGATCAAGGTTGTTGATAACCCAAACATGAACGAAGAGGAGAATCAAGAGGAGCTGGAAACAACAAGAACAAGCTGGAAAACATCAAGTACATGCTGGAAAACAAGGAGCAGCTGGAAAACATAAGCCACAAGCTGAAAAATGAGGAGGAGCTGCTGGAAAATAGAGGAGAAATTACTTCTATAAAGGCTTAGGGATTGTGAGGCTTCTCCTGCGTCCCACCGAGTTTCTGCCGAGCTGCCACGTGCCGTATTTTGGCCCGTCCACCGTTCTGCTCACAGCCGTTCGATGCGTGCGGGCCGACACAGCAAAAGATGCGAGATCCACTTCCTTCACCGCTAGGGAGAAAAAACGTCCTCGCGGTAGAAACCCTAGAATCCTTCTTTTCTCTCTCCCGAGCCAATCCTCTTCTCGGCTCTCCTGCCGCGCCGCGCCGCCGTCAAGCGAACGCATCTGCGCACCTCCAAGCTCCACCGTCAGGGATAGAGAGGCGAGCAACGGCGACGAGGGAGGAGAAGCTTCACCGGCTTAGCCTGCGGATTCAGCGCCGGTGGATCGAGCGAGATCTACTCGCATTGAAGCACTGAACATTCAGCCGCTGAATCAGGTCCCCGCCGGTGAGTTCTTCCATTTCTGTTTCGTTTCTTGTCGTGCGATTCGTTTCTTGGTTTGCAAAGTTATAATTTGTTTCTTGGACTCCTGGGTCCTAGCACAGAGCGAGAGGAGGTTGCTGCGGCGGCCACTGGAAGACCAGCGCACATCGCCGGCGTTGCACCAGGGATGGTAGTGCCGGCCGCGGAATCCGCCATGTGCTTGGATGTGGACATGACCCGGTGCAGCATGCCTTCCCTCCCGCTCCAGCCCGTCCGGCAGACCAGGTATTTCTCTCCTATCCCATGGCCACCCCACGTGAGCTTCTTCATCTGATTCCTACCTCTCTAATTTTGATTTTGCAGGTAGGGTTTGGGTGTCCAGGAGATTCACCGTCAGCGACAACATGCATGTCATTGGTTTCATGGATGCTGTAGGTAGGCTTATCCTAATATTCCCCATTCTTAGAGGCATGCTTTGTTCATAGCGAAGATACACGTGTTACTTTATTTTGTATAGTTGTATTGCTATTTTCCTCTCTCAGTACTGCTATCAAATAGCAGAAATCAGAAACAGTACTTCCACGTTGTAAATCTAAATTAAAAAAATACGGCTAAGTTTTTATTTCTATAGCAGCTGCAGATTTTTAGCTTGCATTTTCCTGCCTTTTAGATTTCAGTTTTTTTATCTTAGATATGACCCAATGGAAGATATTTATTATGAGTGATGTCCCCTTTTTGATTCAGTTTCCTCGACACCGTACATTTTCTTTGGGACCATACATTTTCTTCTAGAATTTAAACTGCACGACAACTCTGATTTATGTGTTATTTATTATTGGCTCACTTCGGTTATACAGATCCTAACAAAGTCCATGCAGACATAGTCTCAGAACATAAAAACATTAACTTTAAAGTTTAGTCCAAGCACTTCATATTCATTAATCATTCAAGCAGAAGAAAATTCATGCTAATTAGTTGCAGCATCCTACTTTCAGCAGAGTAGTCTCTATAAAAAAATCTAAAATACGAACAAAGGAACCAGGAGTGGGAACCGCAGGAGCGACTTCTTGAGAAGGTGACCGTTCCATCTCTCTTCATGTCTAATCAGTTTAGCAGTAATGTTCATCCCAATATGTTATTATATTTTGAGAGTACAAATATATGGGCTTGGGTAAATTTATGAAGTACCATGGTGCTCTGTCAGGTCTGGCCATCAATCTCAACCAGCAACTTGAAGATACATCCGTCATGAAATTGTATTTGCAGTTTGCACTTGCTCCATTTGAGGTGGCAATGCTTCCATACAACTATGCTCTACGTTTCAAAACGGAGGGAGTAATAGTCAGACAATCTCTATTGTATACTGGATGCATTTTCTTGGAGTGATTTGTATCTGCTTGCCTTGTATTCCTATCATGGTTATACTCCAATCATCCATAGTAATATTGATTATGAACCATTGGCTGGGGAGAAAAGATTGGGTGGTTGATGGTTATTCAGTGGTCTAACCTTAGGCAACCAAATTTTATATCTATAAGCTGCCCAATTATGCTGTTGTTTCTAACTTTTCAGTTTTAGGGTTCATGAAATAGGCTTCCTTTTTCCTAATTATAACTTAACATGTAGCCAGGATACCACATAAATAGAATTCAACTTTGCTTAAAGTTTGATCCCCACATAATGTCAACTTTGGTCTGTTGTCAAGAGAAGCACAGTACAGATATTTGTTTGTTTTGCTTCCAAGAGATATTTACATGATTATTGAACAAGTTCTTATATCGTTGCTTTTGATTAGTGTAGTTATGATAACTATGAAATTTACAAGCTGCATATACGCTTGGTTTTACTGGGTTTTAGGTTTTAATCTCTCAATTCACCTTTGACCTTTTTTCTGCGGCTCAGTATGACTGGGAAGTGCTTGATGTCATGTCCGCGCCGAGTGTCCGTCGCCACAATGGGAGGGGTCGGTGTCGCATCCAGTGACTGAACGACATGGAGGAGCTCCACTATGGAGACATTGGACTGGAAAATACCTCATTATGGCGGTGTTGGCTGCACCCATGCTTTTGAGGGGAAATTTACAGCGGTTGGCTTGGGACGAGAAGGGTAGGAATGCTAAAGTTCCACTTCCACTGCAGCGGGCTGCCAAGTAGGTACTTATGTCCTCTGCCACAATTTCACTTTTTGCTGCTTGAACATGTCCTGGGACATGTGCTCATTTCATGGAATTAATGTCCACTGTCTAACTATGGTTTATAAAGCGTTGGTTAATTCTTGATTATATATTTATATGCAGGCGAGTGTCCCTAGGAACAGCTTCTGCAACACAATATCATCATCTCCAGGTTTATTCATGTGAAAATATGAAAAGGTCTCTATTTATTTATGCACCTATTTCCTTAATGTTGGCGTAGTTTATACAATGCTTTCTCATACCATGCTTTATTTGATGTCTATGTTCCCTTGGGGCAGAATGCTCTTTCAGCCCGTGTTTGTGAAGAACTGGTCAATAAAACCGTCAAGGACCTTGCTGAATTTTACTCTTATGTGTACTCTTTTGAAGTCCAATGAATGTTTCTCCTGATATCATGGAGTCATTCCTCGAGATTCAGATGAAGCAGGCAATCAGCTATGTTATCTTCAAAATCGAGGAGAAGCAAAAACAGGTTATTGTGGAGAAGACATGGGTTCGAACTGAAAGATATGATGATTTCATAGCTTCTCCCTTGAAAATGATTACATATATGCTCTTTCTGATTTTGGCTTAGTTACTAGGAGAATATGCAGATAGCAAGATTTTCTGTTGCCTGGTGAGCTTCATAGTCACTTGTCCATATGTTAATTCTTGCATTAACATGATCAATTATCTGTCGATGAGGTGGGACACCTACTTGCTTTGCATGCCTAAATGTGTTGTTTCTGTTCGTAGTGACTTGTGCCCCTTCCCGTTTATGTTCAGATTAATGCATAGATTTTAGTAGGAATAATGAAGTGATCTACCTGTTGGATAGTTTGGTGGCTGGTCGATCTATCTGTTTATTATGGTTTTCATACTGAACCTGTACAATGACTTGGGAAAATAATAGGCATGAGCGGTATAGGTTTCTTACATTGCATATTTACAGATGATGCCATGGGTTCTCAATCCAGATCATTGGTGAGTGCCTAAGATAAGATTGCTACAATATTTGCTATGTACAATGTGCACTGAATCACCTCCGTACTGCAATATTTGTTATATCGAGTGTACACTGAAACACCTCCATACTGTTTTATTTGAGATTCCTACTGTGCACTTATATTTGCCAATTTACGTAAGCTTGTTTTCTCAGCCTTACATTTTTTATAAAATAAATCTGGGCATGTTTACACCGATTCATTCAAGGGTCGCTGTCTCTTTTTCTAAATTGCTAATTAAGAACGCTTGCGTGTAAGAAGTGTTCTGATTCTTTTGTAAACTGTCACTCATGTTGTTGCTTTCATTATGGCTATTTGGTAGCCAAAATGCGTAACCGATCTGTGCGCTACTGATCAGGCGATATGTGGTAAACAAGAATTCCGTGCTTCTGACGTAGCTAACCTTTCTCACTCTTTTGTATTGTACTCCCTCCGTTCAACAATAGATGACTTCCATTTGTCTAGATATGGATGCACCTATACACTAAAATATGTCTAGATACATCCATATATAGATAAGTGGAAGTCATCTATTGTTGAACGGAGGGAGTAGGTGATACTCGGCCGCTCAGGGCCACAAATTGTCGCAACAAGAATTGTGGCCGCACAAGAAGAGGGGCCGCACCAATCAGGTGAGCGTTCTTTTACATATCCTCAAATAAATTGGAGGTGGATCCATGTTATTTTCATTAGGGACACAATAATGTTAATAATATTATTTATAATGCTTGTTTCATTGTTAGTTCCACTAGCTCCACGCAACAACTTAACTGTCCTGCGTCCCTTCCCCTGCACCTTCAGTGACCAGGAAAGTAGCCATGAGAGGTAGTGGCATACTTTTCTTTGCCTGCATCTTCTATCTCTGTTGCTCTTACCCTCATGGGGGCTGTTTTTTTTTGCGCATTCTCATAATCCACGAGAATGATTTATACATGCAAATTAATTGATATCAATCTGCAATTCTGCATTCAATCCACATTTCAGAGTATATTGCCTAAAAGGAGCAACATACTCGTGTAAAAAGAGTTAGTCCTTGCAGATTTGGCCAAAATTTTGCTCACTGTTTTGTACATTGCAGGTCTGCTACAAGATTATAGGAAAATATTTTTTTTGTAATTGATCCTTTGAAGTTACAACCACTTTGTACCCGTGAATCCAAAAATAAAATGTGATCCATTCATAGATGGCGCGGTGTAAGATCCCCTCTTGGTACCCCTTTGTACTTTATGTAATAATGTATGCATGAGACATGTATCTTAGACATGATGATGCCTGCATTACCTTCAGTCAATAAACATGATATACTAGGCGAAACAGTTCCTGTTGATCGCTCGCTATCTATTTTTCTGTTCTTGAGCTGGATGTGTAGAGTTCCATGTTGAGACTGTGGAGTAAAAAAGAATATTAGTTTCATCGTATGGGATGTCGGGGGTCAGGACAAGGTATGAATATCAGATGCATCTAAAACCCTTTGTTAGTTTGCACTTATCCACTGTCTGAAATCTATTATCTTTATTTTCTGTACTGTCAAGAGCCTTTTTTTTATATCGTCTCCACCTCTTTTATTTCCAAACCTGTCTCTTTCTTGAACATTGTTCTTATTTTTTCTCTCTTTCACTGTTGATTGCTCCTTGTTTAATACTGCTTGTTGCTCTATTCCACTCCGGTTAAAACGGATCAGGAGTGGGCTTATCAGTACTGCTTATGTTTCATGTACAATGAATCCATGATTGAATGATTCAGTTGGTAAATAGAGTGTAGTTTGACAAATGAAACATGCTTGTCTCTTGCTTTGCCTTGTCTTTGTATATAATATATTCACAATCCAGCTAGCATATCTCCGTATGAGACCACTTGCAGAGGAACCACCAAAACCATATGAGGTCAACCGCACTAAAAAATCTTTAAACCTTTTTGTTGTCTGATGAAAAACTATGTTTAACAACACTGATCTGCAAAGACCTGGGCCAATTGACTCCACAGACTGAATGTGGCATCAACACTCGGAGGAGAGTGCTCCAGATTTAGTTGTTTCTGTTTTCCAAAAACAACAAATTAACTTGTTAAATTCTAGGAACTAATTGATAACCAAGGATACACCAAAAAAGATGGAACAAAGGAGGTGCAGAGGTGGGAGACAAGAATAATCAGAGAGGAACTACCTGTGGAGGATGTGCTGGCGTCAAGCTTGGATTGGTGGTTGACTGGCTATGGACGATGACCGACTGGTTGACTGGCTATTTGAGTGTATGCTGATGTGGTGGTTAATCAATTGGTCCCGTGACATGGTTGCATGCTTCCGCGTGATGCCTATTACAGTCATGTATCGTACGAAAATTTGAATGCAACTCATTATTCATACATGTCGGTGCTGCCACATAGCCAAACTCATTATTCATTATCAGTCATGTAATCCTGAGGTGCTTCCACATGGCCACCGATTTACACATGTTCTCTTTATACATATTACACTCATCTTAGTTGTTTCTGTATTATCTCCGTGACGCATTTCCTTTTTCTTGATCTATGTGCTCCAGCTTATTTGAGTGTCCTTTGCTGCCAATGTGCCAGGTTTCTGAGCAGAGATGGATCTATGTGCTCCAGCTTATTTGAGTGTTCTTTGATACTAGTGTGCCAGGTTTCTGAGCAGAGATGAGAAATACCTCCTCGATTTACAAAGGGCTAGCGGGCCGCATTTCCTTTTTATTATCTATGTGGTCCAGCTTAGGGCATCTCCAGCCGTCCCCCCAGGGGGCTTTTTTCGCGGCGGTATTCGCCGCTTCTTCACCACTCGGCCCCCCCAGCGGCCCAAATAGCGCCGTTTCGGCGCTAAATAGCGCCGCGGCACCCAGGCCGAATCCAGCCCGCTGGGTTCGGCCTGGGGGGGCGAAACTGCGCGGCCGCGCGTGCGGGCCAACGCTGTCAGTGACGCCCCGGGAAAACGCGGGAACAGAAACCACCGCCCGTGACTTTCTTCTCGGCGCCCGCGCCGTCAAAGGCTGCCGGAGGCGGTCGGCCAGTGCATGCGCCCCAGTCAAAGTCCACCGGATTAATGGCGGGGGCGGCAGCGGCGGCACGCGCGGCGCGGCGATTGGCCGGCCAGGCTATAAAAATGGTGCCCGCCCCCTCCCCGTACGCACAGTCTCGACTCTCTCCTCGCCGTTCTTTCCCCACCCTCGAACCTCGCCGCAATGGAGAACCTCTGGGACGCGTGGCCCGAGAAAGACGACGTCGAGCTGCCGCCGGCGCAGCAAGCGGCGCTGGAGCCGCAGGTGGTGGCGCCGGAGCCGGTGGCGCCGGAGCAGCCACCCGAGCACGACGAGGCGCGAGAAGCGCGGCGAGCCGCCCGCCACTGGAGACGCGAGGTGAGGAGGCAGCCAGTGTGGCCCGAGCAGCACGCCGGGCTGCACTCGTTCGAGACCTCGCAGAACGAGGAAGCGTACCGCGAGGTGCGCGACGTCCTCGAGCAGGCCGCGGCGGCGGCGAAGGCGGCCGCCGTTCGTGCCTCCCTGGAGACGCACCAGCGGGAGGAGGCGGCGCGAGCGGTGCGCCGCCAGATGGCCCAGCGCGCTGCCTCGGTCGAGCAGCAGGGCATCATCGCCCTCTACGAGGACCGGCGGCAGGTTGCGCTGCAGGGTGAGCGGCGGCGCAACCGCCCGCCCTCCGAGCAGGCGCAACTGCACCGGCTGCGCCTGCAGGCCCGAGCGGAGCGGGCGGAGCAACGCCGTCTCGCCGCGGCGAGCCAGGACGAAGCCGGCCCCTCCAACCAGCACCGCCACGACGACGTTGCTCCTGCTCAAGACGACGATGCGTAGGCGTAGGGGCAGTCATCGAGTAGTTTAAATCTCCTATGTTTAGTTTAAATTTTTCGTACTAGCTTAAATTCGCGCCGAATATGTACGCACTTTCCGAATTTCAATAAAATTTCGCCTGTTTTCATTTTGCGTTTGTTTGGGCCGGTTCTTGGGCTCGGGACGCGACTGGGAAACGCGCCCCCCCAGGTTCCAGAATAGCGCCGTTTAGCGCCGCGGCGGCACCAAAACGGCGGTGTTTTGGGCCCTGGGGGGGCGCAACGGCTGGAGATGCCCTTAGTTGAGTGTCAATGTTCCAGGTTTCCGAGCAGCTGCAGTTATTCTGGTGAACTGGAGGAATGTTGTATCATTCTAAACACATTCTAAACATTTGTAAACAGTAAGTCTTCTTTCGGCGCCTATATGCTGAATTAGACCTGGGCGTGCAACCAAGCAGAAGTTATAGCCCGCAGGTTCTTTCTAGCCGCCCGCCTAAGTCATTAGGCTATAGAAGGATAAATTCAATTTTGGCGACGTACTGCTGCGTCTTGTTGCTGAATGGTGTACTGAATCAATTGGGTACATATCGATGGACTCAGAAGAATAATCAGTTTTGTACTGTAAATATATGTGCTCCGTTGTCCGATCTGGCAGTAATTTTGTGCACAAATAGATGCTTAGATGTAGCAAAATCATCAGACTTAAAAAATTTATGATCAAAACCGATAGTGCTTCAATGCTTAGTCTGTTACGTTTAGCTAAAGCATTCAATATCCTTCAGCTCACACTAAAATAATAACAGCACTAAAAATAAGATAAAACTTATGGATCAAATACAATCTTGAATTTCGACCATGCCAATGGTAGAATCACAAGAATGCCCAGAAGCAGAAAAGGCGTGAAACCCTAGCGAGCCGCGTTGCTCATCCGAAAATTAACACGAAGTGACTCGACAACTCATTCGTCAACTCACGCGAGACACCGTACTTTCAGTCTAGATTTCTACGCCTCTAAGTTGCTTAGAATAAATAATTCTAAGATCAGTAAGTCTCAATCGTAAATCTCAATCACGGACAACAACTTACATACCAAGCACGTAAAACTTACGGCTAAAATATAATCTTGCTTTTGTCATTTGCTTGAGCAGTGAGCGGACAACTGCAAAGTCTTTTAGTTGAAAATAAATCCAGGCCTGAACCTTTTTCCCACGCGAGACGTGCAGCAGGAAATCCACGAAGTCTTTAATTTCTCTTAGCTTATATGAACTATACTATAGTATGTTCTTTTTGTTACATCATGGTGCATGTCCGTGACTAAAAATAACTTGCCAGTCCAACGGTTAATGAATTTCAATCGCACATAATGACTTACATGTACATCAAAACAAAATTGCAACAAACTTAGAGATGGTCAATATTTTTTTTCTTATGTAATAAAATTATAGCATAAATTTGATATTTGCGCCAAGCGGGCGCAACGGGTCATCTAGTACATGGAAAACATAAAGGAGGTGCACCACACCTTGTGGATGTGCCATAGAGAGAGTCCGAGTATTTTAGGAGAGGTAGACCTACGAGTCCTTATTTCATAGGACTCTAGTTTAAATTTCCGATTGTAATAAGAGTTGGACTAGAGTCCAACTCCAATACAGATAGGGGAGGTGCGCCCCACCCCTTTGGCCGCACCCTACCCCTCATAAATAGCTGGCCCCTGAGCCATAATTAGGTTAGATCAGATTTTAGACAATTTCCCTTACACCTCTAGATTGTATTGCTTTGTAAGCTTTCATCTTGAAGTAAAGAACCCCTAACAAATTATGCGTGATATCTACTATTCCATTGGGAATTAGAAGGTACATGACCACTTGTAGTCAGTTGATTACTTGTGCAAGAGTGTGTAGTTGAGAATATCCACATGGATTGAAAGCTGTTGCATTGCCAATCAGGTATCATCTAGGAGAGATCTCAGTGAAAAACTAGCTATCAAAATTATATGTGTTGCTCTTTGAGAAGATCGGGCCATCCCATATCATCTTGGTATCTGATTTCCAGGTTGCCTCTTTGAGAAAATTCATTTTCCGTAGTTTTTAGATTGTTTTCTTCCTATCCAGAAAAATCCACACAAAAAGAGAGAGTAGAGAGTTTGCCATAGCCTAGATCAACACCAATTTGCCTTTTCTATTTGCTATTTTCTATTGATTTTGTGTCCGTATTTTTCTTTTTGTGCCTTTGAGTTTCTAGGTTTAGGGTTCTATTTCTATTCGAGTTGATCTTCTATTTCATATATTCAGATCTATACCAGAAGAAGTCACACAAAAAATATCTTGCAGTTGCAAGAATACTGAGGTTGGATCTATTGCTCTTGGAATAACAACCATAGCCGTTGCAAATTTGCTTGTTGGCATTGTTTCCCTACGCAAGATCTAGCCCCAAATCCAAGAACTACAAGAAGTGCGGACAATTGATCATATTTTTGGTCGTGTGAGCCACATATTTACAAGTTTCTGCCGTGGGAAGTGTACATATTTGTTTCAGATTCCATCTAAACTGACATGAATTTTTTACATCAAGCTTTGGCCATGGAATTATAATCTACATCGGATCCTAGTTGGAGTCCTGCCCGGCACAAAATTGCCCATTTTGCTGTCGCACCCAAGTCCAAGTCCTATACGGATTCCGTGCTTCCTTGTGTTTTCCTGCCGTGGGATCTAGTCCTACTCGGACTAGGACAGCTGCCCGACAGCGTTTTGTTCAGATTGCTGCCACGCCCCAAAGGGCCAATACAAGTCCAAGCACACCCTCCTGCCCGACACAAGTTTGAGCAGTTTTTCCTGCCGCCGAATATAGTGTGTCTAGTGGAATTTCCACAGTTTTGGCAGATTTAGTCAACCAACTTTTACCGGCCATAACTTTTGCATACGAAGTCCGTTTTTTATGCACAGCCACTCAAAACGCTCGGGGAGTAAAAGGTGCATCCAACCCAAACTGAATTTTTCTGTTTACAACAGTTTTCGATGCTCAAAACCCCCAAATTCGTTCGGGAACATTTTCATTTTTCCACTTTTAGTTTTCAGCTTCGGCTGAAATAGGTTTTCTCTAGTTTCTTTTCCAATTTTCTTAGGTTTTCCATTCTGATATTTGTGATACGTAGCCACATCCTTTCTACAACTAATATTTAGGATCCTACCCAGAAAAGACTAGCTAACATTATGCTCACAGGCTGCTCATAGGTTGTTTCTTTGTGTCATAACTGCTGTTTTCTTCACAGTTTGCTCCTATTTTAAGTATTGGCCATTGAAGAAAAGAGAAAAGAGAAACAAATATATATATAAGAGAGAGTATAAAAAAAGAGAGAAAAAAGCAAAAGAGGCCGAAGCATTCATATATATATTGCCGTTTGGACCTTGTTACTATCAATATCAAGTGTGACACTACTAGTTGAGCCATCTTGTGCATGTTTTCATTGAGCTACTTGCTAGTGTCTTTCCAGTGCTTGCAACAAATTCTACCATATAGTTTCCAAGCAACATTTTGTCTCCAAAGAGTGTGTGTGTTTCCTAGTAATTTTTTTTTATCACGGTTGACAGTTATTTGGATTTGCTATTTTGGTGTTGTTAGGTATCCCAACCAAGCCCCCACCATATATCCTGATTATTGTCTTGTGATAACTGAGATCCCTGATATTCCCTTCTCACACTTGGTACATATAGTTGCCACTACTTGTTGGTGAAGTATTTTTTCTATTCACTCTCGAGAAGTGAGATACACCAATATCTTGTTGGATTGGGTGACTTGAGAGAAAAAAACCCACCTATACTTGTTTTTGTTTTCAGTAACATAATGGATTTTGCTAGTTCTGCTGATGTGCAGACAAAGAAGAAACCTGAGGATGTGGTGAAGTGGAATTAGTATGAGGCACTAAGAGATACCATGTACAAGAGAATAGCTTCAGAAATAGAGAAAAATGATGATACATCAAGACAAGAACTAAACACTCTAGATCTGAAGATAGAAGCTGCTGCTACTCAAGAATCTGTTGATGTGCTCCAAGAACCGGTGACAAATTTAACAAGACAGATTGCTAATCTAGCTACTCTAGTGCAACAAAGAGCTCCTAGTGCTAGTGCACATGTGCATGATGAGAATGATCTTGATAATGGCCGAGGCAATGCTGGCCATGGCCGTGGAGGCAATGCCTTTGCTAGTAGAGTTCAAGCCCCAGAAAACAATAGGGAAGATGATGGTTTGGGAAAACCTAAATTTCCTATCCCTCCTTTCACATTTGATCATGATGATGTGGAAGAATACTTGTTATGGGAGCTAAAAATAGAGAAACTATGGAGACTGCATGATTATACCGACATAGAAAAATAAAACTTGCATCTTCTGGGTTTGATGGCTATGCTCTTTTGTGGTGGGATAATATCACCCAATTGAGAGCAAAAGTTGGTGATCTAGAAATTGTTACATGGAGAACAATGAAGCAAGTAATGAGGGACATATTTGTACCCAAGAATTACATTAGAACACTATATGATAAACTCCAGCAATCGAAGCAAGCCTCATTGTCAGTTGATGCTTATTATAGGGAGATGGATATGATTCTCCAAAGAGCTCGAGTTAGAGAGGAGCCAGATCACACTATGCAACGTTTTCTCTCAGGGTTGCAATTTAAAATAAAGAGCATTGTGAGGCATCTCCAATATAATGACATGAATGAGTTGTTACATCATGCTAGAGAAGCTGAAGCACAGTTGGCCGAGGAGGCTAAGATGAGTGCTCGAAGGAGTTTTGCTCCTAGAAATTCTGCTTTTTCATCACCACCACCACAAGGGTCTCAATTTCATGGTACCCCATCCTCCAAACCTGAGACTAGCACTTCCAATAAAAATAAAACATTCCAAGCAACTGCAAGTGCAAGTAGTTCTACCATGTCCACATCTAGAAATAGAGATATGAGTTGTCACACATGTGGAGGAAAAGGGCACTTCAAGAGAGATTATCCTAATAAAAAGATCATGCTTGTTAATGAGGATAATGAGTATGAAACAGATAATGATGTTGATCCAAATGAGGAGGATAATGATGATGTAGATGGTCCGGTTGATTCATATGCTACACATTATCCCACTATTGTGTGCACACAAAAATCTATGGCTTTGAGTGTTACACCAAGTCCAGGAAATCAGAGATGCAACTTATTCCGGACCAAAGCTATTGTAGGTCATCAAATGGCTTGCAAAGTTATTATTGATGGAGGGAGTTGCAGAAATTTAGCTAGCAAAGATTTATGTGCAAAGCTGAAGTTGAAGTATATCCCACACCCTCATCCTTATTATATTCAGTGGCTGAGTGATAAAGGAGAGATGAAGGTGAGCTACATGGTGAGAGTTGAGTTTCAGATTGGACCATACCAAGACACCATTGAGTGTGATGTGGTACCAATGTCTGTTTGTCACATGTTGCTGGGAAGACCATGGCAGTTTGACAGGAATGCTATACATAATGGAAGAGCAAATACCAAGGAAAAAAATAGCGTGCTATAAGAAATAGCGCCAGCCTCCTCCAGATGTTATGCATGCTATAGCGTGATAATAGCGTGCTATATCAAAATAGCGTTTTGAAAAAATTATCAAATATATCTAAAAAACTAAAGTATTTGAACAAAAATAGATGATATAGTCTTAAAATATTAGAACAATATACATATAACCACATAAAAAATGTTCTCTCGTTGGTTAGATCCAAACATCAACATCTCACGGGGAAACAACAATGTATAAATTACTTATTCATAATTATAAACCTAGCGATGTCATCTTCACGATTGTTTTTCATCGCCACGAAAAACATGGAGCATATTTTCTTCTTCCTAAGGTGGAAAACTCGAGCATTTGTCCCGACAGGCTAGAAAAATAATAGCGAGCTATAACGTTACGCCGTTTTAGCGTGATATAGCATGATATTTCGTGAATAGCGCAATAGCGAGCAAAAGTGTTAAAATTTAGCGTGGCCCCTCCAGATATGCTATATCGTGCTATTATCGCCGAAATAGCGCGCTATTTTTTTCCATGGCAAATACATACCAGTTGAATAGGCATGGGAAGGACATAATTATGAGGCCTATGACACCACAACAAATTGTAAATGATACTCGTCAAAAAACAGAAGTGAATTTAGAAACTGAGAGTGGGAGACATGAGATGAGAGGAAACAAAAATACTATGAGTGATAATAGCAAAGCCAACATGAGTGGTAAAAATAAAAGTGAGGGAGTGAGCATATTATGCATGTTAGCCACCAAAGATTACTTGAGAAAGTTTAGTGAGAATCCTAGTTTTGTACCTATAGTGCTCATGCACAAGGGAGAAATTTTGGTTTCTAACGACATGACCCATCTCTCTATTGGTGTTTCTAATGTGTTGCAGGAATTTGATGATGTGTTTCCAGAGTAGGTACCAGCTGGGTTGCCACCATTGCGTGGCATAGAACACCAAATTGAATGGATACCTGGAGCCACATTACCGAACCGAGCCCCATACATGACTAATCCCCAGGAGACGAAGGAAATTCAGAAACAAGTAAAGAGCTCCTTGATAAAGGGTATATTCACATTAGTCTTAGCCCGTGTGTTGTTCCTGTGATTTTTGTTCCTAAGAAAGATGGTACATGGCGCATGTGCGTAGATTGTAGAGCAATAAACAACATCACTATTCGTTATCATCATCCTATTCGAAGATTGGAAGATATGCTAGATGAATTAAGTGGTGATGTTGTTTCCTCTAAGATTGATTTGCGTAGTGGTTATCATCAAATTAGGATGAAAGAGAGGGATGAGTGCAAAACAGCCTTTAAGACAAAATTTGGTTTATATGAATGGTTAGTGATGCCTTTGGGTTTAACAAATGGACCTAGTACCTTCATGACACTTATGAACCATGTTTTGAGAAACTTTATTGGAAAATTTATGGTAGTTTATTTTGAAGATATTCTCATATACAGCCACAATGAAACTGAACACATTAATCACATTAGAAAAGTCTTGAATGTGCTTAGAAAAAACAAATTATTCGGTAATCTTGAGAAGTGCACTTTTTGCAAGGATAAGGTCATATTTCTAGGATATGTTGTTTCTAAACATGGGATTGAGGTAGATGATTTGAAAATAGAAGTTATTAAAAATTGGCCTATCCCCATGAATGTGAGTCAAGTGCGTAGTTTTAATGGTCTTGCTATTTTTATAGAAGATTTGTTAGAGATTTTAGTACCATTGCTACATCTTTGAATGATTTGACTAAGAAATTAGTTGATTTCGAATGGGATGTTGCTAAAGACATGGCATTTGATGGGCTGAAAAGTAAATTGATTTCTACACCATTGTTGATGCTTCCAAATTTCAATAAACAATTTGAGATTGAATGTGATGCCAGTGGCATTGGAATTGGAGGAGTACTTATGCAAGAAAAGAAACCTATTGCTTTTTTCTGAGAAATTGCATGGTGCACAATTGAATTATTATGTCTACTAGTTGAAATGCCCGTGCGTTGCTACGATCTATCTCGATCGAATAAAAAAAATCTTAGCAAATGCCATATAGGAAGAGGGAGATAAAATAATGTTTTTCTCTATCAATGATGATCCAGGAAGGGGGACTATAATAATATGGAGATTAAAATATAGATCTCATCTATTATTTAAATAAAAAAAAATTATAAAAAAAACTTAATATTCTTATAAAAGATCTTCAAAAACATCAAATGATCATGATTATGATTAATGACCGAATATTTTGATGAAAAAGTCTGGGACATGCCCGATCTTAAAAAAAAGGAATTAGACAACACCCTGCTCTATCTGCGCACTATGCATGTGCACTCTCTAGCACTCTCCCAATCTCTCTCATCCAGCGCATTCTCACTGGAGTATCTCCCACCGCCCTTGCAAGGACATCGTCTCACCACCGGTCCCCATTCGTCTACCCCCATCTCTCTCTCAACAAAGTCAGGTCACCCCTCCCGTTTGTCTCCACCACCGGCGTGAGGACCTACTCGCCCATCCCCACACTCCACCCCTCCCTATCGAATCTGGTTGTCGAAGATCCTGAGGAGGCTCTCGAGCTTGGCATGCTCGCAGGCGAGCTAGCTTTAGGCGCCAATGGAGGCGGGCGCGGATGCGCGAGCCTCGTATCCACCAATCGGAGGCCGCGGCCATCACAATTGGAGGCTACACATCGCCAGCCTAGTGCTCATGTAGTACAAGCCAATGAATGGGATCAATCGCCAAGGATCACTGGCGAGGACTCCCTGCTCCGGCGATCTGGCCATGACGCGAAAAAAAAATTGCGCACACCTTGAAAGATATAAACATCATTGTTCAATCCTGTGTGTTGCAATGAAACTTCCACCGAAGCACGAGTAAACCTCGTCGTAGCTTAGTGAGCTTGAGTCGCCGTCACTCAGCAGGAAGGTGTTTCACTCTAATTTGGTATTTTCGTGACTTCAACTTGCTGATAGGCCACGTCCTGTTTTTAATTCAAGTGATCACAATGTTTACACAATGAAGTACATGACTTTCCCGATTTGTGAACAGCTTAATGTGCTTGATTATACCGGATAATGTTGTACCTTTTACTTTTTTCCGTCATAAAAATATGTACGTGTAAAAACAAATGCAAATAAATATTCACATAATTAAAAAATTAAAATATGTTTGCATCCATTACATTTTGAATGAAGTGCCCCTGCGTTGTTATGGATTGATCTTTATTAAATATTTTTGGGACCTCTACAAGTGTATGTATAAGAAGCTCACATGAACACGCTACAATACACAACAATGCATCACAAGCCGATCATCTATCTACTTACGTCTAGCATGGCGATGAGTCTCACGCTGGTTGCGATGGAACCTTGTCAACTTGCACGATGTACTCCTTGATATGGTTCTACCAAGACCTCCATATTTTATTTATATCCAACTTTATGTGGACTATGTCATGGCATAAGCAAAACCTTCAGTTCCAGGAAGTGGATGGCAAAGTACTTGCACATGGACAAGGCATTGCGATGGATTCAGCGCATGGGGTGTTCCGCCTATCCGCGAGTCTTGCATTACGCTGAGCTAGCAGTGTCTGCCTTTCCTCGGGTGGTATGTTCTGCCAACGTTCTCTTCGGCGTGTGTTCATTTGTTGTCTCTCCTTGGCTGGTACGTTTTGCCTTGCTTGCCTTTGGCGGGCATTTCTCTCATCTACCGTTTTCTTTTGTCTAGTTGCTCTTCTGAGGGCATTCATCTCCTCCTTTTTTAGGGATGTTAAGCTATTTTGGTGTGCCCTGTCTTGTTCCCGTCTTAATTGATTTTTGTCTTTTCTCATGCTTATAATTGTCTCGTGTTGACCAATAGTTGGGGTTGTCAAAATAAGTTCAGCATTGCTTGGTGCAGTTTGGAGCATTGAAAGGGAGCAAGCAGCCTCAAGGCTTTCACCTTTGGAAAAAAAAACATTAGTATAACTCCAGTTCAGGTTGTAAAAGTACATGGATCTTTCTTATCGATAATTAGCGTGACTATATCGGATGCATGCAATGTTCAAAATGAGCTGGTTTAGAAGGAATACCGTTGCAACTTTCACCAGGATTTGTTTGGGTACCATTCGCTGAAAGTGTTGAGTATGCTTGGGCTGGCACGTTGTTGTAGTCATCTGCATCTGCATGCCGTTGTGGGTGTGACCTCTCCACGAAAATGGTATATTTGTGTACAGTTATTTAATATTCAGTCAAATATTCAAATTGAATATATTGAAACAGAGCAACATTATGGCATGTATGCTAGTTGGTGAAGATCAATTGTAGACAACAAGCCACAACTTGTGTATTATTTTGAAGTGACTAAATAAAAACCTAACCAGAATAGTGCTGATCCTCTCAGCTTTGTGAAGTAGGCAGCTAACGGAGAGTGGGTGGCCAGTCAGTGTTTCAGCATTTTACGGAAATCTCACAGGTTAGCTTCCCATTCTACCTGAATTAATTTGCAGAACAACTTAGTTTTCCAGCAGCTTTAGCACTTACAAACCGCAAATAATATAGCCACATAGCATGCCAGACATCATTCAGCCATTAAACAATCGGTTGATGGTAAACGCACTGCACAATCTATGCATCCAGGTAGATCTATCTAGGTAACAACTCTTTTTTACCTTCATCGAGGCGGTCCAAGAGACCAGGTAGTACGGCGCTGCGTCGGTCAAGTCACAGGTGTTCAGGACGGCCAAAGCTTCAGCTTCGTGACCGACTAACTGGTGCAGCAAGAGAGCAGGTGCTTCTGCTCGTTGCAGCCGTAGTTCGAGGGCATTGTTTCTGGGGCCTTCGACGGCCGGAGCTAATGGCGCCAGCGGAAAAATACAAAGGTCATAGCGAAATCGATCTGGGTCTGGGTTTGCCGTTTCAGATTTTTGCTGAGTTTCCCGTTTGCGATTTCTACCGAGGAAGTTTATACGGGCACCCCACGTGGTGTGTTGGTATCAAAGACGGTCCGCGTCTAACGGACGTACCGCTTGGGGTTTTGACTGAACAATTAAGGCCCTAGAGTGTTTAGCCAACTGCCCATAATTAAGACACAACAATGTTTAACGAACGGGCCATAGAAAAATCACCGGGCTGGCCATAAACTCCGTACTTTTAGTACCGCCTTGACTAACTGCAGGAAAATCTGAAGCGTGCGCGGACATAAGAAAATTTACGAAGGAAACGAACCAAATATTAGTGCCCGACGTACGACGTACCATGTACGTACCATCACGACATCAACAGAAATTATAGTATAGATAGATAATAAAGATTTGTATGTGCTTGTTAGAGTTCTTGAGGTTTGGAAACATTATTTGTGGCCAAAAAAATTTATCATACATTCTGATCATGAGGCATTGAAGTTTCTGAAGAGCCAATCTAATCTTAACAATAGACATGCTAAATGGGTAGAGTTCATTGAGTCTTTCCCATATATTATCAAGTATAAGAAAGGATTGGACAATGTGGTTTCTGATGCACTATCTAGAAAGAACATGCTACTTACAAAACTAGATGTGCAAGTTCCTGGTTTAGAGAGTCTACGTGAATTATATGTTGATGATACTGAGTTTTCTATGCCTTTTGCTAAGTGTACTAGTGTAAAATCATGGGATAAATATCATATTCATGATGGCTTTCTTTTTAAAGCTAATAAATTATGTGTTCCCGAGTGTTCTTTGTGTTTGCTATTGTTGCAGGAATCTCATAGTGGAGGATTGATGGGACACTTTGGACGGGAGAGAACATTACTCGTGTTAGCTGATAACTTCCATTGGGCACATATGAGGCAAGATTTCTATAGATTTGTGTAGCGTTGCGTCAGTTGCAACAAAGCAAAGTCAGAATTAAAACCTCATGGGTTGTATACCCCTCTTCCTGCACCTACTACACCATGGGAGGATATTAGTATGGACGTTGTGCTAGGATTGCCCAAAACTAAGAGGGGGCATGATTCAATATTGATGGTAGTGGATATATTTTCCAAGATGTCACACTTTATTGCATGCCACAAAAGCGACGATGTGTTGCACATTGTTAATCTTTTTTTCAGAGACATAGTGAGATTACATGGAGTACCCAAGACTATCGTTTCTGATCGAGATGTGAAGTTCATGAGCTATTTCTGGAAGACACTTTGGGGGAAGCTGGGGACAAAGTTGTTGTTTTCAACTACATGTCACCCCCAAACTGATGGACAAACGGAGGTGGTGAATCGTACATTATCACAATTGTTGCGCACCATGATAAAAAAGAACCTATGGGAGTGGGAAAGTGTTTGCCTCATGTTGAGTTTGCTTATAACAGGGTTGTACACTCCACTACTCAGCTATACCCGTTTGAGGTGGTGTATGGTTTCAAGCCCATTACTCCACTAGATATGATGTCGCTTCCCATACATGAGAGAGTTAACATGGAGGCCTCGAAGCGTGCTAATTTTATGTAGAAGATACATGAGAAGACCAAGATGGCGATAAAAAAAAGAAGGACAACATGTGGCTGAGCGCATGAACAAGAAAAGAAAGGAGATGATATTTCAGGCTGGTGATATGGTTTTGGTGCATTTTCGCAAGGATAGATTCCCAACAACACGCAAGTCTAAGTTGATGCCACGAGGTGCTGGTCCATACAAAGTTCTTGGACGAATCAATGATAATTCATACATGGTAGATTTTCCAGCTGAGGAGTTTGGTGTTAGCAATTCCTTCAATGTTGCTGATTTGACACCATATTATGGAGATGACCTTAATGCGTCGAGGTCGACGCCTTTTCAAGAGGGGAGGATGATGAGAACATTCCTAGATCTTCACCAACACACACACACACATGATGATGTTGCTGCTCAAGAAAACACTAATGGAGTGAGACTTGGACCTATGACAAGATTAAGAACCAAGTTATTAGAACAACAGGTGAACTCACTCTTAATAGAATTTGATGTTTGTGATCATGATAATTTTATACTGCCTAAATCTATGCATTTATGTATGATCGTGGTTAAAGTAGGCGTACCACACCTTGTGGATGCGTCATAGAGAGAGTCCCAGTAGTTTAGGAGAGGTGGACCTACGAGTCCTTATTTCATAGGACTAGTTTAAATTTCGGATTGTAATAAGAGTTGGACTAGAGTCCAACTCCAATACAGATAGGGGAGGTGCGCCCACCCCTTTGGCCGCACCCCTACCCCTCATAAATAGCTAGCCCCTGCGCCACAATTAGGTTGGATCAGATTTTAGACAATTTCTCTTACACCTCTAAATTGTATTGTTTTGTAAGCTTTCATCTTGAAGTAAAGAATCCCTTACAAATTTTGTGTGATATCTACTATTCCATTGGGAATTAGAAGGTACATGACCACTTGTAGTCGTTTGATTAGTTGTGCAAGAGTGTGTAGTTAAGAATATCCACATGGATTGAAAGCTGTTGCATTGGCAATCATGTCTCATCCAGGAGAGATCTCAGTAAAACATTAGCTATCAAAATTATTCGTGTTGCTCTTTGAGAAGATTGGGCCACCCCATATCACATGTTGAATCATGCAATACACAAAACGGTCCCTCAATTACGTTGGCAGCTGATATGTATACTTGTATAGTATAGTATGGTAAATTTGATGAACAATACAAATGGAATTTTTTTCATGAATATATTACTATCAAACAATGAAAAACCATAACTTAGCACCCGAGATGTACCGGATGGTCGAGACTCACCTGATCAAACGTTATTAAAATTTTAAAAGGGGTAAAAATCGGCGCAACTTTTGTTAAATAGTGTAAGTATAATGAAAACTTACTAAATGGGGAAATTAGCATTAAAATTGTCAAATTATGGGGCAAACACTAAAATTTACTCCTTTTTAATTCCATGATTATAATAGCGACCAAGCATACACCATAGTTCATATTTTTGTTAATGGTTTGGCAAATTTTGGTTAAGAAGGAGTCAACAAGTTCAGATAATCGTAATCTTCTCCTCCTACCCTTTCGGAATGAATTGAGTGTAATAGCATCATGTGACACTCCTTTTGTTTAAGAGTGTCTACATTGATGACTCCAACATGTAGCAAACTAGAAAGATACCCCGCGCGTTGCTACGGGGATCGCTTTAGAAATTACAGGATATTATAACAAATGTTTATAAGAGATGTAACACATATGTTTTCTAAGTGAATATGCAAATTTAATTTATCATAGTATATATATATATATATATATATTTTAAATTATTAATACGAATAAATGGATGGTTTAAGAAATAAATGATGTGTAGTTTGCATGAAGTGGTTAATAATTATTAGTGGAGAGATGACATGGCCAATTGATTGGCTAGGAGAATAGATGATGTGGATAGCTTGCATGTTGAGATAGAAAATTTATGCATGTTAGTGGGGTTTTGCTTTATAAGAAGTATAGATAAATAAAATAAATTCATTTGATGGTGGATCGGTTCGACAATTCCTTGGCAAAATTAAACACTTAATTCATCTTGGTAATTTTCTTAAGTAGTTGACATGTATAAACAATTTATTTAATCTATACTTGTGCTAGTAGAATAGAAGTACCGGTGGAATTGCTGAAGCAAGATTAAAATCAACAATATTCCAAACACTCCTAAGATGAAAAGCTAAAAGAAACCAATAAGAGAGAATTATTCACTTTTTTTATTTTGAATGAGCCATCGAAGGTGCTGATTCTGGACAAATCGGACACCGAAAAGTAAACTTATGTTCAGTTGTGTACCATTCCTGCTTTTTTTGCGCTTTTACCTCCATAGTAGTGAAACCATTAGAATATTGTAAAGAGTAAACCTTGGATGGCAAACAATAAGAATTCCTAACCAATTTGCATGAGACTGTAAACAAGAAACATGACCTAACATGGCTAAGAATCTATGCTCAACTAATATTTTCCAGTATTTTGATTATCCTATGCTATTACCTTGAAGTTGGACAGCATATAAATCAAATCAAGAAGATATCTGTAACTTAATGTGTTCAAATATGACAATCAACTGAGTCGAGTCCTATTTGTTTGCGTAGATAGCTCAGATCTTAACAAGAACTAATAACCTGCAACACAATGACCGGGGATAATTTAGAGTTTGAAGTCAACAATTTTTACAGTGCAAATTACATACATCACAACTTAAATAACCAGGAATAACTCAACGATGGTTTAAAAACCCGGGCGCATCTCCTCTACTTTCGGGATGTAACCAGAGAAATAACCACCAAATCATCCCCACCTTTCCTGCAGCCTTCCCGCGCTTCAGGTTCCATTGGTAGAGACAAACTCCTCGTTGTCCATCTACTATAAACCTGGATACATAGCGACTCCATCACTTAGGAGCCTACCATGTGCCAGATGCGTCAGCACGTTGTGCAGCTCTAGACATCGTGTGTACACTGTCAGTACGTCTCCTGCTTGTTTCTATAGCTCTGACCTCTAATGACACCGCCGTCCAGGGCCGGTCCATACATATTCGGGGCCCTGGGGCGAGATAACAAAATGGGGCCCTTCATGACAAAAAAAAGTTCATAATATATTGTATTTCAAAAGCAATGCAATACATACCCTAGATTAATGGTCTTTGAACTGAAAAACACGGGCCATAAATTGTTTATTTGCAACCGTCCATAAAACTACATCATAATAGTATGAAAACAATATAGTTCTACAAAATATCGCTATTCTAAGTGGCACAAAGAGACCATCATTTCATTTGCAAAACAAAAAACCATGCCAAAACTGATAGCAACTTGAAGCGTTTGTGTTACCATGAGATCGCTCTTCAACATTTACTATGGTCAATTGCAGGGAATTCCTGGAAGAACTGTGGTTCTAAAAATTGTCAATTGAACCATTCTGGGATTCTACCAGTTCATCTCTTTGTTCTTTTCTCTTCCTTTTCTCACTACTAGATAAACATTTTTTAGAAGAAATGTCAGCAAACAATTACAGAAAAAAAAACAATGCAGGGAACGAAAGCACCTCAGAGCATATGGCTTGGTGTCAAATTGTTGATGTAGCTTCCCGGATTTGCAAGGCTGCAACACTCATTCCCCATCCCGCCTTCTCATCCCTGGTCCAATTAAGCTCTAAAGAACATGCCAACATAAGAGTAGGAGCTAGGAAGAGAAGAATTGGCGATGGAGCTACCAGGGCCGGAGAGCCAGACAATTTAACAGCGAATCAAAAGAGTGCTTGATTAGGGGAATGAAGTAGACATACCATCTCTGATGCGCGGTGATGCCTCAAACGTCTACTTGATGTCGAACGTAGACGATGAAAAGAGAGATGATTGAGGAACGGAATAACACCATTGCGCCTCGAATTTGGAAGCGCACGGGAGGGTCGACCCTTCTGGGATTCGCGAAATTGGGGGAGGAGGCGAGGAGACTGGAGAAGACTGGACAAGACCCGAGGAGATGAATTGTTGCAGCTAGCGAACCAGCGAGCGACTCTTTCGGTCCGTCCGTCACGTGTACTATCGAGTTTGGGCCATCTTACTCTTTTTTCCTCTTTTTTTCCTGGACCTAAAGCGAAAAGATCCTAATACGTATACTGTGCTACAACCTGGCCGGGGCCCCTACCTCCCAGGGGCCAGGGCGGTCGCCCCGTTGCCCCGGCCTATGGGCCGGCCCTGCCGCCGTCCGCGTCGAGGTGACGCGCATCCACTCCGACCCCGATGTCACCGCGACTGAGTTCGCGTCGGGACATGCACCGCCACGCTCGGTTCACTCAGGAACTCGCGTCCTCGGATGGCCTCACCATCGTGGTGCCGACCCGGAAGTTCCTGCTGAACGGCGGATAGTACCTCATGAGTCATGATGCTGGCTATCAGCACACCGCCTTATACACGCAATAACAAAACAACGATAAAGTAAGCAATATGAAACCAACGGGGACACGAGATTTTAACGTGGAAAATCCTTCCAAGAAGGAAGAGAAAAAACCACGGGCGCCAGCCAGCAATACTTCACTATTTCGGGTAAGGTTACAAACGCGCCAGGATTTACAATGTGTGTCTTATCCCGAACAGAGGCTTATATGAGGTATATAAAGGCGTTCCTGATCTAACTAGGTCGGCAAGGGTGAATCCAACTCCAACTCGGTAACAACGCGATAGGCCAACTTCAGACTGGAGGCGCTCCTCTCTACTCGTCAGAAGTTCGGCCTTTTATCAGAATAAGTGAATTTGAATCATGTCAAAATAACACTCCATCTTGAGACAAATTGCTTAATGCAGCATAAACGAAACCTTCACCCTAAAACAAACAAAGAAAACACCTTCGGCACAAAATAGTATCTTGGGCTAAACAGTGATACCAACTAAGCTTGAACAAAGCTCAAACTTAGTAACATGAACTGGTTTTGTCAACATATCAGTAAGATTATCATGAGTACTAATCTTGCATACCTTCAGCTTACTTTGTGCAACAACATCACGCACATAATGGTACTCGACATGAATGTGTTTTATTCTCTCATGGAACATCTGATCCTTAGTAAGTTAAATAGCACTCTGATTGTCACAAAACATGTTAATGTAAGTATCATCTCCACAAAGCTCAGCGAACAGACCTTTCAACCAAACCGACTCTTTGCATGGTTCAGCAATAGCCATGTACTCAGCCTCAGTAGTAGATTGTGCAACAACACTCTGCAAGGTAGCCTTCTAGCTAACATCACATTCACTAACTGTAAACACATAACCTGTGAGGGACCTCCTCTTATCGAAGTCCACAGCAAAATCTGAATCCACATAGCCTGCGAGTCCCTCACCAGTCTTGTCAAATTTAAAGCAAACTTTGGATGTGCCGTGAAGGTATCTTAAAATCCACTAGACAATTTTTCAATGTTATTTACCAGGATTAATCATGTATCGACTGACCAAACTCATATCATAAGACAGATCAGGTCGGGAACACACCATGGCATACATTAAGAAACCAAGAACACTAGAATATGGAACTCGTGAAATGTACGCAATATCTTCGTCACTACTAGGACATTGCAATGCTGACAACTCGAAGTGAGAAGCAATAGGAGTACTAACAGACTTTGCATCATGCATATTAATACGGTGAAGAACTTTATTAATGCAATTCTCCTGACTAAGAAGTAGCAATCTAGATTTTTTGTCTCTTGAAAGTTTCATACCTAGAATTTTCTTAGCAGGACCAAGATCCTTCATCTTAAACTCGGAACTCAACTGTTTCTTCAATGTAATGTTTTCTTTCATGCTGTTGGCAGCAATTAACATATCATCAACATATAGCAACAAGTATATAGGAGATTCATCAACAAATTTCATGTACACACAGCTATCATATTCAGACCTCTTAAAGGCATGTGAAATGATAAAAGAATCAAACCTTTTATATCACTGTCGAGGAGACTGTTGCAAACCGTAAAGGGACTTCTTTAGTTTGCACACGAAATCCTCTTTACCAGACACTATGAACCGTTCAGATTGGTCCATGTATATCTCCTCCTCAAGTTCTCCGTGCCGACCCGGAAGCACCTACCGGCGAAGGAAAGGAGAAAGTGGAGATATGGGAGGGGGGTTAGAGGCGCCACGCTAAACTATACTACATGCTTGTGTTACACTGTATTAAAACCTTATTTTTCAACTAAAAGCTACAGTGAGTGAAACTATCCCTGTCAAATAGAGTGTGAAATAGGCAATAAGAAAGGTTCATGTGATTTACAACCATAGACATCCAATAACTCAAACAGAAAGAAGAAAACAATTCATTCCAAGGATCACGATCTTCCCATGTTCCTTTGAATCAAATACCTCCTTTTTTTAAAAGGAGCATATATTAATATCACAGAGATACCAATTACACTCAGTCTCTGCACCAACTTAATACCCTGGTGGAATTACGAATGCACATAGCCGCAAAAAAGAAGAAGAAACTAAAAAAAAAGTCTCGCTACAGAGTTCCAGTCCTTGGAGCAGCAGCACAACCACCACCAAGACAACATCTGATGTCCAATTTCTCTAAAAGAAACGCCTACAAGAAGGAAACAGTGCACAAGCGCCATCATTGCCCGATCGAAGATCTTGGGTTTTCACTCTGAAGATAGTCCCTGCTCTCAAAATAATGCATTCAGTAAGACGCAAGACCAATGCCTGGTGCAACCAATTAAGATCAGATCTTGGATTTTCAACATGAAAGGTACGACTTTGAATTGCACATATGTTGTCACCCCCACTTCCATACCGATGCCACAATTACTGAAACTCCAAGTCAATTCCACATCGATGCAAATACTCCAATTACCATTGCTAGTCCTCCAATATCAGCGTCCATGACATTCTCCTCCTCTGACTTCACGATGGATTTTCTCATGGTGGCAAAAGGGAAACAGAGTTTCGCACCACTCCTTGCGTTGCGACCGAATCTGACATGATCCAGCAACCTCCAAGCATTAACTCCCGTGGAAAATCGCCGACAGAGCCTTCCGGAACCCGATACTCTGGCCAGATCAAAGAGGACATGCGTGAGGCAGTTCTTCGTCTTGGCGCAAGAGGAACCTTAGGACCGCCGCCTTTATTCGAGCACGCTAGCAGACCCCACGCCGTTGAACAGATCGAGCAGATCATGCACACGTGCATAACGACAAGAGCAAGGTTGCAGAACCCTAGGCATGTGCAGTAGTGCCATCGCCGTAGGTTCCGCACCGTCTCCTCCGACCATCACCGCACGCTCGCCCCCTCTTAGCCCCACCCACGTATGGCGGAGAGCCGCCGTCCCGCTGCATACCTTCACCTGCGCCGCCAAGGAGCCAAACCCCCGCATGAAGGGAATCCGGCAGGCTACACCAGCCCCGCCCGCCGTCTTTGAAAGTCATGGCGTGACCTCCACCACCGACGCCGGCAGTGACAGCGGCCGATGGGGGAAGATCGGGCGTAGATCTTCTAGATTGGATCGGGGTGCTCTGAAGCCGCACTCGTGCGGACGACCCGAGAGTCAATCTTTTGGGCGTGGATGGAGAGAGGACGCCGAGAGTTTTCTAGACGTGTACTTGGCTTGGCCGGAGATGGGAGATCCGTTGGCGGCGGCTGTGGAGAGCTACGTCCGGCCACGTACTCAAAGTCTGTGTCGTGTTGCATATTTGATATATCACGAGGATTGCAAGCATTTCATATATATAGGAGGAATATATACACGGTCGCAATTGATTTGCCCATATATCAGTGGCAGCCGGCTCCTTTTGAGAGCACGAACCAAAATCTCTAAACCAATATCCTAATTCACAGCACAAACAAGTTCTAAGCCAGTGGTGTTTAACCTTGTTACCCCCTTTGCTTGTTATCTTATCTTACGGCAAAGAAAAAAAAGTATCTATCTTGTTAACTCAGGCTACTATACTGATCTAACCAGTAACCAGTGTACCATCGAATGTCTAGTCATGTGGAAGTGCTCAACAGTACTAGAGCTGATTAAAATCCAGGTCGAAGCTGAAATTGTCAATAGCAGTGGTACTGGTGATCAGCGATCTCCAGTCCTGGGAATTGTTGGCTTGCCCAGTATTTGCAGTGATGCGGTCGCTGACGAGGTTGATGTTCGCCCTCGGCGGTGCATGCTGCCGGGCCGCCGTTTGAGCATTGCCGGGCCGGCGATCGAAGGATCTTAGCGTGCCCGTGCTGATGTACACCCGGCACACGCTGAATTCGTTCCTCAGCTGCACAAAAACAAGAAAAGCACCTTGTTAAGGTACCGACTGCACCTGCAGAGTATCAGAAGTTCAGAACCAGCGACTTGCTACCCTTGGAGTTAGAGGTGCCGCTTTCTGGTGCTCGGCCGCCGCGGTGCCGTCGTCGTCTTCGTCGTTGGCGACGGCCTTGTACTCGTTCATCTTCCACTTGGTTTTGGAGCCCGAGCGTGGCTGGCCCTGGTAGAAGACCATGGTCCTCTTAACCCCGATGACTTTGGCGCTTGCCGAAGAAGAGGAGGAGAAGACGCAGGATGGAGAGCCCGTGGCCTTCCAGTACCCCGACGGCGTGGTGCGCGCCGGCCGGCCACCGCGCGTCTCCCTCTCCGCACGCGGGCAGAAGAAGAACCACTGCTCCGCGTCGCGCACGTTCGCCTCCCCCGCCATAGCTGCAATTGTGATTTGTGAAGTACTTACAAAATTAATTATAAATAAACAAGTTGTGCTATAGTAAGTACTTCTACCAGGGCTAGAATCGACATAGCTGAGTATATATTATGTCAAGCTAGAATGCAATAGTTGCATACATTATTTGGTTTGCTTGACGATGAGCTTACTTGGGAGACGGGAAGGGTGGTGGCTGTAGACGTCGACGACGGGGATGACGCGGTGGACGTGCGGGCCGGTGGTGCCGGCGAGGCGGTGGCGGAGGTAGAAGCCCAGCAGCTCGTCCTCCGTCGGGTAGAACCGGAACCCCGGCGTGGCGGCTATCAGATCACCACTATTAGTTGTCATCGCTGCAAGTTTGTTCAGCTGCAAACCATCAAATGTTACTGTTCATGTTCGATCTTGGTACTGCAACTATATATGCTCAGACCAGGTGGTAGGAATGATATTTATAGCTATGCATATATAGTGCTGAATCGATCGATCATGTGCACTTGACAGGACAGGCAGAAGAGAGGTCGAGCTTGAGAAGTTCACCTATACGGCCGTACAGTACAGGTCATGCCTTTCCAAACGACTGGTTTGGGAAATTCGCAGGTTGACGCCGCGTACTAGCTGTGAGACTGAGAAGTCAAGCTAGCTAGTAGGCCACGACGTAGGTGGTAGGGCATTGACACCTGGCTGGCTACCTCACGCTCAGCTGTAGTACGTGCGTACACACGGAGTACATGGACATTTTTTTTTTACTCCAAACAGTTTTTTTTTCTTTTGAGAAATATTTCACCTATACGATTCATTCAGATCATTATTTGTACTCATGAAGCTTCTTTGCTGGCCGGTGCGTACTAATTAAAAAAACGTGACCAAAGGGGGACTGATCCTCCCCTTGATTCTACGTTGTTAGGTAGGAGTGAGATACCCGGGCGTGAGCACACACAGCTGAGACCCGAGGGCCTCTCGGGCGCGCACAGCTGGGACTCGAACCCGGGTCGGCTGGGCGCACACCTGCAGCCATCGCCACTGAGCTAGCACTCAATTCCCAACCGGTGCGTACTAATTGGTTGTCACAAAAAAGAAAACTCCCCCTCGCGTCGCCACCGGGCAGCAGTAGGGGCGAAAATCCGCCCGCCGAGCGCCCTCCCCCGCCCGGCTCCCGCCGATGCCGCCGCCAGTCCCGTTTGCGGCGGTGGCGGCACCCCTCTGCTGCCAAAGGTGGTCGGGGGGCGGTTTCCTGTGCTCGGTTGGAGGAGGACCGGCCCGTGACGGAGGACGCCGAGTCGGCGGGCTCGGGAGACGGCGAGCTTGCGGGCGTGGAGAGGTGGTGCGGAAGGCGGGCGTCGTCGGCGGTGGCGTGGCGTGGCCGCGACGCTGGGGGACGGGGCCTGATCTAGGCTAGCGGGCCGGGGTCGACGCGCACCGGGCATCCCGGGTCCGGAGTTCCACGGGCGCAATGTGCTTGCTGGTGGAGGGCGGCGCAGGGGCGGGAGGAGAAACTAGGGGGTGCGGTTGCGGCTGGTGGTGCTGCATCAGGAGGACGCCGCAGAGGTGGTGATGTTTGGAGTTCCTGCCAGCGAGATGCTGGGAGGAGCCGTCTTCTGCAACCGATGCCTCCGCGTGGTGGAGTGCTCCGGGCGCGAGATCGACGGTATCCAGGCCGCAACTCTACTAGGAGATGGTGTGGGTGTTGGTGGTGCTAGTCAGTGAGGAGGAAGCGGGGACGGCAGCCCCAGAGCTGTGGCTGCAGTGTGGTCGTGGTCGGCATGGTCTCGGCCTTGGTGGTAGGTGGTCGCAGGTGATCGATGCGGCATGCGGTCTTGGTGGTCTGGCCGGTCCCTATGGGACGATTTGAGGGGTCTGCGACACACCGTCGAGCGAAAGCCTAGCCCTGGTTGTCGGCCAGGGCCAACGACGGCTACACCTCCGGGCGCCGCGTCCTTTCTTGAAGGCGTCATCGGGGCGGTGCTCTCGCTTCTCCGCGTCGGGTTCTCCGGGTCAAACCCTAGATCCTCACGGGATCGGGCGAGGGCGGCGCTTGCCTCTTGGGGCCTCGCCTTGTATGTTCCACCGCTAGAGGGAGCCGTGAAACGCTGGTGGTTAGCGGCGGCGACTCTTCATCATCTGCTAGGTGGTGCGCAGCCCTGGGGCCAGCGTTGATGTCGGAGCGACGGCTCCGGAAGACTTGCGTTGAGATTGACTCCGCTGTGTTTAGTGTCGGCTTTGATTGCTTGGGTGACATGGTCGTCGGGTAGTTTAGGGGCATGGCCTTGGGGCCGGTGCGAATGTCGGAGCGACGGCTTCGGTGTTTCGTCTTGCATTGAGGTTGCCTCCGCCGTGCTTAGTGTCGGCTATGGTTGCTAGGACGACATGGTCGTTGGCTAGTTTAGAGACATGAAGCGTGGATATCGAAGCGGCGGCTCCGGATTTCGTCTTGCGTGAGATTTGCCTCCGTCGTGATAGTGTCGGCTATGGTTGCTAGGGCTACATAGTCATCGACTTGGGTTATACCTTTTTTTTTAGCCTCGTCATGTTTGTTTGCTCCACAAATTTTTTCCCCTTTGTTAAATAAAACGTCCTCAGGAATGCAGAAGACACATGCTACCTGGTTCGCGATGATTGCTTAGCTGATTCCTGAAGAGTGGACAATGCCGATGGATGAAAGATCGTTTTGAGCGCAAAGAATCAGAGCCGACCAGCTGATTAAACGACAATAGTCACTCTGCATATCCGATCGAGGACCCGTTTTGTTTTTTTGCAGAAATTTCACACACAAAAGAAAAATTCAGTTTTCCCGCAGGCAGACCTCAGGAAACGATTGAAGAAAAAAATTCTCACGAATCAACGTGAGACCCTGAATTCAGATGCTGAATTGCGTCCATTGGGTCCTGACTACGACCTCGTCTCCACTGACTGACTACAGGGTGATCTGGCTTCGACATCTCTTGACTGAAATGGTCGCGACAGCAACACCGACGTAACGTACGGGGCCGTCGCTCCTGGCAGAAGGACGCGGTTTCGGTTGGACGCATGCACACGGCGTGCGAGGCAGGCCATGCGTTGCCATTTGACCCTTTCAGAGTGACCCGAGAGGTGAGCGTTTGGAATTCTACTGCCGACTTCAAAGTTCAACACAGTCCACGGGAACGGGATGATCCAAGGACGTTTCAGAACATTAAGCACGAACTAACTGAGAGAAGCGAATTTTCTCGCTCAATCTCAGACCTAACTTCGTGTTTTGGCTGTTTTCCATCGAGGCGTGCATGTCAAGTGGAAACTACCTATTTGACTGTGGGACATCCAAACATCCACTTTATCACTTACCAGCTTCAAAGGACACGAATATACCGTACTTATCCTGTTTGCCTTGCAGGATCCCCAAAACCGCAACAGCACGCATGCTTTCCTTCAACTATACGACATGATTGTATTACACCGTATTAAAACTTCATTTTTTTTCAACTAAAAGCTACACGCAGTGGGAATATCCCTGACAAATAGAATTCATGTGATTTACAACCGTAATATGCATCCAATAACCCAAATATGAAAAAAAAAATCATTCCAAGGATTACAATATTCCTTTGAATTAAAAAAAACCTGTGTTTGCACTGTCACATTAGGATTGCAAGCATTTCATACAATGGGGACATATTTTACTACGCTAACATCCCAGAAGGCCAGGAGCGAAATTTTCGCAAAAACTGCCATAAATTTCGAACCATCACGATCTTCCTGCGAGCCACATCTTCTACTGGGCTACTCAAATCCCTGTTTGGGGTCCCTGTTTGGGGTCCCTTTTGCGCCTCCGAGCCAAAAGTCCGGGCCCAACGGGGGTGCCTATTTGAGGATTTTGTCCGTTCTTGTCTGTGGTTGCCCATTTGCAGCATAAATCTGGACTATATTTGAGCAACCGCGGACAATAGATGGACCGCACCGCGTCCTTCAAGTTCCCTCCTGGTCAACAACGATAGAAAATCGGCCAATAGCACAGCCGCCCGTTTGCCTCCCTCCGGGTCAGAATAAATAGCCACGCGTCCCCCACTTGCCCCCGCTCCACTCCCTCGTCGGCGCCAACTGCTAACCCTAGCGTCGCTGCAATGTGTCCCAATCATTGGTTCGTCCTCGCGTCCCCGCACCAATGGCCGTGGTGCCGTTTCAACTCGCGCCGCCGGCCCAGCCAGAGGACCGCCGCATCCACCGGTGGTCGTACTTGAACAAGTGCAAGGCCAGTGGTACTAGGACAAGGGGATCCCAGCGCCCTGGCCCGACGTGCACCTATCGAATTTTTGGCATCTAAATCCGAAGCGGATTTAGGTGCCGCCAGTCCCCGCAGAAAGCCATGATAGGGAGATGGAGATCCTCCGCCGTCGCGCAGAGCTCCGCGAGGACCTGCATACCCACCTCGCATTCGTCATGGAAAATCCCTACTGGGACACATGGTTCGACGACTAACACGACATGGCGTGGTGCTCCTTCTTTGAGGCCTGTGTTGCGCGTGGCTACGCGCGGTACCCGCCACCCTCTTCGCCACGCCATTGTGCATCGGTGGTCTGCCGCCGTTGTTCAAGGACGAGCCTGAGGACGACAATGATGACATGGAGGCGGAGGGTCTAGCCACAGCGCTCCACGACTCCACCATGGTGACCAAGGAGGCAAGGAGGAGGAGGAGGAGGAGGAGCGTGAAGCGACAGCGGACGTGGCGGTTGTGGATGCAGCGGAGGCGTCCAACGGGGCAGCGGAGGAGTAGGCCAGGCCGAAGACGGCGTCCATGGAGTACCAACTGTTGGAGTGGTTCGCGCCACTCATCTGCCAGGCTTGGACGTGGACAGGACCGTGCCCCGAGCTAGAGCAGGCACCGCACACCCACGGAGCCGCCAACTCCTCCCACCAGGCCTAACGACGCACTTGTACCAGCAACCAGAGTATGTCGTCCTCTCCGACAATGACTAGCTCCGGCGGCCGGTGGCCGCCCTCTCAAGCTATCTATATCTAGGTTTCTTTATGTTTTTTTTCGTACGGTAAAACTTGGCCATTTGTGCCCCCACAATCTATGGATGAACTTGGCCCGAAATGGGCAGCCTTGTAGGGTGCACTACCGTTCAGGACACAATCGATGGGATGTCCTTAGAGCATATCTCGCGGTACCTCTAAAAGGGTCAGAACTAAAAAAATCATCGCTTTTAGGGGCTGGGTTCAGTTTGGACGCCCTGGTGAAAGTGCAAACACGCTTAAATCATCTTGTTTTGGTGTTTGTTAACAACATAGGTATCCTTAAGTGTGTTGATGTATTTCAGGGCATAAACAACATATTTGATATGGTGGTGTGGTGTTGCAAAAAGGGGCAAAACACTTGGAATTCTTTCAGCTGGAGTTTTTCTCCAGACCGGAGTCTCCAGTGTGAAGAATTCCTCCAGGGCTTTGTCTCTGGATTCCTGGTGTCGCCCACTGCATCCATACCGGAGACTTACAGGAGACTGTCCGGAGTCTCCCGTGTGGGAATTGCCACTGAAGAATTTGCTAAGGACTTGGTGGTGTCGCCTGCGGTACTCAGTCCGGAGACTTACCGGAGTCTCCAGTATGACAAGGTACTGATGGTCCCGCTCGACCCCAGACACTCTCCAGCTCTAACCGCAACGCCAAGACCGGAGTCTCCGGTCCTCCTGACCGGAGTCTCCGCACTGGAGCTTCCTGGAGTTTTCCAAGTGGTGCGCACTTGGTGTCGTCTGCTGCATCCAGTCCGGAGACACACCGGAGACTGTCCGGAGTCTCCAGCCTGGTGGTTCTGCGAAAAGTTCAGACCGGAGTCTCCGGTGTGAATTTGGCAGAAAAGCTCCAGCGGCTCCAAGACTATATGAGGGGTATAAATACCCCCTCCCCTCCACCTACCTTGGGTTAGCTCGTCCAGAATTAAAGTCACTATTGTTGGAGCTCCCCCATCTTGCTAGATATCCTAATCCCTCCACCCAAAAGCCTTGATCTTTGGACGATTGAAGGAGAAGGCCCCGATCTACGTCTTCACCAACCTGATTTCATTTCCTCTCTATTTTGCTTGAGGGATCTTTGCCTAGGGTTTCCTCTTGTGGAGAACCTAGGCTTCTTGCTACTCTTGGTGATTTGTGAGTGTTGGGAGCCCCCAATTTGGTTGTGGGTGTGTGCCCCAAACTTGTTTGTAAAGGACTCGATCCCCGCCTCAAAGGGGTTCAATAGTGGAAGGTGAACTAGGCCTTTGTGGCGGAGTTCATCGGAGTATAGGGTGAGGCCTTTGTGGCGTTGAGTAGGCCTTCGTGGCGAGCTCACACCCCTCCAACGAGACGTACTCCCTTACCAAGGAGGAACTCGGGAATACATCGTGTCTCCGCGTGCTTCCATCGGTTACCTCGTTCCCTTACCTTTTACTTACTTGTACTTGTTGCATTTATTATAGTACTTGTTGTATTAAGTGTTGTCGTAGTCGCATTAATTGCTAGTCTTGCCATATAGGTAAATTCACCTTAGTTGCATTATCTAGAGAATTTACCTTTGTGTCAAGCCTAAACTTTAAGAAAAATTAAAATTGGTCGTAACACCTATTCACCCTCCTCTAGGTGCCCATACTTTAATTTCAATTGGTATCAGAGCCTCAGCTCTTATATTGGGCTTAACCGCCTAAGAGTTTAAGTATGGCGGAAGAATCGGATACCGAATCGTCCAAGGCTAGGGTGTCCATGGATGATCTCAATGAGTTGAGAAATTCATTGACCTCATCCATAGATGCTAAATTTGATGAGTTGCGTCAAGTCTTGTCGCAACTCGTCAAAGCCAAAGGACCGGAAGTATCCGAAACTTCTCCTCCGGAAACAATTCCGGAGGGCGCTAAGAAAGGGGTTGATGATGAACCACATAAACATGCTTCCGCCGAAAACTTCACTAAGAAGGGTACGGAAGGTGATGGAGAATTTCACGCCGTTCCCGGAAGTTATTCTCCCGATCCTCCCGTCCCATATCCTCATATAATCCCTAGAGGAGTGTAACATCCCAAGTCTGAAAAATAGCCTTTAGAATGTTTGCTCTCTGTTATTTTATGTTTTGCATCATGGCATCATGTGGATTGCAATTGTTTTGTTTGTTTTCATTTGTTTTCCAACTGTTTTCATTTGTTTTCCTTTGTTTTCTATTTGAATTTCAAACCAAAATTCAAACCCTTTGTTTCATCCTTGTGATGTTACAATTTCCAAAATGTTATTTCAAATAAAAACAACCAAATTGTTTTCTTTTTATTCCAGAAAGCTCACTTGTTAAGTTAATGGTTTTAATCAACCAATTGTTTCCAAATCACATTCAAAAATTCAATACATTGTATAAACAACACCCAATTGGAAAATTTTGAAAATTACCAAAACAATCTAATCTTTTGTTTCCAATTATTTCCATGTTTGATCAACTAATAATTTGGTGCTTTGTTTCAAATAAATAAATTCCCAAATTGCTTTCAAACTCAAACTCAAATTCAAACAGCACCAAAGTTTCCAATTCATGACAACTACCAAACCATTCCACTAAGTTAACCCAAGTTAATAATAGGGTTACCCTATTAAATTTGATGTTTTCCAATAATTAATCAATTAAGTTGCAAACTATTTAAATTCCAACCAATAGACAAACCAGCACTCAATTGGAATTATGGAATTGCCCACAACAATTTAACCCTTTGTTCTAAACTAAGATAGGGTTCACCCTATTGCAAGTTTGGTTTCATTTAGAATCACCTAATAAGCAATTTAATTCAAAATTGGAATTAAATGCCAACAGTATTTAAAATTTGAACTTTTGGAAAATAAAAGTTAGTTTTCAGTTGCAATGGTGAAAACCAGCCAAACCATAAATTTTACAAATTCTTCCTAACCCTAAAGGCCACCTTTTTCTTCCTATTTGTTTTCAGCAAAAAAAAAAAAAAAAATAGAACAAAACTTTAAAAGTTAGCAGGGAGAGAAAGAGAGGGGCCCAACTTTCTCCCTGGCCAAGCCCACCCCGAAACTCACCTTCCCCAAGCCCAAATCCCACCAGGTTCCCGCAGCCAGCCCACTGCCACTTACCCCTTCAAGCTCGTCTTCTCGCAGTACGGCAGAAGATGCCGCTGTCCACGTCGATGATGGTATCGCAGGGACGGCCAGCAGCGCCCCTACCTCCCCTATAACTACCTCCTAGACCCCGAGATGCTGCCCTAAACCTAGCCGCACCTCCTCCCCCCTGTCTCCCGCCTCCGCCGTCGCCATCGAGAGGAGGGCGCCTCCATTCCCTGCTGCCACGGCCGCCGTTCGCCGGACACGGCGCCGTCGCCTCCGTCACCCTCCGTCCGCGTAGAGACCACCCCTGCGAAGAGGGTAATCCCCTCATCCCATTCCCCTACTCTCCCCTCTCGTTTCTGTGCTGTCCATGCCACGATTTTCCGGCCGTTTGTTGCCTGGTCGATGCCCTGCTTCCCGTCAGAGAGGAACAACTGCAGGTGTTCGTTTGCAAGATTCAGTTAACGCAGCGTGGTTGGTTCAAAACCAAGTCGACCCCTTTCCCATCAAACCGGCCGCAGCAGCCCTTCTGGCAGCGTTCCCTGCGCGCGCCCAACAGCTCCCAGGATCGAATCCTAGCACCCCACCCCCTTTTCTGCTCCTTTTTCGCTTTGTTTCAGTGAACAGCTTCTGAACCTCAAGCCCCCTGCTAGCGATTCCCTGTGACAAACCAAGCAGCAGCGCAGTGGTTGTTCCCTTGTGCAAGCAGCAGCAGGGCAGGGGGTCGAATCCCACCCCCTGCACATTTAACAACCTTTTTTGTTTTGCAATGTTTTGGTCATAGAACTTATAGGAAATCACACCTAGGCCCTGGCAATTATTTCTAGCCTTGCAAAAATATTTTTCTAGTCCCTGGTTCCCTAAAAATGGCAGATTTGCACCCAATTTTGTAAATAGCATAATAAAATCATCCCAACTCCAATTTCAACATTTTTAGTATGTTTTCAATACCAAATTAAATGTTCTATCCAAATATAAAATTTGTTTACTGTTTTGAATTTTTTAAATTGGTGCAATATTTGAAAACTTGTCAAATTCACTTAAAATTGCAAAATTCATAACTTATTCATAAAAATTCCAAATTCAACAAACTAAATATGTTTTCCAATCAATTTTTCATGTACTTTCCAAATATAAATTTTGTTTGCTGTTTTGAATAATTTAAATTGCTGAAAACAACTGTTTCTTGTTTAATGCATTTAAAATTGCCAAAATAATAACTTGCTCATTTTAAATCCAATTTCCACCAATGAAATATGTTTTCCATGCAAAATTAAACCACCTTTCCAAATATAAAATTTGTTTCATGTTTTGAATAATTAAAATTGGTTGAATGATTTAAACCTTGTTTAAATCATTTAATATTGCTAAAGTTATAACTTGATCAAAACAAATTCTTTTGGGACATATAAAATATGTTTTCAAACCATCAAAGCATAAACTTTCCAAATATGAATCTCACTTAATGTTTTGCACAAATAAAGATTCAAATAAGTTCATGTTTGAATTAAATTCATTTAATTCTTGCTTAACTTGTTTAATTCCTAAATAATTCATTTGAAATCCTTTTGCAACAAGTAAAACATGTAATCCAACTAAGATCTTGTTTTCTTTTCAAATATAAACTTTGTTATCTGTTTTGAACAAGTTAACATGATGAAAACAACAAATACTTATGTGACATGTTTAAGTAACCAAACTTTCCAAAACTTAATAAATGATTTCCAAAACTTGTTCCAAATCCTTTTTCACTTGCATCTATCATTGTTATTTGTTGTTATTTTGTTGTTATCATCATGCATGCATAATGCTAACAACTCTCACATAATAATTAATTGTAAATCATTTGTTTCCACTTATTTCAATGGATCTCTTCCATATGCAATGCAATTGCATATGGGTCCAATTAAATTGTGTTATCTTGTCAAGTATTTATTTTGATGCATCTATTAACATGACATGCATCATCCCATGTTTGTGCACCTATGCCATTATATTGATTGTTTATCTTTCTGCAATGTTTGTTTGCTTCTTCCTGGATATACGAAGACGTTGAGACCGACGATACTTACGACACCCCTTCTACGGATTTAGCTCAGTACCAGGCTACTGGGTTTTGCAGGCAAGTTATCACTCACATGAACCATTGTGTTCCTTTCAACCTTGGTTACCGATACTTCCGTTGTCTATTTCTGCTAGCCTTAGTAGTAGTTGTTTCTGTTACGAACCTATCACATGAATCCCTTAACCCTGATATTGCCTCATCTCCCTTCCTACAACCCATTGTTTGAGCCCGTGTCTTACTAGCATGCTTAGGTTGCTTTGCTCGAGTTTGTTACCCGTTACTTTCAGTTACTATTTCATTATGTTCTGGGGGCTCGATGTTTAATCAATCAATCAATCATGCTACCGTTATTGTTAAATAATAATTTGATGATAAGGCACCGGCAGGAGGCCCTTCGTGGTTTTGAGGCCTGCTAGTGTCGACCCTAATAGGAAAAGGGTCTTGTCTACTGATCCATGATGAGCGCACTAACCGCATGTGGGAAGCGAGTATGGGCGCCCCCCTCAATTTGACTCGATTCGCATCTCGTCCAAATCGCCTCATTTAGTTCGGGTTTTCCATTTGCTGCATGCATGATCTTGCGAGCCCTTGGTACCCGGGTGGAACTTTCGTAGTCGGCATATAGGGGGACACGGTCTTAGAGTGCTATGAGGGTCCATTTTCTTCTGGGCTCGAGTATCCGTGCGCCCAAGGTTCTTTGGGCTTGATGCGAAGAAGAGTTGAGTTGTGTAGAGTACCTCGCTTGGTGGGTTTGATTCCCATCTGGCGGGATATTCTTGCGTGTACGGCCAAATTGGTGCAACCCTGCAGGGATAATCTTCTCGAGAAGCCGTGTTTTCCGCGGTTATGGATTACTTGGTGAAAGTACTGGCTAACAAGTACTCAGGACAACTTAAACCTAATGATTAACAACCTTACACCCAATGATTAACAACTTGACTAGTAATAGGCTTATTTGACACAATAATCTGAATCATCATTAATCCAACTGTGTGAGTTATCCTCGGATTGCTTCTTCGGATAAGGGGCGAGATCCAGGATGGGTTTGTTTGAAGTTATCTTTCCGTTGGTTACAACACTCGATCTTATCCCCTTGCTGTTAGTTGGAAGTTGTAGTTCTCTGTAGTTGGTTAGCGCCGCCAGTTGCAGCATCTTTTATATCCCTTTCCTTCCGTTGAACCCAACGCATCTGTGCTTGGTGTTGACGGGTTACACTTTGGTGAACTGTGAGTCTTGCTTGCCAGTACGTTGGTGTACTGACCCCTTTGGGGCTGTGGTTTACGCAGACGACGTTTCCGAGGATCTACATGGTGGCTACTACGTGGAGTATGATGACGAGACTGCTGACGAGTAGATAGCGGACCCGGGCAGGATCCGAGGCTTCGTGGATGGGCTCCGTCTGTTCGTTTCCGGCCTCTTAGGCCTATTTGGTTCTTGTCTGTACTCAGACATGTTGAATGCTTCCGCTGTGATGTAATGATGAATTGTTGGGGCATGTGCCCTCTGAATGATTGTATTTGCTATTCTCTGCCCTAGTGAGGGCCAGTTGCAATTTATTTCAATCTTTTGTGTCGTAGAGATCTGTTGTGATATCACTTGTTCAAACGCCGTTGACGTACAATGTGTGTATGTTTGAAGTACGTCAATGGAAGTATCCTGATTTCTACGGGATAGTTTACATCGACGGTGAACAGTAACGGTTGGTTGTCGCACATAAGTGCTGGCCTACCCGTAAGGGGACGCGGGAGCCGTTAAGCCCCGTAATCCAACCAAAATACTGTTCAGTTCGTACGGTGAGTATCCTCTAGAAGTCCGGGTGCGACAAATGGTATCAGAGCCTGTCTGCCTGTAGGATCCCTTTTTACTGGTCGCAGTTGAGTCTAGAAACTATTTTGTAGCTATATAGGAAAAATGAAACGTGAGAGTAGGAATTCTGTTCTTTTCTTCTTTCCCCACCCACTCTCCCTTTTCTGGTAAGGAAGTGCAACGCTGTTTTCCCTTCTCATCTAAACTTTCATGTTAGGATTTCACGTATTCTGGTTTCTCTAGGATGGTTATATCTACTAGACCATAGGAATGGAGGTGGTTGTGACATGATTTATCATGTTGCCTACTCACGATTGAGAACGGTGGCAAATAGGCCCCGGAAGCAGATCCTCTATTCCTTAAGCAGTAGATATTGATCCTTTAGAAGCCCGGATGGGTTTTTCCGTAGTACCTCAGGAGTTTTGTTCTCGTTTTCCCCGATGTTGAGATCCTGTTCTTCTCAACATCCTTTTCGCCCGATGAAATTTTGTTGTTGTTTTCCACTTCGAATCTTCTACCGGCGTCTAATCAAAACTTCCTCGTAAACTCTTGTCCAACTAAAGTGTTATTTCATACCGGAGAATCAAATTTCTTTGTGTCAAAGATCTTTTCCACAACATACAACCCAATTCTGGTTCCACTAAGCAATCAAAACTCTGTTAACTCCCCGGGATCTCAAATGTTGACTTCCAAGATAAGTAAGAACAATCCAATTCTAATGGGAGGCCACATATTCCTCGTTACTCTCATGTTGTTGATTCTGACATTGATGTTATTCTTGGTGTTGCATTGATGTCAATAACTCTGTTCCACCATTCTAGCCAGATAATCTATTCTCCAAATGAATCAAGTTCCATTCAGCTATACACCCTCCATACAAAAATCCCTTCCTCTATTTTGAAAATGTTCCGGTGGTTTGCAAATTCCCTGACGTCTATCCAATGTGCACGATGTGTTTCACGTGTAACAGCTCAAGAGGATCTTCCCAAGAAGTTTCCGGACCTTTTCTTTTCTCAGTAGGAATCTCGGGGCGCGATTCCTTCAAGGGGGGGCGTTTTGTAACATCCCAAGTCTGAAAAATAGCCTTTAGAATGTTTGCTCTCTGTTATTTTATGTTTTGCATCATGGCATCATGTGGATTGCAATTGTTTTGTTTGTTTTCATTTGTTTTCCAACTGTTTTCGTTTGTTTTCCTTTGTTTTCTATTTGAATTTCAAACCAAAATTCAAACCCTTTGTTTCATCCTTGTGATGTTACAATTTCCAAAATGTTATTTCAAATAAAAACAACCAAATTGTTTTCTTTTTATTCCAGAAAGCTCACTTGTTAAGTTAATGGTTTTAATCAATCAATTGTTTCCAAATCACATTCAAAAATTCAATACATTGTATAAACAACACCCAATTGGAAAATTATGAAAATTACCAAAACAATCTAATCTTTTGTTTCCAATTATTTCCATGTTTGATCAACTAATAATTTGGTGCTTTGTTTCAAATAAATAAATTCCCAAATTGCTTTCAAACTCAAACTCAAATTCAAACAGCACCAAAGTTTCCAATTCATGACAACTACCAAACCATTCCACTAAGTTAACCCAAGTTAATAATAGGGTTACCCTATTAAATTTGATGTTTTCCAATAATTAATCAATTAAGTTGCAAATTATTTAAATTCCAACCAATAGACAAACCAGCACTCAATTGGAATTATGGAATTGCCCACAACAATTTAACCCTTTGTTCTAAACTAAGATAGGGTTCACCCTATTGCAAGTTTGGTTTCATTTAGAATCACCTAATAAGCAATTTAATTCAAAATTGGAATTAAATGCCAACAGTATTTAAAATTTGAACTTTTGGAAAATAAAAGTTAGTTTTCAGTTGCAATGGTGAAAACCAGCCAAACCATAAATTTTACAAATTCTTCCTAACCCTAAAGGCCACCTTTTTCTTCCTATTTGTTTTCAGCAAAAAAAAAAATAGAACAAAACTTTAAAAGTTAGCAGGGAGAGAAAGAGAGGGGCCCAACTTTCTCCCTGGCCAAGCCCACCCCGAAACTCACCTTCCCCAAGCCCAAATCCCACCAGGTTCCCGCAGCCAGCCCACTGCCACTTACCCCTTCAAGCTCGTCTTATCGCAGTACGGCAGAAGATGCCGCTGTCCACGTCGATGATGGTATCGTAGGGACGGCCAGCAGCGCCCCTACCTCCCCTATAACTACCTCCTAGACCCCGAGATGCTGCCCTAAACCTAGCCGCACCTCCTCCCCCCTGTCTCCCGCCTCCGCTGTCGCCATCGAGAGGAGGGCGCCTCCATTCCCTGCTGCCACGGCCGCCGTTCGCCGGACACGGCGCCGTCGCCTCCGTCACCCTCCGTCCGCGTAGAGACCACCCCTGCGAAGAGGGTAATCCCCTCATCCCATTCCCCTACTCTCCCCTCTCGTTTCTGTGCTGTCCATGCCACGATTTTCCGGCCGTTTGTTGCCTGGTCGATGCCCTGCTTCCCGTCAGAGAGGAACAGCTGCAGGTGTTCGTTTGCAAGATTCAGTTAACGCAGCGTGGTTGGTTCAAAACCAAGTCGACCCCTTTCCCATCAAACCGGCCGCAGCAGCCCTTCTGGCAGCGTTCCCTGCGCTAAATCTGAGAATGGTTTTTGCTTAACCGGGTGTAATGGTTTGGTTTTAGCATTTGGTCTCATTCGGTTCAGGTGCTAATGAGCTGAATGTGCAAACAGTTTGGTTTAGTTTAGTTCCATGGAAAAGGAAACTGGGTGTGGTTAGGTATGGGCTCAAACCATTTCACTTCCAAACAGGCCTAACCCGTGGTTTCCAACCGGTTCTGAGATTGGTTTAGCAGTTTACCTCGCTCGTGGCTACGTACTTCCTAACGCATCTGACGCATCTGAACCAGCTCGTATCAAGTTGTCGCCACCGATGAATCTGAAGCCTTCCGGCCAATATCGTTGAGCGTCCCTTGCCTGTCCGGCGTCCGCTGCTGTCGGCGCTCGCCGGCACGCCGTCGTGGCCGCTGCCATCGCGCCGCTCGCCGGTTCTACTTCCACAGCCATTGGGTCGCACGCCATTCGTCGACACACCATCGTGGTCGCTGCCGGCACACGATCCTGTGTCCGCTGTTTTTGCCGCACGCCGCCTTGTCCGCTGCCCGTGGGCCGGTCGCTGGCTTCGCTTCCGCAGCCGCTGGGTCGCGTGCCGCTCGCCAGCACGCCGGGGCGCGGCTCGTCGGTCCTGCTTTGGCAGCCGCTGGGGACACCGCTCGGGCCGCTGTGGCCGCTGACGACGCGCCGTGTCTGCTGCTGTCGTCGCTTGCCGCCTTGTCGCGTGCCAGCACGCCGGGGCGCAGCTCGCCGGTCCTTCTTTGGCAGCCGCTCGGGCCGCCGTGGCCGCTGACGACGCGCCGATCCCGTGTCCGCTGCTGTCGTCGCTTGCCGCCTTGTCCGCTGCAAGTGGGCCGCTCGCCGGCTTCACTTCTGCAGCCGCTGGGTCGCATGCCGCTCGCCAACAAGCCGGGGCGCGGCTCGCCGGTCCTGCTTTCGCAGCCGCTGGGGACGCCGCTCGGGCCGCCGTGGCCGCTGACGGCGTGCCGCTCGCCTGTTCTGGCCGCTTGCCGGTCATGCTTCCATAGCCGCTGGGACGCCGCTCGCGCCGTTGTGGCCGCTGACAGCGCGTCGTTCGCCGGTTCTTCTTCGGCGGCTGTTGGGGTCGCATGCCGCTCGCCGGCCCCTCCTCCGTGCCAGTCGCTATGGCTTTGTTCGTGCTCCGATGATAAACAAAACACATACACTTTCATCTGTTTAGTAGGGAAGTCATGAAATTGAACATCGAACGGTTTTGGAACCATTTCAGCAAACGGTTTCAACCATAGCTGAACACTTAGTTTCAGTTCGGTTTGGTTAAGAAGTCAAGTAGTTTGGTTCCGGTTGGGCTAACAGAGATATCAAATGGGTTTAGTTTAGTTTGGGCTACCACGTCTACCTAGACAGGTTTGGTTGAGGTATGGGGCAGGGCCTGCGCGCGCCCAACAGCTCCCAGGATCGAATCCTAGCACCCCACCCCCTTTTCTGCTCCTTTTTCGCTTTGTTTCAGTGAACAGCTTCTGAACCTCAAGCCCCCTGCTAGCGATTCCCTGTGACAAACCAAGCAGCAGCGCAGTGGTTGTTCCCTTGTGCAAGCAGCAGCAGGGCAGGGGGTCGAATCCCACCCCCTGCACATTTAACAACCTTTTTTGTTTTGCAATGTTTTGGTCATAGAACTTATAGGAAATCACACCTAGGCCCTGGCAATTATTTCTAGCCTTGCAAAAATATTTTTCTAGTCCCTGGTTCCCTAAAAATGGCAGATTTGCACCCAATTTTGTAAATAGCATAATAAAATCATCCCAACTCCAATTTCAACATTTTTAGTATGTTTTAAATACCAAATTAAATGTTCTATCCAAATATAAAATTTGTTTACTGTTTTGAATTTTTTAAATTGGTGCAATATTTGAAAACTTGTCAAATTCACTTAAAATTGCAAAATTCATAACTTATTCATAAAAATTCCAAATTCAACAAACTAAATATGTTTTCCAATCAATTTTTCATGTACTTTCCAAATATAAATTTTGTTTTCTGTTTTGAATAATTTAAATTGCTGAAAACAACTGTTTCTTGTTTAATGCATTTAAAATTGCCAAAATAATAACTTGCTCATTTTAAATCCAATTTCCACCAATGAAATATGTTTTCCATGCAAAATTAAACCACCTTTCCAAATATAAAATTTGTTTCATGTTTTGAATAATTAAAATTGGTTGAATGATTTAAACCTTGTTTAAATCATTTAATATTGCTAAAGTTATAACTTGATCAAAACAAATTCTTTTGGGACATATAAAATATGTTTTCAAACCATCAAAGCATAACCTTTCCAAATATGAATCTCACTTAATGTTTGCACAAATAAAGATTCAAATAAGTTCATGTTTGAATTAAATTAATTTAATTCTTGCTTAACTTGTTTAATTCCTAAATAATTCATTTGAAATCCTTTTGCAACAAGTAAAACATGTAATCCAACTAAGATCTTGTTTTCTTTTCAAATATAAACTTTGTTATATGTTTTGAACAAGTTAACATGATGAAAACAACAAATACTTGTGTGACATGTTTAAGTAACCAAACTTTCCAAAACTTAATAAATCATTTCCAAAACTTGTTCCAAATCCTTTTTCACTTGCATCTATCATTGTTATTTGTTGTTATTTTGTTGTTATCATCATGCATGCATCATGCTAACAACTCTCACATAATAATTAATTGTAAATCATTTGTTTCCACTTATTTCAATGGATCTCTTCCATATGCAATCCAATTGCATATGGGTCCAATTAAATTGTGTTATCTTGTCAAGTATTTATTTTGATGCATCTATTAACATGACATGCATCATCCCATGTTTGTGCACCTATGCCATTATATTGATTGTTTATCTTTCTGCAATGTTTGTTTGCTTCTTCCTGGATATACGACGACGTTGAGACCGACGATACTTACGACACCCCTTCTACGGATTTAGCTCAGTACCAGGCTACTGGGTTTTGCAGGCAAGTTATCACTCACATGAACCATTGTGTTCCTTTCAACCTTGGTTACCGATACTTCCGTTGTCTATTTCTGCTAGCCTTAGTAGTAGTTGTTTCTGTTACGAACCTATCACATGAATCCCTTAACCCTGATATTGCCTCATCTCCCTTCCTACAACCCATTGTTTGAGCCCGTGTCTTACTAGCATGCTTAGGTTGCTTTGCTCGAGTCTGTTACCCGTTACTTTCAGTTACTATTTCATTATGTTCTGGGGGCTCGATGTTTAATCAATCAATCAATCATGCTACCGTTATTGTTAAATAATAATTTGATGATAAGGCACCGGCAGGAGGCCCTTCGTGGTTTTGAGGCCTGCTAGTGTCGACCCTAATAGGAAAAGGGTCTTGTCTACTGATCCATGATGAGCGCACTAACCGCATGTGGGAAGCGAGTATGGGCGCCCCCCTCAATTTGACTCGATTCGCATCTCGTCCAAATCGCCTCATTTAGTTCGGGTTTTCCATTTGCTGCATGCATGATCTTGCGAGCCCTTGGTACCCGGGTGGAACTTTCGTAGTCGGCATATAGGGGGACACGGTCTTAGAGTGCTATGAGGGTCCATTTTCTTCTGGGCTCGAGTAGCCGTGCGCCCAAGGTTCTTTGGGCTTGATGCGAAGAAGAGTTGAGTTGTGTATAGTACCTCGCTTGGTGGGTTTGATTCCCATCTGGCGGGATATTCTTGCGTGTACGGCCAAATTGGTGCAACCCTGCAGGGATAATCTTCTCGAGAAGCCGTGTTTTCCGCGGTTATGGATTACTTGGTGAAAGTACTGGCTAACAAGTACTCAGGACAACTTAAACCTAATGATTAACAACCTTACACCCAATGATTAACAACTTGACTAGTAATAGGCTTATTTGACACAATAATCTGAATCATCATTAATCCAACTGTGTGAGTTATCCTCGGATTGCTTCTTCGGATAAGGGGCGAGATCCAGGATGGGTTTGTTTGAAGTTATCTTTCCGTTGGTTACAACACTCGATCTTATCCCCTTGCTGTTAGTTGGAAGTTGTAGTTCTCTGTAGTTGGTTAGCGCCGCCAGTTGCAGCATCTTTTATATCCCTTTCCTTCCGTTGAACCCAACGCATCTGTGCTTGGTGTTGACGGGTTACACTTTGGTGAACTGTGAGTCTTGCTTGCCAGTACGTTGGTGTACTGACCCCTTTGGGGCTGTGGTTTACGCAGACGACGTTTCCGAGGATCTACATGGTGGCTACTACGTGGAGTATGATGACGAGACTGCTGACGAGTAGATAGCGGACCCGGGCAGGATCCGAGGCTTCGTGGATGGGCTCCGTCTGTTCGTTTCCGGCCTCTTAGGCCTATTTGGTTCTTGTCTGTACTCAGACATGTTGAATGCTTCCGCTGTGATGTAATGATAAATTGTTGGGGCATGTGCCCTCTGAATGATTGTATTTGCTATTCTCTGCCCTAGTGAGGGCCAGTTGCAATTTATTTCAATCTTTTGTGTCGTAGAGATCTGTTGTGATATCACTTGTTCAAACGCCGTTGACGTACAATGTGTGTATGTTTGAAGTACGTCAATGGAAGTATCCTGATTTCTACGGGATAGTTTACATCGACGGTGAACAGTAACGGTTGGTTGTCGCACATAAGTGCTGGCCTACCCGTAAGGGGACGCGGGAGCCGTTAAGCCCCGTAATCCAACCAAAATACTGTTCAGTTCGTACGGTGAGTATCCTCTAGAAGTCCGGGTGCGACAAGGAGATCCACCTAAAATTGATGCTTTTTCTTTTCGTGAATGGAAATATTACATGGAGACTCACTTGAACTCTTCTTGTATAGAGCTTTGGAGGGTCACTCGTGATGGATACAAACCTCATGACCCCAAGAACCTCACAAGAAGGGAAGCCGTAGATTGTCAACTCAATTACACCGCCTTGTCAATTCTTCAACAAGCCGTGGGTCCTAACCACATGCCGCATCTTCAACAATATTCCACCGCCAAGGAAACATGGGACGCTCTTGTCGTCATGTTTGTGGGCAATGAGAGTATGCAAAGGAATAGATATGATGCCTTGACCAATGAGGCCGAAGGGTTCTATATGCATGATGGAGAGGATCATGTAGACATGTACCATAGACTCAAGACTCTAGCCATCGCCTTCTCAAATGTCGGTGCCAAGTACATTGATGATGCTTGGATCAAGAGAAAGTACATGGTTGCCCTAATGTCATTTGAGGGCGCGGACTTGAAGAGCATTCAAGGACGACATGATTTCTCTTCCATGACCTCAACACAAGTGATGCAAGAAGTGTGCTCTTATCAAGTGCAAACCAAGAATTCTCTTGACAACCGTGCTAGGGCCATTGGAATGCACAAAGGGGCATCGGTTGCTTTGAAGGCCAAGATTGTGTCAAGAGAAGTTGAGTTTGAGGAAGAAGAATAAGAGGCATTGCCTCCCTTGAAGGAACAAGACTATGATCCCGTGCTAAAGGATCTCGTTGCCCTCACCGTGCAAAAGTTTTGGAGGAATCCTCCCAAGGGCAAGAAGTTTGTTGAGGAGAAGACCAAGTCTCGCTATGGAAATGATGGGACTCAAAAAGTGAGGTCTTGCTTCAATTGCCAAGACAAGCACCACTTCATCGCGGAGTGTCCCTATGAAAATAGAGAACTCCATAGTGGCAAGCTCATTCGCAAGGACAAGTCCAAGGTTGAGTACAAAAAACCTTATTTCAAGAAGAAATCATTCAACAAGAAGTCTCCCACCAGGTTTGTGCTTTTGACTCAAGAAGAGTATGAGTCTGGGAGTGATGAAGAAGAAGAAACCCCAAATGAAGTGGCCGCTCTTGCTATTGCCTCTACTCCATCATCTTCATCTCTATTTGAATCCCCCAATGACAACCATTCTCAACGAAATGCCTAGTGCTTCATGGCTAAGGCCACGGAGGTATCACCTTCCTCCAACTCTAAGACCCCTAGTGAACTAGAACATCTTGCTAGTCTTAGAGTAGAAGATGAAAGTCTCTCCTTGGAACATTTTACGTCTAACATGCAAGGGGAGACCAAGAAGTACTTTGAGCATCTCATGAGCCAATTGGGAGAGGTCCAAGAAGATCTTGAGAAGAAAGGTGAGGTTTAAAGAAGGGATGCGGATGAAATTGCATCCCTATCTATGACTCTTGAGGAAGAGCATAATGGTAGAGTTTCTCTTGAGGAGGAAATTGAATCTATTGAAGAAACTCATAATGAACTTGTGTCTAAAATCACTAAGGAACGTGATCTTTCCATTGCTAAATATAAAAAAGGCTAAAAAGGATAAGGTCGAGTTTGGGGTTGGTCATGGTAAACTAACCGAGGAGTTTGAACAACTAACCAAGGCTCACAAAGCCTTGGAGAGTCAACATTCTTCCCTCAAAGAGTTGCATGAACAACTTCAAACTCAACTTAATCAACTTAACAACCCTAGCACCTCTACTTCTTCTTGTGATCATGCAAATATTATTGAGGAAAATGCTAGGTTGAAGGTTGAGCTAGCAAGGCTCAAGGGAAAAGGCCCTCAAGTTGAGAAGGTTGTGGTCTCTACCCCACAAGTGGTGGCCCCTAGCTCAAATGTGGTTATTGCTAGACCACAATTGAGTGCTCCAAGGCCACAAGTGGGCAAGCAAGGTCTTGGCTATGTTGCCAAGAAAAAGAACAAGAAGAAGAAGAACAAGAAGAAGACCAATAATGGTGCTTCGAGTGGTATTGTCATTAGGGACAACACTACTCATAGAACACCCGCACAAGCAAGCAATGTTGCCTCGAGTAGTAGTGTCATGAGGAAAAACACTACTCGTAGCACCTCCGCGGGAACTATCAATCCACACCATTTCTTATATATTGATTATTATGGTGTTGTGCAAGCTAAATATGTTGGTCCTATTGAGGGTTTCATTGACTATGCTATTTGGGTTCCAAAGACCCTTGTTACTAACATGAAGGGACCTTCCTCGGGTCCTAACACTAGTTAATGATCTCTTGCAGGACTATGCTTCCGGTGGGACTAAATGGATAATTTATAGTGGATGAACTAGCCATATGACCGGAAGCAAAGAACTTGGGACGGAGTTGCGCCCAAATGACATACAAGAAACCGTCACTTATGGAGACTCGTCCTCGTCTAAGGTATCCGGGTTCGGCAAGGTTGTGGTCGCTCCCGATATCTGATGACGGGAAAATGGGGCGATAGAAAAAAATACTACTACACGTCCACGTCATAGAGACAGATAGAATATAATATATAAAGTGCGTCAAAGTAAATGAGACAACTATCAAGTATTGCAGGTACTTTATTTCCAGAACTCTTATATATATAAAAGAACTGTTAATTACATCTCCGGAGAGAAAACCCCTGATTAAGAATTCCAACATAACTATTACATGGCAACATAACACATGAGTACTACAAAATGTAGAAATTAAAAGAAACTACAAAATGTAGAAATAAAAGATCCTCCTCGCTGTCGTCGACGTCGGCGCATTCGGGGAGCCATGAAGTATATTTATACCAATATATGGGTAGCATAATGTCCATCATTTAATTTGTTTTCATCATATCATATTTAGCATGTTAATATATAGCACTACATGCCTTGGTTGTTTTCACCTAGTTCATTAACCATTGGAAATTTTGGTAAAGTAGTGTTTTATCTTTTCATAATATGAAGATGTCTTTAATGATTAACTAGCTGGTTTAATAGGCATATGTGCAACATAGGGCATAACTTTTTTTATGAGTTAATTTTATCATGCATTTGATCATGTTCATTTTATAACGATATATATTTTGTCAAGCCACATATGGGGAGGCTATGGAAATTGATGATGCACTAAGTTATGTTTAGTGCAAGCGACATGGATATAATCCTAGCCGTAATATTTGTATGGGTATATGCACTTATATGAAGGGAGTGCATGGTTTCATTTTAATCTATATGAGGTGTATCTTATAACACACATGCACCTATGAGATTATCTTTTGACATGTAAGTTGGTTTTCTACATGCACATTATCCATACTAGTTCAAATATGTCACATGAAACTAGTGAAATATTTATATGATTTTAGATTTCAGATTCATGAGATTATTTTATAGAGTTTGGCTTCACTTGTATTATTACTATCATCGCGCAGCGATATGCCCACGTGTAGCCTAACCAAGTGAAGCATGGTGATTTCCTTTTGTTTGTGTTATCACTATCATAGCATAGAGCATATGCTTGTAATGAAACCAAACTCGGAGTATATGCCAATTTATATTTACATGGGTAATATAACAATTGTCAATTTAGTTTAGCTATATGAGACTAAACAATGCATATCGCAATTGTCATGTATAAGTATTTTGATTATCATACTTATTTTAATATTAACAACATGGTGCACTATATTATATCTAGTGCAAAATCAACATAGGAAGTCACACAATTCATTTAGATGATGCACGCATCCATATGAGGGAATACATAAAGCGATTTATTTGATGATTGCAACACTGATTCATGCAGTTTAGGGGATTCGAATATAATATCATATGGGAGAAATATGTCCTAGTTTCTATCAGGCAGGACTTCTTGAGCTCAAACAAATATGGAGTTTTATTTCTACTTCTATCCTTGATTTGTGTCATCATGAGATCGGAATCGTCATGTGACCGAACCAGGAAGAATTTTATTATGTGCGCCCTATTTGTATCTTCATAGGATCAGGGATCACTATGAGACCAATTTAGAGATTTGGTTTTTCTTCTTGATTTGTATCAACATGGGGATCGGAATCACCATGAGACCAAAACAAGGTCAAGTTTAAGTGAGCATGGCATGTGCGCAACATGTAACACATATGTATAGGATTTTCCGAGACCCGAACATTATGAGGTTTGATCTCTATTTCTATCCTTGATTCGTATCTACATGGAAACCGGAGTAACCATGTGACCGAACAGGGAACATGTTAATCCATTCATATTTCTATCCTTAATCTGTATCCACATGGGACCGGAGTCACCATGCTGACCAAATAAGGCGTAAATCAATCTGAGGAATCAACGAACATACGACTCTATAATCAAGAATAAAGGCAAAATAAGAGCCACTCAATTTGTTTCTATTTCTATCCTTAATTGTATCTACATGGGACCGGAGTCACCATGTTGATCAAGTAAGGAGCATGTTAACTTATTCATATTTCTATCCTTAATTTGTATCTGCATGGGACCGGAGTCGTCATGCTGACCAAATAAGGAGCAACTTAGTTTGAAGGTGTAGCAACATGCTTATGGCCATACGATCAAGAATAAAAAAAAAATGGGAGTTTAGCTTTGGCATCCTTTTCTCATACGCACATGTACTAGCAATATTCTAGTCAATAACTGTACAAGGTATTCAGTTGTGGTGTATGTTTAGGAATGACACATCCATGATTAGTTTGAGTAATATTTTATTTCCACCCTTAATTCGTATCAACATGGGGACCGGAGTCACCATGTGACCAAATAAGAGATAGAATACTTTGGACAGTGCATACGCGTATGTATAATAAAGCCTTGCGCCTACTCAGTTTTGATGGCAAGCAAATATTATTTTGTTGATCTAATGGAAGAAAATATATCTTGATTTCTACCAATGAACGATCGCAACAATTCATATTTAATCTATCCTTAGTTTGTATCAACATGGAGACCGGAGTCACCATGCGACCAAACCAGGCAGATTGATTTGAGGGATCAACGAGTATAGCAATACATATTTGATTTCTATCGCTATCCCTAGTTTATATCAACATGGAACCAGAGTAACCATGACGACCAAATGAGAAGCAAATTAATTTGAACATGCTAATGTAACATATGTACGTACACCCACACGATCTACCATGAAATAATCTAGCTTTAGCCTCCTTTCCTCACCTGACGGTGGCAACGGACGGAAGAACTCACCAATGATCGGACAGCGGCGTGCCACACTCGTGTAAGTCGAACGGCCGGCCGGCAGCCAGTAAACAGCCAACGCTATGCGTGAATGTTATGCAGCTGACGGCGAGCAACGCTGACAACGAGTGATCGGCTGCGTGACGATGGGCGGCGACGCGAGCGAGCGATTGGCTATAGCACGGCTATGAGCGATGGACTGGTCGTGACGTATGGACGGGTGAATGACTTGATCGATCGGGAGGCTTTTGAGCGGATGATTGATCGGGGCAGCAGCGTGGGTTCTGAGTGGATGGATCCTCCCCTTGCAGCGTATAGGTTTTGGCCTTTATATAGCCAGCTAGCCAGAGGCTCTTCCGCGCGCCAGTCATGGAGATCGTGGGCAGAATCGTGGAGGGCGTGGCTGATCCATAGATTGGGCGCTAAGTTTTCTCCCGTAGACCGGAGCGACCGAGGAAGTCCGAAGTTGCCTGGCCTTTTGGCCGGCCGATGCTAATACCCGTGGATGCTAAGTACGCGTGCTAAGATGGGCTTTAGGAGTTTTAATTATCCTGGTATAACAGAGCATGCACGCGCAGGCCTGTGGAACTACATGCACATGGGCCAATGGGCTGGTGATTAATTAGTTGGTAATCTGGCCGCTTAATCCATGCATGATGCCATGCACGTAGCTGGTGTATTCGGCCACCGTACAAGCTAGTTAGCCAGCTGAATCGTTTAGCTTAAATGGCTAGCAAATATGAACTATTTATATTTATTGTAAAACTCTTTTTAATGATAAAATCTTTCCATGTGTGATTTATCATTTATTTTAGCCCAACACGACAATATTTTATAAGGTTGCCGGAGCGTTTCTGGTATCCATCGCGGTCGAATATTTCATAAATTTAAATTCACCTCGCCGGCGAGAATTTGACTCAATATTAGAGCGCCCTTGCAATTGAATTTAACTTGCGTCGGTATACTTTGAAAACCTAGGGTCGGCTGTGATGACGAGCATTTGATGGCCCGCCAATGATTTATGCATCAAACGATTTATTCCCTTTTTTTTAATTATTATGAGACAGACTTTTTTTATTTGTTTTTTAAAAAAATGTATTTAAAGACAAAATTGGTGTCAACAGATGCCCCTCGAGATCTGGATGTGAAAAAAAAATGTTTTCCTTTTATCACTTACAGAGCTCGAAAATATATACCTGCATTTTATTTCCTTTAAAAAAAATGGATACTGGTATCTTTTAAGCTTGCGCATACCCACCATTTTCTTTTACAGGGGCCAAATATTTCTTTTTAAACGGGCCCAATCATTTTTTTTAAGTGGGACGTATACTGGCCTTCGATTGGATAAAGAATCGGACTCCTGAGATATTTATTAACAAGCTAAGCCTGCTGTTAGTAGATTTACGAGAGGTTAGGCTACGCGTCAATTTGAATATTCGCTGAGGTTTTCGATTGGATAAGGAATCAACCTACCGAGAGTTTTGCTCGAGCTAACCATCTTATTCTCAAAATCTGTTGGTTTAACCCATGGACCTCTTATCTCATTTTTTTTTGTGTTAATTGCATCTCTCCTTTTCCCCAACTTCTTTCTGGAGGAGACGTCCTTCAAACGAGAGCTTGGCCCTTGGATCCAATCAGGTGTTTGCATCATTGGTCCTTCTTCTTTTTGAGCGAGAAGGCATATCAGGCCCTTGAGTACGTGCGTGCTATCGAGCAATCTATGGTTTATTTTCTTCTATCCCAAATCTTGATCGTGATGATTATTTGATCTGATCCTTTTCCTTTCATAGGCATAAAAAGTACGAGTGTTCCAGTTCGACTTGACGATCTCAAGGGTAGACCAGATCGCCATCTGTCCCTGGTGAGTTTTGTGTGTTCAACCAAGCATCCATATCTATCACGTAGATTGCCTGAACAATTCTGGTCTAATTTTTTTTGTTCTTCTTTCTATCAGGAAGGTTCCATCAAGATCTGGTTGATTTAGATTGATCTCTACGTCACCTCTTCACTAAGGTATATCTTTTTGACTTGTATGTGCAACACCACGACATGCAGTTTTTCTTTTTTTTCATATATATATATATATATGTGATCCAACGTATTAATCTGCTCTAGGTATTTTGGTTTCATGGTTGGCGTGCCGGCAAGCTTCTATACAAGCTTGGTCCGTCGTACACCCATGGAGACAGATGCAATACGTATATATATATCCCTAGTTTTTATTCCAGCGAGTTCATATGTGGTCATGCATACAGATTGGTTTTTAAACGTTTCGCTCTTATGGCTGGCGTGCCGGCAAGCCTCTATCCGAGCTTGGCCCGTCGTACAACCATGAGACTAATGCGATATTTCATTCAGATTTTATCTGGCTAATAAAAATCTGGTATAACAAATTATTCTTTTCATAGCATGTGTACATTTGCTTTCCGGCTAGCTACTAACTTTCACATGGTTTGGGGTAGGATAGTATGGTAAGCATGCACTGCAATCACATTTTAGGATAGCTGTAATATGTGCGATCCAGCAACACTTGGTTTCACGGTTGGCGTGCTGGCGAGATTTCTTTTCTTTTTTCTTTTGGTCCGTCGTGCAACTTTGAAATTGATGCACACGATATTTCCATCCGGCAATCTATTTGCTTATAATAAACAGAACTATCTCACTGTTGGCGTTCCGGTAAGCCTCTATACGAGCTTGTTCCGTCGTACAACTGTGAGTACCAACAAATATATAAATATGAACTATCTCACGGTTGGCGTTCCGGCAAGTCCTCATATGGGCTTGGTCCGTCGTACAACTGTTGAGGCACATCAACGATATATGCATCACCATTAATGTTACGGCAAGCTTGTACGAGTTTAGTCTATCACACAAATATTGATAAGTAAGACCTAAATGTAATTCACTATATAGTTTATTTTAACTCGAGTATCCTTCTCTGTCTTACAGGGAAATATTGCTCGGTTGGCAGGAACGACATCTCATAGTCGAAGCAAGGTAACGTACACTTGATTTTTTTTATTGCATTTTATACTGGTATATGGCATAATGATTACAATACCCTTTTTGCACATATAGATGGCGCATGATCAGAGGCCTAATCCTTCGCACGATCAGAGGCCTAATCCTTCGCACGAATTATCCATCTGTCAGTTAGCTGAGCAACATTATATGAGCCTGACACTAGCAAAGAAGTTAACCTAGTGATTAGAAGTTCAGTGCAGACGCATGCAGATCTGACACGTCACACTCGTGGCTGGAATCTGAGTACTACCTGTAGTGATTTTTCTTTTCACCCATTCATAACTCGATTTCCCGATCCTGCTCATAAAGCGTACACCCTAGGAAATAAGATGGTGGAAAAGGGTCTTGGCTGGGACGGCCATGTTGTAGGGTATGTTCCTGGAATTGAAGGCTATGTTGAGTGGGGAGTTAATATTTTGAATCATCATTCATTCTGTTTGAAAGGAGAAGAGGAGAACACGGACTACGTATGCGGAGCTATATATTGCTCCCTAGGTGAATACGAAGTATCCGATCAGTTGTTACAGTCACTACTGGAAAGATGGGATCCAAGTACGAATACTTTCATTTTTGCTTCCGGTGAGCGCACTGTGACCCTGCTTGACATGTTTCTAATGTCGGGTCTTCCTTTGATCGGGGATCCGTATGAAGAGTATGTCCCCTCCGTAGATGTCCTAGAGCCTATGTTCCCAAATTTCTTCTCTAGTCTTTTGGAGGAATTCTATAAGCTTGAGCGCGAACATAGAAATGTCACTTTTCAAGTTTGGTGTGATCATTTCTACAACAAGAGAGAACGTACTTTGTCCTTCACTTCTCGTCGAGAACAACACATATGTTGCCGCTTTCATAGCACTTTGGCGTTGCTGCTACGTGATTGTCGGCGATGGGCCTTACGTCCGTCCTGGTGTTCTTCTTACGGCTTCTTGGATCGTTTCCGGTCGCAAGATTTCATTAGCTCCGTCGGCGCTTTGTTCATTGTACTACTCTCTTCGAAGGATAAGTACCCATCCCGTCGGGCCTGCTTATGAAAAGAGAATTTGGCCGGTACATTTTATTGCGGGATGGATGGGCCGATATCTGAAAAAACCATTCATGGCTAGGACTAAAGGAAAACGTCTTCCTAGTGTTAAAGGTCTTACGATGCGCCCAACCATGATTAATACTATGTTCAGGGCGCCAAAAATATTTAGCCCCGCCAAGGCACGAGATTTCCTCGAAGATCGAGCCAATAGCTTTTGGAATCCTTATGCTCGATCTGATTTGGCTGGAGTACCTCAGCTGCAAAAATCCTTTGCCATTTCTTCTCATCGGGGTATGCTTCCATGGAGATGTGCTACAGACCTTGAAGATCTTTGCATAGCAGAGCCATATCATCCTGATCGAGTCGCTCGTCAATTTACTTTACGACAGCAATTGCCTCATCCTCCCTTGATCAGCGTGTATACAAGGGACGATACAGGAGTCGCACATGCATATTGGTCGCATCTGTTACAGATAGACCGTTGCGAGTTCCAGTATATGCCCAATGAGGAGCATGAGGATTTGTCATCTGTGCACTGGACTCATTGGTGGGTCGGATTTCTGAAACCCTTTAACGATATATTTAAGATTCTTTCTCCGGGTATCTCGTATGGTCGGAACTATAATTCGCGGAAACGTAATTTTCTGGCACATGGAGAACAATTTATGATTCCGCGTAAAATCTCGGCAAAGGATTTCGTTGTCATAAAGGAAGTTTCAGCGAGAGTCAAAGACGAGCATATCGCAACCATCAAGGCGCGGGAGAGGATAATTATGGATCATTGGACTCCCATCCTATCCGATTTTGAATTGAATGATGAACCTATTATATACTCTAACAAGGTAAGCTACATATATTTATTTTTTTCATAGGTGCCTGCTCATCTAGTCAGCATTTTAACTTAAATATCTCCTTTTGATAGAAGAGGAAGGTAAGAGCTGCTGATGTATGCTCTTCCTCTGTCGTCATCGTGGAAGAGGAATCAAGGCCTTCCACCAAAAGAAAACCTGATGGTCAAGATGTCGAGAATGATTTTGGCCCGATAAAATTGGACGGACCTCTCCACGTGGATGACATCAATGGTCCAGTACTAGCCGGTATACTTAATGGCGACATAGATCATGGTCTAGGTGATTTGGATAATTTAAACGTAGATGATTATGGTGGAACAGAATCATTGGATATTCCGACATTTTTCTCAGATTTGAGTACAAACGTGTCTCCTATAGCCGACGATTCCACTATTTCGCCTCCCCCCCGCGCATGGTAGTTACTCAATTAATTTTATTATGCAACATGTGTTTTACTTTTATTCTTTCATTTTACATGCTTATTCACTTTGGTCCTTTCATCATTTTTTTTAGGTGTCGAGGACGCTCCTGTTGGTAGGGAAGAAGCACCATCGCGTATTGCAATGACATCTATGGGTGTTCCTTTTGTTACTAAAGTTTTCATGGAGGCCATTGATGCAGCGTTGAAGCCTGCTCTGGAAGGCCTGGACAACTCTACAATAGTAGATCCTGACCGTTGTAAAATTCTTGAGGCGGTGGCTTTATATCTCCCAGCCAATGATGATATTGCTCGAATCGCTGCTATTCGCACGGGTCTGAAAAAACTTATTTGTATCTCAAATGGCATGCAGCAATCCCACAAAGAGATTGAAGCTCAGTCTTTGAAGAAAAATGAAGCTCTCGCTGTGCCAGATAAGGAATACATGTTGCTTGAAGAAATTTTAAAAGGTACAGATGAGAAGATAGCATCTATAGAAGTGCAACGTGCGGAGAAGAGGAAACAGGCTGAATCTCTTAAGGCCGAGCTTGAAGAGGTTAACACTGCATTGCACCAGATTGAGGAGGGTGTTGATCAATTGAAATTAACACGGTCCAGCAAGCAGGCTGAAGCTAAGAAGTTGTGTGACACTCTTTCTGAAATTAATGCCAAGGCCGATCAGGAACTTGAGGATCTCCAGCAGAAGACATCCACGATGGGCAATGAAGTTGAGTCTATTCTTGAGCAGCTGAAGAATCTTCCTGCTATGCCATGATTCTGTTTTCTTTAATAGAATTCTTCTAATGTCCGCATGTCGTTGGACTATTAAAACGTTCAGCTTTGATTTATTCAGATCCAGACTTTTATTGTACGCCTCTTTTCTGAACCTGGGTACTCATGCTATTTGAATAAATACGCACCGTGGTTATACATATATGGTACGCATATTCGATGTACCATCTTTATTTGCATATACGTATCACAGTTTTGGCCTATAAAATTTGGAGCATTATACTTATTTATTTTCATTTGGCGCCGCAATATATAATCATAGACCATTGCACGATTTTTTTTTATATAGTTTAAACCTATTGGGAGGGATATATACATTTTGGTACATATTTATATTTTATATGCGCTAATTTATTCTCGTGAGGTTATGGAATATTTTTATTTTTATATGCCCCAGTTCATACTCGTGAGGGTATGAAGTATTTTTATTTTTTATATGCCCAAGTTTATACTCGTGAGGGTATGGAGTATTTTTATTTTTTATATGCCCCAGTTTATACTCGTGAGGGTATGGAGCAGTTTTATTTTTTATATGCCCCAGTTTATACTCGTGAGGTTATGGAGCATTTTTATTTTTTATATGCCCCAGTTTATACTCGTGAGGGTATGGAGTAGTTTTATTTTTTATATGCCCCAGTTTATACTCGTGAGGGTATGGAGCATTTTTATTTTTATATGCCCCAGTTTATACTCGTGAGGGTATGGAGTAGTTTTATTTTTTATATGCCCCAGTTTATACTCGTGAGGGTATGGAGCATTTTTATTTTTATATGCCCCAGTTTATACTCGTGAGGGTATGGAGTAGTTTTATTTTTTGTATGCCCCAGTTTATACTCGTGAGGGTATGGAGCATTTTTATTTTTTATATGCCCCAGTTTATACTCGTGAGGGTATGGAGTAGTTTTATTTTTTATATGCCCCAGTTTATACTCGTGAGGGTATGGAGCATTTTTATTTTTATATGCCCCAGTTTATACTCGTGAGGGTATGGAGTAGTTTTATTTTTTATATGCCCCAGTTTATACTCGTGAGGGTATGGAGCATTTTTATTTTTATATGCCCCAGTCTATACTCGTGAGAGTATGGAGTAGTTTTATTTTTTATATGCCCCAGTTTATACTCGTGAGGGTATGGAGCATTTTTATTTTTTATATGCCCCAGTTTATACTCGTGAGGGTATGGAGTACTTTTATTTTTTATATGCCCCAGTTTATACTCGTGAGGTTATGGAGTATATATATTATTATTTTTTATATCCTCAAGCATAGTATCTCTTAAGGAATTTCCCGTTTACCGGTGACGGCGAATATTTTCCGTCTGGCGATATAATTTTGTATGCGCCGCTTGAATAAACTTCTTTTACAACGTAAGGTCCTTCCCATTTAGGTTCAAATTTCCCTTTCATCCGCCGAGTGATATTCATAGGACGGATAACCGCGAGCACTAAGTCTCCTTGTTTGAATGACCTGCGCTTAACACGTTTGTCGAAGGCTCGAGACATCCTTGTTTGATATGCCTCGAGGTTTTGCAAGGCTTGAAGTCGTTTTCCTTCGAGTCTTTCTAATTCATCAAGACGGAGTTGTGTTGATTCTTCGTCTGATAATTTTTCATGAGTAGCGACCCTTAGCGAAGTAATTTGCACTTCCAAAGGTAAAACCGCTTCTCCTCCAAATACTAGGGAATAAGGCGTCATCCCCGTCGGTGTGCGCGTCGTGGTTCTATAAGCCCACAACGCTTCAAGGAGCTTTTCATGCCACTCTCTCTTATTTCCTGATACAACTTTCTTTAGAAGTTTACAGAGAGTTTTATTAAAAGCCTCTGCCTGTCCGTTAGCGGCCGGATTATATGCCGTGGAGTAATAATGATTTATCTTAAATTTTGAGCATAGTTTATCAACATGTTTATTTTTTAATGGAGTTCCATTGTCAGACATGATCCGAGAAGGAACGCCAAAGCGATATATGAGTTGTGTTCTTATAAAATGTTCCATATTTTATGCTTTATCCTCCTTTAGTGGTGTAAGTTCAGCCCACTTAGAAAAATAATCGGTTGCGGCTAAAATAAATTTATGACATTTGGATGATGGTGGGTGAATTGGCCCTACTATATCCATCCCCCACATTTCAAAAGGCCAAGATATATTTGTTGCATGAAGTGGTTCATGCGGTTGATGTATAAAATCAGCATGCACTTGACATGCATGGCATTTCTTTGCAAATTTGGTAGAGTCTTCAAACATTGTAGGCCAATAATAACCTAAACGCCTTAGTTGATAGTGTAATTTAGGTCCAGATTGGTGCGAGCCACATATTCCGGCATGCACTTCGTTTAAGGCCTCCACAATTTCATTTTCAGCGAGGCAACGCAATAATAGGCCATCATAAGAACGCCTATAAAGTGTGTCGTTGATGCATGTGTAATGAATTGATCTTTTGCGGATTCTGGATCTCTCACCAGCATCGAGAGGTAAGTATCCATGAAGTAGGTATTCTAAAAACAGCGCTCGCCAATCCCCTACCTCAATTTCATATATGTCCGCTGTCATGGCGGAGGATATTATTATTTCTTCTTGTTCTTCACCAAATACCGGTAGTACTCTCCGCTCCTCTACATGTATATCCATTGTCTCATGTGAGGTTAACGACATACTAGCAGCTAAACCAGCTAAGGCGTCAGCCTTTTCATTCTGGTTTCTAACTATATGTTGAATATTTATATCATTGAACATAGCTAAAAGCTCTTTAGCCCTTTTAAAATATGGCATCAATTCTTCTTTCTTTACCATATAAATTCCCAATAATTGATTAATTACTAGTTGGGAGTCACCATAAACATAGAGTGTATCCAGCCCCATGTTTATGGCTATTTCGAGCCCGATGATAAGAGCTTCGTATTCAGCCGAATTATTTGATACTGCAGATGTTAGGGAGAATGAGTATGGGATCACCCCTTCATTTGGCGTAACAAAAACAACTCCGGCGCCTGCTGCCCCAGATCGCCGAGAAGCTCCGTCGAAGTACATTTGCCATGTTGATTTGGTAACAGTTGTGGCAAATACGTCCTCATCTGGCAAGTCATCATCTATCGGGAAGTCATCTGGGATTGGATGTGCTGCAAGGAAGTTAGCCAAAGCTTGACCTTTTATAGCTTTCTGAGGTACGTACGTGATGTCAAATTGTGACAAAAACATTGCCCATTTAGCTAACCTCCCTGAGAGCATCATTTTACTTAAAATATATCTGAGAGGATCTGCTCTCGATACTAAATGCACAGTATGTTCTAACATATAATGTCGCAACTTTTGTGCAGCGAAAACAAGGGCAAGGCATATTTTTTCCATATCTGGATAATTGCATTCAGCCCCTACTAAGGTACGACTGAGATAATACAAGGATGTTTCTTTCCCTGCATCATTATTTTGTGCCAAGAGGGCGCCCAATGAAGTAGGCATAGCGGCGGTATAAAGAATCAATGGACGATCCTTAACCGGCGCACCTAAGACGGGAGGGTTCATCAAATACTTCTTTATTTCTAGGAATGCGTTTTGACATGCTTGATCCCATTCAAAAGGGACTCCCTTTTTCATAAGACGAGAAAAGGGTTTGCATCTCCCGGATAAATTTGAGATAAATCTTCTAATATATGCCAGGTGCCCCTGGAAACTTTTTAGTTTTTTAAGGTTCACAGGCGGAGGCATTTTTACGATCGCTTGTACTTTGGATGGATCAATTTGAATACCGCGTTTCGTAACCACGAAGCCAAGGAATTTTCCGGAGGAAACTCCGAACGCGCACTTCATCGGGTTCATTTTCAGATTATGTTGTCTGAGACGCTCGAAAACCATTTCGAGATGCTTTAGATGATCTTGTTCATGTTTCGATTTTACAACTATATCGTCAATATAACAATCAACGATATCATACAGCAACCCATCTAGGATTATTGTCATTGCTCGTTGATATGTTGCCCCGGCATTTTTTAACCCGAAAGGCATCACTTTATAACAGTATATGCCTTTAGGTGTACGAAATGCTGTTAGCTCTTCATCTTCCGGCGCCATTTTTATTTGATTATAACCGGAATAACCATCCATGAAAGAGAATATTTCGTGTCCCATGGTGGCATCGACTAATATTTCAGATATAGGTATAGGGAAATCATCTTTGGGACATGCTTTGTTCAAATATCAAAAATCTACACATATGCGAGTTTGACCATTTTTCTTTTTGACAGGTACAATACTCGAGACCCACGTAGGATATTTTACTTCTCTAATGAACCCCGCGGCTATGAGTTTGTCTACCTCGGCTTCTATTTTAGGAAGTATTTCGGGTCGATATTTTCTTTGCGCTTGCTTTATAGGCGCGACATCATCTTGTACGGCGAGGCGGTGGACGGCCGCTTCAGGGTCCAGTCCAGGCATTTCCTCGTACGTCCAAGCGAATATATCCCTATTTGCCTTTAAGAATTCATGGTATTTCTCTTTATTTTCTCTGGAAAGATGTTTACTAACGAAAATTGGACGAGGATCATCGGTCGTACCAATATTTATTTCTTCCAAGTCATCAATGGTACATTGGTTGCCATCTTCCATTTGTGGAGATGCTTCCGTCATGTCCATATATTCAGCCGAAGCCATACAGACTTCATATCCTAGACCATGCTTCTTTTCTTTTAGAACTTGATCTTCATGTAGAGCTTCAAGTTGTTCTTGTGACAACAACTTTTCAAATGGTGCTAGCTGCCCTCGACCATCGCATAGAGATGGGCCAGTGGCGACGTCATAACCCATTTGCTGCATCATGTATAAGACTTTGTTATCATACAATGAAATGGGTAAAGATTCGTCATCTTTATTTAGCACAGATATTTGTGTTACATCCTTATTTTTATTTTCACTTGGAGTTGAACCACGTGCATCTTTTTTAGATTGTTTTATTCTATATTGTACCAAAGGAGGCAAAGGTGTAGGGAATATAATACCTTTCATGTCACGTGATTTTTCAATGACACGAAATATTGGGTCACCCTTCTTTCTTTGGTTGCTTGGTATATACTGGTATGTCTTTTTCTTTGATGAGGATTCTGCAGCCCCTTTCTCTGCGATATTGGACTCGGGTATGACCAAAGATTTTGGTTTGTATACTTTATCAACAGGCTCGAAGTAGAACTTTGCGTCGGCATAGAAAGATTCAGCTATAGTGAAGGGCTTCTTATCGGCAAATATTCGGACTGTTTCTCCAATCTGATCTATGTATTTGATACACTGATGTAGAGTGGATGGCACAACCTGATTCTCATGTAACCATGGGCGTCCAAGCAGTGCATTGTATGAAGTGGACGCATCAATCACATGAAACTTCACATAAGTTGATAGTGTATCCAATTTTAATACCAAAGAAATGGTACCCATAGCTTCTTGACCTGCTTGGTTAAATCCATGTATAACCACGTTGGACTTGCTCAGGTCTCCTTTGGAATATCCTATCTTTTTTAGTGTACGCAACGGTAGAAGGTTTATAGCTGATCCACCATCTATCATTATGCGGTTTACTGGCAACACATCAATTTCGCCAAACATCAGAAGAGGTCTATTGTGCTTCTTGGGTCCTAACAACATATCCTCATCTGTGAATGTCATGTTTAGAACTTCAGACTCTTCTGCTTCTGTTTGAGACACTTCAACTCTATAATCTTCTGGAAATGTGAGTGCCGTGACAAGAGCTTTATGCATATCAGATGAAAGACACAAAGCATCATACACAGAAAGCATAGCTGGAATCTTCTTCAAATGTGCGATTACATCATACTTGACTGGCACCCTACATGCAGGGTCAGTCGAATCATTAGGAATTGCATCCTTGCTTTTTGGTTCCTTTCTAGGTGGAGGATGAGGGTCTGCTAGTTGGCGACCTGATCTAAGATGAACCTGATCAACCTCTAATGGTTCTTCTTCTTCTTCAGGGAAACATAGAGACTCGCTATCATCCTCGAACACACCGGTAGTGAGAACGTTGAATTCTTCACTTCGGATTCTCATGCGCTTCGTGGTGTGCTGATATATCTTTGGTGCGAAGCGCAGAGGAGGTGCTTCCTCCGTCACTCGGGGTAGTACACGGCGTTTTGGCCGCTGCTCCCTCCAATCTTGGGCTCCTCGAGAACTTGGTAAACTGGGCCATGCGCCATTGTTGGAGGGAAGGTGAGCCTTTCCTTGATGCTGATCTTGCGTTTTGGCAAGGCCTGGATAGGAGAAAAGCCATATTCTGGAATCAGGTGCACATCATCATAAGTTGCTCTCATATTTGAAGATGCACAACTCACCGGATCATCTTGAAGGGTGGCAACATTTGCTGCAGCCATCTTCTTTCCCTTTGTCATGCTTTTGAGGAGATCCGCATCAATAGTCCCCTCATCAATCATTTTCTGGATGATATTCTTTACAACAAAGCAATCTTTGAGTGTATGACCCAAAATGCGATGATAATGGCAGAAATTTGGCTCTTTGAATTTTGAAGCTTCTTCTGGCCTTTTGGGTTTAGGGAGTTCTATAAGACTTAACTCCTTCAAACCTGTGAAGAGGTCATTGATTTCTTCAACGGGAAAAGAATACTCCCTATTTTGCCGCTCGCTGAGAGTTGGCCTTCTAGTAGCTTGTGTACCCCTTTGTTCATAGTTCCTTGGTGCGGTCCTCCCAGACTGAAGGTGAGAACTCACGGCAGTTGCTTCCATTGCCTGTGCTGACTTTGGCTTGTTTGGTGGTTTCTCGCGCTGCACATTTCCTTCCGCAAGCCTGTTGAACGTCATTTTTGTTCGACGGGCCATGAGCTGCATGTAGTTCTCTATGTCTGTGGCTTTGGAGGCTAGATCTTCAAATGTTATGGGTCGTACTCCCTGCAACTGCACAACAACATCAGAACGAAGATTGTTGGTGCACATACGCACCGCTTCTGGCTCACTAATTAGTTGTGAGCAGTGGAGACTTAGATTTCTCCATCGATTTATGAAATCTGCTGCTTTTTCATTGATACCTTGCTCAGTTTGGGTCAATTTTGTGATACCAACAATTCTCTGGGTACTGTAAAACCTCTCAAGGAAAGCATTCTGCATCTGCTCCCATGTTTTGATGGAACTTGGTGCCAATTTACTGTACCAAGTGAAAGCAGGTCCAGAGAGCGTCTGCACAAACTGCCTCAACAGAAGTGCCCCATTGTGAGCCGTGTCCTGGCAAGCTGCAAGGAAGTGTGCTATGTGCTCATGCGGAGATCCGCTTCCATTAAACTTGCTAAACTGTGGTTGCCTATAATTGCTTGGAAAGGGCACGAGGTCGACGTCAGGTGGATATGGTTTGACATAACCTGGCCTCATGGAGTAGTGATTCTGCATTAGCTGAGTCTTCACCCCCTCGGCAATCATTCTTTGGATCACTTCAAGGTTAAGTGCAGCTCCTCCTGGTTGGCTGCTGGTACTCGCACCACCATTTTCTTCAGTGCCTTTGTTTGTATTATCGCTCATCTGACCTCGCAGAGCCACTATCTCATCCTCTTTCTATTGGAGTGCAGCTCGAAGGTTGGCTAGCTCCTCTTCGGCCGAACGAGTTTCGTTCGCAGCCAGGACTAGCTCTCTATGATCCGCACCACTATTGCAGCCTTGATCCATGTGGGTATCTGTCTCATACTCAGAGGGACAGGGGGTGCTGTCTGATAGGGGATTATAAGACCCACCATAACTTGACCCCAACTCCTCATGATCTGAACTCTTCTGACTACGGGTCTTGCGGCGAGGTCCTTCTACAGTCTTTCGTGCTTTCTTCCTCTTGAAATGTGTTGACGTGGAAGATGTTTCGCTGGTGTTGTCTCCTATAGTCCTGACACCAACTGGCATTGCTTGAAATACCTCAAACGAGTCGCTCTTGGTCTTTCCACGCGAGGGCCATGGAGCTAAACTCGTGGCTGCCTTATTTGATGGATTTGATAGCCACTTGTTCACCTTAACTCTGCTAGTATGAAATGATGAAGATGGCTCTGCCCCTTGTACTCTGCTTGAACCAGATCTTGCTCGTACTTCTTGCTCTCTTTCCTTGAGTGTAGCCCGTCTTGAGCGGACACAAGCAGCTTGGTTCACATACTCTTGACGCTGAGGATGCTGCTGGATGAACTCTTCATACTCGGGGAGTCTAGCCAAGGCCTCTGCCTGCCGCATGATGGCACCGTCCTCATCATTTTGCGATGTGGATGCACCAGGTAGGTTTGACCTTAGTGTTTGACATATGCACTTGACAACATATGAGTCATTAGGATTTTGCACCCGCATCTTTGGACGAGTGTTCTTCCATCTTCCTTTGACAGACTTGCTCACATGTGCACGGTGTTGGGTTGCTGTAGCTTGATCAACTGCAGCTGGAAGATCAACCCAAGAACGACGAGAATCTCTTTGTCGCCGCTGATGCCGCACCGGATCAAATGAACCTTCAAAGGAATCTTGAACAATAGGTGCCTCTTCCGACAAAGGCTCTGATACCGCTGATGTTGGATCTACGTTGCCAGTTTTGAGGTCACGATAAGTAAGACACACTCCCTTCCATTCTAGGGAACATTTTTGCATTGTCCCAGAGCATCCAACACTAGGTTTATGGGCTAGTGAAGGAATAAACTCAGGGGCATCAGCTCGGAGTATGTTCCGTCCATTGGTGGGCTTTCCTGTTGAAGACGATGCTGACGGCAATATGACCATGGCATCGCCTCTTTTCCCAGGTAGCTTGCGACAAAGTTTCTCCACCATCTTTTCTTTTCCATTGTAAACAAGTGGTGGAAACTCAGATTTCTCAAACACCACTGTCTTTCCTTTGTCCTTGGCCAGCTCAAGGGAAGGTTGACCCATCTCCACATTCTTTCCTTTCAGGGCTGACGTTGGAGTTGACTTTGCAGCAACATCTGTGACAACACCTTTTGCAGAACCTTGAGCAACATTCTTCCTAGCAGCCCTCATTTTCCTCTTTGCTGACTTTGACAGAACAGGTGTGAACCCCTCCATTGGTGGGGAAGTGACTTCTTCTTGATCAGGTGCAGCTGGAGATGCAGCAGTACTCTTCCAACTTTCACTTAGTGAGGTCACAATAGGACCAATGGGCACATCAACCCAAAGTTCACCAAAGCGAATAGTCACAAACTGCTGCACTTGGCGATCCATACCTTATGAAAAAATGGAGGAACCATATATTAGTTCTCGGAAATTTGATGTATTCGGAATCATAATTTGTGCAAACTCTTATGTTATATGCCATGTTGGAATTTCAAAGATGAGGGGAGAAATATGTCCCACCGGGCGTGCCAGAATCTGATGACGGGAAAATGGGGCGATAGAAAAAAATACTACTACGCGTCCACGTCATAGAGACAGATAGAATATAATATATAAAGTGCGTCAAAGTAAATGAGACAACTATCAAGTATTGCAGGTACTTTATTTCCAGAACTCTTATATATATAAAAGAACTGTTAATTACATCTCCGGAGAGAAAACCCCTGATTAAGAATTCCAACATAACTATTACATGGCAACATAACACATGAGTACTACAAAATGTAGAAACTAAAAGAAACTACAAAATGTAGAAATAAAAGATCCTCCTCGCTGTCGTCGACGTCGGCGCATTCGGGGAGCCATGAAGTATATTTATACCAATATATGGGTAGCATAATGTCCATCATTTAATTTGTTTTCATCATATCATATTTAGCATGTTAATATATAGCACTACATGCCTTGGTTGTTTTCACCTAGTTCATTAACCATTGGAAATTTTGGTAAAGTAGTGTTTTATCTTTTCATAATCTGAAGATGTCTTTAATGATTAACTAGCTGGTTTAATAGGCATATGTGCAACATAGGGCATAACTTTTTTTATGAGTTAATTTTATCATGCATTTGATCATGTTCATTTTATAACGATATATATTTTGTCAAGCCACATATGGGGAGGCTATGGAAATTGATGATGCACTAAGTTATGTTTAGTGCAAGCGACATGGATATAATCCTAGCCATAATATTTGTATGGGTATATGCACTTATATGAAGGGAGTGCATGGTTTCATTTTAATCTATATGAGGTGTATCTTATAACACACATGCACCTATGAGATTATCTTTTGACATGTAAGTTGGTTTTCTACATGCACATTATCCATACTAGTTCAAATATGTCACATGAAACTAGTGAAATATTTATATGATTTTAGATTTCAGATTCATGAGATTATTTTATAGAGTTTGGCTTCACTTGTATTATTACTATCATCGCGCAGCGATATGCCCACGTGTAGCCTAACCAAGTGAAGCATGGTGATTTCCTTTTGTTTGTGTTATCACTATCATAGCATAGAGCATATGCTTGTAATGAAACCAAACTCGGAGTATATGCCAATTTATATTTACATGGGTAATATAACAATTGTCAATTTAGTTTAGCTATATGAGACTAAACAATGCATATCGCAATTGTCATGTATAAGTATTTTGATTATCATACTTATTTTAATATTAACAACATGGTGCACTATATTATATCTAGTGCAAAATCAACATAGGAAGTCACACAATTCATTTAGATGATGCACGCATCCATATGAGGGAATACATAAAGTGATTTATTTGATGATTGCAACACTGATTCATGCAGTTTAGGGGATTCGAATATAATATCATATGGGAGAAATATGTCCTAGTTTCTATCAGGCAGGACTTCTTGAGCTCAAACAAATATGGAGTTTTATTTCTACTTCTATCCTTGATTTGTGTCATCATGAGATCGGAATCGTCATGTGACCGAACCAGGAAGAATTTTATTATGTGCGCCCTATTTGTATCTTCATAGGATCAGGGATCACTATGAGACCAATTTAGAGATTTGGTTTTTCTTCTTGATTTGTATCAACATGGGGATCGGAATCACCATGAGACCAAAACAAGGTCAAGTTTAAGTGAGCATGGCATGTGCGCGACATGTAACACATATGTATAGGATTTTCCGAGACCCGAACATTATGAGGTTTGATCTCTATTTCTATCCTTGATTCGTATCTACATGGAAACCGGAGTAACCATGTGACCGAACAGGGAACATGTTAATCCATTCATATTTCTATCCTTAATCTGTATCCACATGGGACCGGAGTCACCATGCTGACCAAATAAGGCGTAAATCAATTTGAGGAATCAACGAACATACGACTCTATAATCAAGAATAAAGGCAAAATAAGAGCCACTCAATTTGTTTCTATTTCTATCCTTAATTGTATCTACATGGGACCGGAGTCACCATGTTGATCAAGTAAGGAGCATGTTAACTTATTCATATTTCTATCCTTAATTTGTATCTGCATGGGACCGGAGTCGTCATGCTGACCAAATAAGGAGCAACTTAGTTTGAAGGTGTAGCAACATGCTTATGGCCATACGATCAAGAATAAAAAAAAAATGGGAGTTTAGCTTTGGCATCCTTTTCTCATACGCACATGTACTAGCAATATTCTAGTCAATAACTGTACAAGGTATTCAGTTGTGGTGTATGTTTAGGAATGACACATCCATGATTAGTTTGAGTAATATTTTATTTCCACCCTTAATTCGTATCAACATGGGGACCGGAGTCACCATGTGACCAAATAAGAGATAGAATACTTTGGACAGTGCATACGCGTATGTATAATAAAGCCTTGCGCCTACTCAGTTTTGATGGCAAGCAAATATTATTTTGTTGATCTAATGGAAGAAAATATATCTTGATTTCTACCAATGAACGATCGCAACAATTCATATTTAATCTATCCTTAGTTTGTATCAACATGGAGACCGGAGTCACCATGCGACCAAACCAGGCAGATTGATTTGAGGGATCAACGAGTATAGCAGTACATATTTGATTTCTATCGCTATCCCTAGTTTATATCAACATGGAACCAGAGTAACCATGACGATCAAATGAGAAGCAAATTAATTTGAACATGCTAATGTAACATATGTACGTACACCCACACGATCTACCATGAAATAATCTAGCTTTAGCCTCCTTTCCTCACCTGACGGTGGCAACGGACGGAAGAACTCACCAATGATCGGACAGCGGCGTGCCACACTCGTGTAAGTCGAACGGCCGGCCGGCAGCCACTAAACAGCCAACGCTATGCGTGAATGTTATGCAGCTGACGGCGAGCAACGCTGACAACGAGTGATCGGCTGCGTGACGATGGGCGGCGACGCGAGCGAGCGATTGGCTATAGCACGGCTATGAGCGATGGACTGGTCGTGATGTATGGACGGGTGAATGACTTGATCGATCGGGAGGCTTTTGAGCGGATGATTGATCGGGGCAGCAGCGTGGGTTCTGAGTGGATGGATCCTCCCCTTGCAGCGTATAGGTTCTGGCCTTTATATAGCCAGCTAGCCAGAGGCTCTTCCGCGCGCCAGTCATGGAGATCGTGGGCAGAATCGTGGAGGGCGTGGCTGATCCATAGATTGGGCGCTAAGTTTTCTCCCGTAGACCGGAGCGACCGAGGAAGTCCGAAGTTGCCTGGCCTTTTGGCCGGCCGATGCTAATACCCGTGGATGCTAAGTACGCGTGCTAAGATGGGCTTTAGGAGTTTTAATTATCCTGGTATAACAGAGCATGCACGCGCAGGCCTGTGGAACTACACGCACATGGGCCAATGGGCTGGTGATTAATTAGTTGGTAATCTGGCCGCTTAATCCATGCATGATGCCATGCACGTAGCTGGTGTATTCGGCCACCGTACAAGCTAGTTAGCCAGCTGAATCGTTTAGCTTAAATGGCTAGCAAATATGAACTATTTATATTTATTGTAAAACTCTTTTTAATGATAAAATCTTTCCATGTGTGATTTATCATTTATTTTAGCCCAACACGACAATATTTTATAAGGTTGCCGGAGCGTTTCTGGTATCCATCGCGGTCGAATATTTCATAAATTTAAATTCACCTCGCCGGCGAGAATTTGACTCAATATTAGAGCGCCCTTGCAATTGAATTTAACTTGCGTCGGTATACTTTGAAAACCTAGGGTCGGCTGTGGTGACGAGCATTTGATGGCCCGCCAATGATTTATGCATCAAACGATTTATTCCCTTTTTTTTTAATTATTATGAGACAGACTTTTTTTATTTGTTTTTAAAAAAAATGTATTTAAAGACAAAATTGGTGTCAACAATATCACTATCGTGAATGTCATGCTTGTCGAATCCCTTGGTTACAATTTAGTTTCTGTCCGCTCTCTTGGAAAGATGGGTTTCTCCGTCTTTTTTTATGTTGATATTGTGGTCCTTTTGAGGAGCAAGACTCTTGACGTCGCTTACGTGGGACATGTTGAAAATGAGTTGTTCGTGGTGGACTTTTCAAAGTCTACCAACTCTCAAACAATGTGTCTTTTCGGAAAGGCGGACATGGGATGGTTGTGGCATCGCCTCTTATCCCATGTCAACATGAGAACTTTGCAAAGTCTTCACAAAGGTGGCCTTATTGTCGTACTAAAAGAAAATGTTTCCTTTTCAAAGGATCGCGTTTGTAGGTCGTGTGTTGAAGGAAAGATGCATGATAAGGCACACAAGGCCAAGACTATTATTTCATCAAAGAGGATCTTGGAGCTTCTCCATGTTGATCTCTTTGGTGCCGTGCCTGAGGCAAGTCTTGGTGGCAAGAAGTATTGCTTGGTGATTGTCGACGATTATTCAAGATACACTTGGGTTTATTTCTTCAAGTGCAAGAGTGAAACTCAACAAACCATCATCGAATTCTCCAACGAAGTGCAACGTCAACACAATGTGAAAATCATGGCTATTAAGAGTGATAATGGTTCGGAGTTCAAGAACTACACTTTGAATGAATTCCTTAGTGAAGAAGGCATTCGCCATCAATACTCCGCCACTTACACTCCTCAACAAAATGGTGTTGCCGAAAGAAAGAATCACACTCTCTTTGATATGGCAAGGACCATGTTGGCGGAGTACACTTCTCCCCAATATTTATGGGCCGAGGCCATATCCACCGCATGCCACTCCTCCAACCGCCTCTACATCCGCAAAGGCTTGGACAAGACTCCATATGAGATCCTCACCGGCAACAAGCTCAACGTCTCCTACTTCCGTGTATTCGGTTGTAAGTGCTTTTATTTGATCAAGGGTGTTAGGTTGTCTAAATTTCAATCCAAAACTATTGAGGGTATATTTGTTGGTTACGGTGCCGAATCCCACACTTATAGAGTCTTTGACAAAGCCTCACGGATTGTCATAGAATCTTGTAGTGTGGCTTTCGAGGAAAATGATGGCTCCCAAGTGGCGCAATTTCATGTTTCTAATGTAGATGTTGAAATACCTAAAGAAGCCATAGGAAGGATGGGTGTGGGATTTTTCCGCCCCATTGAGGGACACCTTATGGCGACTCGAGAAGGACTATGCTTTACTCCAGTGGAGCTCTCCTATACAATAGAAGAACAAGCCAATGAGCCAAGTATTACACCTGACCAAGAACATGTTGAAGCCCCTCCTCTCATTGACCAAGACACTACGCAAGTCATACCCACTCCTACCACTAATGCTAGTTAAGGTCAAGGCCAAGATCAACCATCCTCTTCATCCTCTCCTCAAGTTGAAGCAGGTGTTAAAGATATTGTTGTTGATGATGATGATGATGATCAAGGCCAAATTGGTCAAGATGGGGACCCAAATGATCAAGATGATCAAGTGATTCCCCCGCGCAATAATGCGGAGATCGAAGCCCGTCGTGTCAAAAGGATAAGAAGAGCTTTGAAGCATATTGATGCCCAAGACAACAAGGTCTTGGAAGATATTCAAGCTAGAAGATCCACAAGAAGGCAATTGACACATTTTAGTGAGCATCAAGCTCATACCTCTATGGTGGAACCTAAGAAAGTGTTTGAAGCTCTTGAGGACTCCGATTGGGTTGAAGCAATGCATGATGAGCTCAATAATTTTGAGCGCAACAAACCTTAGAGATTGGTTGAGAATCCCAAAGATTGCCACAATGTTATTGGCACTAAGTGGATTTTCAAGAACAAGCAAGATGAGCATGGCATTGTCATAAGGAACAAGGCAATATTGGTTGCTCAAGGTTACACTCAAGTTGAAGGCATTGACTTTGATGAAACCTATGCACCCGTGGCTCGCCTTGAGTCCATCTGTATCCTCCTTGCTTATGCATCTTCACATAATTTCAAATTGCAACAAATGGATGTTAAAAGTGCTTTCTTGAATGGTCCACTAAAAGAGGAGGTATATGTTAAGCAACATCCAGGGTTCGAGAATCTCAACTTTCCTAACCACGTCTACAAACTTGACAAGGCTCTCTATGGTCTCAAACAAGCACCTCGTGCTTGGTATGAGCACCTTAGGGAGTTGTTAGATGACTGTGGTTTCGAAGTTGGGAAGATTGACCCCACTCTCTTCACCAAGAGAGTAAAGGGAGAGTTTTTCATATGCCAACTATATGTGGACGATATCATCTTTGGCTCAACTAACCAAGCTTTCAATAATGAGTCCTCTAAGCTTATGACTGATAGGTTCGAGATGTCTATGATGGGAGAGCTTAAATTATTTCTTGGCTTTGAGATCAAGAAATTGGCTCGTGGAACTTTCATTTCTCAAGCCAAGTATACGCAAGACATGATCAAGAGGTTTAACTTCCAAAATGCAAAGATCAAGTCTTCTCCCATGCAAGTCAAGTGTCACCTATCACGTAACCCGAAGGGTAAAGATGTGGACCAAAAGTTGTATCGTTCTATGATTGGTTCTTTGCTCTATCTTTGTGCATCTAGGCCTGATATCGTTTTGAGTGTAGGTGTGTGTGCAAGGTATCAAGCGGCTCCTAAGGAAAGCCATTTGATGGCGGTCCATAGGATCTTTCGTTGTTTGGTTCATACCCCAAGATTTGGTTTCTGGTACCCAAAGGGGGCACAATTTTCTCTCAAGGGCTACACAGATTCCGATTGGGCGGGTGATCAAGATGATAGGAAGTCTACTTCTGGGGCTTGCCAATTTCTTGGTAGGTCTTTGGTGAGTTGGTCTTCCAAGAAGCAAAATTGCATATCTCTCTCCACCGCCGAAGCCAAGTATGTAGCCGCCGCAAGTGCTTTCACTCAATTGCTATGGATGAGGCAAACTCTCAAGGAATATGACGTTCATTTGGATAAGGTGCCACTTTTGTGTGATAATGAAAGTGTCATCAAGATCGCCTACAATCCCGTGCAACATACAAGAACGAAGCACATTGAGATTCGCCATCATTTCATCCGAGACCATGTGGCAAGAGGGGATATTGCTCTATCCTATGTGCCAACCAAGAACAATCTTGCGGATATTTTCACGAAGCCACTCGACGATGCAAGATTCTTGTTCTTGAGGAATGAACTAAATGTCATTGATTCTAGGAGTTTGACTTGAGGATCTTGCACACACCCCGATAGATGAAACTTGTTCGAGTTTAGGTCTAGGCATGGACATAGGGGGAGTGTTATCCTAACACATTGGGTTCTCCCTCCCCCCCATTATTCCCAAAGCAAATATACATTGTTATATCTATTTTTCTAATGTTGAATTGTGAGCTTCAATGTCGAGAATTGGCCATGGACCCAAGATATATCTTCGCGGTAACATACCATGATCTCTTACATGGTGGCTTAGGCCACCAACCTCTTCTTTGAAGAGTTGGTTCTTAATTGAGTGTTTTTGGCATTTTCGGATGATATACTCAAATTTTGTTGTTCGAATGTTTACTAGTCTTTCTTGAGTATAAAATTCCCACCCTGTTGTTGTTTTATCTCTTCCTGCCAAAAACCTACCTTTGAAAAGAAGTTTTATTGGTTTTTGCTTGTCATGTCCATTTTTGGGGGTTTTTCTGGCGTGGGGTCTGGAGACTCCGGTCTGTCACACCGGAATCTCCGGCCAGTCCGGAGACTCCGGTGTTAAGACCGGAGACTCCGGTGTGGGGTTTCGCAGTATAAAAAGTGGGGGCTGAGGGAAGTTAGGGTTTTCATCCCCACTTCCCCCACGCCCCCAATACCTTGCTGCGCCGCCACCGTCGCCACGAGTTCCTCCCCGGCCGGTTCCCACCGCCGGAAACCCCCTTCCCCGCCTCCCCTTGCCTCTCCCATCCGCGGGAGGCTCCATGGCAGGCCAAGGTGACAAGGGTACATCTCTCCCCTTCCTCTTTGATTGTTTTTGCATCTAGATCTAGGTCTAGGTAACCTTTTTGTGGAGAGATGTTACTTGATGTTGGAAGCATCACCCTAGCTTGTTGTTCCATGGTAGAAACTTGATAGAAACTCATCTAGAAATAGTTGTGTCAGATTTATTGCTTAGTTGTTGACGCGCAGTCTGGAGACTCCGGTCTGCCAGACCGGAGACTCCGGTGTGAATCTCCCAGAACTACTTCCTGATGCTTCTGTTTAGTTTCTGCACCTTTTTGGACATGTTTGCTCATGTGTTTTCCTTTGCTGTTGTGTTCTGGATTTTGTGTGTGCTTTCAGGGAAAAGGACGAAGTCATCAACCTCAAATCCCAACAAGCGTGCCTATCGTACTCACGCCCGCAACTATCATGTCACGGATGAAGCCACTGGTAGAGTTGGTCAGAGGAACACCTTTGAAACTGAGCGGCGTCAGAAAGAGAGTCATGAGGCAAGGCGGAGGAGTGAACTGGCGAAGAAGGCCAAGTATGACAGGATCACCTATGTGGTTTCCCTGAGCAAGAAGGAGTACAGGATTATACGGGCTCGACCTTTCTTCACCATGGTCCGCACTATTGAGACTTCTCATTATTGGAGGAGGGAGTCTGAGTTGATCATGAGTGAGATCTACTCCCAGTTCAGGCAGCCTGTATGTCCCCAGAAAGTTCTAGACTTAGAGGCCCTTGGCAGTTCTCAGTACTTTGAGGAGGCTATCTGGATCACGAAGAAACTTGGTCTTGAGCATCTTGTTGGCATTCAGCAGAACTACAATGCCTCTATCATTCAGCAGTTCTTTGCCACTGTCACGTTTGGTGAAGATGATGATGTTACATTGAAGTGGATGTCTGGGTCTGTTGAGTGTGAGTCCTCTATGAGACGCTTTGCTGAGATTCTTGATTACCCATGGGGAGAAGGGAGTGGCCACCGTATGCATATTCACGGAGTGGCCTATGAAAAGAAGCGCATGGCTCCGATGTATGAGAAGCTATCTAGCACCGGCACCGCTAAGGATCTCAGGAGGGTTTACAACATTTGTCTTCGCCTCTTTCGCTGCAACATTGCTCCCAAGGCTGGGAATGTAGATGCTATTCGTGGTGGCCTTGTGAACCTTCTCTACCAGGCCTTCCAGTGTCACCTTGCTAGTCCTGATGGAGAGGGTTTCGAGATTGATGTTATGCACTTCATCAAGGACGAGATATACTCAGCTATGATCGAGATCAAGAAAGTTCCCGTGTATGCTCCTTATGTGATGAAGCTCATCCTTGATCAGTTTCCTGGCTTGGCTACCGAGACTGAGTACCCAGTGGGTTCTCTCCAGATTTTGTCCTCTCACCTTCCTGATGATGACACCCCCATGGGGGACGCTGAGGCGCCTCCTCGCTCTAGGAGGAAGAATGTTGATCCTCCCTCTCGCCGCTCTAGCAGGGAGGAGACACAGGATGAGATGAAGAAGCTTTCATGGTTCCAGCGCAACATTTTGTGCATGACTGTTGCAGTGCACAAGGAGAACCATGTGGCCTACAAGGAGAGGCGTGAGCTGAAGAAGATGATCTCCAAGTTGCATGACCACGATGGGCTTGGAGCTACTCCTCCTATGGGTACCCCTCCCACTACTCCTCCCACTCCTCCCACCGCTTCTGTGACTATGTCATATGAGGAGTGGAACACTGATCAGTTCCCTTGGGGTGACTTTGAGGATGTCACCTCAGCTCCTTCCTCTTCGACCCACCGTGCCAGGCCCGCTGTGACTGAGGAAGAGGAAAATGTTGAGGATCAGCCTGAGGATGAGGATGAGGACCTTGGTTTCTTCAACACTGGTTCTGATGCTGAGGATGATGAGGAAGATGAAGATGGAGATGATGATGATGATGAGGCAATGGACCCAGTGGATGATGAAGACGATGACTATGAGGAGGATGACTGAGTTCTTGGGTTGTGTAGTGCTCTTTGCCCTTTTTGGTGTCTCGATGTCAAAGGGGGAGACGTAGCTTTGTCTTCTCCGGGCTTTGCATGGGTTGCTTTGCTTTTATTTGCTTCGGAACACAAGTCTTGAACTTTATTTGCCTTTTATGGCTTGTGTTCCCGTTATCTTAGTTGCCTTGCTTTGGTTTTCTAGTAAACAATGGATGTTATGTGTGTGATGAGACCACGTGGTGAAGCTATCCTTCATATTATTACCTATTATTGCTTTGTCTATTGTCTCTCTACATGTATGTATTTTTGTTCACTAGTGGTTGATCTACAGGGCTTTGTTCGTAAAATATAGGGGGGGCACACATTGTGAGTGCTCTATCTTTTTCAAACATAGCCTAGCTGATTTTATTGCAAATATGTGTATTGTCATCAAACACAAAAAAAGGGGGAGATTGAAAGTGCAAACGCGCTTAAATCATCTTGTTTTGGTGTTTGTTAACAACATAGGTATCCTTAAGTGTGTTGATGTATTTCAGGGCATAAACAACATATTTGATATGGTGGTGTGGTGTTGCAAAAAGGGGAAAAACACCTGGAATTCTTTCAGCTGGAGTTTTTCTCTACGCCAGAGTCTCCGGACTCTCAGACCGGAGTCTCCGGTGTGAAGAATTCCTCCAGGGCTTTGTCTCTGGATTCCTGGTGTCGTCCACTGCATCCATACCGGAGACTTACCGGAGACTGCCCGGAGTCTCCGGTGTGGGAATTGCCACTGAAGAATTTGCTAAGGACTTGATGGTGTCGCATGCGGTACTCAGTCCGGAGTCTTACCGGAGACTTTCCGGAGTCTCCGGTATGACAAGGTACTGATGGTCCCGCTCGACCCCATACACTCTCCAGCTCTAACCGCAACGCCAAGACCGGAGTCTCCGCACTGGAGCTTCCTGGAGTTTTCCAAGTGGTGCGCACTTGGTGTCGTCTGCTGCATCCAGTCCGGAGACACACCGGAGACTGTCCGGAGTCTCCGGCCTGGTGGTTCTTCGAAAAGTTCAGACCGGAGTCTCCGACCTTTACACCGGAGTCTCCGGTGTGAATTTGGCAGAAAAGCTCCAACGACTCCAAGACTTTATGAGGGGTATAAATATCCCCTCCCTTCCACCTACCTTCGGTTATCTCGTCCAGAATTAAAGTCACCATTGTTGGAGCTCCCCCACCTTGCTAGATCTCCCAATCCCTCCACCCAAAAGCCTTGATCTTTGGAGGATTGAAGGAGAAGGCCCCGATCTACATCTTCACCAACCGGATTTCATTTCCCCTCTCTTTTGCTTGAGGGATCTTTGCCTAGGGTTTCCGCTTGTGGAGAACCTAGCCTTCTTGCTACTCTTGGTGATTTGTGAGTGTTGGGAGCCCCCAATTTGGTTGTGGGTGTGTGCCCCAAACTTGTTTGTAAAAGACTCGATCCCCGCCTCAAAGGGGTTCAATAGTGGAAGGTGAACTAGGCCTTTGTGGCGGAGTTCATCGGAGAATAGGGTGAGCCCTTTGTGGCGTTGAGTAGGCCTTCGTGGCGAGCTCACACCCCTCCAACGAGACGTACTCCCTTAACAAGGAGGAACTCGGGAATACATCGTGTCTCCGCGTGCTTCCATCGGTTACCTCGTTCCCTTACCTTTTACTTACTTGTACTTGTTGCATTTATTATAGTACTTGTTGTATTAAGTGTTGTCCTAGTTGCATTAATTGCTAGTCTTGCCATATAGGTAAATTCACCTTAGTTGCACTATCTAGAGAATTTACCTTTGTGTCAAGCCTAAACTTTAAGAAAAATTAAAATTGGTCGTAGCACCTATTCACCCCCCCTCTAGGTTCCCATACTTTACTTTCACCTAGCAGCAACCAAAAACGTGGGTTGGCCTAAGAACGTGACCCGGGGACCCGAAAATCCCCCCACCAGTCGCTATATGAACGGATTCCCGAGCCGTTCTCAGGTCAAGAGACTCCTCGAACCCTAGACCCCTCCGCCGCAATTGCTCACCACGCAGCTTAGCTCCAACGAGCGATTCGATCCCCTCTCCGCGTGCTTTAGCCCCCCCCCCCCCCACCGCCGCATTTGCGCGATGCAGCCGTAGAGCAACATCACTGTCGGTGCTAACAGAGCAATTTGCTTCCCTCCACGCCCCACACCGGCCACGCCCACCGTCGGTGCGGCCATGCCTCGCATGGACGAGCACGACCCCATGCGAGGCACGGCCGCATCCACGGCCTGTTGTCCGACGAAGGCGTCGCCCCAACATGTGGCTCGGGCACCATCTTCGCACGTGGCCCGACCCAGGACAACTACGGTGAGGACGACACCGTTGTCCTTCGTTGAGACCGAGGAGAACCTCCTCCAGCTCGGCATCGAGAAGAGCGTCCGACACCAGCGGTGATTCGGCGCCGCCGCTACCAGACAGCTGGAGTGCGGCCTTCACGCATACAAGGAGACGCAGAGGAAGAGGCGGTAGTGGGATGCCATTGCGGCGTCCTAGGTCGGCGGCAGCACGAGCTGCTCCTCCTCCAGCCGAAGGCGGCACCACAGACAAGGAAGATAAAGCCCCGACGACTCTAGTTGTCGGACATTTTGGCCCTAGTAATGTAGGGTTATGTTTAATTACTTTGTATTTTGCAAAATCGGCGAGGAAAAGCGAGTTCGTCCAATTATATTCCCGTCAAATCAATGAAACCAACAATTTCCAATTCATGTTTATAGGTTGTGCTACGATCCCCACAACCGCGACTTGTAGAATTAGGGAAAACGCGAACTAAAAAAAGTTTGTTCAGTTTTCAGTTTAGGGGCTCTTCCAGAGATGCTTTACAGGCTACGATACAACACAAAGTTCAAAAAATCTTTCCAAAATGTCACACCATCACCATGATAGCCCTGGACCACAAGAGAGTGTCAGAGCCCTGCATCACTACAAGTGTCCCAAGAAAACAGAAAAGAATCCAGGACAGACATGCAAACCACATGATCACAGAAAGTAGATCTGGGCAAGCAAGAACACAGGAGACACAACATCCAGTAATCCAGAATGCGGCCCATTTTCTTTGCGCAGATTCCAGAATATAATTCAGTCGATACCCATAACCGCAATCACATGAAAGCTTTGCAAAGAGAGAACGCATACAAAAGGAGAGCCAGAAGCATACGCAATAGTTTGCAGATACATTTATGCATAGACCAGAACTGCAAGCAACCAACACACACGGGGAAACCACACCATTGCAGACTGATACTAGAACTCGAAAATAGACTGGCTACACTAAAGCAATAACTGATTGCTGAACTAATAATATGATGGAAGTAAGCATCATCTACTGTGATAGAAATACGAGCTAGACTAATTCAAATAAAAAACATGAGCTGGACATCACATATGCTCATTGAGTAAGTTATGGACCTGTGGCCATCAGCACAGTGGAGGATACGTTGCATATTCAGAGCAGTTGAGTTTCATGATGTGGGGACCACAGGGGCAAAAAGAACTCAATGGCCCAATTACATGTTGGAATCAAATAAAGGGACATCAGTGGACCAAGTCTTGAAAGGGATAGCAATTAATGAATGATTAAGACATAATGATAGTGTTTCTTTGACCACGCAAAGTGAAGGAAATCTTTATAAAGGTCGCCATCAGCTCAGTTCTACTCCCTCCGCATCACAATATAGGATGTTTTAACATTTTCTACACAAAAACGTATCTAATCATGTTTTAATGTGTAGATTCATATGTATCTTATAATAAAACATGTCTAGATATGTGTTGTGTACAAAATACTAAAACATCTTACATTTTGATATGGAGGGAGAATTAATTATTATCAACTGAAATGTACTCCCTCCGTTTCATAATACAAAATGGTATAGCAACCAATACAGGTTGTAGTTGGTTGTAATATCTTATATTATACCCCCAAAAAAATCTTATATTATGGGATGGAGGAAGTTTAACCTAGCATTTGAAGAAATAACGAATGTGGATGTGGGACGGGTTGCCTTTTGATAATCTGATCCTTGATCTTGAAGCTTCAGAAGAGAAATGTAAAAATCGATTTCATTCAACAGATAAATCGGGTTCGACGACATTCCCAGAATCGGGTTTGACCTTACAAACAAAAAAGGTTACTGGTCATTAAGCAGGACGGCAAAATCTAGTCTCAGCAGCAATGGCAAGCCATGTTCTTCGATCAAATCTTGCTCGTGATAATCCAGTTCAAATCAATCATGTCACATTCAATTATTTGTTGATAGTAGTACTGTTGCTATTAACAAAAAAAAAACTTATTGCACAAGACTATTGACTACTCTGAACACACAGCAACGTTTTAAGTTTTGTCTAAAGCTTCCATCATTAAATAGCATTTTTTTGAAGTGACTGGGCAAAACAACTTTATTCCAGAGATAAGACAGCAATGAGCTAGACCATCTGAATAATTGTATCTTGATAGACATAATCCAAGGACATTCTGTCCTTGTGCATACGAGTTATCACTACATTTGAATGAATGGACCATTTCATTAGTAACACCGTGGCAATGCAGTGGTGGTCCTTGTACCTAAGGAACTCAAAGAATTCCATGACATTACTAGGATGTTGTGTAATGGTTTCCAGAATTACAGTAAAGCATCATCACTACCGAAACAGGAAGCAAATTAGTCCAGTGGAGTTCCATGGAATCTGAACGTCAAATTTAAACATCAAACAATTATTCCTATGTCAAAACAACAGTTAACCTAAGATTTCATGTCTCTAATATCTGCAAGAATACAACCTTTGCTGAACAAACAACACACACACCTTCATCGCTAAGTTTTTGTGTGAGAATTCAGAATGAATTTACAAGCAGAAATAAAATACCAACTAATTATTCCCATGTGTGATGACCCCTAACAGGCAAATTTTTTATGAACTGTCAAAATTTCACCACACCGAACTACTAAGTGAAACCAATTCTTCTAGATAGCATTATTGTGCTGAATTTTCTCCACCAGTAGATAGATATGGAAAGATTCTATGTTTTAAATTTAACGACACATGATTAAGCAGAAGCCTGTGAAAAAAAATAGTCAATTTGAGTAATTCGGATAAAAACTACCTCTGGCATCTAGTTTGTAACCACTATATAATTAATTTCAGTTTGAATATTTGACCTGTTTCTCATCGATCACTATAGAAGTTACTCGTGACATGATTCATCAGGAACAGCAATTAACATAGAATCCAGACACCAATCCTAGATTTTCACTTCATCAAGAAAGGTAGTGTAAGAACTGAACAGATATAATGGCCAAAATTTCCATATATGTGATGGAATGGAACAACACTGTTATTGTCGTGTTATAATCCTCGCTCACTCATCTCACCTCACCTCTTTTCTTTTCATCCCCATCCGAACAGGGAATGAAATCAAAACAGCCGGAAACGCAAGGGGAAAACTTAAAAGAAGTCAAAACTTTATCGCGAAAGCGACGAGGCGACTCGCCTCCGCCTCTCAGTCGAGGAAGCCGGTGCGGCGGAGGACGGCGTTGCGGACGCGGCGGAGGTCACGGCCCTTGAGCGTCCTCCCGGCCCCCTCCAGCACCGAGTTGTGCGCCGCCGCGCGCCGCGCCACGATCTCGTGCGGCGGAACCATGGCGTCCCCGTCGTCGCCTCCCCCCACGGCATGGGCCCACCTACCCCTCCGTGCCGCGGTCTCCGAAGGTATGCGCACCGGAGCTGACCTCGCCGCCCCCGCAGGGGTCAACGCGGCCTTCTCTGGGATGGCGCGGGAGGCGGATCGGACGGCAGGCCCGCCCGCGCGCTTCTTCTTCTTCTTAGCCTCTTCATCGGGCAGCACGGCGAGGAGGCCGGGGGCAGAGGAGGCGGGCCAGAGGACGTCGAGCTCGAGGAGGTCGCCGTCCGCGGCCGTGTCAGCGCCGTGGACGGGGGTGGGCATCGGGGGGCGGGAGAGCAGGAGGCGATCCATCGTGGTTATGCGGGGATCACCAGTACGGCGGATCTCCGGCTACGTTGCGGCGCTCCGGCATCGGAGGCCGGGGAAATGGGGTGGGTTAGGCGTGAACGAGGACACGATACCGGCGAGGGGAGGTGGGCGCGGCGGAGTGGTTATAGGGAGGAGGTTGGTTTCCTGTTTGCACTTTGGCCCTTACCTTTTTCAATAAATTTCTAACGAATCCTTATTTTGTGTTTAATTTAGGAATTGTATAATATCCTTAGTATAAGAATATTATACCATTGTTAAACCACTTAAGAGGCGCATAACTAATTTATGAAAGGCATTGGTGAAGTTTCAGCAAGAAAATTACTTAAAGATCAAATAATAATTCGTCGAATGTCGAACATGTGTGACGAGCGCCGCTGTGGCGAAGTCTACGGACTCACTAGTGTGTTTGGATCGATGTGGGGAAAGACGGAGTTGTCATATCAAAGAATCTATCGAGAATGTCTATAGAAAATTGAATGTCACAGTTGAGTCTAACCGTGTCATCGTCGTAGCCCCTTTTCGTCGACATATCTGTGTCGGGAGTCCCCAGTGACTTCGTAGGCCAACTCGTCGCCGTCATGCCCTCGTTTCGCGCTGTCGTTAGCGAGTTGCCACTCCCCATAGCTCATTCAACCTGCGGTCGAGACTACCTCCCACCTCGCACATAAGGTTAATGGTCGTTTGTCTAATTGGTAAATTTATTGTAAATTCTTTGCCCTATTTAAACATGATGAATGATTTGTAGTTTTATTACTTTATTATTTAATTTATAGACTATGGATAGAGACCATGAGTTCATTTTCCCTAAATGGTGGAGGAGGACGCCAATGTCGGAGCTAGTGAAGAGAAGATAACGAGATGATTCTCGATGGTTTTTTAGCTCGCAAGAGGAGCTGAATGCCCCTCTTGTTATTTTGGTGTGATCCAAATTCGTATTCGTATATACTGATAAAGGCCGAACTTCTGACGAGTGGAGTCGGAGGCGGTACGGTACGAGTCGTTTTCGAGTTGGACACGAATACCACCTTGTCTAGGGTTTCGTCCCCTTTATATACCTCATGTAACCCGTCGGTTGGGATAAGTCATACATTGTAAATCCCCGACATTTGTAACCTCACCCCATCATAGTGAAGATTTGCTGGCTGGCGCCCGTGGTTTTTTCTCTTCCTCATTGGAAGGGTTTTTCCACGTTAAAAATCTCGTGTCCCCTGTCGTGCTAGATCTCTTTTGTTCATCGTTTGTGTGCTATCGTTTATAACAAGTGAGATCCCTGGTTTGCATATTAGGTTTTCGCGATGGCTTCGATGAAGTTTGATCTACTGTTGCTGGACTACAAGACGAGATTTTCTCTGTGGCAAGTCAGGATGCGGGCGATTATGTCTCAATCAGGAGACTATGATGATGCGCTGGATGGATTCGATGAGGATCCGACGAAGTGGTCCGAATCTGACAAGCGTAAAGATCGTAAGGCTTTGGCTATGATTTAGCTTCACCTATCTAATGAAATTTTGCAAGAAGTGTTGAAGGAGAAATCCGCGAAAGCACTTTGGGATAAGCTGGAAGAGCTCTGCCAGTCCAAGGATGTAACGAGCAAACTCCACGTGAAGATCAAGTTGTTCTCGCATAAGCTGCAAGAAGGTGATTCGGTGATGAACCACATATCGATCTTGAAGGAGCTTCTTTCCGACCTAGCATCGATGGAGGTAAAATATCCAGATGAGGATTTAGCTCTTTTGATGTTAGTCTCGTTACCACCTTCTTTTGAAAATCTGCGTGAAACCATATGTTTGGCTCGAGATACTCTAACCCTAGCTGAAGTATTCGAGGCTCTCACCACAAGGGAAAATATGAGAGGTATTGTTCAATCTAAAGGCTCGTCCTCCAAGGGCGAAGCATTGCAGGTTCGTGGCAGGCCCGAGCAAAGGAACAACAACTACTACAACAACAACCGCGACAAGAGCACGAACGGTAGAGACCATTAGAAGTCTAGAGGCAAGGATAAATTCTGCAAAAACTGTAAGAAAAGCAATCATGTCATCGATGATTGTTGGAAGCTGCAGAATAAGGAGAAAATGGCTGGTACGTATAAGCCGAAAAAATAAACCCAATGGTGATGGTACGGCCTCTGCTGCGTCCGGTGCTGAAAGTTCTGATTTCGGTGATGCTCTTGTTGTTTTCGCTGGTTGTGTTGTTGCACGTGATGAGTGGATTTTAGATTATGCATGCTCGTTTCATATTTGCGTTAACCGAGATTGGTTCAGTTCTTATGAGCATATGTAGAGTGGAGATGTCGTGCGTATGGGAGATGATAACCCACGTGACGTTCTGGGCAGAGGCTCCGTTCGGATTAAGATGCACGATGGTATGATTCGCACATTGACGGATGTGAGACACATCCCAACCATGACCAGAAATTTGATCTCCCTTAGCACTCTTGATGTTGAGGGGTATAAGCACACCGGTTCGCGCGGTGTGATGAAGGTATCAAAAGGTTCTCTTATTCACATGATTGGTGACATGAGTTCTGCAAAATTATATGTTCTTAGAGGTAGCACTTTATCTGGTTTGGTTGCTCCTACTGTTTCTAATGATGAACCAAGTTGTACTAACTTATGGCATATGCGGCTTGGACATATGAGTGAACTTGGTATGGCAAAATTGATGAAGAGGAACTTGCTTAAGGGATGCACAATGAGTAAGCCATCGTTCTGTGAGCATTGCGTGTTTGGTAAGCACAACAGAGTAAAATTCACTGCTTCCGTTCATAACACCAAAGGTATACTTGATTATGTGCATGTTGATTTGTGGGGGACTTCACGTAAGCCCTCCCATGGTGGTTCTCGTTACATGATCACCATTATTGATGATTACTTTAGAAAAGTGTTCCCTTATTTTCTGAAAACTAAAGATGCAACCTTTTCTGCTTTTAAAGAGTGGAAAGTTATGATAGAAAGGCAAACTGAAAGAAAAGTTAAATTTCTTCGTACTGACAATGGTGGAGAGTTCTATTCGGATTCTTTTAATGATTATTGCAGGCAAGAAGGAATTGTGAGGCATCACACTATCCCATACACGCCGCAGCAGAATGGCGTGGCTGAGCGCATGAACAGAACCATCATCTCTAGAGCTCGCTGCATGATATCCAACGCTCGCGTGAGCAAGCGTTTTTGGGCTGAAGCATCCTCCACCGCCTGCTACTTGATAAACAGGTCGCCTTCTATCCCACTCGAAAATAAAACTCCCATTGATGTATGGTCTGGTACACCTGCTGATTATTCACAGTTGAGAGTTTTCGGTTGCACTGCTTATGCTCATGTTGATAATGGAAATTTAGAACCTAGAGTCGTTAAGTGTATGTTTCTTGGATATGGTTCTGTGGTTAAAGGATATAAACTGTGGAATTATGAGACTAAGAAGTCTTTCATGAGCAGGAGCGTTGTTTTCAATGAATCTGTTATGTACACTGACAGTTTATCCACAGATGTTTCTCATGTTAGTTCAGATGATGAGCAGGAAATAACCGTGCAGGTGGAGCACGCTGATGATATAGATACTGAAATTATTGATAATGAAAATACTGATGATGTTCATGATACTATTCATCAATCACCTCCTCCTATGCAGCAACATAATTTGTCTATTACAGAGCGCAGAACAAAGAGGAATAAAGGTATTGCTAAACGTTTAATTGAGGAGTGTGATATTGCTCATTATGCTTTTAGTTGTGCTGAACAGGTGGAGAACACTCATGAGCTGTCGGGGGGCTACCCCCGAGTAGGGGTAAGGCAGGTGAGAAACAGAGTTCAAGATGTTGTTTACCAAGTTCAGCCGTACCGAGTTGGTGTTGGCCGGGTAGGCGGCTACCTGGATGTCTGCTATCCGGCTGGCGCTATCCGGCAGAAAGGACAAGAGGCAAGATGGAAGAATTAGGTACATGTGTGGATCAACCGGGTAGCGCTTGGGGTGATCCGGATAGAGAAGCTGCTGGCCTACTCGGGCACAAAGTCAATGGAGCCGTTGAGGTGAATCCCGCGTATCCAGGGGCCGTACAGGCGTGCGGTTCAACTTACTAGGTGCGTAGTTATCAGCAAAGAGACGTGGGCACAATACGGTATGGGAGCTGTCAAGTCCTGTCACTGACAAGGGGGACATGACATGTCAGCGACCTACCCTAAGAGACTGACATGGTGGACAAGACCTGTCAGCCTCCTACCGCGGTGACTTTCGGCGACGTTGTCAGCGGGAACACGGAGGCGTGCGCGGATGCGTGCGCGGCGGTGTAGTGGAGTTGTCTACTCTGTACTTTTTATTCATAGAATAGTGGTTGGCCACCAGTATATAAGGTGGCCTACCCCCTCCTGCGCGAGGGACGTTACCGACTGGCTCATTTATTATGAGGCTTGCTACTCACAGAGAGAGAGATAGAGAGAGAGATAGGAACTTGTGTACTCGGCAGGCCATAATACAGAGAGAAAGGCAGGAGTAGGGGTGTTACCTCCACACGAGGGCCCCGAACCTGGGTAGATTGTTGTGTTTGCAGAGCGCGCCATCTAAGCGTGCGATCCCTCCCCAGATACCTACAGCATCCATCGGCCCCAAACATTAGCCATCCCATGGCATCTGTCTTTTCCCATCCACGACAGTTGGCGCCCACCGTGGGGCCAGCAGCGGCGCTGGCTGGGGTTTCTATCCGGACGGGACATGTTTCTTGTTCAGGGGAGCGTGTGGTCAGTGGCCTTGTCCACCGATTCGGCTCCCTCGACTTCGTCTCCGACAACGCTGGTGACTTCAGCGGCAGGCCCGTGCCTGCAGGCGGCTCCGTCATCTCCTTATGTGCGCAGTTGGTATACGTCGCCACCACCGTCATCCGCGAGTATCCCGAGGTGGTGCTCGTTGCTGAGGATCCTCCTGCCGTTATCATCGTCCGCGGGCAGCCATCCGGCCGCTCTGCGGGCAGCGTGGAGGTGATGATGACTGGCCCGACTATCGATGCCGAGAAAGGCGCGCCCGCTGCGCCCGAAGTCGTCGACGAGCCGGCTGCTCGGCAGATCCACAAGCCCTATGAACGACCTTAGAACCAGCCGGGCTACAAGGACCCTACTACATCAACTGCGATACTGGCGGCTAGTGCCGGTGTCGTCGAGCACCTCGGCATGCCTCTCGCCACAGACGCGGATCCGGCTATGGTGAGGGCGCAGCTCGAGCAGCAGCGCCAGGCCTTGCTTGAGGAGGACCAGGAGCTGGAAAAGGTTAGGCTTGAGCTCAACCTGGATCAGAATGAGTACAATAGAGTTCATGGTTTTACTCTTGTATCTAGAAATCCTAGCAAGATAGGTATCATTCGTCGCAACCTAGGTGCTGAGCTAGCTAGAGATGGTAGAGCTGCTAGCAAGTCTGATAGTTTAACTTCTGCTGGTAGGCCAAAGTATAGCTCTCTTGCCAAAACACTTAGAGCTGCAGAGGCAGTTGCTGCCGAGTTGCCGAACTTGACCGGCGAGGCTCGCGCTAGGCAGCAGGAGCGGCTCAATGAGCTGGTTCTGGAAGCTGGCAGGCAGAATGAGGCTTTCCGGAAAGCTCATCCGGGAGCTGGTGCGTCCCATGTTGTTCAGTCGCATGGGGCAAGATCCAGAAAGCAGGCCTCTCCACCGCTAAACGGTGAGAAGAGGGCTCTGAGTGTTAACTCTCGGAAGAGCAAACAGATGCAGGTGTACGACCCGGTTGTCGCTGGAAAACAGCACGTTGTAGAGCGGCAGCCCGGTCAGAAACACGATGCTGCAGGAACTGGCCACCAGGCCGCCCGAGTTCACCAAGAGGGGCAAGGAGGAAACCGAGATGGCCCATCTCGGCATCATGTTGCTAACCCGGTTCAGCATGTTGTTCAGCCACAGGCAGTTGCTGCGGTGGTCAACCCGGTTGCTCAACCCGGTCCTGTGTACCAAGACCGCTACAACGACGGGTATTCGGCAATGGAATAAGCCGGGTACGCCGACCCAAGAGATCTCTCAGCTCGGTTGGGAGCAAGGATGTTGGAGCCAAGTGATGCAAGGTAAGAGCTGGATCGAATCTATCGGTCCGAGGAGATAGAAGCAAGGGGCCCGCCCGGGCCAAGCTGTTTTGGTCCCAGGATCATGGGGGAGCCGACCGTGCCCAAGTTCCAGCTGGCTAGAGGGACCAAGACCTATGACGAAAGCACCAAGCCAGAGGACTGGCTAAATGATTATGTTACTGCTGTGTATGTTGCAGGTGGCAACCGGAGATGGGCGGTGAGGTATGTGCCCCAGATGCTGGAGGGCCCTGCCCGGATCTGGCTCAACAATCTGCCGAAAGACAGTGTCAACTACTGGCTTGACTTCTCGGAAGCCTTCATCAGCAATTTCACTAGCACTTACAAGAGGCCAAACCGGCCACAACAGCTCTCGGCGTGCAAGCAGAGAGAAGAGGAGACTGACCGCGAGTATCTTACTCGATGGAGCACTTTGAGGAACACATGTCAAGGTGTGAATGAGTCACAGACCATTGCCTGGTTCGCTCAAGGCTGCCGACATGGCAGCATGCTCTGGAAGAAACTGCAGAGGGAGATGCCGAGTACCCTCACCGAGACAATCAAGATTGCATATATGTATGCTCTCGGAGACCCTACTCAACCTCTACTCGATTCTTTCGAGCCAAAGAGGAAGCACCATGATGGAGCCCGACGCCATGACCGCCAAGATTTCCACAACAAGAGAAGAGATGATCGTCCGGATATCCGCTATGGGTCGGATCATGTTGCTGCAGTTACTCAGGATCAAGGTGCTGCCGGGAGCAGCCAGAGGCAGAAAACTGCTGGAGCCCAGTACGGGCAAAACCAGACTCAGGGCCAGAACTTCAAGAAGCAGTACAATGCTCCTCAACAGAACAATGCCCCCAGGAGTCCGGAGATCCTCCGAGGTTTGTCTTTGAGAACATGAAAGATGGGCCATGCAGCTTTCACACTCGCCATCCGAGTAGGCCAGCCAACCGTACTACCCGGCAGTGCAGCTGGTGGGACCGGATCAAGAGCAAGGGCTTTGGTCAGCTGCCTCCTCCTCCTCCTCTTCCGCTCTCAGGCTCCAATGTGCAGCCTATTCGGGCAACTGCTCCCAGGCCAGCCGAGAACCAGAGGAGGGAACATGTGAATCAAGTGGCGCAGGGAGCCGACAACAACTAGAACCGCAACTACAACAACAACCGCAACAACAACTACTACACCCACAACAACAATCGCAACAACAACAATGCCAACCAGAACAACAACAACAATGGTGGTGCTGGGGACCGGAACCAGTACCAGGAGCATCATGAGAGCTACATGTTGTTCACCACTAAGCCGGATGACAACCAATTCCAGCGCAGGTGCGCGATGGAGGTGAACGATGTGATGCCGTCGGTACCGCATTACATGGATTGGTGTCACCAGGACATAGTCTGGTCCAGAGATGATCATCCCAAGATAATTCCCAACCCGGGTACATATGCTCTGGTGGTGGACCCTACTTTCTTGGGGACCAAGAAGAATGTGAAGTTCAGCAAGGTGCTGATCGACAACGGGAGCAGCATCAACATCATGTACCAGGATACCATGGAGAAGCTCGGCATTGTCGAGAACATGCTGCTACCCAGTCGGACTACATTCCATGGCATTGTGCCGGGAGTGTCTTGTGCTCCCATTGGCCGGATCTGGATGGATGTGCTTTTCAGCACAAGGGAGAACTGTCGCACCGAGTGCCTGCAGTTCGAGGTGGTTGATCTTCAGAGCCCTATCATGCTCTGCTCGGCAGGCCTACTCTAACCAAGTTCATGGCTTCAACTCATGCGGCCTATCTGAAGATGAAGCTTCCCAGACCTAATGGCATCATCACCATCTCGGGTGATTACAAGCGCTCCCTAGAGTGTGCATCTGCTGGATCTCGGTTTGCCGAGTCCATGGTCATTGCTGCCAAGAAAAAGAAGATTCACGAGTTGGTCGCACTGGCACAGGCAGCTCAACTCGGTATGCCTGGCATGCCGAGCTCTCAGCATGGAGCCATATTCCGGGCCTCCCAAGAGACAAAGAAGGTGCATATTGACCCGGAGTTCCCGGAGCACGTGGCCATCATTGGTGCTGGGTTGGAGGAGAAATAGGTAAGTGAGCTCATCCACTTCCTCCGTGAGAATCGGGATGTCTTTGCATGGTCCAATCAGGACCTGCCGGGTGTCCCGAGGAAGTTGGTTGAGCATTCTTTACATGTGCGGCTGGATGCCAAGCCGGTGAATCAAGCTATGCGCCGCTTTGCGGCTGAGAGGAGGAAAGCCATTGGTGACGAGATCACAAGGCTGCTAGCAAGTGGATTCATCATGGAGGTACTGCATCCGGATTTGTTGGCCAATCCGGTCATGGTAGAGAAGAGAAGGATGACCACATGGTCGTTGTGGTGTGGCGCATGTGCGTGGACTACACCCACCTGAACAAGGCCTGCCCCAAGGACCCGTTGCCGCTACCCCGGATAGATCAGGTGATTGATTCCACTGCCGGGTGCGAGTTTTTGTCTTTCATTGATGCCTACTCTGGTTTTCATGAGATACCTTTAAATCCGGCTGATCAAATAAAGACTTCTTTTATTACCCCGTACGGGTCTTATTGCTATCGTGTTATGTGTTTTGGCTTGAGGAATGCTGGGGCCACTTATCAGAGATGCATGCAGAAATGTCTGCATGAGCAGATTGGCAAAAATGTGCAGGTGTATGTAGATGACATTGTCATCAAAACCAAAACAAACACACACTATGATGAGCAATATTGAGGAAACATTTACCAGCTTGCGCAAGTACAGGATGAAGTTGAACCCAACCAAGTGCACATTTGGCGTCCCGGCTGGCAAGCTACTCGGCTTTTTGGTATCCAGTCGGGGCATTGAGGCCAATCCTTCAAAGATAAAAGCTATAGAGAGCATGTCTTTGCCGAGGTCATTGAAGGACGTGCAGAAGTTCACCGGGTGCCTGGTTTCCCTTAGCCGGTTCCTGGGCAGAATGGGTGAGAAGGACTTACCTCTTTATTAGCTCACGAAGAAAAGTGACAAGTTTGTCTGGACCCCACAAGCTGATGTGGCATTCAATGAGATCAAGACCATGCTGGGCAATGCTCCGGTCCTGGCATCCCCACTGCCTAAGGAGCCAATGCTGCTCTATATTGCAGCCACTAACCAAGTTGTGAGCGTGGTGGTGGTGGTGGAACGAGAAGAACAAGGCAAATCGGTGCAGAGGCTGGTTTATTATCTGAGTGAAGTGTTGTCCAGCTCCAAGAAAAACTATCCGCACTACCAGAAGATGACTTATGGGGTTTACCTGGGTGCCAAGAAGCTCAAGCACTATTTCCAGGAGCATCCAATGACCATGGTGAGCACTGCTCCCATCTCGGAGATCATGGGCAACAAGGATGCAAGTGGCCGAGTGGCCAAGTGGGCAATTGAGCTAGCTTCTTACACCCCATTGTATGCAAGAAGAGAAGCCATCAAATCCCAGGCCCTGGCTGATTTCTTTGTTGACTGGGCCGAAATGCAGTATGAGCCTCCCTTGCCGGAAGCAAATATCTGGAGGATGCATTTCGATGGCTCCAAGGTAAGGGAGGGACTCAGTGCCGGTGTGGTACTCACCTCACCCAAGCGGGACCAGCTCAAGTATGTGCTTCAAATTCACTTCCCGACATCCAATAATGTTGCTGAGTATGAGGCACTGGTTCATGGTTTGAAAGTGTCCAAGAAATTGGAATCCGGTGGATTGTTTGCTATGGCGACTGAGACCTGGTGGTTCAACAAGTCTCGGGGGACTTGGGACGCGCTGGATGCCAACATGGCATCTTATCGGTTCCTCGTCCAGAATATGACCGGATTCTTCGATGGATGTGAGTTCCACCACATCCACCGAGCTGAGAATGATGCAGCAGATGCTCTATCCAAGTTGGGATCCTCTCGGCAGTTTATCCCGCCTGGGATTGCTCTGGAGCATTTGAGGAATCCCTCTATCAAGCCATCCCCCAACTCGGATTCAATATTCATCGCAGCTCTGCCGGGCTCAGAAGTTGTCCCTGTGGAAATTGACTGGGAGAGCTCAAAGGAGAACCCGGGGACTGCTCCGTCCAACCCGGGGACTATCGCATTCATCGAGGGGATCATCTCTCATTACTCGAGGACTCGGGGACTCGTCTCCAACTCGAAGCAAGTCATGGCAGTTGATCCAATGGAAGTGGACGAACCAGTGTTTCCTATTCGGGAAACACCGAGTTGGGCTTTGCCCATATTATCCTTTCTGATGGATGGCACTTTGCCGAGTGACGAGGTCACAGCCAGGCAGATACAAAGAAGATCCAAGGGCTACACCATCATCAACAAAGAGCTGCACAAGAGAAGTGTTACTGGTGTGCTCCAACGCTGTGTTGAGGCAGAAGAAGGAGAAGAAATTATCAGAGAGATACAACAAGGAGAATGTGGGAACCATGCCTCATCTTGGGCCTTAGTCAAGAAAGCATTCTAGCATGGATTCTTTTGGCTCACTGCCTTACAACAAGCAAAAGATCTGGTGAGGAAGTGCAATGGGTGCCAGAGGTATGCAAGCAAGATCCACATGCCAGCTTCCGAGTTGAAGACAATCCCCATCACTTGGCCATTTGATGTTTGGTGCTTGGATATGGTGGGTCCTTTCAAGCCAGCTCGGGGCAATATGACTCACATCTTGGTCATGGTTGATAAGTTCACTAAATGGAATGAGGTGAAGCTAATCCGGAAGTGTGATGGAAACACAACAGTAAGCTTCTTGAAGGATATCATTCTGAGGTATGGCTACCCGCATGGGATCATCTCAGATAACGGGACAAACTTTGCTGAAGGAGCGTTTGCTCGGTTCTGTAAGGAGAAGCGGATCCGGCTAGACATTGCATCAGTCGCCCATCCGGCGTCCAATGGGAAAGTTGAAAGAGCAAATAGCATGGTCCTATCCGGAATAAAGCCAAGGCTAATTGATCCATTACAGCGAACCCCTGGTTGTTGGATGGACGAGTTGTCGGCGGTGTTGTGGAGTCTAAGGACTAGCCTTAACCGATCAACCGGATACACACCATTCTTCCTGGTATATGGAGCAGACGTCGTGTTGCCCACTGACCTTGAGCATGACTCACCTAAAGTAACCCTCTATACTGAGGCAGAGGCAAGAGAAGCCCGAGAAGATGATGTTGATCTGCTCGAAGAAGCAAGAGAGTTAACTCTGTCGCGCTCAGCTATATATCAACAATCTGAGACGCTATCATAGCCGAAAAGTAAACCCAAGAGTTTTCCGAGAAGGAGATTTGGTGATGAGGCTTGTACAACGCACAACCGGGATGCACAAGCTTTCCCCTCCATGGGAATGACCTTTCATTGTGAGCAAGGATCTACACAATGATGCCTATTATCTCATCGACGCACAGGTACCGCAGAAGAGCAGGGCGGATAAATCCGGAGAGGAATCCAAGCGTCCCTGGAATATAGCTCTACTCCACCGTTTTCATTCCTGAAAAAACATTGTATGTATCTCCTCAACCGAGTTAAATTCCAAGTCGGCGCTCCAAATTTGAACTCGGGGACTGCCTGTGCCAAACTTGCTCTGTGTGATTTATAGTCTTTACTTTGTCTACTCGGTCGATCTACTCAAAATTTCACGCGCATGTCTAGTAATGTGTTTAAACCTAAGGGCCAACTCTTTGACTTTGCTCTTGTCCGCAACCCGGCTTCATGGCAAGAAAGAGAACAAGCCAAAGGTCACTGAACACATGAAAATTTGCTAAGGAAAAGAGGAGTGTATCAACCGAGTAGGGTGTTTTTTCCTTCTATGTTTTCGGCTAAGTGTTGGGCAGTGTTAAGTTCAAATCTCAAAGTGGTTAAGTAGTAGAAACTCAGTTTCGGAAATCTTGTGACTCGACTACCAAAAAGCCACAAGTGGCAGGTAAGAGCAAAGACAAAGGAACTGGGTGGATAAGAAAAGCAACTCGGGGACTTGCATTTAACGCAATCTGGCATTGAGCCAGTCTTGCTAAGAAACTTAAATAAAATAACGTAGCACTTGAAACAATAAATTGTTGGATACATTTGCACCCGGCATACCGGGGATCTGATAAAAAGTTTGCATTTAAAGTAAGAGCAGGAACTTAAGATATTGTCGAGGGAGTGAAGTTGGCTTCCGCGCTGGACAGATCCGAAGACTCGAAAGTGAGCGCGGAGATGGGCTCGGGAGCAGCAGTTGAGGTCGGAGGAGCGGACCCGTATGCGATGTCCTCGGCTGCGGTCCCCGTCGCGCTCAACTCGGGAGCAGGTGTGGCGATCACCAGCTCGGTGGTCACAGCTCCGGAGGGGGCAGTGGACGGCGGGTCAGTCCGGACCGCTTCGAAGCCAGCTCCTGGCTCGGTTGCTTCCTGATCACCCTCCAACTTGGCCTCCTCCCCAGCATCGTCCTGATCGGCTCCTTCATCGCCAGCGTCATCCTGCTCCTCCTCTTCATCACCTGGGTTCCCGTCATTGCCTTTATCACCATCCTCATATTCATCATCATCTTTCATGTCCGTGTCCGGCTCCGTGGGGCCGTCGATGAACTCGGCGGTGTCGGCGTATGAGGCGATCCGGTAGGCGGTCTCCTTGCGGCGTTGGATGTACTCGTCTTGGAAGGTCCACTTGGACTTGTTCCGGAGATCCTTGAGCTTCTCGAGATCCAGATTCTCGTACCAAGATAGCACGAAATTGAGGGCTTCATCTGCGCCAGCTCGGGCTGCTGAGGCGCGCCATTTCTTCAGCTCTTCCTTGACATAGTCCAGTTTGGAGGCGAGCTTGTTGATGGTAGTCGGGAGCTCAGTGTCAGGCCAGAAGAGTTTGTGGAGGCGCATCCCAGTGGACACCAGAGTGGTGCCCAGGCCTTTGAGGAGATGAACTCGGGTCTTGATATTCTCAATTTGATCATCGATGAAGTCCGAGTTGGTAACATCATAGTCGAGATCCTTCCGCTGCTTCCTGGCCTTGGCTACAGCTTCCTCAGCGGTGGTATTTAGGTCCGGGAAGGTCCATGAGAGAGGTGAAGCTGGGTAGAGTCAAGGAAAACAGATAAGGAAAACCGGAGAAGGGAAACCAAATGGAAGAAACCGGATAGAATAAGTCAGAGAGGAACAGTAACTTACAGCGTAGGTCAGTGACAAGGGCCTTAAGCCGGCCAGACCATCGTTCTGAGAGAACCCGCTCTTTATCCAGCAAGCTTCGAGTGCTAACCAGCATGGTGTCAAGATCATTATTCAGGGTCCGGAGGGATTCAATCTCCCTCTCCAGAGCCAACTTCTCGACTGCAGCTCGGTCCAGCGCTTCGTTCTTGAGAGTCTCTGCCTGTAGCGCCGACTTGTGGGCTTCAGCGAGTTCGCGCTTAAGCTTGCACACCTCCTCCTTCTCGGCAGTAAGGTCCCTCTCCAGCTGGGCCTCCCTGGCCTGAACTTGCTGCTGCACCTCGGATGGGGTGACACACCCTTGGTGTTGCTCGAGGAAGGTTTTGCGTTCATCTACGAGGAAACGAACCCGGTTAGTAAGGAAGAGGAGGGAGGAAGCCGGAGAGGAGAAGCTTCAAAGTGACTTACCCTCCAGAGAAGAAATCTTGCTCTGTGCAGATGCAACCATAATCTCGCAGTCCTGGTGCTTGTCAGCAAGAGCTTTATACTCACCTGCAGAGAAGCAGAAAGTGAGCAGAGATGAAAAATGGGCGTAAACGCAAAACGCATAAACCAAATTGCTGGTACTTACTCTCCAGAGAGGAGATTTTGGTGGTAGCATCCATGATGCCTTGCTCCATAACAGCTGCAAGTTGGGAAGTAGGAACCGAGTTAGAAAACTGATGCAAATAAAGCACAAGCAGTAACTCGGTGAGAATAGAGGTTACCTCTTTCGCCCTTTTCCTCCTCAAGTGCCTGGTTCATCGCCTTTACAGCCCGGTGAGACCAGAGAAGTTGGCGGAACAATTTGGTGCGGGTTAGAGTGCATTCTTGAAGAAGAAAATGGAGAAGGTATGAGTGGGAAGATTCGGCTCAAGTAGATTACAACTCGGTCGAGTCTTGCCTACTCGACCTAAATCTCGGGGACTGGATGGTAGATAAGGAAAGAGATAAAAGAAAAATGAAAAAGTTTGCAACTCGGAAATCCGGACAGTTAAGAAAGATACTTACTCGGTTGGTGTTCTCGGCATCCTCAACAGCTTTGCGTAGACAATACATTTTGTGCGCTAAGGTGCTGCTGGACGCGGCTACGGCCATCGAGATAGGGCCAGCATCTGCCTTATTCCAGGCCTGGCAATAGTTGTCTAGGCTGCTAAGTCATGTGTCGTCCCATTCCGGACGGCCGAGCTTCGTGTTGTCCCAGTCCGACTCGATGTGGACTATTCGGTCCAGGATAATCTCCATGTCTTCTCGGAGCTCCTGGGCAAGCTCCATTATTGGGGCGGTAGATTGGATGGTTAGAGTGCCCTCCTTTCCTTTGGATCCGGTGGCGGCGAGTTTCTTACTCCTCTTCAGCTCCTCGTGCCGCTTGGCTTCTCGCGCCTGCCGCTGCTTATTCTCCTCCTGCAGTTCGCGCCAATGATCAGGGAAGCTCACGGGGGCAGCGGTTCCACTGATACCCGCTCCTGGAGCTTGTTGCTCCTTGGATCCGAACTGAATTTTATGCTGCACCAACTTGGTGCTGCGGGTAATAGGACCACTCCGGGCTGCAACGTCCAGGGGCCTCGGCTGTTTGGGTTTGTTAAGTGGCCAGTCTGTTTTCTTGGCTGGGAGCTGCTGCTGATGTGGCTGCCCGGCCTCCTTGGCACATGGCAGCGGATACTCGGCAGATCGTTCTTGCCGCTACTTCTCGAGCGGCTGCTGCTGCCCAGCCTGCCGCTTCTCGGGCGGCTGCTGCCCAGCTTGCCCTGCAGCTCGTTTGGGTTTCTCTTTGGGCGGCTGCTGTTGCGAAGTCAGTGTTGCTGGTTGCGGTGTTGGCTGCTTCTTGGTGGCAGCTTCGGGAGGCTGTTGCTGCGGAGTAGGTGTTGCTGTTGGCGGTGTTGGCTGTTTCTCAACGGCAGGTTTTGGGGGTTGTTGCTTCGGAGTTGGTTGAGGTGCTGGTGGTGTTGGTTGCCGCTCACTCGGCTCTGGTGCTGCCGGTGTTGACTGTTGCGGCTCAAAAACGGGCTCTGGTGTGGACTGTCGCGTCTTGGTGGGGGGTTCCATTGCTGGCTGCTCAGTGTTGGGTTCCGGTTGCTCCAGAACCCGATCAGTCTCCATCTCGGTGCCTGTGTTGTCGGCACCGAGGTCTTGCTCTTCCTTGAGAGGAGAGGGCACCTTAGCACTCTCCTCTGGCTGATGTTCCCCTTCATCGGCGGTGAGGTCCACGACGTCCTGGGGTGCACTCGGCTTGGGTGGTGCATTAGTAGCGTCAGCATCAAGTGCGTCGCTGAGAAGGGAGAAAGAAAGAATGAGGATGGTGCAAACACAAAGCACAAGAACAGAGAAGACTGAGAAGTGCAAACTCAAAGCATAGAGATTCTCAGTTGGACTTACCCTTCCGTGACAGGGAGCTTCTTGCGCGTAGTGGTGCGCTTGGTGGTCTTCTTCTTCGCGACAGGGGCTTCCACTGCTCTGCTGCCAGGTCTCTTCTTCGTTCCGGTGGGGGCAGCCATGGACACGGGCTGCGCGTCTATTGGCTCTTCCTCCTCCAACTCATCTGCAAACAAGAAGGGCAAATGCCAATACAAGTAAGAGAGGAAAGCAGAGTAAATTGAAGGGAAGGCAGTAGTGGACTCGGTCACCTTCATCGTCATCGGACCAGTCCCGAATTGACGTGGAGACTCGGGACTTACCATCTTGGACGGCGAGCGGGATACAGAGCATATCCTGGACGTCAAACGCCTCTGCGTCGTCCTCGGTCCTATCCGGCTGCCAGTTATGCTCATGGATGGGCTTGTCCTCTATTTTCTGGCGAGGGATGACCTAAGGATGCAAGCGCAGAGCGTGAGGAATGAACTATATTCAAGATAACCGAGTGGAGCTTCTACTCGGCCTAGCATGCAAACACAAAGCATATAAAGCTAAGTCCTAAAAAGGAAAACGGTTTGAGGCTCTACTCGGCTTAGCATGCAAGCACAAAGCATAATAATCTAAGTCCTAACAGAGGAGTCCTACCCGGTATAGCGTGCAGGCACAAAGCATAATAAGCTAAGTCCTAACAGAGGAGTCCTACTCGGCGTATCATGCAAACATAAAGCATATCGGGCTAGGCCTAAGGGAGATAATCCACTCCTACTCGGTGGAGTGTGAGAAACAGGAAACAAAAGCAACTGAGTGAATACATAAAGTTACTTACTTTGGGGGCTGGATTATGTCGGTTATACGACGCGAAATCGTAGAACCAGGTGTCCGAGAGCGTGGCCCTGAGGATGGACTTGGCCCAGATCGCCACCTCCTCCTTGGTGAGCTCGAAGGTGGTCGTCCGGGTGCAGTCACGGGCTCGACCCATGAAGCACATCTTGTGCGCTCGTTCTTGGATAGGGAGAACCTGGCGCTCCACCCAAGTAGCAATCAGGTCGTCCTTTCGGAGTCCTTGCTCGACCAACTCTTTCAACCGGTCCTTTGCCTGGTTCACATCTGCCACAGTCTTCCTGGGGTGATATCCCCAATTCCTCATCTCGATGGGGGGACGTTCCTGAACTCCGGCAGCTTGATGAGGTCAACTTGTTGCTCGCCTTCTACCGGAGTGGGGTTCTTAACATATAAGAACCCTCTCTGCCACTTCCGGTATGTGTCTAGTCCTAGTACCCGCGGGTGGCTACTCGGAGTCCGCTGGATCATCATGGCTGCTCCTGTCTGCGTCATCACCTTGGGGGCAGTCGGGTTGGATGTGTTGGGAAGAACTTGTTGACGGAAGAAAAAGTACTTTGCCCAAATGTCTACCATGTGGTAGACACCGAGGAAAGCCTCAAATCAAGTGACGTATGTGGAAAGCATAGCAACGACGTTGGCCGGGAGATGGTGTGGTTGGAGACCGAAATGGCGGAAGAAATCTTGCATGAACTTAGAAACAGGAAGGCCGAAGCCGCGTTTAAAGTGGCTCAAGAAGACGACGTACTCACCGGGGCCAGGAGTTGGCTCCAGCTCGTTGCCGGGAGGCCTGCAGATGACGCCGGGAGGCACCCGCGGGTGTTAACCAGCCATTGGAAATCGCTGGCCTTCACATCTGATCCCTCCCAGCAGGCGCGCTTCGAGTGAGGATCTTCCTGGTGGAGATCTGCGGCGGGCTTGAGCTCCATCTGATTTTCTCCGGCGAGGAAGGGTTGGTGGCGGAGATGGATACGGAGGCGCGAGGTCGAGGACGACGGCGGCGCGAGGCTGCTCGATGAAGACCATGGCGCTTTCATTTGCTCTCCGACGAGCAGCGGCACATGGAGATGGGTATCTGTGTGCGGAACGGCGGCGTACGGGGGATCTGGTGTTTCGCGGTGCGGCGGCGTGCTCTCTACGCGCTTGGCAAAGGAAAGGAGGAGGCACTGGGGGAAAGTGGCGAGGAAGCCCAGGCGAGGGGTGGCGCATGGATATTTAAACCTCCCCAGGTGCAGTTATGGCGTGTGATCAGTTGCGGAGAAGATCGTGCGGTGCGGGGGGGGGGGGGGGGGGGTTATCACTCCCGTTAGAAACGCACGAAGCGAGTAACTCGTGCGTAACGGGCGCAGTTAATCTCACGTTGTGCATCGTGGGTACTCAAGTACCTGCGCGAAGCGACGCAACGGCCTGTGGGCCCTACGTGAAGTGGCAGGCGCGTGCCACATAACCACATTAGACCCGAGGCGTTGTGGGCAGCGGTTGCGTGACACGTGCAAAACCTTGACATGCGAAGATGGAACCGCTCTGGTTCGAGCGGCAGAGATTTTGGAAATTTGGCTAAGTGTTGGGATCTCGGCTAAGACCCAGGTCGTCTTGGTCTACCCAGTACAATGAAGAAAGTCCCACAGACTACAACGGAGAAGGTCCAAGTTCAGATTGTGAGCAACCGAGTTGAGGCGTAAGTCGGCTAAAATTCATCACAGAGGTTATTTTTGGTTTAAGCTGGCAGAGCCCAATGACCGAGTCCACCGGATCCTACCAGCTTCGGGGACTAATGTCGGGGGGGGGGCTACCCCCGAGTAGGGGTAAGGCAGGTGAGAAACAGAGTTCAAGATGTTGTTTACCAAGTTCAGCCGTACCGAGTTGGTGTTGGCCGGGTAGGCGGCTACACGGATGTCTGCTATCCGGCTGGCGCTATCCGGCAGAAATGACAAGAGGCAAGATGGAAGAATCAAGTACATGTGTGGATCAACTGGGTAGCGCTTGGGTGATCCGGATAGAGAAGCTGTTGGCCTACTCGGGCACAAAGTCAATGGAGCCGTTGAGGTGATTCCCGCATATCCAGGGGCCTTACAGGAGTGCGGTTCAACTTACTAGGTGCGTAGTTATCAGCAAAGAGACGTGGGCACAGTACGGTATGGGAGCTATGTAGAGGCCCCAAAACGGAAGGTTCAGACCCCTCATATGCATACATTCACGATCCCAGGAAGATCAGTCGTGAACAACATACGAAAGTGGTACACAGATACAATATCCAGTACACGAATAAAAGCAGTCTTACAAGCCAATGGTCACATGACCAAGTCTTTATTTACTGCCACGCAGGACAGACAAAGTCTTACAACAACTAAACAGCGGAAGATACACGTAGATAGCCCATGTCAAGCTTTCACCGACAGGCTGCTGACCGGGAGCCGGGCCTAGTTCGCGTAGTCGTCAGAATAGTACCCTTCCTCGCATTCCTCTTCAGGCGGTATCTCCTCAAAGTCTGGCAAGTATATACCAGGGGCAAAACCATATGAGTACGTTTGCAGGTACTCAGCAAGACATCCTTTATACACTTACAAATGCATCATGCTTATATGGTGGATGGGTAGGCCATACATAGGGCTCACTACAAATGATGTTCATGTAAGATGACATCAGAGATGCAGTCACATTAATCTGTATCTTTGTTGAAGAAGATACTTCAGAAGAAAATAATATAGTTTTCTTTCTCTTGTGGATATCGCATGTACAAGAGGTTTTATAAACTTGTTTTATAAAAGGAAGTTTTTCTTTGCAAAACTTCATGGAACAACATGTCCAAAATTTCTTCGGTACCTCTCAGGTACAAAACTTCTGTTTTGAAAACCTCTTTTGAAACCTCAGCACAATACTAGCTCCATGGCCTTTCAACTGCCCATATCCGAGGGCTCGGCTATTATGAATAGTTTTACTCTGCAGAGGTGGTACACATTCCACTAGATCCAAAACTCTGCCATGGACCACCCATGGATCGACACAGCGATATGCAAGCACCAGAGAGTTGATTCTAATTGTCCACTCTGACACAAGCTAGTACCTGGATATCCCTTCAATCAGGTTTATTCCCCCTGGCACCATGTCACACATCGCCAAACAGGGGACCCAACTGTCGCAACCGGAGGAGAAATTAATCCCACACTTTGCATGTCCCGTTCCTCCCTCCTGGCAACATTTCGGTTCAGAGTATCATCCTCTCTATAGCATCTTTCGATAGGACACATGCTAACCTGTGCAAGCATCTAGGTAGGCCCCATACCCATATAGGGGTAGAGTGGTAGTACATCTTGGTTGTCCAGCGAAGACTAGGTTATGTGCCTTTTGAAAACATTTGGAAAACCTTCTCGTTTTCCTTTCGGTGAACAAGGTCCCGCCTTTCCACCGTGGGCTTCTCATGGAACAATCTTTGTTTTGCAAAAGCACATTTTGGAGGTGTCCACTTAGGGACTCAAGATTATTTTCTTAGACGGTATTTACATACCTTATGGTGGCTAAGGGCTTGGTAACACCAAGTTGACTAATGGCAAGTGTTATATAATATATATATAGTAGTAGTAATAATATTCACTCAACAAAATAGTTTGGTATTCAAGTTTTTGAAAACTTCAGAAGTAGATCATGCATAATGATAAGTAGGAATATAACAGCAAACTTTAAGGATGGCTTGCCTTGGAGGTACTGAGGATCTTGGTCTTGCTCACAACAAGTATGGTAATAATATCCTCCCGTCCCGACTATTTCTTCGTCGTTTTCTATCGTCGAAAAAGGAAATAAATACATCCTATCAGAACCTTACCAAACAACATCTTGACTCAAACATAACATACAACAAGAAAAAACACTCACAAAAATAATACACAAGCTCCTAAAATAATTCCACACAAGCATGCATCAAAATAATAATATTCACTATTTCTACTACAACCACTATAGTTGAGCTAGCTTATTGTTCAACCAAATGAGATGGAACCAGTGGGTGTTCCACTAGGTTTTCCATGTAATTTGAGAGGTATTAAGCGTCTGGTCCATCTTGTGGAAGCAAAATAAATTATAGTACAAAATGCTACTAGCTATTCTAGTGCAACCATTACCGCTAGCAATAATATTTAAACCTATGCATGCATCTCTAAAGGAAGTAAAAGCAAACTTACAGAGAAGCAAACATGTAATAACCAGTACCAAAATGGTACTAGATCCAAGTGAAAAATACTTCTACAAACTAGGATAAAAATCTAGCTAAACATTCCGTCACAAATTTTAAATGGAAATAAACTAGGGATTTCTACCATGCTCATTTTAATGTTCAAGCAGATCCTAAACTTGCATGGATTCTTTTAACATGGCATCCCTGTGAGTAAACTACCTAAGAACACTCAACATATCATTTATACATGCTAGAAAACAGATTGGCACTAGCAAACAATTATTTACAAAACAACTCTATTCATTTTATTTCTAACAGAAAAATGCATTTTCTTAGATCTGTTCCCAAATTAATTCTAGAGCTCAAAAATTTACACAAATCTAGGAATATATAGATCTATCTCATATCTAACAGATCCAATTGGATTCACATCAAAAAGTGCTATAAATAAATCCTAAAATTCACAGAACATGCTACTGGTGTTTTACCAAAATGGATACCATTTCAAAATGATAGCTCACCTTGGGGTGAGGTCAAGTCCTACTGGTAGACCTAGTCAAGATCTACTCTAGGAATTTCAGTTTGCTCATTTTAGACATTCCATTCAAAAGTTATGCCATGTTCATTCTCACAGACAGTGCTCAGTTCATGATTTTTCATTCGTTCTCTGCTCATCCAAAACCAGTTCTGTTTGTTGCCAACGTTCAAGATTTTGTTCATGCACCTCTGGTAATTTTTGCACATTTTATTATTGGGTTTAGCATTTTCATTTTCGAATAAAGCAAACAGCAACTTTCTGGGTATTTTCAAAAAGAAAAGAAACACAGGGCAGTGGGCTGGTCAACGCACGGTGGCGCGGCCCAACTGCGCCTGGCGGCCCGCCTCGCTTCCGAAACGCGCGGGAACGGGCGTACCGGTTCGCGTTCCAAGCGTGGCCGTAGATCTGGAGATCTACGGCGCATGGCCGTTCTTCCTCCCTCTCCCTCTCTTCTATTTTTTCTCCGGTAAGCGCACAGAGACCGGCGGCGAGAATCGAACGGGGCTCATCTAGGGGGGTTGCAGGGCAAAGGGAAGTGGTCGGAGGAGTCGCATGAGCTTGATGTAGTGCAGGGGTACAACAACGACGGCGATGTCGACGGCGCCGTGCTCGTGCTCTGCGGCGGCTCCGACGAGGTCTTCGGGGTTTCTGCAAACGAGGTAACGTGGGGTGGTTCAGGATGAGTCTACGGATGTAGAGGAGTGCATCTAGGTGGGTGGGAGCGGCTATGGTGGCCTGAGGTGAGAGTATTTCACCTCGTGCTGTCGCGGTGGCCGCGGAGAAATCCCGGCGATTCAAGCTACCGCGGGCAACTCGAGGCCAATGAACTAGGTGGGGAGTGACAGTGAGGTGTGGGAAGTGTGGTGCACTAGGGTAGGGGCTCGGGGGCTGCTTATATAGAGGGGACGGCGATGGCGCATGCTCGGGTGTGGCCGTGCGCCCGCGGACGAGCTCGTGCACGCTCTGGCACGACCCACGTCGCCCACCCTGGCCCTTGGGAGGTTCCAAAGCCACTGGAAGGGGTCAAACGTCCACTTGCACGGTGAAAATTCGAAGAAAGCACGGATGAACGCCACTGTGGCTCGGGATAGGGATGAGGCTGTCAGGTGCCCATCCCTCCCTCCCGTTTTTCACCTCTCTGAATCCCTCTCTCTCTCTCTCTCTCTCAACTTGGTCAACCCACTTGCAGGCTAAGGTGCAGAAAAGGGAGTGGGTGGACTCAGCTTCTAGAAGCTCCAAACCGTGCACAAAAATATTGAGTGAGTAAAAAGTTATTAGCATTTGAAAATCGACTGATTGTACTGTTCTGGAAACGAAAAATTCAGTTAAGTTTCAGGTTTCTGAAAATTGCTAAGTGTTGGAAAATTTCAGAGGGATTAGCTGAATGTTGGGTTTGTTTTCAGGCCTTAAATATTCTCTAAACTTTATTTTCCAAGCATGGTTCTGTTAAGCAACTTTAGTACTTTTTAAAACAGCAAAAGAATTTAAAATTGAATTTCAATTGCTTGGTGAAAACAAGGTGGAAAAGGCGCTAATTGGAGTTTTTCACTGTTTTTCAAATTTCCACTTTTCTGCCTTATTTATTAGCATAAAACCTTCAAGCAAAATATTGTTTCTGTGATTCCATTTTCCCAACTAGGTTGTCCAAAAAGTAGTTCATATATCCAAGATCACATTAATGCTTTGAAAACACAAAATGTGAATTCTTATCATATGAATAACAAGGGTGCAAAACCCCTACTCGACTTGTTTTTGAAAGTTTGTCTCTATTAGAAAAACCTTTGTTTTCACTTTTGTTAATTTGTTTTATTGACTCCACTTGATTCATTATTCAAATATAAGTTGTTTTCAACATTGCCACATGTGTTTGAATTTAGGGTAACAAGGATTATAAAAAAAATCATAAGTGATCAAAAACATCAGAAACAAGTGATTGGGTTTTAAATAGAAATGCTTGCTTGCATAGATAGTCATAGCTCAATACATCATAATGGATTACACAAAGGCCATAAAAGTTTTTGTTGGCTCTAAAAATTGGATTCCCTTATGTGATACATGTGTGCTAAAACTAGGGTGTGACAGACCTCCCCCCCTTAAAAGAATCTCGTCCCGAGATTCGCGGGTTTAGTCTTTGAGGAAACCAGGGAACTCCTTCCTGATATAATCTTCATTCTCCCAGGTTGCTTCCTCCTCAGAATGATTCGTCCACTGAATCTTAAGGAACTTGAAAGCATTTCTCCTGGTAGCATGAACATTCTCCTCAAGTACCCGCAGGGGTCGATCACGGTAGGTCAAATCATCGTTGAGGTCAATGGTCTTGAAGTCAATGTCTTCGTAAGTGAGATTCTGCTCAGGTACTTGAAGACACTTCCGGAGCAATGACACGTGAAAAACATCGTGAAAAGGAGACAACTCTTTAGGTAGCTCCAGCTGATAAGATACCTCTCCACGACGGGCTAGGATCTTAAACAAGCCAATATATCGGGGTGCGAGCTTTCCCTTGACATGAAAACGCTGCATCCCTTTGAGTGGAGTAACACGAAGGTACACGAAATCCCCGATAGTGAAAGAGACATCGCGAGGCTTAGTGTCCGCATAACTCTTCTGGCGTGATTGTGCGGCTTTAAGACGGTCACGGATTAAATGCACTTGCTCTTCTGCAGCCTTCAGAGTATCAACTCCAAAGATCTGACTATCTCCTGTTTCAGTCCAGTTCAGAGGGGTACGGCATTTTCGTCCATAAAGTGCTTCAAACGGTGCCATCTGTAGGCTTGATTGATAGCTGTTATTGTAGGAGAACTCTGCAAACGGCAGACAGTCCTCCCATTTAACTCCATAGGACAAAACACAGGCACGAAGCATGTCTTCCAAGATTTGGTTCACACACTCTGTCTGTCCATCAGTCTGTGGATGGTAGGATGTGCTAAAGGCTAGCTTGGTTCCCAAGGCTTCGTGTAACTTTTTCCAGAATCGAGAAGTGAACTGTGATCCTCGATCTGACACAATTCTGCTGGGAACTCCATGTAGGCTGACTATCCGGGAAATGTAGAGATCAGCAAGCTGGTCCCCACGATATGTGGTCTTGACAGGAATAAAGTGTGCAACTTTGGTGAGCCTGTCAACGACTACCCATATCGAATCATTTCCTCGACTGGGCCGTGGTAGTCCAGTAATGAAGTCCATCCCAACTTCATCCCATTTCCAAACAGGAACTTGTAATGGCTGTAACAAACCAGCGGGACGCTGATGTCCAGCCTTCACTTGCTGACAAATATGGCACTTGGCTATAAACGAGGCTATATCTCGCTTCATTCCGTGCCACCAAAACTTCTCCTTCAAATCTTGATACATTTTGGTTCCTCCAGGGTGAATAGAGTATAAAGTGTCATGAGCCTCAGTCATGATGGTTTGCTTCAACTCAGATTCAGCCGGGACACAAATGCGTTCTTTATACCATAAGACTCCATCGGAATCAATGGTAAAACCGGCAACTTCTTCTTTCTCCATGCGGGTTTTAATTCCCTCAATGCTCTTCTGGCCCTTCTGGGCTTCCTTGATTTGATTAACTAGAGTTGGTTGAACGTCCATGGCTTCCAACATGCCATAGCTGACCACCTCGATACCAAGCTGGTCAAGTTCCTTCCACAACTCCGGTTGTCTGATCTGGATCATGGAATTCAGAGAGACCGGCTCTCGACTAAGAGCGTCCGCAACAACATTCGCCTTTCCAGGGTGATAGTGGATACTAAGATCATAGTCCTTGATGAGTTCTATTCAACGGCGTTGCCTCATATTGAGTTCACGTTGTGTGAAGATATACTTCAAACTCTTATGATCTGTATAGATTTCACACCTTTTTCTGATAAGGAAATTTCGCCATGATTTGAGAGCATGCACAACAGCAGCAAGCTCTAAGTCATGGGTAGGATAATTCATCTCATGAGGCCTCAACTGGCGTGAGATGAATGAGATGACCTTTCCCTCTTGCATGAGAACACTCCCAAGTCCAAGCTTAGAATCATCACAATACACATCAAAACTCTTGGAGACATCCGGCATAATGAGTACCGGGGCTGTCACCAATCGATTTTTCAGCTCTTGAAAACTCTCAGCACATTTGTCCGTCCAAACTAACTTGTTATCCTTCTTGAGCAACCGTGTGAGTGGTCTGGCTATACTGGAGAATCCTTGAACAAACTTGCGATAATATCCGGCTAATCCCAGAAAGGATCTGACTTCAGTCTGATTAGTCGGGGCAGCCCGATTAGCGACAGACTGAACCAGAGCAGGGTCAACAGAGATTCCACCTCCGGATACTACATGTCCAAGAAATCCAACTTCCTTCAACCAAAACTGGCATTTACTGAACTTAGCATACAGTTGATGTTGTCGAAGTGTTCCGAGAACAATTCTCAGATGATCTTCGTGTTCGTCTTCACTCTTGGAGTAAATAAGAATGTCGTCAATGAAAACCACGACAAACTTGTCTAAGCATTCCATGAAAACCTTATTCATAAGATTCATGAAGTAGGCGGGGGCATTGGTTATACCAAAAGACATCACGGTGTACTCATACAACCCGTAACGTGTGGTGAAGGCGGTCTTTGGAATATCGGTCTCACGAACCTTCAACTGATGGTAACCAGTACGAAGATCGATCTTTGAGAAGATTCTTGCCCCATTTAGCTGGTCAAACATGTCTTCAATTTTGGGCAGCGGGTATTTGTTCTTGATGGTGACATCATTCAACTTACGGTAATCCACACATAGACGTGAGGAACCGTCCCGCTTGTCCACAAAAATGACAGGTGATCCCCATGGTGAGGCACTAGGGCGAATCAGACCTTTCCTTAACATGTCATCCAGCTGCTTCTTCAACTCATCAAGCTCCTTTGGGTTCATCCGGTACGGTTTCTGTGTTATGGGTCTGGTACCGGGTATCAACTCAATCACGAACTCGATATCCCGATCAGGCGGCATACCGGGTAATTCATCAGGAAACACATCCGGGTATTCACATACTACCGGAACTTCTTCAAGTGCAGGTGTGGCTATACCAGTGTGGCAGTGGGTCTCTGGTGTTGACTTGGTTGCGGCGAAGGCAACTCTTTCCCCATCACTGGCAGTCAATGATATGGACTTTCTGGTGCAGTCAATCACACCTTTGTACTTGGTCATCCAATTCATGCCTAGTACTACTTCTATCCCTTGGGATCCCAGTACTATGAGGTTGGCATGAAAAGGTTTCCCGTGTATGTCCAGGGGTACCTCATTGCAAATACGGCTGGCTTTGGTGTTGGCTCCGGGGATTTGCACTAACATGGGGGTGTGCAATCGTGTGTGATTCATCCCACTTCTTTCAACGAAAGGCATAGTAACAAAGGAATGCAATGCGCCTGAATCAAACAGTACTGTAGCAGGTACAGAGTTGACAGGAAACGTACCCATCACCATATCTGGCGTGTCCTGAACCTCCTCAGCAGTGACGTGATTCAGATACCCCTTGGTCATAGCATGCTTCCTGGGTGCTGATGCATGTGTCATCTTGGTAGCATTGTTCTGAGCTGGTGGAGCGATCTTGCTTGGGCACTCCCGAGCGAAATGCCCCTCCTTCCCACAAACAAAACATCCGCCACTGGGTTTGGTGTTCTGGGTTGGCTTGGCAGCATGGTTGGGTTTGTGTCCATTCCCATTTCCATTTCCACTGCCTCCAGGCTTGGGTGTGTAGGTCACTCGGTTGTTGTTGTTGTTGTTGTGGTGGTTGTTGTGGCTGTTGTGGTGGTGGCTATGGTGGCTATGGTGGTTCTTTGGCGCAAAAGTAGGCGCCCTGTGGGGTGGTGGCCTGGTATATGGGGTTGGGCGGTTTCTGGGTGCACTTGATCCTCCTTGGAACTGCATTTTCCTCTTCCTGTTTTCAAAGACGTTCTGTCTCTTGTGTTCCATCATCAGCGCGGCATCGGCGAGTGACTCCAGATCTGCGAATGGAATGACCACGAGGGTACACTGCAACTCATCGTGCAGCCCATTCAGGAATCTTTCCTTCTTCTTGGCTTCGGTATTGACCTCATCTGGTGCATACCGGGCTAACAGAGTAAACTCCTCCCAGTATTTGGACACAGACATTCCTCCCTGCTTCAGCTTCAGGAACTTGTCCTTCATGATACTCATCACCCCCTGAGAAATGTGATACTTGCGGAAACGGGCAGAGAAGTCCTCCCAGGTGAACACATAGTCAGGAGCGACGGTGTCGCAAGTGGTCTCCCACCAAGTCCTCGCTGGCCCAGCAAGAAAATGGGTAGCAAAGAGCACCTTGCCATTCTCGTCGACTCCTGCCACCTTCAGATCGTTGGCGATGGTGCGAAGCCAGTCGTCAGCGTCAAGTGGTTCCACAATCTTTGTGAACACCGGAGGGTTTGTCTGCTGAAACACCTTCAACTTCGGTCGCCCGCCATTACCGTTGTCATCGCCATGGTTGTTATTGTGGTTGGCGCTGGCAGCGGCCAACTGTTGCAGGGCAGCAATTGTTGCAGCACTCTCGACTCTAGCGGCCTGGCGGTCCTCCATCAGAAGTGCTAGCAATGCCTCCATTGACGGCGGGGGTGGTGGTGGTGGTTCCCGACGCGGCGGCATGCTGTTTATTGAGACAGGTGTAAGACTATGCAGCAAGACTTAATGTTCTTAAGATGTTTGAAATTTCAGCCACTTAAAAGTGCTTTGTTAATTTTCAGTGAAATATGATGGATGATTTAATTTGGGTTAATGATTTGTTCTTTGAGGGTTGAGAAGATTCATCAAGCTCATAAAGCATACAGACTACATCATACTAATAGCATCAGGTTCATACATAGCACAACACACAAACAGACATCTACCACAACTACGCTCCTCAGAGCTACATCGGGGGGATTCGCCTTATAGGGTCGGCGTACATCTAACTAGCACTACTCCATAGATAGGAGGTACTACAACTAGCCTAAGCGCTGTCGACGTCGAAGAGGAGCTCCTCTGGGTCCTCCTCCTCAACGGAGTCGTCGTCCCCCTGCAAGCTCTGCTCGCTCATGTCCATGCCCTCTGCATCGGACAGGACGTCGTCGTCCACGAGGAGGTCCTCGTTCTCCCTGCGGAGCTCGGAGTTCTCCTCCTCTAATCCCTCGAGAGTGGAGTCTCGAGTGGCCAGCTCCTCTCTGGCGGTCTTCAGGCGGTCACGCAGGGTTGCGTTCGCCTCCTGAAGGGATCCCACCTTGGTGTGAAGACGGTCACGGGCCCGGCGGGTGGTCCGTAACTGCCTCTCCAAGGCACGGGATCGCGCAGTCACGGTCTCTAAATAGAGCATTGTCTTCCCCAGATGGGTACAGAGAAGACGGCACTCAGAGGCGATGGTGCGCTGCAAGATACCCATGTCGTCAAGACGACGCTGGGTGCGGTAGAGAAGGATCTCCATGTCTTCCTGGTGTGCGCCAAGACCTGCAACGTCCTGAGACACGGCCATAGGTGTGCCGGTCTCGTCCCTCCTCCCGAGGAACTCATAGGCAGTCCCTATGAAACGGTAGTCTCGTAAGTGAGCCAGGCGCGCTATGGCCTCCTGGATCACGCGCACCGCTCCCTCCTGCCAGGAGCGCTCGACGGTGGCGAAGAAGAACGCCTCCGCCGTAGGAGTAGTCAGTGGAGGGCGTATCACACACTCCACCAACCATTCCCCCTCTATGGGGGACCCAGTGATCACCCCTCCCCGAAGCTCGGGAACGGGACGGTCAAGCAGCTCAGTCATTGCTACGAGTCGTCGCTCGAAGCGGAAAGGGATGTCCCTGGCCAGTCCTAACTGGCAAGCCTCCGTGATGGGGAGATAAAAACCCGGTAGGCCAATTCCATGGTATAACCCGGCCCAAAGGACGTTGTGCAGGATCCGGCTGAGGATAAAGGCGCTTCTGGAAGGCCCAAAGTTTGTAGGCTTCGTAATCCGGATTGTAGGTTGTGGTAAGGAAAGCTAGGGTTTGTAAGCGGTGTTCGGGTAGGACTCAAGTTGTGCCTTGGAGGGAAAGCCAAGTAGGGGTGCGGGTGTTTTATAAACCGGCTCCTAGGCTTAGTTTAAGAGAGATCCAAGTAGTAATCATATCGCCGAATATCGGGTATCCATTGTACACGAAAATATCGAGTTAATAAAGCGAGATCGGAGACTCGGCGACTTCATCGCCGGCTACCAGATTGAATTCCATCATGTTTTCCTCTGAGCTAAACCCTCTCCCAAACGCCTGTGTCGACTTGCCCCAAGATCAGTTACCCCTGGTAACATCTGCCGTGATCATCCCACGACAGTTGGCGCCCACCGTGGGGCCTGCGTCCAAAGGTGTTTACATCACGGGAGAAGCTCGGAAAAGCATGGGGAACCTCGTCGTCGGAGAGATCTACGACGACCACAAAGGAGAGAAGGTGGTGGACGACTCCGGCTGGGGGCCAGAATCGGATCACCTCGAATCCGGATCTGTCGTGACAATCGGTGAGATCAACATCTTCGTCGGTATGGTACGTACGTTAGACTTAAAAGGACAATATCATGTGCATGTTACAGGAACTTCTAGCAGGGATAAAGAAACACCAAAGCAAACGGTAAATTCGGCTCCCCCGGCCGTTCCGGGATACCTGAGATGGGCGGAACAGGAAGTAACGTGGAGCAGAAGGGATCACCCGGAAGGAATAGAACGCCCAGGAATCTTGGCGTTGGTGGTCGCACCGCAGGTCAATGGTTACGAGTTGAAAAAAGTCTTGATGGATGGGGGAAGCAGTATTAACATCTTGTATTGGGAAACCTTCTTACGCATGAACCTCAAAGAATCCCAGCTGCAGAAAAGTTCAACAGTTTTTCACGGAATTGTGCCGGGTCACTCAGCGCGCCCTGAGGGAAAAATCACATTGGAGGTCGCTTTTGGAGAATCAGTGGATAATTATCGAGTTGAGTGGCTCACGTTTGAGGTGGTCAAGTTGCGTAGTCCTTATCATGCGTTGTTCGGAAGACCGGCCTACGCTCAGTTCATGGCCAGACCGTGTTACGTATATTTACAGCTAAAAATTCCGGGTCCTAAGCAGACCATCACCATACAAGGAAGTAGGGATATAGCGGCCGAGTGTGATGAAGGAGATTCAGTGATGGCTGAGCAAGCTTGCAGAAAAGAAGAACTCAAGTATTACCGATCCCAGGTGGATCCGGATGATGGAACAGCATTGAGAAGGCCGGATTCTGAGGATGAAAGAGTGAAATTCAAGGCAGCACAGGACACCAAGAAAGTAGATTTCGTTGAAGGTGATCCCACCAGGCAGTTTACTATAGGGTCTAATCTGAAAAGCGGGCAGGAAAGGGCGCTGGTGGAGTTTATTCGTTCTAATGCGGACGTATTCGCTTGGACACCCAGCGACATGCCGGGTATCCCTACGGAGTTGGCGGAGCATAGTTTGCATGTAGATCCCAAAGCCAGGCCCGTGAAGCAGGGCTTGAGAAAGATGAATGAGGAAAGAAGGAAAGCAATAGGCGAAGAAATTGCGCGGCTATTAACAGCAGGCTTCATCATGGAAGTGTTCCACCCGGATTGGCTGGCAAATCCGGTTCTAGTAATGAAAAAGACCAACGAGTGGAGGATGTGCATCGATTTCACAAGTCTCAACAAGCATTGCCCGAAGGATCCGTTCGCACTACCAAGGAAAGACCAAATAATAGACGCAGTAGCTGGGAGCGACTTGCTGTGCTTCCTGGATGCATATTCGGGATATCATCAGATTAAACTCAAAAGGGAGGATTGGGAGAAAACATCGTTCATAACCCCTTTTGGAGCCTTCTGCTACAAAACAATGACGTTTGGACTGAAGAACGCAGGCGCAACCTACCAACGGTGCATTCAGAAGTGCTTCGAAGACCAAATTGGACGCAATGTCCATGCTTACGTGGATGACGTGGTTGTCAAGACCAGGAAGGCAGAGACATTTATAGACGATCTAAAGGAGACGTTCAAAAATCTAAGGAGATATCAGATGAAGCTCAACCCGACAAAATGCGTATTTGGGGTTCCAGCTGGGAAGTTACTCGGCTTTATCGTTTCCGAGAGAGGAATTGAGGCAAACCCGGACAAGATCAAAGCTATCCAAAGTCTGAGAAAGCCGGAAAATCTGAAACAGGTCCAAAAGCTTACAGGCTGCGTAGCAGCCTTGAGCCGGTTTATATCCAGGTTGGGAGAAAAGGCAATGCCCCTGTACCGGCTCTTGAGGAAATCCGACAAATTCGTATGGGATCAAGAGGCGGATGAGGCGTTCGAGGCACTAAAAAAGCAGTTATCTGAAGCGCCAGTATTAGCGGCCCCGGGCCCTAAAGAACCCATGTTGTTATATGTTGCGGCTGGCCCCAAAGCCGTCAGTGCAGTAGTGGTCGTGGAACGCAAAGAGGACGGAAAGGGTTATCCGGTTCAGAGGCCGGTTTACTATGTCAGCGAGGTATTGTCTGAGGCGAAACAGCGTTACCCGCATTGGCAGAAGCTGGTTTTCGGGGTCTTCATGGCCAGCCGGAAACTAAAGCCGTACTTCCAGGAGCACCCTATAACAGTAGTTAGCTCAATACCAATGGCGGATATCATCAGAAACTCGGATGCAACCGGAAGAATAGCCAAATGGGCGATAGAGATGGGGGACTATCACATCAGCTACGAGCCTAGGTCGGCAATCAAATCACAGGCCTTGGTGGACTTTGTCAATGATTGGACACACACAGGCATGGCTACCATAGTTCCAAACTCCGAGTCATGGATCATGCATTTCGACGGATCGAAACAGTACGAGGGTTCAGGAGCTGGAGTGGTGCTAACGTCGCCCAAAGGAGACAAGTTGAGTTATGTATTACAGATTCACTTTGATTGTTCCAACAATGTAGCCGAGTACGAGGCCCTATTGCATGGCTTAAAAATAGCTAAGGAGATGAACATCAGGAGGATACGATGCTTTGGAGATTCGGATCTTGTGGTACAACAGGTATCAGGAACTTGGGATAGAAAGGATGCAACTATGGCGGCATACCGCAGAGAGGTCGATAGGGTAGCCGGATGTTTTTCCGGGTATGAGGTGGAGCATATAGACAGGAGAAAGAATGAGGCAGCCGACGCCCTAGCCAGACTCGGCTCGCGCAGAGAACCGGTTCCACCTAACATATTTTTGGACGAATTATGGCGACCATCAGTTAAAACAGAGTCTGAGGAAGAGCTAGCAAATCAAGACCCGGGCTTGGAGCTCGTGGCCACTGTACGCGCTATTCCCGAGTGGACAGAACCTTTTTTGGCCTACCTATCACGAGGCGAGTTGCCGCAGCAGGAGGTATTAGCGAGGCAAATTTTGCGACGAGCAAAGGGATATTCTATTATTAATGGGGAGTTATATAAGAGAAGCGCCACGGGGGTCTTCCTGCGCTGTGTGGCACCAGAGGAAGGCCGACAGATCCTCAAGGAGATTCATGAAGGCGATTGTGGGCATCACGCGTCTACAAGGTCACTTGTGGCCAAGGCTTATCGACACGGGTTTTTTCTGGCTCACGGCTCCGGCAGATGCGGAACGATTGGTAGCAAGGTGTGACGGATGTCAAAGGTACGCCCGCCAAATCCACGTACCGGCTATGGAATTACGGACCATCCCGCTAACTTGGCCGTTCGCCGTCTGGGGTATGGACATGGTTGGCCCCTTTCATATGTCACCTTGCAAAAAGACACACCTGTTGGTAGCTGTCGATAAGTTTACCAAGTGGGTAGAAGTTATGCCAGTCACTAATTGTGAAGCAGCTACAGCAGTCAAGTTCCTGAAAAGAATTATCTATCGGTTCGGGTACCCTCACAGCATAATCACCGACAACGGAACCAACATGTCCCTTGGCGAGATGGAGAAGTTCTGTGGTAACAATGGAATCCGGCTTGACGTAGCATCGGTAGCTCATCCACAGGCCAATGGGCAAGTAGAAAGGGCGAATCAAGAACTGCTTCGCGGACTAAAGCCACGTCTACGAGTCCCCTGTATCAGGGCTGCTGGAGCATGGGTCGATGAACTTCCTGCTGTGGTTTGGAGTATCAATACAACACCTAACAGATCCACTCAAATGACGCCGTTCTTCACGGTATATGGCGCGGAGGCAGTGTTACCGAGTGGCATTATTCATGATTCACCGCGAGTGTCAGCTTACGTTGAAGTGGAGAACGAAAAGAGCCGGCAGGACGCCGTGGATATGTTAGAAGAACAAAGGGAACAAGCTCTGGAAAGATCAGCGATATATCAGCAGGATCTACGGAGGTATCACAGCCGGCGTGTGAAAACCCGGGTCTTCCAGGAAGGGGACCTAGTTCTGCGTCTGGTTCAGTCAAACGAAGGAAAACACAAGTTATCACCACCATGGGAAGGACCATTTATCATAAGCAAGAATTTGCACAATGGATCATATTACTTGGTAGACGCAAGGGAAGAGTCGGCCACGGTTAATGACACCGCTCATACCACTTCGTCTATGCGAGAAAGAGACAGACCGTGGAACGTGGCCCAGCTACGCCCGTATTATACTTAGCAAGGATCATATTGGCACGTGGAATTAAATGATGTAACAGGCAGCAGGTTTCAGACGCACTCTTTTCCTATCCAGGGCATCCTTGGGGACTGGACGGGTTTTTAATGAGGCGGCTTGCTGACCTAATTTTTCATATCAAATAAAGAGGTGATTATCGAGAATAGAGGTGATTATAAATTGAGTCTTATACTTTCAGCATGGTGCGTATATTTAGGTCTTGAGGGCTGGTTGCTTGGATAAGCGCAGTTGCAAACTCAAAAGACCCGGCCTCGATGCCTATGAGTTATAAGGGCCGATTACTCGCAAACGAGTACGGCTGCAATCTTATAATCGGACAAAGAAGTCCAAATTTCTTGGCTATTCTTACTTAAGCTCGATGTGACTCGCACTAAAGTGGCATGATTTGTTCGCTTACGATTACAGGCAACCATGAAGCCCAATGGGACTTGCCTGACCTCGTTTTCGTATAGATGTAATAACATGGTATCCACGCGAAAGCCGGCTTACAGTACAAGATAGTCAAAAGGGTCATCTAAACCACAAGTTATGCAGAGTACAAGGCTAATAGCCGGAAACTCAATGATTATTAAGCATAACTTCAAACCCCATGTGAAACAACTCTGGGGCCTTTGCGAATTTAGCAGTAGGCAATTTGTTCTCCTCCAAAAAATCACGTGCCCTAGACCCGGAAGACCGGGTCAGGGGGACTTGGGTCTTGGAAGGGAAAAATTGCTTAGTTGTTTAATTTCCAGCAAACCCAAACATCCGGGTCTTGGGGACTTGGGGACTTAGAAGCAAGTCCGCTTGACAAACACCCATATAACCCGGATGCCGAGTCTCACAAAGGGAAAAATAAAGAATGTTGGATATCAAGAAAAAAAAGAAAGTTGCATATCAAAAGTAAAAGAATTTCGGATATCAAGAACAAAGAAAGTTGCATATCAAGGATAAAGAAGGTTGGATATCAAGAGCAAACGAGTTCAAAAGTAGATAGATTTCAGCCAGAAGAGGCACAAGGCGCATCAGGAGCTTAGAGTGCATTACAAAATTTCACCAAAGAGTATCAAAGGCGCACAAGCGCACCATTCAAATAATAATTGTTTCAACGGCACATCAGCCGACTAACGAGTACGAAGTGGCAGATATTACTCGGCACTCTAGGCCGCCGGGTCCATCTTGGCCTTACCCTTGCCGTCACTTGGGGTAGCAGCCCTACTCGGATCAGTAGCACCGCCGGCTCGCGCTGGTGGAGGGACGATAGGTGTTGAGGTAGCGGGCGCAGAGTCGGCTTCAGCCTTCTTCTGTGCAGCTTCTTCTCGCATCTTGGCAACGTCTTCCTTCCATCGGGCAAGCATATCGAATGGCTTGGGGCGATCTGCTTTAATGACTTTGTCGTTAGCATCATATGCAGGAAGAATAGTGTCAATGACCAGGCTATCGGCGATCACACTGGCCGGGTGACGAACTTCCTTTTGAATGGCTTTGAAATCCTTCGGCGAAAACTTGGACCCGTCCTGATTGAACTCTGGAAACCCGGCTATCATTTTGGCCGGTTCTAGCTTTGGAACATAAGCTTTAGCTAGGGCGAGTCCCCGGGTTACCCCAAAACGGCAGGATGAGCGCTTCCAATGCCAAATCCATTCAGGAATGGTGGAGCAGGCCTCCAACAACTTTTTCATGCTACCCGGTGCAGCGCACGGCAGTCGAAGCTCATCAAGAATCCATCCAACGCCGGCGCCAAGTTGCCGGATAGTATCTTTAATCAGTTGCAGTTTGGCGGTATCATCTTCTTCTTCAGGGGCAGCTTCACCCGGACCTGTTGAAAAGCAAGGAAAGTAACGAGTAAGAAATCCGGTTATCCAACCAAATGAAACATGGGTCATAATCGCCAAGGTTCAGAAATTGTACCAGTTGCGACGCGATAGATATGAGCAATCTGCACTGAAAGAGTCGTCAGCCTATCTTCAGCTATATGAGCCCTTTTTCTGTATTTCCTTGTGATTTTTCCGCTTCTACGCGCTTCAGCTTCCGCTGCTTCGCGCAGAGCGGTCTCCTTCTCAATACGTTTGGCAGCTTTGGCCAGTTTCTTCTCAGATTGCGCAGCAAAGTCCTAGATGGATAACACAAGGAAAAAGGGTTAATTGGAGCCATTGCATAAAGTTCCAAGCAAATCAATCAGTAATTCACTCGGAACTTGGGGACTATACAAGGATGCAGATGATATTACTCGGGCTTACCTTGTGCTTGGTTATCAAGGCGTCTAAAATATTTTGTTCGTCGGACCTCAAGGTGTAGAGGGCGTCAAGCATTTGGGCAAACGTCATGTCTTCAGGACGAATTCGTGAAGGACCGGCAGATTGGTCTTCTGGTTGAAGGAGTTTTTCGGCTTTTGGGGTCGAAACCCGGATCGTCTGGGTATCCGGGTTAGGAGAGCCCGGCTTGGTCTCTAAGATAATGTCCTCATCTACCTCTTCAGAGGATTTGGGGGATGCGGTCTTCGGCTTAGCTGGGTCCTTGAAGGGGTCTTGTTCTTGCCCGTCCTCAACCTCGTCGTCAGCTTCAGCATCCGTGTTGATGTGCGGCTCCTCCCCGCCTTGCCTTTTTGCTTCAGGAATTTCCGGGTCATCAGTGGTCACTTGGGCGCTAAAAAGGGAAAAAGGAAAGAGTGGTCAGTAGTACATATCAAAGAGTTAACAAGTGTAAAAGGATATCAAGTAAAAGACCTTTACCCGGTGTTTATGGCATAATCCGGCGGGAGCTCGCTGCTGGAGGCGGACGAAGTTGTCAATGGTACCGGCTGCGGTACCCGGAATTGCCCCGCGCGTGGGTGGTTAGGAGATGGATGGCGCTGAGGTGGAGGAATGTTGGCTCGGTGAGCAGGGGAAGTGGGGATACCCGGGTTAAGGGGATTGTCCCCCGGGGAACTCCGGGTTACCCTGCGCTTAGCCGAGAGGAGATCCTTCAAGAGTGGTGAGTGTGACAACCGTTCATTAAGGATGCGCATAGTTTCGAAGGAGTAAGGCTCAGAAGACATGAAGGAGAAAGGAACCTTTGCAATCACCCCTTTGGCCTTCCTCTTGTTTCCGACTGTGACTTCCTGGTCGGATTCGGTGGCCTCCGGGTCATCCTCTTCTTTTTCTTCCTCATCCTCCAACCCTGAAAGTCGAGTATGTATCAGACAAGAAGAAATATGGGCGATAGGAAAGTAGTATAGGTAAAAGGCTAATGTAAGATTTGGGAAAGCACCTTCGTCGTCATCGGCCGGTTCGTCCTCCACTTCCGGGTCTTTGGACGGGGGGGAGGTTTCGATCCTCCAGAAGGGATCTTCAGCCTATGACTGAGGAGATGAAAGCAGAAGTCAGAGGCAGTATCAAGTTAAAGTATTGAAATAAGTTGTGGGGACCGGGTCTTACTGCTGGAGCCGAGTTTTCTCGAGTGAATGGGGGTAACCCGGCGATATTCCTTATCACCTCTAGCTTCTCCGTCAGGAAGCCTTTGATGGTCTTGATGGTGTCGCCGGTTGCGAAGTTCTTAGTGGAATATCGGAGCGCGTCTGTGGTGTGCCCAGAGTACTCGTGCATCAACTTGGAGCGAATGGAGTTGGGTTGGATCCGGAAATCCACCCAGGTCTTCACCAAGTTGATCCCAAGAAGGCCTTGGGCCGAGAAGACAGCCAACTTAGCCAGCAAAGGCTGGATCGCATCCCTGTCCGAGTCAGGGGCAAAGGCGCTGAAAGATTCAGAAGGCTCGAGGAGACTCTCCGAGTAACCCGGTAGCTTCCGTTCGCCGTCCGGGGAGGTATCATGGCAATAAAAGAAAGATAATTGCCAGTTTTTGACGTGGGAGTTTAAGTTGAGAGTTGGCATTAGTGAGTGCTTGCGGCGCTGGATGGATACCCCGCCGCAAGTAAGAAGTGTTCCGTTACTGCTTTCGCAGCACGGCTTGCACTGGAATAGTTCAATAAAAAGGGTCAAACTTGGCGGAACGCACAAGTATGATTCCGATAGAACGATGAAGTGGGTAATATTTAGCATAGAATTGGGCCCTATGTCAAATACCCGGAGACCGTAGTAGTTTAAGACCTCTCGGAAGAAAGGATGACCCGGAGGACGGAATCCCCGGGTCACGTGCTCAATGAAGCAAATTACCTCACTGTCGGCAGGAGTGGGACGGGTCTCGTCGCCTGGTGCTCTCCAGTGTATGTCCTTCTGAGCGGGGAGGATTCCTAATTCGGCCAGCTCGTCCAACTTGGCCTTTGTTACTGTGGATCGACCCCAATTGGCTGATATGGCTTGGGTAGTCTTTACCGGAGCCGGCTGTTTCCCTTGCCTTTTTGGAGCCATGGGGTTAACCTGCAAAACGCGAGGAAAAGAGGTGCAGGAAATAAGACTCGGAAGTGTTGGATTACCCGAGTTTCAAATATTCGGAAAGTGTGAAGACTAAAAATATCTGGGTAACGCATCCCGGAGCACAGATTGCGAGGTGTCCGGGTATCGAGTACGGCTGTGGAAATCATTGGTCACTTACGTGTTGAGGTGAGTTTGGGGCGCACGGATGATTGCCCATGTCTCTACTGCAAGCAAAATAACTGGAAAAGGAGGATTTTCCGGGTGTTAATGATACGCGCGGAAGTTTGGACGAAATGGATCTAGGTTAGGAGAACTCGCGAGTGATTTTACGAAGAAATTGGAGATTAATGGCGGTAGGGGGGTGGTGTGAGATCATCCAACAAGTTATTAAAGGAGCTAGCAAGTATCTAAGCGGTTTAAATCAACGCGGTAAGAACAACGGCTCGCGGATCGACCTAGATCCAATCTGGAGTGAATCTAGAAATTGCAAGGCCAAATTGCTGGGTGCGAGAAGCTTACCAGAGGGGATCGGAGTAACGCGTGGAGGCGGTGAATAGCGTGATAAGAATGCTCCTTTGTGATTGCCGGCCAGACACTCGCAGATGTGTCGGTGAGGGTCGACGGCGGCGCGGGACCAATTGCAGCGGAGCGCGGCCTGCGATAGGATGGATCCAAAGACGAGCGCAGGGTTTCTGTGGTGGTGCTCCGTGGGTTCGAGCACGGAAGCGAAGAGAGGAAGGAGGAGAAATGAGCCGTTGGGATTAGGTTAACCCCTAAGTGCTTATTTATAGAGTGCGGCAGGATAAGCCTAGGCCAGCGGGCGAAATCCGGGAATTGCGGATAAAACGTGTCTGCCCGGATTTTTCGAGATATACGTTAAGTGTTAGACGAGATTTCCGGGATGGATGTGACCTAAATCTCTTCCGTGATTATCGGATCGGAAAAACGAGTAATGGGTTTGGAGAAAAGCCGGGTTGCTATGTGGCCACCATGGAGTTAGGCCTAGTTGTTTATCAAAGCAACCTAACCCGGCCCCAGTGAAGTAGTGAGTTTGGTATTTTTGCAGGGAATAGCATGCGCTTCAAAGAAAATCTCGAGAAGTCCAAGCTATTCTGGGGACTACTGATGGGGAGATAAAAACCCGGTAGGCTAATTCCATGGTATAACCCGGCCCAAAGGACGTTGTGCAGGATCCGGCTGAGGATAAAGGCGCTTCTGGAAGGCCCAAAGTTTGTAGGCTTCGTAATCCGGATTGTAGGTTGTGGTAAGGAAAGCTAGGTTTTGTAAGCGGTGTTCGGGTAGGACTCAAGTTGTGCCTTGGAGGGCAAGCCAAGTAGGGGTGCGGGTGTTTTATAAACCGGCTCCTAGGCTTAGTTTAAGAGAGATCCAAGTAGTAATCATATCGCCGAATATCGGGTATCCATTGTACACGAAAATATCGAGTTAATAAAGCGAGATCGGAGACTCGGCGACTTCATCGCCGGCTACTAGATTGAATTCCATCATGTTTTCCTCTGAGCTAAACTCTCTCCCAAACGCCTGTGTCGACTTGCCCCAAGATCAGTTACCCCTGGTAACATCTGCCGTGATCATCCCACGACACTCCGTGTACACGACATCCATCTACACAAAATTTTAAGTAAAATTGAGTTAGTGTCCAAGCGTGCAAAATTTTAAAGTCGAACATGATGTAGCTTAATGTAAGTATAGTTTGAGAAAATAGGGAAGATGGGTGTAAGAATCTTTTAAAGCTTAATCACTTAAGTATTTTATTATATATATATATATATATATATATAGTACTAGTTGACCTCCATGCTAACTAAGGGCTCCTAGGGTCAGGATAGCTCTGATACCAACTTTGTAGAGGCCCCAAACTGGAAGGTTCAGAACCCCTCATATGCATACATTCACGATCCCAGGAAGATCAGTCGTGAACAACATACGAAAGTGGTACACAGATACAATATCCATTACAGGAATAAAAGCAGTCTTACAAGCCAATGGTCACATGACCAAGTCTTTATTTACTTCCACGCAGGGCAGACAAAGTCTTACAACAACTGAACAGCGTAATATACACGTAGATAGCCCATGTCAAGCTTTCACCGACAGGCTGCTGACCGGGAGCCGGGCCTAGTTCGCGTAGTCGTCAGAATAGTACCCTTCCTCGCATTCCTATTCAGGCGGTATCTCCTCAAAGTCTGGCAAGTATATACCAGGGGCGAAACCATATGAGTACGTTTGAAGGTACTCAGCAAGACATTCTTTATACACTTACAAATGCATCATGCTTATATGGTGGATGGGTAGGCCATACATGGGGCTCACTACCAATGATGTTCATGTAAGATGACATCAGAGATGCAGTCATATTAATATGTATCTTTGTTGAAGAAGATACTTCAGAAGAAAATAATATAGTTTTCTTTCTCTTGTGGATATCGCATGTACAAGAGGTTTTATAAACTTGTTTTATAAAAGGAAGTTTTTCTTTGCAAAACTTCTTGGAACAACATGTCCAAAATTTCTTCGGTACCTCTCAGGTACAAAACTTCTGTTTTGAAAACCTCTTTTGAAAACTCAGCACAATACTAGCTACATGGCCTTTCAACTGCCCATATCCGAGGGATCGGCTATTCTGAATAGTTTTACTCCGCAGAGGTGGTACACATTCCACTAGATCCAAAACTCTGCCATGGACCACCCATGGATCGACACAGCGATATGCAAGGACCAGAGAGTTGATCCTAACTGTCCACTCTGACACAAGCTAGTACCTGGCTATCCCTTCAATCAGGTTTATTCCCCCTGGCACCATGTCACACATCGCCAAACAGGGGACCCAACTGTCGCAACCGGAGGAGAAATTAATCCCACACTTTGCATGTCCCGTTCCTCCCTCCTGGCAACATTTCGGTTCAGAGTATCATCCTCTCTATAGCATCTTGGGATAGGACACATGCTAACATGTGCAAGCATCTAGGTAGGCCCCATACCCATATAGGGGTAGAGTGGCAGTACATCTTGGTTGTCCAGCGAAGACTAGGTTATGTGCCTTTGGAAAACATTTGGAAACACCTTCTCGTTTTCCTTTTGGTGAACAAGGTCCCGCCTTTCCACCGTGGGCTTCTCATGGAACCATCTTTGTTTTGCAAAAGTACATTTTGGAGGTGTCCACTTAGGGACTTAAGATTATTTTCTTAGACGGTATTTACATACCTTATGGTGGCTAAGGGCTTGGTAACACCAAATTGACTAATGGCAAGTGTTATATAATATATATATATAGTAGTAGTAATAATATTCACTCAACAAAATAGTTTGGTATTCAAGTTTTTGAAAACTTCAGAAGTAGATCATGCATAATGATAAGTAGGAATATAACAGCAAGCTTTAAGGATGGCTTGCCTTGGAGGTACTGAGGATCTTGGTCTTGCTCACAACAAGTATGGTAATAATATCCTCCCGTCCCGACTATTTCTTCGTCGTTTTCTATCGTCGAAAAAGGAAATAAATACATCCTATCAGAACCTTACCAAACAACATCTTGACTCAAACATAACATACAGCAAGCAAAAACACTCACAAAAATAATACACAAGCTCCTAAAATAATTCCACACAAGCATGCATCAAAATAATAATATTCACTATTTCTACTACAACCACTATAGTTGAGCTAGCTTATTTTTCAACCAAATGAGATGGAACCAGTGGGTGTTCCACTAGGTTTTCCATGTCATTTGAGAGGTATTAAGCCTCTGGTCCATCTTGTGGAAGCAAAATAATTTATAGTACAAAATGCTACTAGCTATTCTAGTGCAACCATTACCACTAGCAATAATATTTAAACCTATGCATGCATCTCTAAAGGAAGTAAAAGCAAACTTACAGAGAAGCAAACATGTAATAACCAGTACCAAAATGGTACTGGATCCAAGTGAAAAATACTTCTACAAACTAGGATAAAAATCTAGCTAAACATTCCATCACAAATTTTAAATGGAAATAAACTAGGGATTTCTACCATGCTCATTTTAATGTTCAAGCATATCCTAAACTTGCATGGATTCTTTTAACATGGCATCCCTGTGAGTAAACTACCTAAGAACACTCAACACATCATTTATACATGCTAGAAAACAGATTGGCACTAGCAAACAATTATTTACAAAACAACTCTATTCATTTTATTTCTAATAGAAAAGTGCATTTTCTTAGATCTGTTGCCAAATTAATTCTAGAGCTAAAAAATTTACACAAATCTAGGAATACATAGATCTATCTCATATCTAACAGATCCATTTGGATTCACATCAAAAAGTGCTATAAAATAAATCCTAAAATTCACAGAACATGCTACTGGTGTTTTACCAAAATGGATACCATTTGAAAATGATAGCTCACCTTGGGGTGAGGTCAAGTCCTCTGCTCATCCAAAACGAGTTCTGTTTGTTGCCAACGTTCAAGATTTTGTTCATGCACCTCTGGGAATTTTTGCACATTTTATTATTGGGTTTAGCATTTTCATTTTCGAATAAAGCAAACATCAACTTTCTGGGTATTTTCAAAAAGAAAAGAAACACAGGGCAGTGGGCTGGTCAACGCACGGTGGCGCGGCCCAACTGCGCCTGGCGGCCCGCCTCGCTTCTGCAACGCGCGGGAACGGGCGTACTGGTTCGCGTTTCAAGCGTGGCCGTAGATCTGGAGATCTACGGCGCACGGCCGTTCTTCCTCCCTCTCCCTCTCTTCTATTTTTTTCTCCGGCGAGCGCACAGAGACCGGCGGCGAGAATCGAACGGGGCTCACCTAGGGGGGTTGCAGGGCAAAGGGAAGTGGTCGGAGGAGTCGAGCTCGATGCAGTGCAGGGGTACAACAGCGACGGCGCGGGATAGCTCCAGTCGACGGCGCCGTGCTCGTGCTCTGCGGCGGCTCCGACGAGGTCTTCGGGGTTTCTGCAAACGAGGGGACGTGGGGTGGTTCAGGATGAGTCTACGGATGTAGGGGAGTGCATCTAGGTGGGTGGGAGCGGCTATGGTGGCCTGAGGTGAGAGTATTTCACCTCGTGCTGTCGCGGTGGCCGCGGAGAAATCCCGGCGATTCGAGCTACCGCGGGCAACTCGAGGCCAATGAACTAGGTGGGAAGTGACAGTGAGGTGTGGGAAGTGTGGTGCACTAGGGTAGGGGCTCGGGGGCTGCTTATATAGAGGGGACGGCGATGGCGCACGCTCGGGTGTGGCCGTGCGCCCGCGGACGAGCTCGTGCACGCTCTGGCACGACCCACGTCGCCCACCCTGGCCCTTGGAAGGTTCCAAAGCCACTGGGAGGGGTCAAACGTCCACTTGCACGGTGAAAACTCGAAGAAAACACGGATGGACGCCACTGTGGCTCGGGATAGGGATGAGGCTGTCAGGTGCCCATCCCTCCCTCCCGTTTTTCGCCTCTCTGAATCCCTCTCTCTCTCTCTCTCAACTTGGTCAACCCACTTGCAAGCTAAGGTGCAGAAAAGGGAGTGTGTGGACTCAGCTTCTAGAAGCTCCAAACCGTGCACAAAAATATTGAGTGAGTAAAAAGTTATTAGCATTTGAAAATCGACTGATTGTACTGTTCTGAAAACGAAAAATTCAGTTAAGTTTCAGGTTTCTGAAAATTGCTAAGTGTTGGAAAATTTCAGAGGGATTAGCTGAATGTTGGGTTTGTTTTCAGGCCTTAAATATTCTCTAAACTTTATTTTCCAAGCATGGTTCTGTTAAGCAACTTTAGTACTTTTCAAAACAGCAAAATAATTTAAAATTGAATTTCAATTGCTTGGTGAAAACAAGGTGGAAAAGGTGCTAATTGGAGTTTTTCACTGTTTTTCAAATTTCCACTTTTCTGCCTTATTTATTAGCATAAAACCTTCAAGCAAAATATTGTTTCTGTGATTCCATTTTTCCAACTAGGTTGTCCAAAAAGTAGTTCATATATCCAAGATCACATTCATGCTTTGAAAACACAAAATGTGAATTCTTATCATATGAATAACAAGGGTGCAAAACCCCTACTTGACTTGTTTTTCAAAGTTTGTTTCTATTAGAAAAACCTTTGTTTTCACTTTTGTTAATTTGTTTTCTTGACTCCACTTGATTCATTATTCAAATATAAGTTGTTTTCAACATTGCCACATGTGTTTGAATTTAGGGTAACAAGGATTATAAAAAAAAATCATAAGTGATCAAAAACATCAGAAACAAGTGATTGGGTTTTAAATAGAAATGCTTGCTTGCATAGATAGTCATAGCTCAATACATCATAATGGATTACACAAAGGCCATAAAAGTTTTTGTTGGCTCTAAAAATTGGATTCCCTTATGTGATACATGTGTGCTAAAACTAGGGTGTGAAAAGCTGTCAAGTCCTGTCACTGACAAGGGGGACAAGACATGTCAGCGACCTACCCTAAGAGACTGACAAGGTGGAAAAGACCTGTCATCCGCCTACCGCGGAGACTTTTGGCGACGTTGTCAGCGGGTACACGGAGGCGTGCGCGGATGCGTGCGCGGCGGTGCAGTGGAGTTGTCTACTCTGTACTTTTTATTCATAGAATAGTGGTTGACCATCAGTATATAAGGTGGCCTACCCCCTCCCGCGCGAGGTACGTTACTGACTGTCTCATTTATTACGAGGCTTGCTACACACGGAGAGAGAGATAGAGAGAGATAGGAACTTGTGTACTCGGCAGACCATAATACAGAGAGGAAGGCAGGAGTAGGTGTGTTACCTCCACACGAGGGCCCCGAACTTGGGTAGATTGTTGTGTTTGCAGTGTTCCCAAGCGCGCCATCTAGGCGTGCGATCCCTCCCCAGATACCTACAGCGTCCATCGGCCCCAAACATTAGCCATCCCATGGCATCTGTTTTTTCCCATCCACGACATGAGCCATCCCATGGCATCTGTTTTTTTCCCATCCACGACATGAGCCATGCACGTACACTGAAACCGTTGGTTCAGGTGATCGCGAGAAGTGGGTTTCCACGATGCAAGAGGAGATGCAATCACTTGAGAAGAATGGTACGTGGGATGTTGTGCGCTTTCCTAAACAAAAGAAAACCATTCGATGTAAGTGGATCTTCAAGAGAAAGGAGGGTTTATCTCCTAGTGAGCCTCCGCGGTTTAAGGCAAGGTTAGTTGCAAAGGGCTTCAGTCAAATTCCAGGTGTTGATTATAATGATGTTTTCTCTCCGGTTGTCAAGCATAGCTCTATTCGTACTTTCTTTGGTACTAGTTGAATGCCCGTGCGTTGCTACGGGGGTTTAAAAAAATATTATAGTCAGACACGTGAAACATGATAGTTTTTAAAATCTAATTAGATGAAAAAGCTATAATTCGACGTGATATGCTCATAAAGCAATAACCCATATCTCATGTTGATTACTAACAATCCACTTCACTCATAGCATAGACGCGTCTTGCCACCAGGATATACATGTTCATGACCGAGGTAGACTTGGTAAAAAACCATTACAGGCAGACAAAGTATTTCATCCTTCCTCCTTTCTGCTTGACTCATCATGGTGTTCTTGACAAAGTACCGTAAACATGAATTGTATATCTACAAATTTCATAATGATTGAAATTGCCTTATTCAGCATCAAGTTCGATTATGGGTGGCCTTTTTTGGTTAAAATAAGTTCGAATCGCACAACGGCTAGTTGCACAATTGCAATAGAAAAAACAAATGTTGGGCTCGATATTTAAGAATAAAAATGCTTCGTAAAAAATCATTATTGGTTTCTTGTCAAGAAATATAACAGTTATTGACCTCAAGTTTCCAACCAAAAATTGTGCTCATCGGTTAACATAAGTCAGATTCACATGTTAGATTGTTACAAATTGAAAACGAGAATGTAGTAGTAAAAACACCTGTTGTGAAAATAAAAAACTAAGTATATAGAACTAATTTTCAATACTGCTCTTCTTCACATGAATGTCCGTGGATTACATCAAATAATCCGACACAAGTAAATTAATCAACCTGTATTGTGAATGTCCTCCTTTCCATTCACATCAATGTTTAGCACCCTGCATTAGAGGCGGAGACTACAATGTGTCTGATTGGAATAAGATGCATTGCCATAATATCATTACTGACAAATCCATGGAAAGGTACAATAACTGAAGCTAGCAAAGTGCCCGTGCGTTGCAACGGGTCAAAATTTCCAATCTTATAACACGTATTTATGAGTCGACAATCAATATGAAAGTTTTGTCATGCTGCTTCTTTCTCCTTGATAAGGCTCATATGCTTGGATATCATTGCCCACCCCATTCCAGTGGATGTCAGCCACGCTCTACCGTTCAGATTGAAGAGCTACTGATCCTGCTAGTAGGGCTTAGTTGTTAGTGTGAGGTTCAAAAATAAAAAATACTTACGCCTAGCTTAAATTATAATGACATGTAATCTATGGAAAGGAAAACAAAATAATTGTGCCTAAATTAGAATTATAATGAATACCAAACACGTTTTAATTTAAATACGGCACCTACCACATTACATACTTTCTGAAAATGGAATGTTGAAGTGCCTCCAGGAACAACCAAAAGTTGTAAAACCATAATTTACATAGGGACATTTACAGATATAAAGTGGATTTTTATTCCAGAACATATTATTTGAATTTTCTTAAACTATGAATTTGAAAACAGAAATGGTACTTGGATCCAATTGTCAGCCAATTTTACTCCTCCAAAAATCAACCAAGTGATTCCAAGACCTGTATTAATTTGTGCATCAATATAAGAACAGTCACAACCCAAAGTAGTTAATGAACAATACACCTTTCGTATAATGTGGGCCCAAATTTATATTATTTCATATACACCGACTAAGAAGATGATACATACCAAATTGTATCGGTCACCAGCGCTCTAAATTCAAGATTATATATGTTAGAACAAAATAATACATGTGAAGAAACACAGAAGCTAGTGGCAATCTGGTAGAATTTGAAGGGGTGAGAGCAGGTTTGATTGACAAAAGAGCTTTCTTTTTATTCTACTGTCCAACTGTAGTTCGTTAGCAAGGTTTGAAACCACCAGTTTCTCAGAGAAAGGATTAAAACTAAATGATGATATCTTATGTACAAAATAATGCTCGTTCAAAGAAATCAAGGTAATTATTTACGAGAATACAGCCGAAGGTACATCTCAATCAGGCTTAATTGTCTTGCCACTAAACACAGTTTTCTGCAATGAAAACATAAGCGGAAATGGTGCCGATTAAACAGAAGAAAGACAATTAATTAGAAGAACGCCAGGACCATTTAAGGTGAAGGGATAAATTACTATGACCACCACTTACAGTTCCACCCTCCCCTATCTCACCTTTAACATATCGATGACATCTCATCCGTCAACAAAACCTTAATAGTTCAGACTTCCGAGCCTTGCTAGATGATGAAAGAGGGGCCAACATCAATATTGGTATATGGCCTGACCATACAAAATGCAGAAGTTGCAAGCAGACTGAACAAACATAACTTTCAATATAATGCCAATGTATTATCAGAGAAGCCCCGGTTTCACCACTACAAACAATGTTAAATGTAACTCAAAGTAGTTACAGGTTAATAATTTAACTTCTCATCTACAGAACATTATAGTCATTTTTAGAAACATAATACAAATTGGGAAAGCTCGTTTTGCAAATTGGGAAGACATTTTTTTAGGACCTGGACTGCAGGAGGGTTAGAGATCAATGACAACCTCGTTCAGCTCCACAACAGCATGTGTGACTCCTCCTCGTGCGGTGCCATAGTGAGTTGCAGAATAGGGCAACAATAAATATCACATGAATTGCAACAGAATGCCTATATAATCAACTCCGTGCATGAACGATCAATTCAAAAGGTGTAAAAAGCAAAGCCAAGTGAGTCCAGTTACCTGCATCCGGCCTTGGTCTCGAATTTGTTTTACCTTCTTCAGTAATTAAGGATCTCGACACTTCGCTGCATGTTATATGCATGTAAGAAAAATCAGTATGTAATCTATGATTTTGCATCTCAATTAGAAAAATGCACGGATCTCTGCTGCCATATTCAATGTGGCTTCTCGTCTTAAAATAAATTTGTGAGATTCATGGGCTATGTTGAAAATAAATTTATGAGATTCATGGGTTCCTATGTGCAGTCTGTGGGATTATAAGCACCAGTACCTAGTAGGGTTCTAAAATAATTCTCAGAACACAACTTTGGATAATTTAGTAAATCTGAACCATGGAACATCACATCATATCTTTCTGTGACAGTCTATCTATAAATATTAACAATGGCAGCTTAAGATGCAGGGAACCAAGAATCATGTGTGTTCCTATTAAATATTCATTTTACCTTCAGATGTCACATATCTTTTTTAACTGACATGTGAATTTTTTGGACCATGTGCCACAAGAATAGGACCGAAGTACATAAATATAGAATGATGCATTGTTAGCTTGGACAGTGTTATATGATAGCACGACTTACCAAATCAGCAATACATCGGAGCAATGCAACACAACGGTATTTTTTTAGCAAGCATGAAGTTTTTCTCACAAAATACAAGCCACTCTAGAATAGCTATTTTGCAATCAGAAAATTCAGAGAACAAGATATGTAGAGTTGAGTAGTACCTTTACATAGACATCAACTTCGAGTGTTTAGTAATTCCTTCCACCATGGCAGAGGGATAGTGGCACCGCAGCTTATTGCATTTCAGATGGAAAAATCAATATCAATATTGTTTAATGTTGAGACTTTGAAGATAGGCATTGAGTTGGAAGCGATGGAGAGAGCTGGCCGCTCGAGAGATTGTGGAACTCCGTGGGCGAAAGAAGCACTTGCAAGTGGGATAGGGTTGAAGTCTGCGAAACATAGACCAAAAAGGTTTGGCAAAAGAGAAACTTAATCTCATAGTTTCTTCTAAAGTATCAACAAGCTGAGCGTAACTCAATCATATGATTCAAGCGTTAATAATCTGTTGGGTAATAACTGCACTAAGACTAAGCACGGTCATTCAGACCGTTAATTCATTATACACAACAATGAATCATTATGCAGTTTGGGTATCAGCTACATTTCTACAGTAATATGATACGGGGAACAGTGATATAGAACTTACAGTTTCCGGCATCTCTTCCTTATCCTTCTTGAACACCAAATGCTTCTGCATCGACTCCCTCGTCGTGTGCATCTACGCACCATGTACTCCTAAAACAAGTAGATGATTCCCGGACACAAAAATTACTGAATCGTAAAACAAAAGGAACTGGCCAACACTCAAAGGAACTGGCCAAGAAAATAAACTTGATACATCCGTTGCAGAAGCAGAGCTCTTGGAGGCGCTTGGCGGAGCGGAGCGACGGTGGGTCTCCTTCTTGGCTTTGAGCGGACGCGTGGGGGGACGGCTCAAGGCCCAAGAGGGAGTACCGGTAGTGTAAGGCGATGGTGGCGACAGCAACAGACTCGCGGAGGACGTGCGGGGACAGGTGCGTGTAGATCTCGAGGGTCTTAACAGAGTGGCCCGAAGTTGCGAGGGCCGCGACGGTGGTGCTGGGGTATAGCGCGTCCGCCGCCGTCACTGCCCGCAACCATGTGAATATTGAGGGTTTTCCGTTTCCGTAGGTGGACGGCGTGTGGAGCCAACCTCCCGCCGTTGGTCGTTGTTGCCCTGGAGGAGCGGCGCCTTCCCTCCAATCGTCCTACTTCCTCCCGGTGCGCCAAGGAGGGTAACAGGTTCGTCGTTCCCCGCGCAGCCTTGGCGGCGGCCGGGTGGCGTGTCAGGGTGAAAGGTGGGAGGGGGCGGCGGTGCTGGACGGGATGAGCTCGTCTGCCGGCATCGGGAAGTGGAGAGGTGGGTGGCGGCGCTGGGATCTGAGAGGGCTTGAGTTGATGGAGGACGATGATGGGTCCGGAGTCAACCAGGGGTTACGTCGCTTCCTTTTTTGGAGGAAATTGGATGAAACAATAGTTGAGATATTAGTGTGCGATTGGAGCGGGCGTAGCAGCGGTAAATAGAGAGGGAGTTGATTAGCAGCGAATCTCGGTCGAGCGCGACGAAGGATGATACCGGATTTTGGGTGGAGATACTCTATGTTCGTTACCTAATCTACGTCACGGGCGAGAGAATTACGGGCAACAGAGGTTGGATTGGAGTAAAAATTGAGGCGGTGGCATTAGTGTTGTAATTAGTGTGGGGTGGCATTTCTTCTGTAATTTAGTGGAAGTGTGACACCGCCACTGTAACCTTAATAGTAAAGATTGTTGCTATGCGTGATCTTGAGCTCGAGCAGTTAGATGTGAAGACTGCATTTTTACATGGAGAGTTGGAGGAGGAGATATACATGGACCAGCCAGAAGGGTTCATAGTACTTGGTAAGGAAGATCATGTTTGCAAATTAAAGAGGTCCTTATATGGTTTGAAACAATATCCTCGTCAATGGTATAAAAGGTTTGATTCATTTATATTGTCACATGGATTTAAGAGGTCCGAATTTGATAACGGTGTGTACATTAAGTTTGTTGGTGGATCACCTATATACTTGTTGCTATATGTTGATGATATGTTGATTGCTGCCAAGAGTAAGAAAGAAATCACTACGTTGAAGGCACAGTTGAGTAGTGAGTTTGAGATGAAGGATCAGGGCCAGTCCTGGGAGGGGGGGGAGGGGCGGCCACCCCGGGCCCAGAAATTTTAGGGGCCCCTCCCAAAAATTTGTACACTAAGCGTTAAACAAAAATAAATAAATTCAGATACGAAAAAGGTTAAGGAGCAACGATTGGGACCTTCCATTCACGTGGGAGAGTAGTACACGGGGTTGCGAGCAGTTTCTCCTGGGCCTCTAGTTTCAGCTATTCAGCCCTAATGGCATCTCTCATCCATTTCTACATCTAAAATCCATCGCCCACGCCTCCTCAAGCCTCGCCCTCCGCAGTAGTTTGGCAAATGGCAACCTGATTCCTTGAATCCTTCGCATACTCTCGATCGTCAAGTCGCCACGCCGCCGGCAAGTTCAACCGGCCAGTATCGTCCAATCTAGAGAAACAAGCGGTATGGTGTCTCTAAGTAGGCTAGGTGATATCTCCTTTTCTTTTGTGCTTTCTGAAATCTCTTTGGCGCCTCTTACTTCTTAGATCAGGGTTAAGTATCTCAATCATTTGCCCCGACGAAGGTGCATATATAGATTATATAGATTTACAATCTACCTTAGTGTGTCCTTTAATTTTATATAAATTTAAATACCCATAGATGGTTAGCGTTTAAAGATTTGTGGTACGAAATGGGATGATACTGATATTGATTCCAACCTGACCGACTTTGAATAATTTTGAGGGTAAATTGAAATCGCAATAGTCATTTTCCGAAAAGGGTTTTCGCCGTAAAAGTTCAGTATCTCGTTTATCCATTTGATCTCTACTTAGCTAAAATACATTTGTTTTAATTATTTATACTAAGGTGCCCAAAATTTTAGGTTTGCCCCGGGCCCCCGAAATCTCAGGACTGGCCTTGTGAAGGATCTTGGTGCTGCTAGGAAAATACTCGGTATGGAAATTACTAGAGACAGAAATTATGGTTTGTTATTTCTTAGTCAGCAAAATTACATTAAGAAAGTTCTTCATCGTTTTAATATTCATGATGCAAAGCCCGTTAGTACTCTCATTGCTCCTCACTTTAAATTGACAGCTTCACAATGTGCTAGCGCCGATGAGGATTATGAGTACATGTCTAGAATTCCATATTCTAGTGTTGTTGGTTCTTTGATGTATGTCATGGTTTGTTCTCGTCCCGATTTATCATATGCTATGAGTTTGTTTAGTAGATATATGGCTAACCCTGGTAAAGAACATTGGAAGGTTGTTCAATGGATTTTCAGATACCTACGTGGCACATCCAATACTTGCTTGAAGTTTGGCAAGGTTGACGAGGGACTCAAAGGCTATGTGGATTCAGATTTTGCTGCTGATTTGGATAAGAGGAGGTCCCTCACAGGTTATGTGTTCATGCTAGGTGGTTGTGCCGTGAGTTGGAGGGCAACGTTACAGTCAGTTGTTGCCCAGTCTACCACTGAAGCAGAGTACATGGCTATTGCAGAAGCATGCAAAGAATCAGTGCGGTTGAAAGGTTTGTTTGCTAAGCTTTGTGGAGATAATACTTGCATTAACTTGTTTTATGACAGTCAAAGTGATATTTACCTTACTAAGGATCAGATGTTTCATGAGAGAACAAAGCACATTGATGTCAAGTACCATTATGTGCGTGATGTTGTTGCACAAGGTAACCTGAAAAGGTATGCAAGATAAGCACTCATGATAATCCTGTTGATATGATGACAAAGTCAGTTCATGTTGCTAAGTTTGAGCTATGCTCAATCTTAGTTGGTAGCACTGCTTAGCCCAAGAGGCTATTTGGCACCGAAGGTGTTTTTCTTTATTGTTTCAGGTGAAGGTTCTCGTTCATGCTACAAGAGGGAATTTGTCTCAAGGTGGAGTGTTATTTTGGTGTGATCCAAATTCGTATTCGTATATACTGATAAAGGCCGAATTTCTGACGAGTGGAGCCGAAGGCGATACGGTACGAGTTGTTTCCGAGTTGGACACGAATACCACCTTGTCTAGGGTTTTGTCCCCTTTATATACCTCATGTAAGCCGCCGGTTGGGATAAGTCATACATTGTAAATCCCCGGCGTTTGTAACCTCACCCTATCATAGTGAAGATTTGCTGGCTGATGTCCGTGGTTTTTTTCTCTTCCTCATTGGAAGGGTTTTTCCACGTTAAAAATCTCGTGTCCCCTATCGTGCTAGATCTCTTTTGTTCATCGTTTTTGTGCTATCATTTATAACACCTCTCAAACACGGAGGTCGGAGCATGGGTGGCGACCCAACAAGAATTCTCAAAGGATTATGCAGCATGTTTTGTTATACAATGATTACTTTTCTACTACCTGAACATAAGGTGTAATTCCATTTCGTCGACGCTTTAAGAAGAAGAAAAAAATGTGCCTGTGTGCATTGTGCATGGTGTTTGATAGTAAGATGACTACTGCCAACTAAATAAATAAAGATGACACCAGACTGATTGGATTTTCATCGATTCAGAGGGACCTTCAAGACTCAAGGGGGCTGGTGAGTACACACTGCACACATGCATGTACTGTAGAAATGGTGTTTGATAGTAAGACGACTACTGCCAACTAAATAAATAAAGATGACACCAGACTGATTGGATTTTCATCGATTCAGAGGGACCTTCAAGACTCAAGGGGGCTGGTGAGTACACACTGCACACATGCATGTACTGTAGAGTACACACTGCACACATGCATGTACTGTAGAAATGCATTTTCACTTGTGTGGAAAGAACCATGCCGTGACTTCACCAAGCCGGTGTATATCAGACACAATGGGATGATAGGTGTTATCCCTGAAGTCGTACATACCAGAGCTTGCAAGACCAGACCTAGAGCGACATTTCTCGGGACCGATGAGTGCATGGTCGAGGAAATATATTCGATTCCGGGACAGATACTCGTCGTGGCCAGATGCAGGGACGGCCTTGGAACACCTTCTGCTCAGAAACAGTACTTGGTCTCCAAGGCTTGTTACCTGTGACCACCGGGACATCTCCACATCCGCTTCAAATACCTTAAACACGTAGTCTCCCGAGACGCCAGAACATTTCTCGTGGTTGACCATCAACAACTTACCACGTGAAACCACGAGGAATCGACTTATGCCACCGTAACCGCAGGCCGTGTCACTGCCCTTGATCACTTGTTTGGCAGAGGACACTACTGTTGTCTCCCCATGGCCGCTAACTTGGTGCGCGAGAAGGTCTCCTCTTCTGGTGATAGCGTATATATCTCCATGGTGGAAGGCGATGTCTTGGTAAGAGGACTCACCGCCGGCGTGAGAGCTTGTCGACCATGAGGGCATGCCGGGCCGGCAGCACGCGATGAGTGGATCTCCGTGAGGAGAGATGGAGCTCTTGGTTGTGGCGACGACAAGGTTGTTGGAGCATACGATAAACTTTTGGACGCACGACAATTCGGGAAAACCGTTGGCGTCGGCGTCGGAGTGAAACTTGCCCGGTAGCGGTAGGATAGCCCCGGACAGAGGGTTCTCCAAGAAGTTGCGCTTCTCCGGCCACGACCTCATGAGTAGCAACCAGTTCTCGGAGGAACCCAGGCATGCCGTGAATTTGCTGGAGCGTAATAAGCGGTGAACTTGGCTGTCTTGGATGCTTTGGTAGGTCCGTGCGCAGAAGCTGATGATCCACGGGAAGGCAGGCGGCAGTGCCGGCGCCTGCTGCTGCAAGGCGTGGCGCCAGTGGCGGCAGACGGAGCCGAAGCGGACGCGGTCGGCGAGGAAGGGCAGACGGCGTAGGACGAGGCCCGCGAGCTCCGGCGGGAGGCCTGACCAGAAAGACGGGCACGAGCTAGCTTCCGCCGGCGGCGGCGGCGGCTTCGCCGGAGTGGAAGCAATAGCTTTGCTTGACCAGGCGCCCATGATCAGATTTTGATTAATCTCAACCGAAAATACCTACGTAATGCACGGTTTGTACAACTGGTTTAGGTCGACTTTTGCGATTTAAGCTAGTCTGTATTCTATCTACGTGTTAGGCTGGCAAACGGAGTTAGTTTTGTATCCCAACTAATTAAACGTGCAGGGGACGTCCTCCGCTTCCACAATCCCGGTCGGAAACGGGACACCAGACACGAACAACCAGCAGAGGCTGCACGACACAGTTTTCATGAACTTAATAGGAAGAAATTGTATCATGCATGAACAACTTAATAGGAAGAAATTAGATGGGGTAATTTTTAAAATTGACTTTGAGAAGACTTATGATAAGGTTAAGTGGCCTTTTCTTCTTCAGGCTTTACGTATGAAAGGGTTTTCTCAGAAATGGTGTGATATGATTTTACAATTTGTTCAGGGTGGAAGTGTAGGTATTTGTGTTAATGATGCAATTGGCCATTTTTTTCAAACTAAAAAAGGATTAAGGCAGGGTGATTCTCTCTCTCCAATTCTTTTTAACATCGTGGCAGATATGCTTGCTATTTTAATTGCTAGGGCTAAGGAAATTGGACAAATTGGAGGTCTGATTTCAGACCTAGTTGAAGGAGGTTTGTCTATCCTTCAATATGCAGATGATACGGTGCTATTTTTAGAGCATGATTTCGATAAAGCTCTAAATCTTAAATTAATCTTGTGTATCTTTGAGCAATTGTCGGGTCTCAAGATTAATTTTCACAAGAGTGAAGTTTTCTGTTTTGGTAAGGCTAAAGAGGTAGAGCACCAGTATAAACAAATCTTTGGTTGTGAGTCTGGTTTGTTACCTTTTAAATATTTGGGTATTCCTATTCACCACAGAAAACTTACAAACTCAGAGTGGCACCCAGTGGAGAGTCGTTTTGAGGACAAACTTGGGTGCTGGAAAGGGAAACTATTATCATATGGGGATCGATTAGTTCTTGTTAATTCTGTGTTAACAAGTTTACCCATGTTTATGTTATCCTTTTTTTAGATTACTAAGGGCGTCCGTAAGAGACTTGATTTCTATAGATCACGTTTTTTCTGGCAGAGTGATGACACCAAGCGTAAATATAGATTAACAAAATGAAATATTATTTGTAGACCCAAGAATCAAGGTGGATTAGGTGTGGAAGTGCTAGAGCTAAAAAATAAGTGTTTATTGGCTAAATGGTTGTTTAAGATACTTCATGAGGAGGGTATTTGGCAGGAATTGCTACAGAATAAATACTTACATAGTAAATCTTTAGCTCAAGTTGAGGCACAACCCACTGATTCTCCATTTTGGAAGGGTCTAATGAGAGTTAAGAGGTATTTCTTTAGTAGAGGTTCCTTTAAAATTGGAAATGGTGAAACAACTAGATTTTGGGAGGATATTTGGTTAGGCCAAACCCCTCTATCTGATCAATATCCTCTTTTGTATAATATTGTGCAGTCTAAAAATGTATCGGTTGCTGATGTATTTCAGAATGCACCACCAATTAATGTTTCCTTTCGTAGGAATTTAGTAGGCATTACTTGGGATATGTGGTCTCATTTGTGCTTGCGTCTCATGAATGTCTCCTTGATTTCGGATACTGATAAGTTTCTTTGGAAACTTACTCAGAATGGGAGCTTCTCTGTGAAATATATGTACGAGGATATGATGAATGGATGTCGGATATATACCAAATAGGGGTATAGAAGATGGTAGACAAAGTGCCGGATTACCAGGGTGGCCTAAGTGGTACTGGGCTTAGGTCCATTAGGCGGCCCAGTAATCCGACGCACAGAAGCCGGATTCTAGAAGAACCCGGATCACGGCCCATGTGATCTGGCTTGGAGGAGAAGACGGATTCCTTGCTTTCAAAGTTACAAGTTACCGTAGTCTTCTAGGTTTTCTATTCTGTAAGCCCTAATCCGGCTATTATATAAAGCCGGACGGAAGATAGATAAAAGGAGGACGAATAATAGAGAAGCTCTACGCCAACTCGCCGAGAAGCTCATCCTCGTCGAGTAGCCTAGATCTAAACCCTCACATTGTATCTCTGTTTACGGGTTTTAGTCCCGATTAGTGAGAAGTGCAGGAGTAGGCACGTCGTACTGTCGCGACGTACCGAACCTGGGTAAATCCTGTGTTCTGTGTTTGCTACGCGATCCCGTTACCCCACGTCTCTACCGTAGTCTCATGGCACCCCCGTCTATGAAAACTACTACGATGTCTCGACAGTTGGCGCCCACCGTGGGGCAAACGACGTCAGGCGTAAAATTCCGATCTGGGATACTTGGCGGAATCGGAAGATCAATCACTGTCAGAAGCTTGGAGTTCAACAACGACGTCGGGCGCTTCCTCGACAACGGATCCTACATACCGGCGCAAAACCACCTGGTAAGTGCCTGCGTGTTACCGATAGGATCTGCTAACATCTTTATCGGACTAACTGCAGAAGCAATGGGGTTTTGCGGTGGAAGCAAATTTATCCCACCCGCCCTATACCCAGTCGAAGATAACTATGATACCGGATTCTGCTCAGATCGCCGACAAAAAAGTGATACACACTTTATCGGCATGGTGCAATCCGAAATCGCCGAAAACACGGATGACGGAAATCCCGTGCAAGAGGCAGACAACAACGCACCCGTCATGGAGACGGAAGATCAAACACCCGTCATAGAGGCGGAAGATCCGACATCCGTCAACAAGACGATGAACTCGGAAGCAGAATCCGTGCTTGCCGCCATTGAGGCGAGGTTGGAGTCGGAAACCAGATCGGATAACTTCGACTCTGAAGACGAAGATGAGGACGCCTTCGTAAGAAAGGTTAAGTCCTTTCAAGAGGGATTCCATGAAGTTCTAATGGCGAAATCGGCTGATACCACGGACGCCGGCAGCCAGGAAAGCCCTAAAACCCCTCCGCCAGAGGAAGAGAGAGAAGACGGAGAAACTTCTCCGGTATTCCCCAATGTCAAGGAGATGACAGAAGATGAACCTGTCAAAAAACCTCCCTCTTCCAAGAAAAAGCACCGTGCTGCTAAAAAACTCCAATGCAAAATCCGGAAGAAAAAATCAGCTGATCTCGCTGATGAAAACCTGGAAGTAGGAGATGTTAGCGGAACAAAGCCTGCGGAGAAGAAATCCAAAGAAATCACTGCTCCGCCAATGACGGAACAGGAAGAGCAAGAGCTATTGCAAACACCAGTGGGACCAGATGAACCCCCTGAGATGCTGGAAGCCAGGAGACAAGCTTTCCAACGGCAACAACAACATCTACTCAGATCTCGGCAACATCTCCAACAAACCCATAATGACATCAAGGTCATGAAGGAAGAAATAGAGGAGTACGAGAGAAAGAATAGATCCGCGTTAAAACTTACTAGGTTACTCGGAATCGCAAGACCGGAAGAACTGCCGCCAAAAGAAAGGTTCCATAACCCATCTTGGCAAAATCAGGTAAATGGCAAAGATGCCAAGGGCGAACCAATATACAAGACCGCGGCAGATAAACGCGGAAGCAGCATTCACAATTCTTAACAACGATCTGTATTCCAACGGGGAAAAACTCCAAGGGGTGTATGCTTTCCTAGGAAAAGCATTGCAAAAACAATAGCGCGCCCAAGAGCGATCAGGGAGGCTGCATGATAACTCCGCCCTATGCAAAACAGCTACTTGCGCTGCTGGAGCACCTGGACCGGAAGAACCCGGGGATTCAGACAACTCAAAAGATAAAAAAGAGGATCCGAGAAAAGACAAGAAAAACCCCGACAACCGGGATGCAGCGTCTAGGACCGGATCCCATCTCCCGAAAGATGGACATAAACCCCATGATCGGGAAGACAAACATCGGAAGGACGGCAAAATAATGCCACCTCCGAGAAACCCAGCTGAGAAAGCTGGAAGATACGATATACCTCACAGGCGTGAGAGATCCCGGACACCTCCTAAGGACAAAGAAAGGCACAGGAGTAGAACTCCGCCTAATCCAAAAGGGCGTGATCACGGAAGAGATAGAAACAATCCCGGAAAAGCGCGTTCGCGCAACAATGGAAGAGAAAGGAGCAGATCCCCTTCCGTCCATTCAGCCGGAAGATATTCTGCACACATTGACAGAGCAGAAAAGGATGATCTATACTTTGGTCCGAAGTGTTTTACTGACAGGATCCGAAGAATAACGCTGCATTCTGGCTTTGCCAAGGTCGGTCCAACGTACCAGAAATACACCGGCAGCACAAACCCGGATACCTGGCTCTCGGATTACTATACAACCGTCCAGATCAACAATGGGACAGACTTGGAAGCTGTCAAGTTTCTTCCCCTAATGTTGCTGGACGGAGCCAGAGATTGGATCAATGGATTACCATCAAGAACAGTCGACAGCTGGGATGATATGGCTAGAGTATTCACTCAGCATTTCCTGGGAACGTACAAACGCCCGAACAGCATCAACCAGCTAAACCGTTGCACGCAATTCGAAGATGAACCATACGTGGATTTCATCTCCAGATGGACAGCAATGAAGAATAGTTGCTCTGGAGTAACTGACGTACAAGCAATGCATGCTTTCGTCAATGGCCTAAAATCCGGACTCGTACCGTTCATGGTTGGTTCCAAAAAGCACAAAGATCTCGGATCTATGCTTACAACCGCCAATGAGCACGCTGCAGCCAAAGACGACATCAGAGCAAGAGGAGGCAATATCGAATCACTGATACTTGCCAAGAAAACCCCTCGTTCTGACAAAAAAGGAACTCCAGAAACAACGACGAAACCCAAAGAGGTCAACATAGCCTTTGGAGGAGAAAAGGGAAACAAGTGGAAAGGACGCAACCCAGATCCAATCAACTACACTCCAGAGGAGTGGGAAAGGATTAAGTCGGAACCTTGTGTTCACCACTCGCAATTTGGGAAACCCACCCATACAAACGCGCAATGCCGGCTAAATAAGCACATGAAAGGCAGTGCAGGAGCCGGAAGTAAGGGGAAGGGTTCCAAAAGGAAACCCGCCAAACAAAAGCCAGAGGCTGACAAAGAAGACAGCGAATCGGACACTGACGAAAAAATCCAGGAACAACAGCGTAAAGGCGAACCCAAGTTTCCAAGAGTTGATGGAGAAGCAATGCTAACTTTCTTAGCAACCCCGTCAGCAAAGGTGGCCAAAAGAACACTTCGAGAAATAAACGCGGTTGTTCAGGCAACCCCGAAATTCTTGAAGTACTCCAACACACCGATAATCTGGGATCAGTCTGATCATCCCGGAAATATCCCTGAACCCCGCACACAAGCTCTTGTTGTAAGCCCTATTGTTCAAAACACTAGGCTAAGAAGAGTGCTGATGGATGGAGGATCCAGCATTAATATAATGTACCTGGATACACTGAAGCATCTGAAGATTTCCGAGTCTCAGCTCAACTACAGCAACATACGTTTCCATGGCATTGTCCCTGGCAGGCAAGCACGATCCCTAGGAGAAATTTCCCTAGATGTCACCTTCGGAGATAAAGATCACTTCCGGCAGGAAAAAGTGTCCTTCAAAGTAGTGCCGTTCGAAAGCGTGTATCACGCAATACTCGGACGTCCAGCTTTCGCCAAATTCATGGCAAGATCTTGTTATATCTATAACAAGCTGAAGATGCCAGGACCCAAGGGAGGAGTAATCACTATAGCCGGTGATTTCAAGCTGGCAAACGAGTTGGAGAAAGAAAACGCCCTTTGCGCTCAGAGAGTCATAGCAAAGGAAGAACTGAAGGAATTAGCCAAGGAGGTATCGCCGTTAGAAATGCCGGCAGGAAAAGAAACCCGGAAGCCAACAGACAGCTTCAAGGCGTCCGAAAATACAAGACAGGTAATCCTAGATCCCAAAGATCCGACAAAATTTGTCGTCGTAGGGACTGGGATGACTGACAAATAGGAAGGCGAGCTCATCAAGTTCCTCCGTGAGAACTGGAATATTTTTGCCTGGTGTCCAGCTGACATGCCAGGTGTACCCAGGGAACTTGCTGAGCACCAACTCAAGGTTATTCCTGGATCAAAACCCGTCAAACAAGGTCTCCGTCGATTTGACGGAAGAAGACGGAAGGCTATTGGCAAGGAAATTATCCGGCTTTTAGCAGCGGATTTCATCAAGGAAGTAATCCATACTGACTGGTCCGCAAATCCGGTATTAGTACCGAAGAAAGACACTACTGCTCTTAGAATGTGTATAGATTACACAGGCTTGAACAAATTGTGTCCGAAAGATAGGTTTGCATTACCGCGAATCGATCAAATAATAGATGCCACCGCAGGCTCTGAGCTTTTGTGCTTTTTGGATGCATACTCCGGGTACCACCAAATACGCATGAAAAAGGAAGATCAAATTAAGACTTCTTTCATAACCCCATACGGGACGTATTACTACGTAACCATGCCGTTTGGCCTGAAGAACGCAGGTGCAACCTACCAGCGTTGCATGCAACATTGTTTGCATAGTCAGATTGGAAAAAATGTCCATGTTTATGTGGACGATATTGTTGTCGTAACCAAGGAAAAAGATACACTCCTTGAGGATTTGCGAGAAACTTTCGAAAACTTACGCACCTACAAGATGAAGTTGAATCCATCTAAATGCGTATTCGGGGTTCCCTCAGGAAAACTTCTGGGTTTCATCGTTTCTCACAGAGGAATAGAAGTTAACCCGGAAAAGATCAAGGCAATCTTGAACATCACAAAACCTACCTGCGTCAAAGATGTCCAAAGATTGACGGGTTCCGCAGCTGCCGTTAGCAGATTTATTAGTCGGCTGGGGGCTAAAACCCTAACACTATACAAGTTGTCGAAGAAATCCGACAAAGTCAAGTGGATAGCAAAGCTTTGGAATACCTAGCAGTTATGTCTCTTCCATACTTAGTTCAATATCTATGTAAACATCTTTTGAGATCATGAAATAAAGTTGTTGGATTTCTTGCATCCATGTTTTTTACAAGTTTATTATAGTAAAAGCATGTTTCCACCTTCTCTATTTCCCAATGATCTTACAAAATACTCAATGTTAACCCGAATTGTGCCTGCGTACTCGGCGTTAAGAAACTGAATGTTTTTTCAGCCTGTTAACGGCTAAAGGAAACTTGAATTTCCTGCGTGCCCAAGTTTCGGTCAAAAAATTCCTTGTTTCTCTAAGCATTATCTGATTGCGTATGTGTTGGGTTACTGGAGCTAGTTAGTAAAAATGCCTTTAGCATGATCCATGTTTCCGAGTTTAAACTGATTGGTTACACCCAGTTACTCGGCATGATGATTCATATTGCTATTTGAGCCATTTCAAACACTAAGGACAGTTAAAACATATATGCCAGAGAACTTAGAAGATAAAGGAATAGTAACATCCGAAAAACCTTGCAATTTTTTTTTTCATAATTAAGACTGCAAAAGGCGGAATTTTTCACTAATACAAATAGAAGCATTACATTTTGGATTACATTGAAAGAACAGTAATGCTCCTATTGTTTACTATTACTATCCAGGTCCAAGGTAGCCCTTCAAGCATCTGATTCCTCCTCGCTGCTGTCGTCCTCGGGGATTGGAGGGATCTCTTCTTCTGGATAATTGACGGAAATATTCACCATGGAGGCGATCTGGGTGGCGTGGCCTTTGATTTCATCAAAGATGGTATTTCGCTGAGTATCCGTGTATCCTTGAGGGACACCGGACACCACGCGCCAAGATTTAGCACCAGGGTAGTGCATGCGCATAAGGCCGAGTGCCATGCGCGCACCACCCCGTGCAGCGGAACGCAGGATGGAATCCCTGGATTCCGCCACCTCCATGATGGCTCCCGGAAGTTTTTCAACCTCCGAGAACTCCCCAGTCCTTGCGGGAAGGAACTTGTTCACCAGCTGCATTCCAGCAGCACGGATCGAAGTCCACATCTTCCCAAAGGCCTGGATCCCTTCAAGCCGGGTACCATCTGGGGTATCTCCTGTTTTTTCCGACAAAACAACCAAAAGTGTTAGGTGAAAAACAGAGAAGAAAAACAAGATATGGAGAAATAAAAAAGGTAACAGAAAATTACCGATAAGCTTGTCGATCTCGGAGATTTCCTCCAGGCGAAGATTCAGAGCATTTTCTAAATCCTGAATGGTGGATTTATCCTTTTCCGCTTGCTCGGAAGCCTTGGAGTTGGCAACTCCAAGGGCCAAGTTGCTGGCCTCCAGATCCTTTTGAGCCTTCACAAGATGCTTGTGAAGCTCCAAATTCTCCTTTCGGAGATTCTCGGCATTGCCGGCATCTTCAGCTATCTGCTTGGCCTTGGCCAAAGCAGCTGGAAAGCAAAGAAAATTCCGAGTTTATAAAATTTCCGGAATAAGTACTTAGACAAAAAATTGAATCGCAAACTTTAGAGGAAAAATGTTTACCTGTTGTTTCCGACAAAGTGAGCTGAGACGATGCCAGTTCCGCCTCTCTCTCCTCAAGAATAGAAAGAAGATTTCTAACCTCTTTATTCTTGATGGAGAGTTTGTTGAAAACTTCCATGTTAATGGCTTCGGCGGTTTGCTGGAACATAGCAAGGAAAAGAATGGTTACAAAAAGCATCAAAGCAAAAAAAAGGCATGCAGTTTTGTTTAATGCTTGGGGGCTAGAGTTACATACCTGGCTCATTCGTTGCAAACCCGCCAAGTTTTCTTTGAACTCTTTTGCGTATTCCGCAAAAAGGGTTCCGACCGCGCTTAGGCCGTCATTGATAATCTTGAAGTCCTTGTCAAAGGTGGGAATTTCTTCGTCGAAAGTTCGAGGAAATTTTCCCACCTCTGGAGCCGCCCTTTCCCTCGTGTCCGTGTCCGACACAACAGGCTGGCTAGGCTCCAACGGCTTGGTAGTGGGGGCTGTAGCGTGCTCTTCCGCCATCGTGGACGGTGTGTCCGGGGCGACGGTGGGAGAAGGTTGACCGACTCGGGTGGAAACAACTTTGTGTTTCTTGAGCTTCTTTGGCTTTAGGTTGGAGGGAGGCAGGCTAAAAACAAAAAACCCGGAATAGTTAAAACACGGAAGATGGATGAAAAGTTCCCATGAAAGAAAAAGAACCCAGAAGAAAGAACCTGGAAGTGGCGACGGGGATTCCGTCAAGGTCGATAACTTCCTCAGAGAAAGAAATCTTCTTGCGCTTGCGTCCACCTGTAGCAGCGGTGCGCAGCGCGTCCAGCTCAGCCTCGGAGGCCAACTCCGAGTCTGGAAGATCCGCGAACTGTCGAAAAAACAAATCGGAATCAGAAGCTAGAAAATCCGAGAAAGAATGCTGAAACTATACCCAAATGACTGAAAAATTACCTTGGGGACTGGATTGTCGGCCGTATACATTGGCCGACTCGCTTCGTATTGGTCGCGTGATGCGACCAACTGGTTGATGCGCCGTCGAAGCTCCTTTGCGGGCCAATCTTTGTTGGTTGTCCGCATTGGATCCTTGGCTCCCGTGTATTCGCACAGGAGGCGACCACTGTGGTTGGCCAATGGCTGAATCCGTCTATTCAACCAGCAAAAGACCGTGTCCATGCCGGTCAAAGGTGGAGTGGAGGAGGTGAGCTTAGCGATGCGCCGCTTGATCCTTAGTAGATCAGGCGGCAGAACCTGGACGGCTTCCGTTCCCCAGTTGTCTTGGGGAACTGCGGCAGAGTTCGAGAAAGGAGGAACCCCGATGGCTTCCTTAGGGAAAGGCACATCGGGATGGTAAAAGAAGGAACCCGTCCAAAATTTGACGGATTCCGACGTTTTGATCTTGGGGAACCAATCTTGTCGAAATCTCCGAAGAGTGAAAGAGATGGTTCTGCAAGTCGGGAGTGCGCCCTCCGAAGAGTTCCGCTTAACCCCGAAGCAATACGTCCAAAAGTCTAACCTAGGTTCTAGCCCTAAGTAGCCCTCGAACAAAGCCTGAAAGCCGGCCATGTAGAGGATGGAATTGGGTGGCAGGTTGTGGGGCTGGATGTTGTAATGGGAAAGAACTTGGAGGAAGAAGGCGGAAGGTGGAAGGCCCATACCTCGAAGAAGATGGGAGGAGAGGAGAACCCTTTCGCCGTCTTTCGGCGTTGGTTCATTCTCGTCCTCAGGAAGACGCCACTTCCCTTAAGGACCAAGCCTTCTTTTTCCATGTTTGGAAGAAGAGCCGGGGGAATGCTGCAGGAAATCCAGTTGCCTGCAGATTCCGTCTCTTCATCCGCTCCGGTGGCGGCGGTGGCCGCAGCTTCCGCAGCGGCGAGCTCGTCACCGACGAGCTGGATCTTCTCCTCCGCCGTTTCAGGAGCAAACGGCGGGGAAGCGGCGGAGCTCGCGCCTGCAATATCCGTGGCGGCGGAAAGGTTTTTTCCGCCCGCCGCGGAGGCCGCGGTTTTCTCCGGCTCGTCGCCGGCTTGCTTGGATGACCCAAGTTGAGGATCTAGGTCGCCGATGAGGTCGTCGATGGCGGCGCGAGTAGGCGAGGACGGTGAGGTTGCCATTTCCTGGCGGCGCGATTCGTTTCCGGTGTGCTTGGAGGCGAGGTGCGCTCGGGGCAGTGCTTTGCTGGAGAGCTCGTGCGCGTCAATGGCGAGTGCGGTGAGAGTGCGGAAGGTTTTCGTTGAGGACGAGGATGGCTATTTATAGCTAAAAATCCGTCAAGATACGTGCCAACGGCTATTTTGACCGTTGGATGTTTGCCGCGTGTCACTCGCCGGAAAATCCGGGAAATGAAACGACAGGGTAATGATGGTTATCTCCTCGTTTCCCGCGAGAATCTGTCAGAGATAAGTTTCTGGGTTTTCCGAGTAAAACCCAAACGTCACTTACGTCAGCATGGTTAAGTGCGCTGACGTAAGAAGTTTCTTCTCCGCGAAGGATCGTGAGAGAAAAGCCGGATTTTCAGGATTTCGAGTTTCATGTTACCATCTTTTTCAAAAGAAGAATAAGAAGAATCAGGACTGCTGAATCAATATTTCTCGGACAAAGTATATTTGGCGAAAGACGGAGAATCAGAGTTTCGATCCTTCTTGGGGGCTACTGTCGGATATATACCAAATAGGGGTATAGAAGATGGTAGACAAAGTGCCGGATTACCAGGGTGGCCTAAGTGGTACTGGGCTTAGGTCCATTAGGCGGCCCAGTAATCCGACGCACAGAAGACGGATTCTAGAAGAACCCGGATCACGGCCCATGTGATCTGGCTTGGAGGAGAAGACGGATTCCTTGCTTTCCAAGTTACAAGTTACCGTAGTCTTCTAGGTTTCCTATTCTGTAAGCCCTAATCCGGCTATTATATAAAGCCGGACGGGAGATAGATAAAAGGAGGACGAATAACAGAGAAGCTCTACGCCAACTCGCCGAGAAGCTCATCCTCGTCGAGTAGCCTAGATCTAAACCCTCACATTGTATCCCTGTTTACGGGCTTTAGTCCCGATTAGTGAGAAGTGCAGGAGTAGGCACGTCGTACTGTCGCGACGTACCGAACCTGGGTAAATCCTGTGTTCTGTGTTTGCTACGCGATCCCGTTACCCCACGTCTCTACCGTAGTCTCATGGCACCCCCGTCTATGAAAACTACTACGATGTCTCGACAATGGACATACTATTTTTCTCAAAACTTATTTGTGAAAATTAAAATTACCTCATCAAAATCTTCATGTGGTTTTTGGATAAGAAGGTGATTTTGACAAAAGATAATTTAGCAAGAAAAGGGTGGAAAGGTGATATGCTTTGTTCCTTTTGTGGGAACAACGAGACAGTAGATCATCTCTTTATTTCTTGCCATTTGGCTAAACTTATTTGGCGAGTGGTCTTTTGTACTTTTAATATTCCTCCTCCCTCTAACGTGACTAATATGTTTGGGAATTGGTTTAATGGGATTGATGTGAAAACTAAAAGAAGGATTAGGATTGGTGTATCGGCCATTTGTTGGGCTATCTGGACATGTAGAAATAATGTTGTTTTTAACAAGAAGAACTATTTTCATGTCTTACAGGTTATTTACTCAGCAGCTCATTGGATCCAGCTATAGGCTTTATTACTCCCTTCAGACCAGAGGAAGCTTATGGTGGATGGCTGCACTCGTCTCCTTACTGTGGCACAGGATTTTTTCTCCCAGCATACGTGGCAGCATCATAATAGGATTTCGTAGTTTCCTTTTGGTTTTGCTGTTTCGGTATAAGGAGACTATCCTGTTTCTTGTAAGGTTAAAATTTTTGTAAACGGTTGGCTACACTGATTTTTAATAAGCAATAAAGGCTGTGTGCATCACTCGATGCAGAGGCCGGGGTTATCCTCATTTCTAAAAAAAAAGCAGAGGCTGCACGACGATGGCAGATGCCTACCATGGTTTAGTGTAAAACAATGCTACCTTTGGATTGTTTTTATTTGTGTGTGAGTACCTTCGAGTAGTCGTAGAGGAAACGAAGCCATGTTTTTGTTTTACAACAGAAATGAAGTCATGTGTTTTTTGAAGAGGAAACGAAGTCATGGCTAGACTGAAGAAATCAAGCAAGTGCACTATAGAGAGTATTCCGGTGGTGGTATATGCCAACTCGTTTGCCACAGTTATACATTGATACATTACGAAATTTTTTCTTGTTGAATTTGTAGAATTGCAAGATCAAAGAGTCGGGCGGAAAAAGGGGAGATCTCCCCGTACCTGGTTCTCCTGTAGCTGGATTCCCCGGAACCACAAGAATCCTTAGAATGGGATTCCAACTCAGCACCTTTTGTTTTGAGATTTTGAGAAGAGTTGCTCTTTGGAGAGCACAGTACGATGAAAGTTGTAAGTTGTGTTCGGCTTCTTCACGGAGCTCTAAAAAAACTTTATTGACTCTATAAAAGCAGCAACAAATGCAGTAATAGGTAGTGTTTGAATACCTCTAAGTACTGAGTTAGGACTCTAAGACCAATTAGTGGTCATGACACCATATCTCCTTCCACCATTAAATGCTAATACCAATTATTAATTAAAGGTCAGCGTCGTCTATATGCTCCTCCACCCATCCATCGCCAAGCATCCTCACAATCAACTTTCCATTGCTCCTTCAACCTATTTAATTATACAACCTCATGTGCACAACCAATATCATCGAAAAACACTTAGTAAACTTTTTTTCAGAATTTGGATTTAATAAATTTCTTTTACAAGGAAAGTCCGAAAAAGTACTTTTTGGATCAAGTAAAAAAAAGATATACAGTTGGTCATATAATCGTGGTTATATAGATATTTTCTATACTAGGGTCTTTACTCTCGGTATAAGAGGATTAACCGAACTAACGGAGTTTTTTCGCGGCGGCCGCCGCCGCCAACCATCTACCACACCACCTCTGGCCAAACCAGGCACATATCTGAAAAGTCCCAACGTTCTCTCTCCATCCACCCCGAAGAAATTGACTCCCGAGGTTGCCCCGCACAAGGGCGGCTCCGGAGGACCCCAATCCGATCTAGAAGACTGGCGCCATAGAAAAAAAGTTTAAAAATTGGCGGTTTATCTTAAAAAGTAGAAGGACCGCAATCGTCCCTGCCAGTGCGGAAGGGTGTGGGACTGGTAACCTCATCTGTTGTAGTACGGGAAACTGGTATGTAACATCAGCCAGTTATCGGTTGAGTTGATTTCAGTTATTGATATAATAAATAAGAGGAAGACTGTCTTCTCGGGGAAGACATGCTTTCTCGCTCTTGGCACATCTACGGTAGGGATTCTTCTCTACCTTCTTACGTTGAGATGACATCAACTCGTTCCTGCCATCTCAGTATAACCTGCTTCAATTTCTTTAGCTTTGTGCTCTTCTTGAGCAAAGTCCGAGAATAAACTTTCGGTGCTTTTCACCTTTCCGCCAATGGGCTCGTAGCTTTCCCTCCCTCCCTCCCCCCCCCCCCCCCCCTCCTCGTCGAGTGGTGTTTTTTCGATTTTCTCTGACTTGACTCAGCTTGACCTACTTGACTCACCGGTTAGAGTATCGATTTCATACGGCGAGATTCATTGGTTCAAATCCAACAGTAGGTTAGCGCCCGGGTGTTGAAAGTGGCTTATTTTCCCACTGCTCCTAAGTGTTGCTCTAGGATGACGAGAGCAAAGAAATGACCTTGAACAATAGATGTGAGTAGCACACCCACACTTTTTCAACCTAGCATGCTCAGCAATCTAAGCCTCTAGATCATTAGAAGATGGATCTTTCCTCATCGGCCGATGCCGCCGTCGGTGTCATGGTGGCGGCCACACCATGGCTATCTAAGACGGAGGGCGGGGCCGGCGTAGCCTGCCGGATTCCCTTCGTGCAGAAGTTCGGCTCCTTGGCGGCGCGGGTGAAGGTCTAGCAGCGGGACGGCAGCGCTCGCCCATGCGCGGCGTCCGTCGGCGCGCTGCAGGAACGCGTGGCTGGGGTCGAGAAGGGAGGGCGTGCGGTGATGGCGCACCTGCGCATGCCTAGGGTGCGTTGAAGCCCTCCTCATGTCGTTGTCACGTGTGTGTGACCCGCTCGATCTGTGCGCCGGAAGCTGGCCAGCGGCGTGGGGGTTGCTGGTATGCTCGAATAAAGGCGGCGGTCCTAGAGTTCCTCTTGCGCCAAGAAGAAGAACTGCCTCACGCCTGTCCTCTTTGATCTGGCCAGATTTTCGGGTTCCGAAAGGCTCCCCATGATCTCCCACGGTGTTAATGCTTTGAGATTGCTGGATCGGGTGGGATTCGGACGAAACCAATATGAGTACATTTGAATGTACTCAACAAGACACCCATCATGTAGCTTACCAACATGCAAGTATGCTTATATAGTGGAATAGGTAGGATATACATAGGGCTCACTATCAATGATATATGTAAGACATATCATAGTTGATTTTGAAAATCTCTGTATCTTCGTTGAAGAAGATACTTCAAAAGAAAATAATATAGTTTTTTTCTCTTGTAGATATCACATGTACAAGAGATTTTATAAAACTTTGTTAAAAGAAGATTTTATCTTTGCAAAACTTGTTGGAATCAACTTCCAGTTTTTGTTTAGAAAAGAAAAAAGTTTTCTTTGCAAAACTTCTTGTAAAACAACTTCTGGTTTTTCATCAATGGTACCTCCACGGTACAAGATTTCCTCCTTTTAGTACTTCATGAGTCCAACACCTTTTTGAAAACATTGACACAATGCTAACTACATGGCCATTCAACTGTCCATATCCGAGGACACGGCTATTCCGAATAGTTTGACTCTACAGAGGTGTACACAATCCACCAGATCTAGTAAATCCGCCATGAACAACCACGGACTGTAACAACAGTATGTGAATATCAGATAACTGATCCTAACCATCCACTATGTTCAAGCTAGAATATGTCTATCTCTTCAGTCGAGTGTACGCATCCCCGGCACCGGGCTAATCCCTGCCAAGTCAGGAGCCCCAACTGCTGCGTCCGGAGGGAAAATTAATCCCACACTTTATATGTCGCATGTTAAAAAGATTTGGCGACATTCGGTTCGAGGGAGTCTGTCCCCTTATAGAAAATTGAGATAGAACACACCCTAACAAGAACAAACTTCAAGTTAAGCCCCGTGCCCATGTTGTGGTAGGGTGGCAGTACGGTAAAGGTTGTCCGGCGAAGACTAAGTTATGTGTCATTTTTGAAAACATGTTTTTTTTCCAAAAATGACCACTTCCACACTTCTCCGGTAGATAAGTCTTCACCTTTCCACCGGGTTTTCCATAAAGCCTTTTGTTTTGCAAAAACAAATTTTTAAGGTGTCCACTTAGGGACTAATACTTGTGAGTGGTAATAGATACCATATGGTGGCTATGGGCTTGGTAACACCAAGTATCAACTACTGGCGTAGTAATATAATATATAATAATAGTAGTAATAGTCACTCAAAAATAGTTTTTGGTAATCAAAGTTTTTGTAAAACCTTTCAGAAGTAAAACATGCATGATAGATAATGATAAGTGTAGTAACAGCAAGCATCAGGATGGCTTGCCTTAAAACTCTTAGTGTCCCTAGCCTTGAAGTAACTTGAACTTGACGCACAGCTCCACAACTGCTTCTTCTTCTTCTTCGTTTTATAGCGTCGTAAAATAGTAAAAGACACAAACCCGAGATTTCCTTCCCAAGACTTATTTTTTCTTTATTTATAGATCGAACTAAAGACCAAACAACTAAACTAAACAACACATACAGCAAGCAAACTTATACTAGCGCAATCACTCAAACGTTATCGAGAAATCTAACTCACATAACTCTCAGGGTACAAAACTGTCGTCAGACAAACATATGGTTGAAAAACCATATCCCACACCTTACATACCATATATGGAGTGGGTGTACCACTCTCATAATAAGATATTCAAGAAGCTAAAAGTATATCTTGTGGGTGCAAAAGGTGAGGTTACTAAAATAATAACAACCAATCAAAGCAATACCCATGGCAGTGGGTATTAGCAACACATAAGCAATCATCACCAAACAAGTTCATGACTAAAATAATGCATAGATAACAAGGTACTACTAAGCACCACAAAAACACTAGCACAGCAATAGCATAAGTATAATACTCATGCTAAGGCAAACACTCACACACTTTCCAAACAACAAGCAAACACACCACAGATGGATAGGCTAGTTACAAACTATCCTAATGTCTATTCAAAGTTATGGAATTCATCAATCATGAAAACAAACAAATCAGTAGCTCAACCAATAGTAACAAGTCATAATATATAATTTAAAACACACTCATCACAAGAGATAATACTCCTACAAATAACATAATCACAATAGTGCACTAAAAGCATACTAGTATGGAAAATTCTACACAAGCATGCTATAAGAAATAATTTTATTCTACAACTATAGCAACAAGCAACTCAACAAGTCATGTCATAATAACATAAGTAATAACATCTTAAACATGCTAGAATATTCACACACTCATAAAAAAACAGCAACACTAGAGTAACTCAAAACACCTAGTGGTGACACTAGTTCATCACTAGAGAAGCATCACTACAAGGATGCATGATCCTAAACAAGCAAGTCATGAACATAAAAACCTACTAACAGCACATACACCTTACACATTCTAGTAAGCACAAACACTAAAATAATTCTATGAAAACATCTACTAAGCAGGAATCAATCCCTCCTACTAATACATGCTTCTCTAATTACTTAAATAGAAAGCAATCAAAGTGTACACTACACAACCAGTAGCTATGCACTCAACACAAGCTCAACTAAACACTTTCAAAAATCCAAACACTCAATGAAATCTATTTACAAATAATTTATCAATCACAAGAAAATATTCTATTATCAAACAATTCAATTTAAACAAACAATAGTGAAGAATTCCTTAACATGATACCCCTAAGGGATATTATGCTAACAAATGAATCACAGATAAACATACTAGTATTCACAAAGAAGAAATCAACTTTTCACTTACATAAGTGAGACAAACAATCTATTTCCCTTGGTGGAAAATACTAGACAAACATATAGTAATGCATGCTATTTTCACATAAGTGTATGGCTGGGGATTTTCACCCTTAACCAAGATGCAATAGGACCAGTGGGTTATGGGCCCACTAATGCCAAGGAAAAAGAGGTAACAAGGCCTCTGGTCACACGTGACAAAATTAATCTAACAAAGCAATCCACACATAGCTATTCATACTAGTGAAAACAATACTAGTGAAAACAAATAACAAATATTACACATGCTTTGCTATAGAATAAGTTGCAAGCTAACAGAGATGAAAACACCAAGATAACAGTACCAAAATGGTACTGGACTCCACTCAAACATATCACAAACCTAGGCAAAACAAATCTACCAATATTTGGTTCACACATTAATCAAATAATAAAACTAGAAAATAACAAATGCTAGTTCTATTTCTATTAGACTTTCCAAACATGCACACACTTTCTAAGGTATACATATTGCAAGAAAACAACCTAATAACAAGATCCAACACAACTATACATGCTAGGAAACAAGATTCAAACACTCACACATCACTTAACTAACAAATACACAAGTAATAATGAAAACAGAAAAGTTGTTGTTTCTAGTTTTGCTCACCAAAAATAATATAGGGATCCAAAAATTAATACAAGCTAGTATTAGGTAAATATAGTCATAAGAAAACTCATCCAATTGGATTCACCTCAAAAATCATTTTTAAACTCCCTCTAAAATCCTAGAAAAGCCTACTGGCCATTTACCATAATGGATGGCATTTCCATTTGGTAACTCACCTTGATGTGAGGCAAAGTCCTAGTGATAGATATAGTTCTAAGATATCCAAAACAATTTAGTTTGACCATTTTGGATACATATCCAAAAATTTATGCCAAAAACAAGCTTACAGACACTCTTTGGCAAAACAGGTCTTGTGATCAAAATACAAGTCAAAACTTAGATCTACAATTTTTAAATGGTTAAGAAAACATAATACTAGGGTCATTATTTTTGGTTGAATTTATTTTGCATCCTAGGTATTTTTCCCAAGCTCAAAGCAACCAGCACAAATCTGCACAGATTTAAAAAGGAAAAGAAATCAAAGAACGGGCTGGGGTTTCTCGCGGGCGCGGCCCAATTAGCCAGCGACGCGGCCCAAACGCGCAGCGCGCGCGCGGCCAGCGCAGGAACGGCACGGGTTCAAGCGTGACCGTCGATCTAAGATCGAACGGTCCCGATGCGTTCTTCCTCCTCTCCTCTCTCTCTCTCTCTCGATGGGGCCGGCGACGGGACCGCACGTTGGCTCACCTAGGGGGCTCGGGGAGCAGTGGCGATGGCTCGGGGGTGGCGTACGGGTGCAGGGGCGTCGAGGGGTGCAGGTTGCAGAGGCCGGCGTGGCTCCAGGCGGTGGCGCGGCACCGAGCGCTCATGACGGCGAGCTCGACGGCGGCGGCGTATCTGCAAGCGAGGAGTCGAGGGGATATGTCAGGGAGGGTCAGAGGGATACGGGGAGTGCATCCAGGGAGGTGGAAGGGACTGGGAAGGCACGGGGGAGGGGGATACTACCTCGAGCTCCCGACGGTGATCGTCGGGGTCAAAGGCTCGGGCACGCTCCAAGGGGCCAGGGCAGTGCTTCCATTCGACTTGGGGGAGGTGTGTGGATGTGGAGGAGGGCAGTGGCGCAAGGATTAGGGATGTGGTGTCTTGTATCTGTGGGGAAAAGGGCAAGGGCATGGAGGTGGCTCGGGTTGATGCCAAGCAATGGCATGGGGGCGTTCTAGGGGCCCTAGGGTCATTCTACCTCAAGTCCAAGTTGCCAAAAGCCAAGACCAGCAAGGGTGCAGTCAACCAATGGCCTTTGGGAGCTAGGGGAGTCAAGTCAAGAGGGAAAAGGGAAAGGTATGGAGGCCCATGCCTTTGCCACATCACCACTCTCTATCTCTTGGTTTCTTCACACTCAAGTCTTCTAGAAGCAAAAGAACACATCCTGGTTCGAGTCCCTCACTTAGTCAACACACTAGACAACACTCCTCATCAATACTTGCAAAGAAAAGCAAAGAAAACATCAGCCCAAAAGTGTAACAGCAACTGTTCCAAAAGAAATTCAGAAAATTCAGTTAAGGACTTGGTGAAAATTTCTAAGTGTTGGAATCTGTTAAAAATATCAGAAAGTTGGCACTGTTTTCAAGGGTCAAATAAAATCCAATCTTTCTTTTCAAAGTGGGAACTTGTTAACCATGTTTTAAATTTTCATAAACAACTTTTGAAAATAAAATTGAAATATTTTAAAGCCATGAAAACAATGTGGGAAAAGGTGTACTTTCTGTTTTTCTCTGTTTTTCAAAAATGCCTTTTTCTGCCTTATTTTTATACCACAAAGACAACAAGCAAAAGATCATTTTTAATAACCCAAAAATAAAACAAAGCTTATGGATTTTGTTACATATATCAAGTAACAAATAAAAGTCAAGAAAACATAAAATAACATTTTATAGCCTAGTGAAAACAAAAGTTGAAAATAGGTACTTGGCTATATTTTCAGGAAATAGTTTCTATAGAAAACTTAAAAGAAAACTTTTATAAATCATTTTGAAATTTTCTTTTCTTGGATCCAACAAGGTTAAAAGTTTATTTTAAGATCCAAACGAGAATGATCCAAGTCTTGGAACAAAAGTCACTCAAGAAATCAACAGAGAAAACAACAGGGGAAAAATATTATAAAAGTGTTTTCAGAAAAATTGAAATTGGCTTTATCAAGAAACAAAACTCGTATTGCAAATATGATTAAGATCATAAACACATGTTAGTTCAAACAATCATGTTGTTAGAAGAAAAAAATTGTTGGCCCTAATTTTTGTCTTCTTGAACACAATACAAGATTCCAAAAACTGGGGTGTGACACCACGGTCAGCGAGGCTCCGACGATGTCGGCGTTTGCAAGAGTGGCGTTTAGTGCCTCCTCCTTGAGCATGAGCACAGCTTGGACATCAGTTTGGGCGGCGATGGCAGAGGTGTTGGCGTGGGCCTGAAGGGCGACGACGTGTTGAGATTTTACCACCCGAGCGGCTTTCGCCTTCCGGAGCTTGGCCTTGTCTCTTCGGTCGGCCCTCTTCTTTCTCTCGGCTTCTCGTTGCGCCGACATGAGCTATTTTTCGTCTTGAGCAGGGCCATCGATAACTAGGGCTTGGATGGATGCGGCGAGTGGGTTTAGCCTAGGAGATGAGGTAGAGGGTTGCTTTGAATTTTTCCATTCTTCCTAGGCTACAACATGGAAGGGTTGCTTAATGGAATTCTGAAATCTGCATATACGTTTGGCTGAAAAGCTTACTGGTACAAAAAATAAACTTCTAACTGTAGGGATTGCCAGTGTCTTTTGGAGCATGAAGATCGAGGTTGTTTCCAGCACCAATGAGAACCTATGGCGGTTCTGTAGGTTTATTGATTTCTTAAGTCTTTCTTCTTATTTTGCTAAAATTTATCTAGCCTTTTGCGGGTGCAGGAGGTCGCAAAACTAAAGCTACAATCGTGCACAAAAATTCTAGAACGCATTGCTGAAGATTTGTTCAATGCAACTATGCAAGCCAAAGAGAAAAGATCGTGGACGCCAAGATTGGCGAACTAAAGATCCTAACGGAAAAGAAGCTGGAGATGGAAGGAAAAAAGGAGACCCGATGAACATGAAGAAAGACAGCGGAAGCATAAGAGATTTTGACATATGAGGTGGAAGTGAAGCTGGGAGCGTTCAGAGAGGGGGGATCCACCCCCACCCCCACCCCCACCAAGCCCCCGCGTCACTCCCTCTGGAGCGACCCGAGCGGCAACCCAAACCCTAGCATCGCCACCTCCTCCCCGTGCCTCCCTCGCCTCGCCGCCACCAGAAGTGACCGCCAAGAAGTCGTGTGGAAGCTGAGGTAGTGGCGAGGATCCCGTTGCTCCGCGCGAGCTTGTCTCGTGGTAGAGGAATCTAGGCTCGGGGTGGCGGCCCTTGCGAGCGAGGCAGCGACGTCCTCTGCAGGAGTCGCTACGGGTGGCCCCATACATTGTCCTCGATCTCGCAGGAGATGTGGTTGCGGCGGGCTACGGCAGCGACGCAGAGTTCGTCCTCCGCGTCAGATCTGAGGTTGGTGTTCTCGTCGTCTCTCTCTCCGCCGCGGATTCTGTCTGATCTCGCCCTGCTGGATCTTGAACTAGCGGGTGGTGGGTAGCTCGGGACTGGGGGTGATACGTCCAAAACGTATCTATAATTTTTTATGGTTTAATGCTACTTTAATGCTTATCATAATTGTTTTCATATTAAGTTTATGATTTATTTGGACTAATCTACTAATAGTTGCAAAAGTGCACAATGTTCTTGTTTTACACTTCGATGTGTAGGAATTACCAAAAATAGAAGAAGAAACCTTGTTGGGGTCGAATTGGGACTTTCCTGAAATCTGTCTGAAAAACACATTTTAAAGATTTCCACGTTACGGGTCGAAGAAGGTGTCAAACGGAAATCTGACAGAAGACAAAATTGTGGGGAATATTACGGCGTACGATCTAGACTTAAAATTCGCCTAATTCCGAGTCCGGACGGCTGAGATACGCCCGATTTACCGCATCCCTAAATGGGATGACGAAAATCCGTGAGACTATATAAAGGGAGGAAACTTAGGTCGTGTGAGAGACCCCATACCACGAATTTCCAGCCACCAAAGGCACATTTTAGCCTCTCCCATGGATCCCATCTTCATAGGGGAGGGCTCCAAAGACCATGAAGGAAGAGGGCTAAGGGGCGGCACTCCCCCATGATGCCAGTGGCGCAGGGAAGGAGTTCCTGCGCCACCGCCGGCGCCGCCCTGCGCCCTCCGCTGTCCTCTCCGCCGTCTTCACCGTCATCTCCATCGTCAATTCGTCCTTGTCTACAGTGGTTCATTCTCCCACACACCTCTGTACCGTCCTATGTAAACATGGTGTTTGGCGTTATAAATTATTTGCAGATGATCTATTGCATCTATGTCATGTTTGTGTAGATCCCTTTTGTCATATGATTGATTGTTGAATCTCTATGGATGGTTTGAGCTATATATTGAATTTTTTACAGTCCTATGGTGCCATCATATCTTTATGCGCGCATGGATAACATCATCGGGTTTATAGTATGTGTAGAAAACTAGAGGGAGGGCTGCTTAAGTGACTGAAACATGAGCCCCAATCTAGTGATTGAAGCATATGGGATAAAGAGTACCTTTTGATCTTAATGATATGGTTGGGTATCTTTACCTTAATGTATCTTCTAGAAGTTACAGATGTTTGCTAGAGTTCCAATCATAAGTACTTGCAATCATTGGATAGTGAGATCTTGTTAGCTTTTCCTCTCCCACATAAAAGAGGAATATCAACCTTGTATTTGACTATTTGATCATGGACAAATCCATCACAATTACCACCACGTTTCCACACTCATGGTACTGTTAGTTTATAGTCATTTAGTATCCTTTATTGTTGCAGTAGCTAACTTTACTTTCATGTATTTATTATCTCGCAAAGTTATCTCATACCCGTATTATTGCTCTAGTATTATTTCCTAGATAAAGTAAATGTTTAGTGTGTGTAGAGTTGTATCAGTGGTTGATAGAACTTGAGAGAACATTTATCCTACCTTTAGCTCCTCGTTGGGTTCGACACTCTTACTTATCGAAAAGGCTACACACGATCCACTATACTTGTGGGATATCAAGACCTTTTCTGGTGTCGTTGCCGGGGAGCAATAGCGTGAGGTGAATGTTCTTGTGTGCACTTGTTTGCTTTGTCTCTAAGTAGTTTTATTTTCAGTATTAAGTTGTTTGCTATCTTTAGTTATGGATAGGGAACACGAATTACAAACAAACAATAGTTGTACTTGCTATCTAAAAACGTTTTCAAAAAGGAAAGTGATTGGAAAGATGCGTAATGGTTAAGTGGGCGTCGACCTTGAACACTTGTGTTCATGCCTATGAAACCAAAACAATTCTTTTCATGAAAGCTTTTCAGTTAAAAACTTGTATATAATATGTATATTGTATATATTGTACATATTCCTATGTACCATAAAACTAAATTGATAATTGTATTTTCTAGTTACTTGGAAGTTTATAGTTTTGCTTTGCTATCCGGATACAAATTTTTTGTGCTTCACCGTATAAAAAATTTAAAATCACCAGAACGTGATATTGATCTGAAATTTCTTGAGTGCAAAGTAATACTTATTATATTTCTTTCATTAGACTAAATTTTTTCTGATTTGAGGTACGTAGATAGGTCTAATAATTCTATCTTTACTGACTGATTCTGTTTAGCCAGAATTCCTGTGCTTCATTGTAAAAAATCGTGGTAACTCTCGAAATAGTATTTTGATCTGAAAATTTTGTGCATAAACCTCAGATTATGATATGTCTTTCATTAGGTTTAAGTTTTTTTATTTGAGCTAAGTAACTATCTCATGGAGTCCCATCTTTACAGGCTGTTTAGTTTTCGCATATTTAGTTGTTTATTCAATATTGTACTTAGTGTTCTTAGTTTCCTAATTTTTTCGACGGACAACGGAAATTTTATAAGAAACCTCGGTATATAAAGTGACTAATGTTGAGTAAATATTATGAAACTTGTCAATGCTTGAACATGACTGGATTTTATTTAATGAGTACTGATACGTCATAAACGTATCCTTAATTTCTGATGTTCCATGTTGTTTTCATGTTGTTTCCCACATGTTTTCTTTACACTTTATGTCATTTTTATCGATTTCCCGGGACTAACCTATTGACAAGATGCCACAGAGCCAGTTCCTGTTTTCTGTTGTTTTTAGTTTCAGAAAAGTTGTTCTGGAAATATTCTCGGAATTGGACGATTCGAAAGCCAGAAGTCTTAGAAGTCCTGGAAGCATCCATAAGCCCCGAAGAGCCCTAGAGGGGGGCCACAGGGTGGCCACACCATAGGGTGGCGCCACCACCCCCTGGCCGCGCCACCGAGGGGTGTGGGCCCCCTTGCCACCCCCCGGCATCGCCCTTTCGCCCATATATACTCCTCGAGGCATAAACCCTAAAACAATCGACCTTTTCCATAAAATACATCTGTAGCTCCGCCGCCGCCACCGACAAGTTTCGTGGGACAGGTCTCTGTTCTGGCACCCTGCCAGGACGCGGAAGTGCCCCCGAAAGTCATCTCCATCGACTCCACCACCATCTCCATCACCGTTCTTGTCTCCTGTGGTGAGGAGGGAGTAGTTCTCCCCCGGGGCTGAGGGCTCTACCGGTATCTATGTGGTTCATCTCTCTATCCCATGGTGTGATCTATATGTGATCATGAGCTTTGTAATCTATTTGAATTCATAGACGTTACTCTTCATCTTTTGCTACTCAAGTGCTTTATTAATATGAACTTTGGAGTCACTTTGATCACGATGTGAAGGTGACAGTGTGCACGTCATGTGTGTCTCCCCTATGAATTGTGGAGTTTGCTTAGTACCTTCTAGGGCGCTCATAGTGATAGTGTGGGGTTAACTAGACATGGGAATACAAACTTGAGTGTTGTTACATCCCTACGCAATGATTAGTGTTCGTTATCCAACCGGAGAGGGTTAAGAGTAGCATAGTGAGAGAAGCTATCTAGTTATTCATTTATGTGATCATTGTTGAGAGTGTCCACTGGTGAAAGTAGGATCCCTAGGCCTTGTTTCCAAGCATTGAAACACCGTTTTCCGCATGTTCTTCTACATGTTTGCTTGCTGCCATATTTATTTCAGATTGCTATTATCACTTATTATCATCCATATTACTTCCATTTTACTCTCCCTCCGCCGAGCTAGTGCACCTATATACCTGAGAAGTATATTGGGTGTGTTGGGGACACAAGAGACTTCTTGTATCTTGATTGCAGGGTTGCTTGAGAGGGATATCTTTGACCTCTACCTCCCTGAGTTCGATAAACCTTGGGTGATCCACTTAAGGGAAACTTGCTTCTGTTCAACAAACCTCTGCACTTGGAGGCCCAACACTGTCTACAAGAATAGAAGCGTGCGTAGACATCAAGCTCTTTTCTAGCGCTGTTGCCGGGGAGGTAAGGTAAAAGGTACTCACATCCTCGGGTGTCAGTGCTCGAAGTTATTTCCTTTAGATTCTGCAATTATATCTTTTTGTTTCTGATTTTTATTTTCACTAGTTAGGCTTATTTTTACTTATTCCTTGCTTTTATATTACTTGTTAGACTTAATGGAAAACAACAAAAATATGAGAGAGCTTTATAATATTTGTATTGAGTTAGGATATGAAGTGTTTGAAGAGAAAATTAAAAAACCTATAGAGCTTTATTTGCATGCTAATAGCAATGTTATTAGTATTAATTCTTTGAACACCATTATTGCTAATGCTATGGAAAAGTCTAAGCTTGGGGGAGGTAGTTTTGATGAATATGATATCTTTAGTCCCCCAAGTTTTGAGGAGGAAATTTTCTTTGATGATACTTTGCCTCCAATATATGATGATTATAATGATTGTGGTATTCTAGTTCCACCTGTTTACAATGATGAATATGATATTTTTTGGCCACCTACTATTGAGGAAAAAATTAATTATGATTACAATATTCCTCCTATATTTAATGATTATGGTGATGAGAATAATAATGATAGCTATTTTTAAAATTTGCTCCCACTACTATTAATAAGAATGACTATGCTTATGTGGAGAGTAATTATTCTTTTATGCATGTCGCTCATGATAAGAATATTTCATGTGATAGTTATTTTGTTAATTTTATTCATGATGCTACTGAAAGTTATTATGAGAGAGGGAAACATAGTTTCATGCATCTCAACAATATCAAGTGTCCCCTCTTTATGGTTAAAATTATGAAGTTGCACTTGTTTTGCTTTCCTATTCTCGTCACTTTGTACTTCGTTGACTTGTTTTTCTACAAGATTCTTTTTCATAGGAAGTGGGTTAGACTTAAATGTGTTTTATATTTGCTTCTTGATGCTCTCTTATTGTGCTTCAACTCTTATTCTTATGTGAGCATCTTTTAAAAATCACTATGCCTAGCTGAAAGGCGTTAAAGAAAAGTGCTACCGGGAGACAACCCGTTTTATTTCTCTGTTTTCACCCCGTTTTCCTTCGTTTTCTTTTGTGTGCTTTGCACCTAGGTGTTTTCTGTTTCCTTAGAAACCCCTCTTTATCTTTTATTTTGTGTTTTTGTTGAGCCAAGTAAAGCCTCTAGTGGAAAGTTGAGCCTATGTTTCGGATTTCTGCGCAGGAAACAGATTTCTGTTGTCCACTTTTAAAATCGTATAAAATCACATAAAATTCAGAATGACCTGAGTTTTTTTTGTATAATCCTGGGCTATATACGCAACTTTTGTTAGTTGTCCGTTTTTTGATTTGAGCAACAGAAGATGTTCGAAAAAAATCATCTTTACCCGCTGTCCTGTTTTGACAGATTTCTGCCAATAATTGCATTTGCATCTTAATCTCTTTCTTTTGGTGTTTTTTTTTTGAGAAAAAGAGTTTTAAAAGAAGTTGTGACAGTAGCTAATTTTTTTTTTAGTGTTATACATGTGTTGAAACTGAACCATGTGAATTTATTATTTCGATTGCACTAACGTTGCTAATGAAGATTGTGAGAAGTTTGGTGTGAATGAAGTTTTGAAGGGTCAAGAGAAGAGGATGATATGATGTGATCAAGAAGAGTGAAGAGCCTAAGCTTGGGGATGCCCCAGTGGTACATCCCAGCAAATTCCAAGAAGACTCAAGCATCTAAGCTTGGGGATGCCCAAGGCATCCCCTTCTTCATCAACTATTTATCAGGTCACTTGTAGTGAAACTATATTTTTATTCAGTCACATCTGATGTGCTTTACTTGGAGCGTATTTTATTTTTGTTTTCAGTTTGTTTGGTTTTCTTTTCTGTAATAAATGGTTGGATCTTATCATACTTGTGTGGGAGAGAGACACGCTCCGTTTTCATTGCTTAGAACACTCTAGTTTTCATTCTTATTGTTCTATGAGTGTTCACTTTTTGCTAGTACTGTGTTTAGCCTTTGTTTTCATGCATCTCTTATTCAGAGCTGTTAGTTTTAGTAGTGTTATGTGGGTACCCTCATGTTTTATTGTTGTATCATGTAGAGTATTTTTCTTAAAACATATCTTGTTTGGTGCTTGTTGGGAGAAGAAACTGCTGCTTGAAGTAGAATTTATAATGGTGCAAGGAGAAGATTGTATAGACTGTGGCTAGAACTTTTTCATATCATGCTAGATGTTATTTTAGTTTTAAAGCCTTGTGGTTATTAAGTAGCATGATTAGCCTCAAATAGCTGAGAGTGTTTAATATGTCATTGAAAGATTCATGAGTTGTTCTTGTCATAAGGAAGCATAAATTTATGGTATTCTCTTTCGAATGTTATATTTGGTTGACTTGGTGCATGCTCACACCATGTTTATGACTATGAAGCAGTCACGAATAGCCTCCATGACCACTTAGTTTTTGAACTATGATACCTCGTATGCTGTCATTAATGATGTTTATGTCGCTATGCATGATTATGGCTCTTATGCTCTCTCGATTTGTCGATCCCAGTCTTTTGCTAGCCTCCACCTGTACTGAGTATGAGCTCTACTCGTGCATCCAACTCCCTTAAACCAAAGTTTTTCCTATTGTGTCCACCATACCTACCTACATGTGGTATTTAACTGCCACTCCAAGTAAATTGCTCATGTGTTACCTTTAAAACCTTCAAAATTACTCCTGCTTTATGTTCCTGTTTTTTGCTCATGAGGACGTAAATAGAGAATGTTTATCTCACTTGTTGATTGGATTTCACACCCTGTACAACTGGCTTCATCCGCTTATCCAAATGATAGAAGAGCTGGCAGCGGGGTGCCCAGCCCCAAATTAATACACACAAAATCTCTTCACTAACAAAAGAGAAAGAGGGATGACCTTCTACCCAGATGCGTCCTTCACATGTGATCCGCTCTTGTGAATCCAGTTGGCTTGTGACGTACTGTATTTTCTGTTTACCATTCGTTGACATTAGCATACATCTCCCAAATATATACACTCCTCCATGGTATGTGATTGTTGGCAGGGACCCGAGGATTCGGTTAGCCATGGTTTGTGAAAGATGGATGGAAGGAGTGTCAAACTTTTAATACCTCTGTTTAATAAAATAAAAAGCTCTAGCACATGAGTGATCCCTGCTTCCCTCCGCGAGGGGCCTTTCTTTTACTTTTATGTTGAGTCTCCATCATCTAACTTTACGCACAGTCGAGAGAGCATTTTTGCCATTCTTAGTTCTATGTGCATTGTCCCATAAACATCAATAATTACTTCATGATATTATTTGTTCTAAAATTATTTGCTCTAGTCTTCCTCATGAACTTTGAAGGTGTCCTGGCATTTATGTTTTGCCCTACTGTTAAGGACTAGCGAAATATCACTTTGCCATGCTTTCTCTATACCTGAAACAAATGTTTATCTTTCTTTGCATTATTATTCGTGATACTTTATTTGATATACTTATCATGATGCAATGTGATTTCTATGCTTTAATATTAAAGTTCTATTTATCATGTTTGTGTTAAAGTTCTATGATCTCAGCTTACATATGCTTTTAAATATTATGATCAAGATTGTGTGGTAGCATGTCACCTCAGAAATTATTTTGTTTTATCGTTTACCTACTCGAGGACGAATAGGAACTAAGGTTGGGGATGCTTGATACGTCATAAACGTATCCTTAATTTCTGATGTTCCATGTTGTTTCCCACATGTTTTCCTTACACTTTATGTCATTTTTATCGATTTCCCGGGACTAACCTATTGACAAGATGCCACAGAGCCAGTTCCTGCTTTCTGCTGTTTTTAGTTTCAGAAAAGTTGTTCTGGAAATATTCTCGGAATTGGACGATTCGAAAGCCAGAAGTCTTAGAACTCCCGGAAGCATCCAGAAGTCTCGAAGAGCCCTGGAGGGGGCCACAGGGTGGCCACACCATAGGATGGCACCACCACCACCCTGGCCACGCCACCTAGGGGTGTGGGCCCCCTGGCCACCTCCCGTCATCGCCCTTTCGCCCATATATACTCCCTGAGGCATAAACCCTAAAACAATCGGCCTTTTCCACAAAATACATCTATAGCTCCGCCGCCGCCGACAAGTTTCAAGGGACAGATCTCTGTTTTGGCACCCTGCCGGGACGGCGAAGTGCCCCCGAAAGTCATCTTCATCGACTCCACCGCCTTCTCCATCGTCGTTGTTGTCTCCTATGATGAGGAGGGAGTAGTTATCCCCCGGGGCTGAGGGCTCTACCGGTAGCTATGTGGTTCATCTCTCTCTCCCATGGTGTGATCTATATGTGATCATGAGCTTTGTAATCTATTTGAATTCTTAGATGTTACTCTTCATCTTTTGCTACTCAAGTGCTTTATTAATATGAACTTTGGAGTCACTTTGATCACTGTGTGAAGGTGACAGTGTGCACGTCGTGTGTGTCTCCTCTATGAATTGTGGAGTTTGCTCAGTACCTTCTAGGGCGCTCATAGTGACAGCGTGGGGTTAACTAGACATGGGAATACAAACTTGAGGAGTGTTGTTACAGACCTACGCAATGATTAGTGTTCGTTATCCAACCGGAGAGGGTTAAGAGTAGCATAGTGAGAGAAGCTATCTAGTTATTCATTTATGTGATCATTGTTGAGAGTGTCCACTAGTGAAAGTAGGATCCCTAGGCCTTATTTCCAAGCATTGAAACACCGTTTTCCGCCTGTTCTGCTACATGTTTGCTTGCTGCCATATTTATTTCAGATTGCTATTATCACTTATTATCATCCATATTACTTGCATTTTACTCTCTCTCTGCCGAACTAGTGCACCTATATACCTGACAAGTATATTGGGTGTGTTGGGGACACAAGAGACTTCTTGTATCTTGATTGCAGGGTTGCTTGAGAGGGATATCTTTGAGCTCTACCTCCCTGAGTTCGATAAACCTTGGGTGATCCACTTAAGGGAAACTTGCTACTGTTCTACAAACCTCTGCACTTGGAGGCCCAACACTATCTACAAGAATAGAAGCGTGTGTAGACATCAATTACTAACACTACTAATGAGTTTTTGTCAGGTTTTATGTGAATGTAGTATTTAAGATCCAATGGAGATGGTGATACGAGATAAATGAGAAGAGAAAAGATCAATCTTGGGGTCTCCCATGTGCACCTCAATTAAGTATTCAAGAATATTCGATCATCAAAGATTGGGGATGCCCAAGGCATCCCTTCTTTTTCCATGCCTAGCTAAAAGGCGTTAAAGAAAATCACTTCTTGGGAGATAACCCATGGTTTTATTTTTGCTTTGTTTTTCTATGTTTTCTTTGAGTCAAGGGGTTGTATACTTATGTAGAAACTCCTTTGTATATTTATTTTCATGTATTAGTTGTTCCAAGCAAAGTTTCTAACGAAAGTTGGAGTTGGTTTTGGATTTCTGCGCAGGAAACAGATTTCTGCTGCCCGCCGTAAAAAATCGTATAATTCACAGAAGGATCAAAATGCCTGAAAGTTTATGTGCTTTTTCCTCAGCTAATTGCGAAACTTTTTCGTTCTTTAAGTTTTTCGATTCGAGGAACGTAAGTGCCCCTAAAAAATTCGTCTTTGGTCTTTACAGATTGTTCCCGTTTTGGCAGATTCTGCCATTTTTCTTGCATTTGCTCTTTTATGATGTCAAGTGGATTTCTTTGCTTCACGAAACATCAGTGGCTGTAGCTAATGTATAAAAGTATCAATAGCACTTGCACCCATGCAGACCACATGAATTTTTTATTGTTGCACTAACCCTCTAATGCGAATTACTCTTTGAGTGTGGTGTGAAGTAAGTTTTCAAGGGTCGAGAGAAGAGGGTGATATAATGTGATCAACAAGAGTGCAACGTCAAAGCTTGGGGATGACCCCGTGGTTCATCCCATCAAATTCTAAGAATACTCAAGCATCTAATCTTGGGGATGCCCAAGGCATCCTCTTCTTCATCAACAATGTATCAGGTCACTTCTAATGAAACTATATTTTTATTCGGTCAGATCATACGAAATTTACTTGGAGCGTTTGTTTGTTTTTCTTTTGTTTTCCTTTGTTTTATTTATTCCTTTCTGCAATAAACGTCATTGGAACCTAGCATCCTTGTTTGGAAGAGATACATGCTCCGCTTTTTCATTTGAATACTCGTTATGCTCGTATTCTTATTTTTTCTTTTAGCTACTGCAAAATTCGTGTTTAGCTCCTGTTTTCATTGCATCTCTTATTCAGAGATGTTAGTTTTAATATATTTATGTTAGTACTCTCATGCTTGGTTGTTGGATCATTTAGAGAGTTTTTTTTATTAAAACATACTTGTATGGTGCTTGTTGGGAAAAGAAACCGTTGCATGTGGTAGAATTTATAACGATGCAAATAGAAGCTTGTATAGACTGTGGCTAGACTTTTTCATGTCATGCTAGATGTTATTTTAATTCTAAAGCCTAGTGGTTATTTTTGTAGCATGATTTGCCTCAAATAGCTGAGAGTGTTTAACGTGTCATGAAAGAATCGTGAGTTGTTCTTGTCATGTTGAAGCATAAATTTGTGGTGTTCTCCTTTAAATGTTTTATTTGGTTGACTTGGCGCATGCTTACACCATGTTTATGACTACAAACCAGTCACTCATAGCCTCTATGATCATTTAATTTTTGAACTTGTAGTGCCACTTATGCTTTGACTAATGATGTTTTTGTCGCTATGCATGATTATGGCCATTATTGCTCTCTTGATTTGTCGCTCCCAGTCTTTTTCTAGGCTCCACCTGTATTGAGTATGAGCTCTACTCGTGCATCTAAATTCCAAAAACAAAACTATGCCAAATGTGTCCACCATACCTACCTACATGTGGTATTTAACCGCCACTCCAAAGTAAATTGCTCATGTGTTATCTTTAAAACTTTCAAAATTAATCGTGTTTTGTGTTCCTGTTTTAACTCATGAGGACGTAAATAGAGAATCTTTATCTCACTTATTGATTGGATTTCACACCCTGGACTAGTGGTTTCATCTGCTTATCCAATTCATAGAAGAGCTGGCAGCGGGGTGCCTAGCCCCAAATTAATACAAACAAATTCTCTTCACTATGTTTTCCCCTGATTTATCAGTCAAAGCACAATTGTGTAAACAAAAGAAAAAAGAGTGATGACCTTCTACCCAGTTGCGTCCTTCAATGGGAGCCGCTCTTGTGAAGTCTAGTTGACTTGTGACGTAGTGTATTTTCTGTTTACTATTCGTTGACATAAACATACACCTCTCTAAAAAAATGTTTTCAATACTTCTGTTTAATAAAATAAAAGCTCTAGCACATGAGTGATCCATGCTTCCCTCTGTGAAGGGCCTTTGTTTTACTTTTATGTTGAGTCTCCATCTTCTAACTTTATGCAAAGTTGAGAGAGCATAGTTGCCATTCTGAATTTAATGTGCATTTGTCCCAGAAACATTATTAATTGATTCATGATGTGCTATTACTTGCTCTCAATTTTTTTTTCTAGTCTTCCTCTGAAACTTTGAAGGTGTCCTGGCATTTATGTTTTGCCCACTTTTAAGGACAAGCTAAATATCACTTTGCTATGTTTTCTCTATGCTTGAAACAAAACATATAACTTTCAATGCTTTGTTATTCATGATCTTCTATCTGTTTACTTTTCATGATGCAAAGTGATTGCTATGTTTCATTGTTAGAATTATATCTATCATGCCTATGTTTAGAGTGCTATGATCTCAGTTTACAAATGTTTTTACAAATATGATGATCAATATTATGCTGGTAGCATGTCACCTCAAAAATTATTTTGTTTTTATTGTTTACCTACTCGAGGACGAGTAGGAACTAAACTTGGGGATGTTGATACGTCAAAAACGTATCTATAATTTTTGATGGTTTAATGCTACTTTAATGATTTTCATAATTGTTTTTATATTAAGTTTATGATTTATTTCTACTAAACCTACTAATAGTTGCAAAAATGCACAATTTTCTTGTTTTACACTTTGATGTGTAGGAATTAACAAAAATAGAAGAAGAAACCTTGTTGGAGTCGAATTGGGACTTTCCTGAAATCTGTCTGAAAAACACTTTTTAAAGATTGCCACGTTACGGGTCGAAGATAGAGTCAAACGGAAATCTCATAGAAGACAAAATTATGGGTAATTTTTCAGCGTACGGTGTAGGCTTACAATTCGCCAAATTCCGAGTTCGGATGGCCGAGATACGCCCGATTTACCGCAGCCCTAGATGGGATGACGGAAATCCGTGAGACTATATAAAGGGAGGAAACTTAGGTCGTGGGAGACACCCCATACCACGAATTTCCAGACACCAAAGCCACGTTTTAGCCTCCCTCATGGATCCCATATCCATGGGGAAGGGATCCCAAGACCATAAAGGAAGAGGGTTAAGGGGCGGCGCTCCCCTATGATGTCGGTGGCGCGGGGAAGGAGTCCCTGCGCCACCGCCGGTGTCGCCATGCGCCCTGCGCTGCCCTTTCCGTCGTCTTCACCTCCATCTCCATCGCCAAATCCTCCTTGTCTACAGTGGTTCATTCTCCCACACACCTCTATACCACCCTATGTAAACATGGTGTTTGACGTTATAAATTATTTACATAGGATCTATTGCATCTATGTCATGTTTGTGTAGATCTCTTTTGCCATATGATTGATTGTTGAATCTCTATGGATGGTTTGAGCTATATATTGAATTTGTTACAGTCCTATGGTGCCGTCATATGTTTATGCGCACATGGATCACATCATAGGGTTTGTAGTATGTGTAGAAAGCTAGAGGGAGAGTTGCTTGAATGACAGAAACATGAGCCCCAATCTAGTGATCGAAGCATATGGGATAAAGAGGACCTTTTGATCTTAATGCTATGGTTGAGTATCTTTACCTTAATGGATCTTCTAGTAGTTACGGATGTTTGCTAGATTTCCAATCATAAGTACTTGCAATCATTGGATAGTGAGATCTTGTTAGCTTTGCCTCTCCCACATAAAAGAGGAATATCAACCTTGTATTTGACTATTTGATCATGGACAAATCCATCACAATTACCACCACTTTTCCACTCTCATGGTACTGTTAGTTTATAGTCATTTAGTGTACTTTATTGTTGCATTAACTAACTTTACTTTCATGTATTTATTATCTCGCAAAGCTATCTCATACCCGTATTATTGCTCTAGTATTATTTCCTAGATAAAGTAAATGTTTATTGTGCGTAGAGTTGTATCAGTGATTGATAGAACTTGAGAGAACATTTATCCTACCTTTAGCTCCTCGTTGGGTTCGACACTCTTACTTATCGAAAAGGTTACACACGATCCCCTATATTTGTGGGATATCAGGGGAACCCTAGGCTGGCTGGTCCGGCCCAGCCACGACGACGTCCTTGGGCGCCGGCCGTCCTTCTTGGAGGTGTGTATGTGGTTTCCTGCTACCCAACCCCGACCCATCTCCCGGCGAAAGCCCAAAATTCTTGTTGATTGGACGACGTCGACACGTTGCGTCGTCTCCTCCTTGGAGGCGCCTTCTGGGAGTCTAGCGGTTGGGGGTGTGAGGGGATGAAGATGTGAGCTTTGGGTGGTTGCGGTATGTTCTCTACAGTGTTTGGTGCAGGGCTGGTGGGTTTCTCTCAGGTGTGCTCTCCGGTGGCGGCACGTTTGGCTCAGTTCCCGCGGTACGACGTCTTTGATCCAGCGGTAGGGGATAGGATTCCCCTTCCCAGCATTTGTTCTGTGCCTCCGTACGACCCCCCCCCCCTCCCGCGTCCTTCTCGCCAGGTGTCACCTCCTTCACCAGGTGGCCTCGTATGGATCATCTGCCCCTTCATCTGCAGCTTGTGTCTGGCGGCTTTCCTGTCGCTCTCGGTCGGTCAAGTTCTTCGATGGTGCGGCCGATGTTGTGTGCTGTCCTTCTCAAGGTGGTTATGCTTTGGGTCTGCTTTGGGAATCGATTCCAACACCTCTCCAGCTCTCGGGTGAGCGTCTCTCATGTCCGGTGGTTCGACGCCTTCGACCCAAGGAGAGAGGAAAGGGTCCCTCTTCGGCATGAGAGCAAGATTGTGTCTTGGTGTTTTCAGTCGAAGGTGCGTGCTCCGTTCAAGACCTCCTTTCTGCTTCTAGGTAGTGCCTCACTGTACCTCGCCGACTTGCCCTTGCCTCTCGAGTGCGGTGGTCTTCACGTTTGCAAGATGTGTTCTTGTTGTTGTGTTGAGTTGTAAGTTGTTTGGTGTGCTCCCTTGTATCTGTCGTCCGGTGTGGTATGTGTCTGTTTGTAATGGTGGCCTTGTGTATTCTTTGTCCGGTTGTTGGCTTTGTTAATTCAAAGTTGGGATCTGCTCGAGCCTTCCTTTCTGCTTGTTTCTCTAGTCTTTCATTCTATTCCGGACACCTTACTTTGGTTGTTGTGTAGTGGTGAACTTTGTAGAATTTGATTTCTATAAAGGAAACAAAACCTTTTTTTATATATTTTTTAGGGTACTTTTCCGAAGTGTTGCAAATTTTTTTTTTGAAACGGGAACAGTGTCCCGACCTCTGCATCAAATTGATGCACACAGCCGGTTTTTCATTAATATAAGAATCAAAGAAGTACAAAATAAACAGACCTGAGGGTGCATGCCTCGCAACAACACCTCCCCCAGACTAACTCTAAACTAATGGCAAAAGATAAAAGCAAAGATACATACACAACTTCTAGACGAAGCCTTCAAGAAGGAAAAACCACACGTGCGCCGATGATGGCAAGTTCGATCAAAGATCGAACTCGGGATTTTCATCCCTAAAATCAAACTTCGAACCATCACCTTCAGCAAGGTAACGACGCAAGCGCGTGCCAACTTCGCCCGAGATGTTTCCACCGAAGTGTGTAAACTCGATACCAAATCTTCTACCATCACCATCTCTCCGGCCAACGAATAGCCAGATACCACTGGAGGAGAAACTAGAGGCCGATGACGTCTCATACGCTCAGCCTCTAGCCGTTGTCACACCACCTTCTATCAACAACAGCAGGCATGACTTGACATCGCAGAGAAAAGTCGTGCATAGCACCTGCCAGGATCAGGCATATTGCCACCGCCGGCCAGGCATGACTTGACAGCTCCTCTGAAGTCGTCGTGCGTAGCACCTACTGCGTCGAATAGAACCCTGTCTCGAAATGGAGGGGGCGTCCCATACCGCCGCCAGCCTCAGAACTCTGCAACCACAGAAGAGAACGTCCCATACCGCCATCGACTGTGACTTACGAAGCCGGAGACCATCACCATCTCAAGGATCAGCCATCGCATCATCCACATGACCACGAAGACCACCACCGTCGAAGAAGCCGGGCCGCCGCCCCATCTCCAAACTCCTGCGTTGTCGACGACACCGCAGCGAGTAAATTGCGGCCAGCGCGCCGCCTCTAGACCAGCTGCAAGCAACCACGCTGCCACGCAGCATCAGCTGCCGACAGCGACCTCCTCCCCGCCGCAAGCCGTTGCAGATCCTGATCCATAGGTCCGATGACCTGGAGAGTCGAGGCTGCCACGACCTCGGCTCCGTCACCGCTGGTCCCTCCGTCCGGTAAAGACTCCAAAGCGATGCCCGCAAGAGGGAATACGACGCCGGGACGCCGCCATCGCTCGACCCCGATGGGATCTGAGTTTTCCCCCGGAGATGCAGCCGGAGGTCCGCCGAACGCAGCCCATCTCCGACGAAGAAGACGTCCGCCGCCACCAACCCGTCGACCAAAACGCCACCACCAACCTCCAAACCGGGATCCGAAGGGGAAAGCCCCCACTTGCACCCAAGGGAGAGGAGGTAAGGACGGCGCAAGGATCGCCGCCGGCAAGGATCGCCGCCCGTCCGCCACCACCGGCCGCCATGGCCGCCACCGCGACCAGGACGTCGTCGCGCCTGGAGCTCGGGGCCGGCACCCTATCGAGTCCGCCGTCTCTGCCTCGGAACGGCCACCGCGAATCGACCCCGCCGCCGCCTCGCAGATGCCGCCGCATCGGAGAATCTCCGCCGCCGCCGTCATGGACTCCGCCCGGGCTTAGCCCGACGGGGTCTCGGGCGACGACGAGGCGGGCACTGATGACGAGGGAGGGGCTCGGACCGGCGGCGGCGGCGTTCCCTCGAGCCGCCTGGACGGCGGCGGCTGGAGTGTCAGGTCGTGCGCAGCCCGAAGTGTTGCAAATACCTTCATAAATGCACTTTGGATTGAGATCTTGGCACTTTGATGTGCCCCACGTAGTGAGATGTAGGAAATCGGAATGAGAAACACATGATTCAGAGGTAGTGTCGCTGCTCCTTGGATTGCCACCACACATGTCGCCTCAGCATGGAACGCGCCCCTCAAATGTGTGAGCGAGTCCAGCGATAAAATTACAATGCTCTTTACAGACAACAAACCTCACGCACCATTTCCAGACAATGAATTGAAAGAGGGATAACAAATTCACTTCCATCCACCCTGCTCGAGAGTTAGGTCACAGTAGATACGCGGAAACGTTGGCCAAAATGAGTGCTGCAAATTTATTTATTTCGTATCGGCAGAGGAAAATATGAACGGAATTCCCAGAACTGAATAGGATTGCATTTCTATGGATTATGGCGTAACATTATGTGTTCGTTAGCTAATTCACACGGCATGGGCTATTTTCTCTATATGCAGCTCGGAAGTGGTAATGTGATACTATGACGGTTTTGAACAAAGCTCCATTGTCAAGGCCTGACAGTACTAAATTTTCAAGCTCCATTGTCATAGCCTAACCAAACATTTCAATTCGTGACCCATGAACTATCTGATTCAGCCTTAGACACCGGCTCGGTACAGTTTACATTGCTGCGTCCGTTTCACTGGACTTGCAAGTGATCCATGCAGAATAAACAAACAAAACCAAGCCCGAACAAATAGTAAATTCTTCTGATCTAAAAGCGCTACCAAGCTAGCACACATCACTGGAACTTTCTGAGCAGCTCGAGTTTACGAGCCTGGAAGAACTTACAACGGGCTTTTCCACTCGATTCAATCTCCTCGGACTTCCTTTTGAACCCTGTGAAGCCTAAACTCGACAGTTTGACCTGTCGCTTGGCGCTCCCGTTGCTAGCTGCGTCTTCATCAAGTTCGTCAGACTCCCTACAAGTGATCCCACATGGCTCGGATTACAGTCATTCACATTTTGCTATATTACCAAGACGCAGCCAGTCAAGGGTTCAAATTAGAACTTACCATGTGACCTCAACTCCATTCTTAAAGTATGGCATGCAAGTTCCCCAGCTAAAACGCACCAAAGTTGGGAAACCAAATACTGGATGCTTATGATCTTTCAACCATTGTATAGTATTAGGATCTGCTCCATAAATTAGGAGACTATTAAAAAGCAACCATATGATTAGTCACTAACAACATCATTTATTACGAGCAATCAGTTACCTCCTGGATAACCTGATCCAGTGTTCATGTGCATACTCTGAGCTGTTTCGTCAAATGCCCAGTTACGCAAGGCTCTATCCCTAGTGACCTGCAATTGTATAAGACCAGTTGGCAACTAGTAAGGCCTATTTCAGACTTGGTTGAAACATTTCATAACAACGATATAAAGCCTATATTTGTGAGTCTTGACTATAGTGTTTGCCTTTTTGTGCATCAAAGTAGTCACATATGAAATTTTTCATAGGAATTACCTTTGCGACTATACTTGCTCCGCTAACAACAGGGTAAAGACTATCAGCTTTCTTGGCAACCACAAATTTGATGCCTGGGAACTTTTCAGAAATTTTCACCCTGTACTTTTCAGGGTCTCCAACTGTGTCGATATAAACCTTCGCAATGAAGTACAATATTAGAAAGGTTAGCTGCATAAATGAATACCTTTTCAAGAAAAAGAAAAAGCTTACCTCTGTCAGTAGAACTCCCATGTCAAGAGCCTTTTTAACAAGGCCCATTGCAGAGTTATGAGATATTTCATTGAGATTAATTTTTGTCCTAAAACCAAAGACTATTAATCAGAATGTTGAGATTTGAAGTTTGCTACATACTAAAGCCAGACATACCTTTTTAACATTTTGGCAGATAACACTTTTGGGCATATGACATCAACCTCCCACCCAATGGAGCTATTCGTCTTCAGACTTTCAAACAACTCCTCCCTTTGTTCCTCCTTCAAGGTCTTTGAATCTGGTCAATGATAGAACAGTGAGCTAAGCAAGTTCACTTGTAGTGAAAGTGTGAAACTGCTTAAGAGTCTGCGTGATTGCACAACCTCTTAAACTACTATTTTAATAGCTCCATTTCATCTAATTTAGTAACCAACGAAAACCACATTACCATCCAGCTCTAGGACTTGAAAATGTGGAATAATATCTACATGGGAAAACTACCGAAATAAATTCAAGATTTGGTGACTCTAAAGTTTGAAATTATATGGGAGATCTCAAATGGCAGAAGCTGCCTTTTGAAATGAAAAATAATATTTGATGTTTACACAGATAAGAAGTGCATGAAAGTAGCTACAAGATATAAGAACGGAGACAAAAAAGGGGCAAGGGAAATTTTTGACAAAAGAGGAACTATGGAGACTAGAGAGGGTAGGAACAATTGATCAGGTTGTACTGAAAACAAATGAGATGTCTGTAGCCTAACTGATTTTTTTTCTGTCTTCCATATAACCTCAAGGGTTCATGCTCGCACACACTGTGTCAACTTTCTGGAAAATATGTTTCTTTCTTTCTTCCGAACTCAACCAAAGTACTGAGTGCCAGTGACCAACTCAACGTTAGGTGATAACTTAATATGAGACAGATAGAAGTTTGTCATTGAAGGATAATGTCAACTTCCAAATGTACCCCTTTTTCCCTCTTGGTGAAGGATGCAAGTAATGTGTTCATGAAAGTACAATATGTCATGTCTGAGCAACTTATACTATTACAGAAATTAAGTAGAACGTGCATTCCAACAAGTACAAGGGTAAAGCAAACTACTAAATTTATAGAACACAAGACGAAGGATTAGAGACCTGCAAAACTGAGGGTGGCAAGAGTGCTATTGTAGGAGCACGCACAGTACATGCAGCCATACACCATGGGACCTGTGGGAGCAATAGGCACGAAAAAGTTATGATTCTTTCCAGAAAGATCACAACTGATATTTCTGCTCAATGCATGTGCATATCCAAGTTTTGCTCGGGACATTTCAGATGGGAGTGTGCCCAAACCAACCAAAATTTCAGATGGCAAAGTTCCATCTTTCCCTAGAAACGACGTATAAGAACTCTAATTCGCAGTAAATTGTTTTATTTGCCGAACAATACAACAAGAAATGAGCAAAACGAACACATCAAGAAGAGAATGGGTAAAGTTCACCTAGATATGCAAGACACAATTCACAAAACTGAAAGCTAAAACCAACAGGGAGATAGAGAGGCGGTTACCAAGCACAGGGCCTCGTCCAGCCTCGTCGATGCCCATGAGGCAAGGCTCTTTGGTTGCCCACTCGGGTGCTGATGTCGCAACCACCGCCATCTCAGTCGAAGCTGCAAGCGAGTAGACCTGGAGTCGAAAATGGAACGTTGATTCCACAAAAACCAGTGGCGGAGCCAGGAATTTTTTTTGGGGTATTCGAAATCACAATTGTTTTTTGCAGCACAACAATATAAAATACAGAAGCTGCAATAACAACAACAAAACTAGAACTTTTTATACAGTAGTGACAACATAATTAACGGTTTTGCTAGATATCAGTCTTTGTTTGGAAGTATGTTTTGAGAGCTCGGTACTTAATTGGGCTGGAGTACCAAAACTTGAGGGGAAATGAAATGAGCCTAAAATACCAACATGTTGTTTGGATGTGCGTGTAATTGATAGATGGAAAAGAGCATAGACAATTCCAAAATCATGTTTGGATGTATGAGTTTGGAATTGGAGAAACGTCCATCCTACTCCTCCAGTTCTCACTCTTCACCCAATCCCCTCTGCTTCGAGCTGAACACCCGATCCCCTCTGCGTCCATGGCCACGTGGATTTGTGGTGGCAGCACCACCCGTTCCCCAGCCCGCCGCCGGTGGGTTCTGATGTGGGGTGGGGGGGCAGGGGGGTGCGGCCAGTGGTTCCCAACACACCATGGTCTTAGCAGCAATGCCGTGGGCCACTGGGCCACAAGAACCGGCGGCTCGCCGCCGTTCTGCCTCGATCTAGGGTTAGGGGAGGCTGCTGGAGGAGAGGGACGACCCAGGGAAGGGAAGACCACGGAGGAAGAGGGGGCAGAGAGGATGAGGGCTGGAGGTTGCCTACCTGCGCGCGCCGCCGCCGGTGTCTGCTCGTGAGGGCTGGTTGCCTCTCGTCCAGAGCTCCCTCTGTTCGGATGTTTCTGTTCGGGAGGAAGACCGAATTCCACAATAAACCGACGGCGGGAGGGGAGCTCCTATTTTCCGCTCTACGCGGGAAGACTTTTTTCTTGGGGGAACGCGGGAAATAAATATTCCGTCCGCGTATCCCCTGCTGTTTCTGGGCCCAGCCCATTCTAGCCCCTGCTTCTATCGTGTACCCTCTACTGAATTATCCTGAATGATTCTCAACAAAAAACAAAACTGAATTATCCTGAATGATCTCAAAAAAAGAAAAACTAACTGAATTAACTACGTGACGTGCTCGCCTGGTGGAATAAGTTTCAGAATATTGAACTGTTTAACTTAGCGGTGCTTGCTCGCCGGACACGAAGAATTCCGATTAACCCCGAGATTTTAAGTGCCCCGATTTTGAAGGCATCATACTTCTCAAGCAACAAGTTCTTGGAAGCACAGACTGGGAGTAGGCCTTTGACATTTTTTTTACTTTTAAAAAATGGAGGTTCTACTACCTAATACACACACAGCCGGTTTTTATTAATAATAAAACAGAAGCCATTAAGTCTTACAAGTTAAAACATTAACCAGCTAAATCTGAACCTACCAACCTAACGATAGCTTGCTACCTATAAGACTCATAAAGGGGGTGGCCAGGGCCGATACCCTCACAACTCAGCAACGCGCATCATCTAAACAGCAGAAGGCCTAACCAGGCCGCCCGTCAGAGAGCAAGGGGCACAACCGGTCCAGCACACCACAGCGCACGCCGACGTACACGCTCCACACGTTGTCGCGCCGTCTTCCGCTCACCCGTCTTCAGGACAGGGATCGAGGCTATCACCATGTCAGACCTGTCGTGGATGCTGCCATGACACCAGCCAGCACCACTGCCCTACGCGCATCCATCATCATGCGTCCATCACCGAGACCCCGCGGCACCACACCACCAAAACCCGTCGTCGTCGATGCAGTAGATAAAACACCGCCTCATCTTCAGGTCCCTCCAGCCATTGCTCCAAAATGATGACCTCTGGAGGAGGATCGACACCAATGATGTCGCCATCATCCAATCTGGGAGACCCAGATTTAGGTTTTATCTCGAATGTCGATGCCCTGGAAGAAAACGATGTCAAAGACGCCGCCATCGTCCACCATAACCGAAGTCGACGCGATTTTCATCGGCAGTCGCGCCACCCAACCCTGCAGTTGGGTGGATCTGCACGGTGGCGCATCGTGAGACGCACCCCACTGGTGGTACCTTGGCATGGGACCTCCAAACGCCCCTCACCGACCCCTCCACACGTTGTCGGCTGGCCAAGAGCCAACCCACGATAGATCATAGCAGGGATCCGATCTACGGCCGCCACTCTCGTCGGAAACTCCGTCCGAGGATCAGCCACTGCTGCTGACCGACCAGGGAGGTTCCCTTGCCGCCGTCTCCACCTTGAACACCCGAAATAGGGGCTAGACGGAGGGGATCCAATCCGTCGTCTTGTTGGTCGCCGACACCACCATGGTGCCCAGCAGCCGGAGTCACCAGGCGCCCCCACGCCAACCTGCTGCCGAGGCATCATAGAAGCCCGCCCGAGCCTATCTAGGTCCGGATTGACTGTCGCTCGTTGCCGCGTCTGCAGGGAGTGCCACTGTCGCGAGGTAGTTGGGCCACCTCCGTCGCTGTTGCGTGCGCCTCCACCAGGATCCCGCGACGCCTTGCCATCGTACCCCCGCCGAGCCACGCACCGTCGCCACCGGAGCGGTGCCCCACCACCGTGCACACGGAGTATAACACGCGGCCGCCGTCAGGCACCACCCAGGCTTTTCCCGGCGAGACCTCAGGCGTCGACGGGGAGGAAGGGGACCAGCCTTCATAGTTGTGGCGTGGCATTTTGGAAGGGAGAGAGTTTCTCAATCAGGGGCTGACTAAGAGGATAGGTACGAGTGAAGCAACTATTTCTTGGAATTAAAGTTGGTTGCCTAGTGATTATATGAGAGCATCTCCACTCACAGCCCCAATCGCCGTCCGGATAAGCGTAAAAACGAGATGTTTGGGGGTTGTCCGGACGAAACGACGTCAATAAGGGGCGCCTCTCTCCACTCACTGTCCCCATGCGATGGCATAAGATGTAAATAGAAGGTTGTGTGCATGCACTTTGGAAAGCAAAATGAAGGAGAGAGAAGAATACTAGCCGACATGCACGTCGTTGTGGGAAAAAGGAGGAGAGAGAAAGGAATCTTTGTGATTGTGTGGCTATGTTTGCATGTGTGTTTCGTCCAGACGCCCCATGCCCTCCTCCCCCCCCCCTTCCCACACATACACACACGGAGCTCGGGTTTGGCTTAGATTCTCCAGATGAGAATTGGGGCGTGTCCCAACAGGAAGACCCATTGGGGGCATGAGTGGGCGCCGTTTTTCGTCGGGTCACTCCAAAGGTCTTTGGGGGCGCCGAGTTGAGATGCTCTCATGTGTCCGATTGAATGGTTAAAGCATGACCCACCAGATAAAGTTGTACGAATGCTACAGAGATACACACGGACGCATGATCGTAGCTCCCCTGGCAACCTTCACCTCGTGACCTTCCGCCAAATTTAAATGTGCTCACAACCCTACCATAGTAACACTCACGCCGCCCCTGTGCGGCGGCAGGAGGGTGATCCAATCGCCACCACCTCTATCCCCCTCCCACCCTATCCACCTCTCCTCCTCTTCCGCTAGAGGGTGCAGTCGACTGAAACATGGTTGGCGCAGGCTACGGTGGGACGCTCTCGTCCCCTCGCGCGTGGGGATCGGCGCGGGCCGAGGACTACGGGCCAGGGCGTGGTGTGGCTGCTGGGCACCACGACGTGATGGCTCTCCGATGTGGTGCGGCCGTCGGGATCACTCGCGTGCGGTGGCGTGTTGGACCAGTTGTGGTGCAGCGGACAGCGGCGGACTACACTCGGGGTGTGATGGAGTGTAGGCACACGCTCGTTGGGAGACCCCAAGCGCAAGGTATGAAGAGTGCATCAGCAAGCTTTCCCTCAGAAAAGAAACCAAAGTTGAATCGACCAGTAGGAGGAAGAAGCACTTCTGAAGGTTGATGCAGCTGAGATGGCTGGGCGCACTACCGGTTCAGCAGCAACGTGGAACCTATACAACACAATCAATTCACTTTGCCCCAACGTAGCAGTGAGGTTCTCAATCTCACTGGTTTTGCTGATAACAAAGAGGTTAAATGTATGGTGTGGAAAACAATATGAAAACATAAATAGCAGTGTGAAAACAGTGGAATAGTGGTTGTATTATCAGTATGAGAAAATGGACCGGGGTCCACAGTTCACTAAAGGTATCTCTCCATAAAAGATAGCTAACATGCGTGGTGAACAAATTACAGCTGGGCAACTGATAGATAATGAAACATGCATGACATAAAGATTACTATGAGATTCATGCGAGCGTTACAACAAAATACATAGATCGTCATCCAACTGCATCTATGACTAATAATCCACCCTCCGAATATCATCCAAACAAACGTTGGGTATTAAGTTGCAAGCAACGAATAATCGCAGTAAGCAAAGTGTGTAATATAAACAATGTAAACAAAGTAAGCATCGTAGTTTTCTCCCTAATGGCAACATCACATCCTCCACCCGTCACATTTCTGTCACTCGAGCACAGATGCAAAGGAGGCATGAACCCACTATCGAGCATAAATACTCCCTCTTGGAGTCACTAGCATCTACTTGGTCAGAGCATCTACTAACAACAGAGAGCATGCAAGATCATAAATAACATACACATGAAGATAACATGATAGATTAATAATCAAAATACATAGCATTCAATAATCATCGGATCCCAGCAAACACAACATGTAGCACTACAATAAGATGATCTCGATCATGTGAGGCAGCTCACGAGATCTAAATATGAGGCATAAAGTGGAGAGGACAACCATCTAGCTACTGCTATGGACCCGTAGTCCAGGGATGAACTACTCGCGCATCACTCCGGAGGCGGGCATGGTGGTGTAGACCCCTCCGGTGATGATTTTCCCTCCCGGCAGGGTGCCGGGGAGAGCTCCAGAACCCTCCCGATCGCGGGTTGACGATGACGGTTGCCTCGTGTGTATTTCCAGAAAAAAGTGGTGTATCTCTAGGGTTGACGTATCGGGGGGAATAAATAGGCGAAAGGGCCATGGCGGTGGACGCCCGAGGGGCCCACACCACCCTCGGGCGCAGCCAGGGGGCGCACCGCCCTATGGTGCGGCCCCCCTCCGGGCCTCTTCGGAACTCCGTGGAAACTTCGAGAATTCTAAGGCTTCCGGGCTTTGAATTTTCTAATTCCGAGAATATTTCCAGAAAAAGTTTTCTGAAACTGAAAACAGCAGAAAACAGGGAACTGGCTCTGTGGCATCTTGTCAATAGGTTAGTCTGGGAAATCAATAAAAATGACATAAAGTGTAAGGGAAACATGTAGCATGTGGCATGAAAACAACATGGAACAACAGAAATTATAGATACGTTTATGACGTATCAACATCCCCAAGCTTAGTTCCTACTCGTCCTCGAGTGGGTAAACGATAAAAACACATAATTTCTGAGGTGACATGCTACTAACAAAAACTTGATCATCTAAATTGTAAAAGCATAAGCATAGCTGAGATCATAGAACTTCAACACAAGCATGATAAATATAATTCTAACAATAAAACATAGCAATCACTTTGCATCATGAGAAGTAACACAAACAAAAGATCATGAATAATAATGCACTCGAAAGCTATGCGTTTGTTTCAAGCATAAAGATAACATATCAAAGTGATATTTCGCTTGTCCTTAAGAGTGGAGTAAAACATAAATGGCAGGACACCTTCAAAGTTTAAAAGGAAGACTAGAACAAATAATTTGAGAACAAACAATAACACATCATGAAACAATTAATAATGTTTTTGGGACAAATGCACATTAAACTTAGAATGGCAACCATGCTCTCTCAACTGTGCATAAAGTTAGAAGATGGAGACTCAACATAAAAGTAAAAGAAAGGCCATTCGTAGAGGGAAGCAGGGATCACTCATGTGCTAGAGCTTTTATTTTGTTAAACAGAGGTATTGAAAACATTTTTTTAGAGAGGTGTATGCTTATGTCAACGAATAGTAAACATAAAATACAATACGTCACAAGCCAACTAAACTTTACAAGAGAGGTTTCCATAGAAGGATGCATCTGGGTATAAGGTCATCCACCTTTCTCTTTTGTTTACACAATTATGCTTTGACTGATAAATCAGTGGCAAAAATAGTGAAGAGAATTTGTTGTATTAATTTGGGGCTGGGCACCCCGCTGCCAGCTCTTATATCAATTGGATAAGCGGATGAAGCCACTAGTCCAGGGTGTGAAAGTCCAATCAACAAGTGAGATAAAGATTCTCTATTTTCGTCCTCATGAGCTAAAACAGGAGCACAAAACAGGAGTAATTTTGAAGGATTTAAAGGTAACACATGAGCAATTTACTTTAGAGTGTCAGTTAAATACCACATGTAGGTAGGTATGGTGGACACATTTGGAAAACTTTGGTTTTTGGGAGTTGGATGCACGAGTAGAGCTCATACTCAGTATAGGTGGAGGCTAGCAAAAGACTGGGAGCGACAAATCAAGAGAGCAATAATGGCCATAATCATGCATAGCGACAAAAACATCATTAATCAAAGCATAAGTGGTACTACAAGTTCAAAAACTAAATGATCATAGAGGCTATAAGTGACTGGTTTGTAGTCATAGACATGGTGTGAGCATGCGCCAAGTCAACCAAATAAAACATTCAAAGGAGAACACCACAAATTTATGCTTCAATAAGACAAGAACAACTCATGATTCTTTCTAAGGCACATTAAACACTCTCAGCTATTTGAGACAAATCATGCTACAAAAATAACTATTAGGCTTTAGAATTAAAATAACATCTAGCATGACATGAACAAGTCTAACCATAGTCTATACAAGCTTCTAATTGCACCGTTATAAGCACGAAAATTGTACTACTGCTTTCAACACCAAGCATTTCATACTAAACAAAAACTCTCCAAGAGATGAAGCAATGAAACAAGATAGTACTAACACAAATCTACTAAAACTAACAGCTCTAAATAAAAGATGCAAGAAAAGCAGGAGATAAACAAGAATTTTGCAGCAGCTAGAAGAAAAACTAAGAATACGAGCATAACGAGTATTCAAATGAAAAAGTGGAACGTGTATCTCTCCCACACAAATAATGCTAGGTTCCAACCATATTATTGCAGCAAGGAAAACAAAAGAAAAACAAACAGATGCTCCAAGTAAATTTCATATGATGTGACCGAATAAAAATATAGTTTCACTAGAAGTGACCTGATAAATTGTTGATGAAGAAGGGGATACCTTGGGCATACCAAAGCTTAGATGCTTGAGTCTTCTTAGAATTTTCTGAGATGAACCATGGGGGCATCCCCAATCTTTGACCTTGCACAATTCTTGATCACATTATATCACCCTCTTCTCTTGACCCTTGAAAACTTCCTTCACACAACACTCAAAGAGAAATTCGCATTAGAGGGTTAGTGCAACAATAAAAAAAATCATGGGTTCTATATGGGAAAAAGTTCTATTGATACTTTTAAACATTAGCTACAGCCACTGATGTTTATTGAAGCAAATAAATCCACTTGACATCGTAAAAGAGCAAATGCAAGAAATATGGCAGAATCTACCAAAACCAGGACAGTCTGTAAAGACGAATTTTTTCAGGGCACTTACGTTGCTCAGATCGAAAAACATAAAGAACAAAAAAGTTTCAGAATTAGCTGAGGAATAAGAACAACAAATTTCAGGTGATTTTGATCTTTCTGGAATTTATACAATTTTTTACGATGGACAGTAGAAATCTGTTTCCTACGCAGAAATCCAAAACCAACTCCAACTTTCGCTAGAAAATTTACTTGGCACAACTAAAAGATGAAAATGAAGATACAAAGGAGTTGCTACAGAAGTATAAAACCCTTTGACTCAAAAACAAAACAAAGAAAAACAAAGCAAAAATAAAACCATGGCTTATCTCCCAAGAAGTGCTTTTCTTTAACGCCTTTTAGCTAGGCACAGAAAAGTGGAATCAAGTATTTTCAAGTGAAGAAGCATCCAAGTTGTAATTTGTTGAATAATAGAATCAAAAGGCAACTTCATTATCTTTCTAGGAAAGTGTTCCATACCTTTATTGAGTGGGAATTGAAATTTAATATTCCCTTCTTTCATATCAATAACAACACCAACAGTTCTAAGAAAAGGTCTTCCCAAAACAATTGGACAAGAAGCATTGCATTCAATATTCATAACAATAAAATAAACGGGGACAAGGTTATTATTTTTTTTGACACCAATACTGTGGGGGAAACCCCCACAGCCCCCCATTTATTAAATAAATAAAAGGTTATTTACAAATATGTACAATATTTACAAGGGGATTAGGGGAGTGAATTAATCCATGATGTCAAAAAAACAGAGTGTGAACTCTTCACCCTGTACTTAAGCAGAGTGACTTCCTGTATAAACAGGGCCTTCCATCCTCTAAAAGTTGGCTTGATGTTCTTGAAGATCCATCCATTTCTTTGCTTCCAGATGCACCAGCAAGCCAGGATCACAATATCCACAAAACAAGGGCCAGTAAAATGCTTTCTGGCATACATGATGGTATAAGATGGTGAACCAGGTATCCAAGGGATCTGCAAGTAGTTCCAAATCCTTGTACTGAAAGTACAATTGAAAAATAGATGCCTCCAATCCTCATGAACATGTCCAGGACACAAGACACAATCAGAAGTAGTATTAATAATCCAATGTCTACGAAGCAACATATCCCTGGTATTAATTCTATCATGCAGAAGAAGCCAAGCAAAGAATCTGTGCTTAGACTGGCATTTGCTCCTCCAAATTGCAAAAGAAATTGGGTCATCAGGGACAGCAGAAAAATGGTGCTTATAAAAATAGCTAGGATGTAATCTGCCAGTAGAATGTGGACTCTTCCATTGGTCTGTAATATCAAGTTGTAAAGTAAAATGACCAATCATGCCATTTAACAACCTTAGCTCTTCATTTGCTTGAACTGACAGAGGCAAAGCAAAATTCTGGAGACGATCTGTGCCAAGCAGGAAATCATTTACAGACTGAAATTTGTCTTTGGCAAAAGAATATAGTCTTGGGAAGGTTATCTTAAGAAGTTGAGGCTGCCACTTGTCTTCCCAAAACAATACAGTGAAACCATTGCCTACCCAGCATGTAGTATAATTCCTGTAGTTCTCAGATAATGCCAATATATTTCTCCACCAAAAAGAACCAGACTCAACCACAGCATGAGGAACAGCCTTATAATAGTAAGCATCAGTAATAAGTTGCACCCAAGGCAAGTCTTCCTGATTATAAAATTTATCAAGATGTTTAAGTAAAAGAGCAGAGTTCTGGATTTTCAAGTTAATTATTCCTAGCCCTCCCTTTTTCTTTGGTTTGCACACCATATGCCAGGCTGCATGTGATTGAGCTTTTTCCTTTCCTCTTTTACTCCACAAACAATGTCTTCTTGCTCTGTCAATAACCTCAATGACACCAGTAGGAATAACAAGAGAGAGCATATAATAGGTTGGCAATGAAGACAAAACAGAATTCACTAGCACCAGTCTATCACCATAGGACAGAAAAGAGGAGGTGGCAGAAAGTCTCCTTTCAACTCTATCAATCAAAGGAGAGAAATCCTTGATAGTGGGTCTAGTGGTACCCATAGGCAAACCAAGATAAGTGAAAGGCATAGACCCAGTTTTGCACTGAAAAAAATCAGCCAAAGTACTAGCTTCCTCAGAAGTTAAATTGATAGGAATCATAGATGATTTATGGAAGTTGATTTTCAGGCCTGTAAAGGTAGCATAAGTATTAAGAATATCCTTGAAAACTTCCAGGTCTTTGGTACATGCTGGAAGCACCACAATAGTATCATCAGCATACTGAATGATAGGAAAATCTTTTCGGACTGGGATAGGAGAGGAAAGGAGCTTTGTTGACTAAACTCTGCAATAAATCAGCTCCTTCAACAAAAAGAAGTGGAGACAAAGGATCTCCCTGTCTAACTCCTCTTTTGTAGTGAAATTTTTTCCCAGGTATTCCATTAAGCAGAACAGAAGAGAAACCTGAAGCTAGAATTTCTCTGACCCAATTGAGGAACAAATCTGGAAACCCTTTAAATTTCAAGACTTGTATAATGGCTTCATGGTCCAAAGTGTCAAAGGCTTTTTCAAAGTCAATCTTGAGAACCACAATTTTCTTTTTGGACTGCTGACATTGATACAGAAACTCAAAAGACCAAGCAAGGCAGTCTTGGATAGTTCTTCCCTTAATAAAACCATATTGATTATCATGAATTGTATCACATATCACATTTTGCAGTCTATTAGCAATAAGCTTGGTGAAAAATTTGAGACAAGTATTAGTCAAGGAGATAGGTCTGAAATCATTGACAGTTTCATGTGAGTTGGATTTTGGAATTAGAGTGATATATGAATCATTAATACTTTGTAATGATAAAGACCCTGAATGGAAATAATGGCAGAGCTGAGTGAAATCTTCCTTTAACACCTCCCAACATTTCTTTACAAAGAGCCCATTGAAACCATCAGGACCAGGTGCTCTATCAGTCTTAAGGGATTTCATAACTGATGTAATCTCCTCTGTAGTAAAAGGCTCAACCAAGCACTGTAAATTAACAGCTGGATGAAGGATATTTGATAAGTCTAAAAGCTGTGATGTGACAGAGGAAACTCCCATTCTGTTTTTGAAACAATTCCAAAAAGCAGCTGCTTTGTGATGATGATCTACCAAAGAGACTCCTTCCTCATTTTTAATTTCAGCAGTAGTGTTAAATCTATAACGCTCTGTGGCTTTTGCATGGAAAAATTTAGTATTTTCACCACCAAGCTGTACCCATCTGATAGTGCATCTATTCTTCCAATAGGCAGACTGTGATAAAAGCAATTTATGCAGATGAGTTTTAACAATATTCCTGAAATTAAATTCAGGTCTGCTGAGGTTCCTCTCCTCCCAAAGGTTTATTTCTAACATTATCAATAAGACGAATATCCAAATAACAGTGCTCCAAAGGTGGCAAATCAAGAATATCATAGAGTTTCTTAGGCATAACAGAGATACTAGCACCAAGATCACATAGATAATTGCAATAAAAATCATTCACTTTCATTTTAATGATGGGTTCCCAACCATCATCTAGCTTCCTAGGGGTAGAGGCTTCACACCATAATTCATCCTCTCTAATTTGAATGAGAGCATTTGTAATATGTTTTGTGCAAGCCATATTCATAGTACCGGCATTAGGACAACTAGCAAGATTTTGTAAGAACTTAATCACTTCAGTTATGTTGCAATCATCAAATTCAAGACCATTTTTGTCAAAGGTAATGGGACCATTGTCTCCCATGTTTCTAAAAAATTCAGCACTTCTATAATGAATAGTTTTAGCTGTTTCACGCGGTTTTGCATGTTTAATAGCAGAAGTGGGAGTATTGCAAACACCAATTACTTTACCATTGATAGTAGAAGGTTTACTAGCATGATAAGCTTCAGTTTTACTAGTGGTGGTAATGGTGCAAACATTAGCTATATTATTTTTCTAGCTATTTCATCCTCTCTTTCCCATCTAGCATGCAATTCACCTAACATCCTAACATTATCATAAATTCGAAGGATGGCATTCAAAGTTTTGCTTTCTTTAACATCATGAGCCATAACCTTTAGTTTCATAAAATCAACATCAAGAGCAAGGCTATCAACTTTATAAGCAAGAACATCAATTTTGCCAAACTTTTCCTCAACAAATTTATTAAAAGCAGTTTGTGTACTAATAAAATTCTTAAGAATATTTTCAAGATTTATTAAGAAGGAGCATGTCCATTCACAAGCATAGACATAATAACATCAAGTCTATCACTCAAAGAGGAGGTTTCTTCAACAGAATTTACCTTCTTACCAGTTCTAGCTCTTTCAGTGTGCCATTCAGAATAATTTACCATCATATTATCAAGAAGCTTTGTTGCTTCCCAAAAGGTATGGACATAAAGGTTCCTCCAGCAGCTGAATCTAGAAGGTTTCTTGAAGAAAATTCAGACCTGCATAAAAGGTTTGGATGATCATCCAAGTAGTCAGTCCATGGTTGGGACAATTCTTTGCTAAAGATTTCATTCTTTTCCAAGCTTTAGCAACATGCTCATTATCAAGTTGCTTAAAATTTATAATGCTACTTATTGAAGATATAATCTTAGCGGGAGGATAATATTTTCCAATGAAAGCATCTTTACACTTAGTCCAAGAATCAATACTATTTCTAGGCAAAAACAGCCATCGTTCTTTAGCTCTTCCTCTCAAAGAGAAAAGAAACAATTTCAGTTTATTAATATCTCCATCTACGTATTTATATTTTTGCATCTCACATAGTTCAACAAAATTATTAAGATAGGCAACAACATCATCAGTACGAACACCATAAAATTTCTCTCTCATAACAAGGTTTAACAAGGCAGGCTTTATCTCATAAAAACCAGCAGTAGGAGTAGGTGGAGCAATAGGTGTGCTAATGAAATCATTGTTGTTGATGCTAGTAAATTCACACAACTTAGTGTTCTCAGGAGTAGTCATTTTAGCAAGACTAAAAAAGGATAAAAACAACAACTAGAATAAGAACTATTTTTTTTGTGTTTTTGATAAAGAGAAGCAAACAAGACAAAATAAAATAAATTAAGCAAACCAATAACAAAGTAAAGAGATTAGAAGTGAGAGACTACCCTTGCAGAAATTCTCTTCCTCCCCGGCAGTAGAGCCAGAAAAGCTTGATGGAGTGTAGACACGCGCTCGTTGGGAGACCCCAAGCGCGAGGTGTGAAGAGTGCAGCAACAAGGTTTCCCTCAGAAAAGAAACCAAGGTTGAATCGACCAGTAGGAGGAAGAAGCACTTCTGAAGGTTGATGCAGCTGAGATGGCAGGGCGCACTACCGGTTCAGTAGCAACGTGGAACCTACACAACACAATCAACTCACTTTGCCACAACGTAGTAGTGAGGTTATAAATCTCACCGGTTTTGCTGATAACAAAGAGGTTAAATGTATGGTGTGGAAAACAGTATGAGAACATAAATACCAGTGTGAAAACAGTGGAACAGCGGTTGTATTATCAGTATGAGAAAATGGACCGGGGTCCACAGTTCACTAGAGGTATCTCTCCATAAAAGATAGCTAACATGTGTGGTGAACAAATTACAGCTGGGCAAATGATAGATAATGAAACATGCATGACATAAAGATTACTATGTCATCCAACTGCATCTATGACTAATAATCCACCCTCTGAATATCATCCGAACAAACGTTGGGTATTAAGTTGCAAGCAACGGATAATCGCAGTAAGCAAAGTGTGTAATGTAAACAATGTAAACGAAGTAAACATTGTTGTTTTCTGCCCAATGGAAACAACGCATCCTCCATCTGTCATGTTTCTGTCACTCGAGCACATATGCAAATGAGGCATGAACCCACTATCGAGCATAAATACTCCCTCTTGGTTTCACTAGCATCTACTTGGCCAAAGCACCTACTATCAACGGAGAGCCTGCAAGATCAAAAATAACATACACATGAAGATAACAAGATAGATTGATAATCAAAAGACATAACATTCAATAATCATTGGATCCCAGCAAACACAACATGTAGCATTACAATAAGATTATCTCGATCATGTGAGGCAGCTCACGAGATCTAGACATCAGGCTTAAAGTGGAGAGGACAACCATCTAGTTACTGCTATGGACCCGTAGTCCAGGGATGAACTACTCACGCATCACTCCGGAGGTGGGCATGGTGGTGTAGACCCCTCCGGTGATGATCTTCCCTCCCGGCAGGGTGTCGAGGAGAGCTCCAAAACCCTCCCTATATCGGGTTGACGATGACGGTGAACTCGGGTGTTTTTCAGGGAAAAGTGGTATATCTCTAGGGTTGACGTATCGGGGGGAATAAATAGGCGAAGGGGCGATGGCGGTGGACTCCCGAGGGGGCCACACCACCCCCAAGCGTGGTCAGGGGGCGCGCCGCCCTATGGTGTGCCCCCCTATGGCCCCCCTCCAGGCCTCTTCGGGACTCCATGGAACCTTCGGGAATTCTAAGACTTCCGGGCTTCTAATTTTCCAATTCTGAGAATATTTCCAGAACAACTTTTCTGAAACTAAAAACAGCAGAAAACAGGGAACTGGCTCTGTGGCATCTTGTCAATAGGTTAGTCCGGGAAGTTGATAAAAATGGCATAAAGTGTATAAAAACATGTAGCATATGGCATAAAAACAACATGGAACAACAGAAATTATAGATATGTTTATGACGTATCAGGGTGGCGGAGGCTATGGCCTTTGTCCTCTAAGAGGTAAGGGAGGTGTACAACGCCGGCTGTGGAGATATCTTGTCGTATCGACAACGACGGTGCCTCCAGTCTATATGTCGACACCTAGTCCTGGATGCAAGTTCAATGTGGCTGTCGGTGAAAACCGAGCACCAGCGGGAGATGGCCATGTGTTAGGCGATGTTACCTTCTTGAAGGCATCATCATTACAATATATATCTCCTCGCCCGGGTTGCTCCCGGGTAAACCCTAGATCTAGGTCTCTCAGATCGGACGATGGAGGCATCTCCATGTCACTTTCCCTCACGAGGTCATTGTTTTTGAGCAAGTGATTGATGGAGGAAGGCTATGTGGTGGTGTGGAATCTATCGCGTCAACGACGGCGAGTCTCGACGGTGCGGCGCGGGGGATTTTTTGTGTTGGACGTGGGATTAGGGACACGCACAGATCGTTTGTGATGTCTAGAGTCATGGCTACATCGATGGTAGGGCCGACAAGTTCATTGTATTGATCTCTCTAGAAAATGTTTTGGCGGAGGATGGGGGCACTGGCTTCTGAGTGTGTGCACATGGTGTATGTTGAGGGTCTGCTGGACCGGTTTGTGCTCCCGACTCGCCGTTGGGCAGCTTGGTTAAGGCATCCGGATTTAGATGACACGTGTTGGTCTGTGAGGTCAGGGCACATGGCTCTGATCAGGTCCACCCTGATAAGGGGTGGCCCAATCTTCTCAGTGAACTCACAGATAACTTCAATATGATAACTAGTGCGCCACTAAGAATTCTCCCAGCTGATCCCTGATGCCAATGCCAAAGATAGCAACCCCAAGGATATTCTCAACTCCACACTCTTGCACAAGTAATCCACCGACTACAAGTGGTCCTGTACCTTCTTATTCCCAGTGGAACAGCAGGTAACACGTAAAGTTTGCAGATGAACTTCTAGAGGAAGGCTTACAAGCTGTTTCAATCTAGAGGTCTAGGGTTTAATGTTTTTAACGTAGTCTAACCTATCTAATTTCTCCCAAGGGGTATATATGAGGGGGTATGGTGCGGCCACAAGTGGAATCGCGCAAGCAACCAACCCCAACTCGAATTGGACCCACTTTGGACTCTGTTTGGACTTTGGACTCGACCCAACTGATACAAACCGACCCACCATTAAGGGGTGCGGCCTATGATGGTATACAAACCATGCCTATTAATAATAGGACTTCTACATGGCGCATTTAAACTCTTGGAGGCGCCCTCCCCTTGTTATGCATCAAACAACAATTGTTATTCACTGTTATTCCTTGTAGCACTTGTTTTCCAGCTCCTCTTCATGTCCATCTTCATCCATGCTCAGATCCTCTTCATGATCATCTCCCACTCATGCTTGTGTTATCAACAAACCTTAAAATAATCATCAGTGAGACTTAATATTTCTTTCCAACTTAAGCATAAATAATCCTCATGGACCTCTATTATGTCCCTATCACACCCTTTCATCAAGTTTGTACGTGTAGCAACTTTTATCTTCGGGGAGATGGCTTCCGGTTAATTGATGTATTTCCTTGTAAGGCATTGTGGTTTTGTTTTTATTTCTAATAAAAATACAGCTCTGTGCATTATTTTTATGAAGAGGCTGAAGGGAGAACCTCCATTTCAAAGACAAAAAAACAACTTACTGGAATAAACTGGCGAAATTTTGACACCCATGGACGTTCCCCCAAAGATCAGAGTATTTTATGGCTTTTGGGGACACCAATCACTCCCTACAACAGAAGTACGCCATAATAGGCATGTGGTGGGTAGACATGCTTCCTCAATCTATGGCATTGAGGACTCATAGAGACACTCGTTGCTTGAGTGTAGGGCATCTAGATGTGTGTGGGCTCTAGCCGATCTAGATATAGTTCAACTAATAGTTTCGGTCTAGGAACCGTATGCACGACATTGGATGGCAGCAATAAGAGCAGTCGTGTCTGATAAGGAGTGGGTTATGGTAGCAGTTAACTTGTGGGGAATTTGGTATGTTCAGGGTAAGATTATCCATGATGGGGAATATCAGAGTCTAATGAGCACCCATATGTTCATTCAAAGGTTCATTCTTGATCTTAACAGAGTTCGACCGTAGCAAACCCTCGATGGATTCCACCTCTAAGGCCTTGTTTTGTGCTAGTGTATCTTTGGGGGTTGGTGGGGATTATTCCAGTCTAACCCTAAATTCCTATATATCCCTAAAAGTTTGTCTGGTTCAAGTGTATTTAGCGGGGTTTATCTCCACTTTTTCCTAGAATTCCCCAAACGCTAGTGTATTTTTCTCTATACCAAATCCACTCCCCCACCTAGTGGAATGGGATTAATGGGGATTTGATGGGATTGGGTGGAGGTGGGGGTTCCACCCAAACCTACTCTAGTGCCAAGCAAGGCCTAAGGGATCTGCAAGTTGAATGTGGATGCGTTGGTGAAAAAGGATGGCACAACACACTATGTTTGCTGCAATATACACATCCTCGACGGGTTATTGCTGGGAACTTCAAAGTTAGTGAGCATGCTCTGGAATGTGTACTTAATATCTCGGCGAATGGCAGGGAAAACCCTAGCCGCCGCCGTAGAAAGGTGCCCCTCTTGTCCTCCTCTCCGATCGCCACTATCGGAGGATGCATCCCGGGCTAAGCCCTAGCGGCGGAAGGTTTGGAGATCCCAGTGTTTCGGCTTTTTAAAGATCTCAACAAATGGTAGAGGGAGGCTCGGGCGTCCATGGCTGTGTAGCGTAGCATCCCGATGGCCTCAAGCTCCATGCGTTGCGGCTCCGACGGTGTGGCTCCAACGGCCCGTCCGGTGCAGCGACAGCAGCGGTCAACGTGAGATTCGTCCCGACGGCCTATCCGACTAGGCAGTGGTGGGATGTCGGCCCACCTTTGGTAGTAGAGCACGCTGAGAGAGGTAAGAACGTCAGGCGCTTGTGCTCTCTACAATCTTGGTGCCTGATGGTCTTGGGCAGGCTCACTCAGATCCGTCCCTCTGGCATCTGCTAGAGGCGAGGAAGGTGTGGGTCCGACATGGTAGTGGCGCTGCTTCCGTTCCGGAGGTGTGAGGGACAGCGGAATCTGCATGTCGGTGGCGTCCGCCGGCTGCTGATACGTCATAAACGTATCCTTAATTTCTGATGTTCCATGTTGTTTTCATGCCTTATGCTACATATTTTCCTTACACTTTATGTCATTTTTATCGATTTCCTAGGACTAACCTATTGACAAGATGCCACGGAGCCAGTTCCTGTTTTCTACTGTTATTAGTTTCAGAAAAGTTGTTCTGGAAATATTCTCGGAATTGGAAAATTCGAAGCCTGGAAATCTTAGAATTCCTGAAGGTTCCACGAAGTCCCGAAGATGCCCGGAGGGTCCACAGAAGGGCCCCACCATAGGGCGGCGTGCCCCTGGCCGCGCCATTGGTGTGGGCCTCTCGGGCGCCCACCGCCATCGACCTTTCGCCTATTTATTCCCCCCGATGCGTGAAACCTAAAAAGATACCAATTTTCCACGATAAACACCCGAGGCCGCCGTCATCGTCAACCCGAGATCGGTAGGGTTATGGAGTTCTCCCCTGCACCCTGCCGGGAGGGGAAATCATCACCTGAGGGCTCTACACCACCATGCCTGCCTCCGGAGTGATGTGTGAGTAGTTCATCCTTGGACTACAGGTCCACAGAAGTAGCTAGATGGTTGTTCTCTCCTCTTTATGCCTCATGTTTAGATCTCGTGAGCTTCCCTACATGATCGAGATCATCTTATTGTAATTCTACATGTTGTGTTTGATGAGATCCGATGATTATTGAATGCTATGTCTCTTGATTATCAATCTATCATGTTGTCTTCATGTGTTTGTTATTTATGATCTTGCATGTTCTCCGTTGTTAGTAGATTCTCTGTCCAAGTAGATACTAGTAACTCCAAGAGGGGGTATTTATGCTCGATAGTGGGTTCATGCCTCCTTTACATCTGTGCTCGAGTGGCAGAAACGTGACAGATGGAGGATGTGTTGTTGCCATTAGGGAGAAAACAACGATGTTTACATTACACACTTTTCTTACTCCGATTATCTGTTGCTTATTTTATTTTGTCTTGTTTGCTTCTCTTTATCAAAAACACAAAAAAATTAGTTCTTATTCTAGTTATTGTTTTTATCCTGTTTTTAGTCTTGCTAAAATGAGTACTCCTATTCCTTTTACCATGTCACATGAGGAAATGATCTTCACTTTCAAACAAGGGAGTGATGAGAGTTTTAAGGAAGCTTGGTCTAGAGTTTGTGATTCCTATTGCAAAATTGAACCTAAAATGACTCTAAGCCTGTTTCTTTGTAGTTTTTACTTTGGTCTTGTTCTCTGCTATAGATATGCTTTGGATACTGTGGTAGGATGAGATTTCCTTCATTGTGATGGACATCAAGCTTTTAATGCTATAAAAAATTAATGGCAACCTATAACTCACCTGGTAGCTTTGATAAATCCTTTGCAAGCATTTCTGCCAGATTGAATACTCTTGAGTCACGTGTATCTTGTTTAAAAGAAGGTCATAATCAGATTCGTGAACACCTTGATTATGTCCCAATAAACTCTGAAGCCTCAAATATGATTCCTACAGTGAAAGTTTCTATAAATGGCGAAACTTTTCATGCTCTTTGTGATATTATGTCTGAATTTTGTCTTATGCCTAAAGAAATTTATGAATCTTTGAGTCTTTGGAGACTTTCTGAGGGAGGAGAAGAAATACATCTCACTAATAACACTACTATATTTCCTGTTGGGATAGCTGATGGAGTGTTTACAAAACTCCTAGGAAAAACGGTCTCCACTGATTATCTTGTTATTGAATGTGTAGGAGGAGGCCAAATTACCCTTGGAAGATCTCTGCTAAAGCTCTTAGGAGCAAGTATTGATATGGGGAAAGGTACCATGACTTTCACTTCAAAACCATGTTCAGACCATCACTTCCCTAAAAGTAAGAATAAGGGTAAGAAAGGTAAATGTAAGCCTCGTAATAATTTGGATGCTTATTCACTTGAAAACACTTAATTCCATTTTTCTACGCCTAGCTAAAAGGAGTTAAAGAAAAGCACTTCTTGGGAGATAACCCATGGTTTTATTTTTGCTTTGTTTTTATCTATTTTATTTGAGTCAAGGGGTTGTATACTTCTGTAGAAACTCCTTTGTATCTTTATTTTCATTTATTAGTTGTGTCAAGTAAAGTTTCTAGCGAAAGTTGGAGTTGGTTTTGGATTTCTGCGCAGGAAACAAATTTTTGATGTCCACCGTAAAATATCGTATAAATTACAGAAAGATCAAAATAACTTGAAACTTTTTGTGCTTATTACTCAGATAATTCCGAAACTTTTTCGTTATTTATGTTTTACGATCTGAGCAAATTTACTGCCTCCAAAAAAAATTGTTATTACAGACTTTTCTGGTTTTGGCAGATTCTGCATTTTTCTTGCATTTGCTCTTTTACTATGTCAAGTCGATTTATTTGCTTCACAAAACATCAGTGGATGTAGCTAATGTTTAAAAGTATTAATAGCACTTGTGCCCATGCAGAACCCATGGATTTGTTTATTGTTGCACTAACCCTCTAATGCGAACTACTTTGAGTGTGGTCCGAAGGAAGTTTTCAAGGGTCAAGGGAAGAGGGTGATATAATGTGATCAAGAAGAGTGCAAGGTCAAAGCTCGGGGATGCCCCCGCGGCTCATCCCAGCAAATTCTAAGAAGAATCAAGCGTCTAAGATTGGGGATGCCCAAGGCATCCCCTTCTTCATCAACAATTTATCGGATCACTTCTAGTGAAATATTTTTATTCGGTCACATCATATGAAATTTACTTGGAGCGTTTGTTTAATTTTTTTCCTTTGTTTTATTTTGTTTTCCTTGATTCAATAAGCATGTTGGAACCTAGAATTACTTGTTTGGGAGAGAGACACGATCCGCTTTTTCATATGAATACTTGTTATGCTCGTATTCTTAGTTTTTCTTCCAGTTGCTGCAAAATTCCCTTTTTAGCTCCTGTTTTTCATGCATCTCTTATTCAGAGCTGTTAGTTTTAGTAGAATTATGTTAGTACTCTCCTGTTTTGTTGTTGTATCTCTTGGATAGTTTTCTATTTAGTATAAATTTCTTGGTGTTGGAAAGCAGTAGTACAATTTTTGTGCTTATAACGGTGCAAATAGAATCTTGTATAGACGTGGATAGACTTTTTCATACCGTGCTAGATGTTATTTTAATTCTAATCCCAATGTTTATTTTTGTAGCATGATTTGTCTCAAATAGCTGAGAGTGTTTAATGTGCCATTGAAAGAATCATGAGTTGTTGTTGTTGTTGTTGTTGTCATATTGAAGCATAGATTTGTGGTATTCTCCTTTGAATGTTTTATTTGGTTGACTTGGCGCATGCTTACACCATGTTTATGAATACAAACCAGTCACTTATAGCCTATATAATCATTTATTTTTTGACTTGTAGTACCACTTATTATTTGATTAATGATGTTTTTGTCGTTATGCATGATTATGGCCATTATTGCTCTCTTGATTTGTCGCTCCCAGTCTTTTGCTAGTCTCCACATGTACTGAGTATGAGCTCTACTCGTGCATCCAACTCCCAAAAACCAAAGTATTCCAAAAGTGTCCACCATAATTACCTACATGTGGTATTTAACCGCCACTCCAAAGTAAATTGCTCATGTGTTACTTCTAAAACTTTCAAAATTACTCATGTTTTGTGCTCCTGTTTTAGCTCATGAGGACGTAAATAGAGAATATTTATCTCACTTGTTGATTGGCCTTTCACACCCTGGACTAGTGGCTTCATCCGCTTATCCAATTGATAGAAGAGCTGGCAGCGGGGTGCCCAACCCCAAACTTAATACAACAAATTCTTTTTACTATTTTTGCCCCTGATTTATCTGTCAAAGCATGATTGTGTAATAAAAAGAGAAAGAGGGATGACCTTCTACCCAAATGTGTCCTTCTATGGGAGCCGCTCTTGTGAAGTCTAGTTGGCTTGTGACGCACTCTATTTTCTGTTTACCATTCGTTGACATAAGCATACTCACCTCTCTAAAAAAATGTTTTTAAATACCTCTGTTTAATAAAATAAAAAGCTCTAGCACATGAGTGATTCCTGCTTCCCTGTGTGAAGGGCCTTTCTTTTACTTTTTTGTAGAGTCTCCATCTTCTAACTTTATGCATAGTTGAGAGAGCATAGTTGACATTCTGAGTTAATGTGCAATTTTTCCCAGAAACATTATTAATCGATTCATGATGTGTTATTATTTTCTCTAAAATTATTTGTTCTTGTCTTCCTATTAAACTTTGAAGGTGTCCTCGCATTTATGTTTTGCCCCACTCTTAAGGACAAGCGCAATATCCCTTTTATGCCTAGCTGAAAGGCGTTAAAGAAAAGCGCTACCAGGAGACAACCCGTTTTATTTTGCTGTTTTCAACCCGTTTTCTTTCGTTTTCTTTGGTGTTCTTTGCACCTGGGTGTTGTCTATTTCCTTAGCAACCCCTCTGTATCTTTTCTTTTCTGTTTTTGTTGAGCCAAGTAAAGCCTCTAGTGGAAAGTTGAGGCTATATTTCGGATTTCTGTGCAGAAAACAGATTTCTGTTGTCCACTGTTTATTCTGTAAAGTCTCACAAAAAATTCAAAATGACCTGAGTTTTTTGTGCGTAATCCTGAGCTATATATGCAACTTTTCTTAGTTGAACACTTCTTGATTTGAGCAACATAAGATTTTTTTAAAAATCGATCTTTACCTGTTGTTCTGTTTTGACAGATTTCTGCCATTTATTGCATTTGCATCTTAATCTCTTTCTTTTGGTATTCTTATGAGAAAAAGAGTTTTAAAAGAAGTTGTGACAGTAGATAATGTGTTTTTGAGTGTTATAGTTGTGTTGAAACTGAACAATGTGAATTTATTATTTCGATTGCACTAACGTTGCTAATGAAGATTGTGAGAATTTTGGTGTGAAGGAAGTTTTCAAGGGTCAAGAGAAGAGGATGATATGATGTGATCAAGAAGAGTGAAAAAGCCTAAGCTTGGGGATACCCCGGTGGTACATCCCAGAAACTTCCAAGAAGACTCAAGCGTCTAAGCTTGGTGATGCCCAAGGCATCCCCTTCTTCACCAACAAATTACCAGGTCACTTCTAGTGAAACTATATTTTTATTCGGTCACATCTTATGTGCTTTACTTGGAGCGTCTTTTATTTTTGTTTTCAGTTTGTTTTGTTTTTGCTTTCAGTTTGTTTTTACTTTTTCAATAATCTTGGTTGTACCCAAGCATTATTTTATTGGAGAGTGGCATGCTCTGCTTTTTCATGAGAATACTTTGTATTCTTAATTTTGTATGGCTGCTGCATTTATTTAGCTCCTGTTTTGCATGCATCTCTTATTAGAGCTGTTAGTTTTAATAGTGTTATGTGAGTAGTGTCATGTTTGCTTGTTGTATCATAAATAGTATTTTTCTTAAAAAATGTTTTGTATGGTGCTTGTTGGGAGAATAAAACTGCTGCTTAAAGTAGAATTTATAACAGTGGTAGTAGAAGCTTGTATAGACTGTGGCTAGAACTTTTTCATGCCATGCTAAATGTTATTTTAGTTTTAAAGCCTTGTGATTATTGAGTAGCATGAATATCCTCAAATAGACGAGAGTGTTTAATATGTCTTGAAAGATTCATGGGTTGTTCTTGTCATAGTAAAGCATCAATATATGGTAATCTCTTTCGAATGTTTTATTTGGTTGACTTGGCGCATGCTCACACCATGTTTATGACTATTAACCAGTCACGAATAGCCTCCATGACCACTTAGTTTTTGAATTTGTGATACTTCTTATCTTTTAATTAATGATGCTTATGTCGCTATGCATGATTATGGATCTTATGATCTCTTGATTTGTCGCTCCCAGTCTTTTGCTAGCCTCCACCTGTACTGAGTATGAGCTCTACTCGTGCATCCAAACTCCCTTAAACCAAAGTTTTCCCATTGTGTCCATCATACCTACCTACATGTGGTATTTAACTGCCACTCCAAGTAAATTGATCATGTGTCACCTTTAAAACTTTCAAAATTACTCCTGCTTTATGTTCCTGTTTTTTGCTCATGAGGACGTCAATAGAGAATCTTTATCTCACTTGTTGATTGGATTTCACACCCTAGACTAGTGGCTTCATCCGCTTATCCAAATGATAGAAGAGTTGACAGCGGGGTGCCCAGCCCCAAATTAATACAAACAAATTCTCTTCACTATTTTTGCCCCTGATTTATCAGTCAAAGCATAATTGTGTAAACAAAAGAGAAAGACGGATGACCTTCTACACCAGTTGCGTCCTTCACCATGGGAGCCGCTCTTGTGAATCCAGTTGGCTTGTGACGTACTATATTTTCTTTTTACCATTCATTGATATTAGCATACATCTCCAAAAATATAGACACTCGGTATCAAACTTTTAATACCTCTGTTTAATAAAATAAAAGCTCTAGCACATGAGTGATCCCTGCTTCCCTCTGCGAAGGGCCTTTCTTTTACATTTATGTTGAGTCTCTATCTTCTAACTTTATGCACAGTTGAGAGACCATTTTTTCCATTCTAAGTTCTATGTGCATTTGTCCCATAAACATCAATAATTACTTCATAATGTGATATTATTTGTTCTTAAATTATTTTCTCTAGTCTTCCTCATGAACTTTGAAGGTGTCCTGGCATTTATGTTTTGCCCCACTCTTAAGGACTACCGAAATATCACTTTGCCATGCTTTCTCTACACGTGAAACAAACGTCTACCTTTATTTGCATTATTATTCATGATCCTTTATTTGAGATACTCTTCGTGATGCAAAGTAATTACTATGCTTTATTATTAAAGTTCTATTTATCATGTTTGTGTTTGAAGTTCTATGATCTCAGCGTGCATATGCTTTTACATTAGATTGATCAAGTTTATGATAGTAGCATGTCACCTCAGAAATTAATGTGCTTTATCGTTTACCTACTCGAGGACGAGTAGGAACTAAGCTTGGGGATGATTGATACGTCTCCAACGTATCTATAATTTCTGATGCTCCATGATCATATTATGTCAATTGCTACTTGTTTTCTCCCTTATTTATAGCATTTTTATACATTTTCCGGGACTAACCTATTAAAAAGATGCCAAGTGCCAGTTCACTGTTTTCTGCTGTTTTTGGTTTCAGAAAAGTTGTTCTGGAAAAATTCTCAGAATTGGACCCCACAAAGCCCGAAGTGCCTATTTTCCCCGAAAGTATCCAGAAGACCGAAGGAGAGTCGAAGACGGGCAGCAGGGGGCCACACCATAGGGTGGCGCGTGGCTGCGCCAGCTATGGGTGTGGGGCCCCTGGAGCTCCACCTCCTTCGCCCTTTAGCCTATTTAATCCCCCTGGATGGAAAACCCTAGGCACCTGATCAAAAATCCCCGAAAAGTTCTGCAGCCGCCGTCACCGTCAACCCTAGATCAGGGGGGTTCTGAAGCTGTTTCCGGCACCCTGCCGAAGAGGAAATCATCACCGGAGGCTTCTACATCACCATGCCTGCCTCTGGAGTGATGCGTGAGTAGTTCATCCTTGGACTACGGGTTCATAGTTGTAGCTAGATGGTTGTCTTCTCCTCATATGCCTCCATGTTTAGATCTCGTGAGCTGCCTATCATGATCGAGATTGATCTTATGTAATTCTATATGTTGTGTTTGCTGGGATCCGATGAATATTGAACTTATGCCAAGTTGATTATAGTCTTTATTGCACATGTTATTTGTGATCTTGCATGCTTTCCGTTGCTAGTGGTTGTTCTGGCCAAGTAGTTGCTAGTGACTCCAAGAGGGAGTATTTATGCTTGATAGTGGGTTCATGCTCCTCACCACCTTGCTCGAGTGACAGAAACGTGAAGGGGGAGGATGTGTTGTTTCCATTAGGGAGAAAACAACAGTGAGAGTTCACGCGTGCATAATCATTGCTTACATTACACACTTTGTTTAATGTAGTTATATGTTGCTTGCAACTTAATACCTAAGGTGATGAAGGCTTGGCCTCTAGGGTGGCCCGATCTTCATGGATTGACGCACGAGAGGTGGGGAGATCGGGAAGAATGCGATGAACACGAAGAACACGATGAACTCATGCACACAAAAGGGGAGATAACTCGTGAAGCCTACGAGGGATCGCAAACCCAAGTCAACAACACGCTAATTGGAACTGATTCCTCTCACCGGGCGGTCCACCGATCCAAAAAAATCCACAAGGGGAAGGTTGGCAAGAGCTACCGGAATCACGAGGTGAAAGAGTAGCTACTTGGAGAGATCTTGATACAATCCAATAAATGAATCTATGGAGTAGCCATGGATCCCATGGGGGAGGTTCTCCACATGGGAGGGAGAGCACAAGGCCCAATTCTATCTCAAGTCAACTCTTGCCTAGGAAGGAGTAGGAGGGGTCCTATATACGGTAGAGGGGTAGATGAGAGGGATACAAGGGGAGGTTCCCCTATTCCCACGCAGGGGAGACGGCCTGGCCGGGCTGGAGGTCGGGCTAGTTTTTAGGGTGGCCGGCTTGAGGGTCGCAGGAAGGCCGGCCTGGCCGGGCTGCAGGCCGGGTTTCCTCCCCTTCTTCTTCGTTGTCTTCTCGCTTCTTCCTCCTCTTCCACGTGTACACCTTGGACGACCTTGAGTCCTAGGCTTCCTCGGCATCTCCCCTCGCATCCGTACTCGTCGACTCATACCTAGTAATGTACGGGGGTGGATGGTCAAGTAGTATACCGTCCAAAGGGGTACGAAATGGGTTATAGAAGAGGAATGAGTTCACCTTTCGAATCCATGGTGACTTGACATATGATGGAGTGTGAGACATGCCCAATGGGATGGGTCGTGCTGCATCATCTCCCCCCACTTGAAAAGATTCGTCCTCGACGCTAACTCGTCATCAACGTGTAGAGGAGGTAGATGGATTGTCGTAGAAGTTGAAGTCACCATGTGGGCATTCTTTATGGAAAGGGTATGTCAGCTCTTCAATGTTCCTTTGGCCTTCATGTAATCTAGCAAGCCCACAATAAAGAAAAAACAACACTCAAAGAGTAGCCAATTCTTGAAGCTCGTGGCATGGGTTTCTAAGTGGAGGGAAGACACCTTAGCAAGACGTCGATGTGGTTGTCTTGTAAGATCCTCCATCATAGAAAGGTGGTGATGTAGCCACGCATGCCATCTCATCCAAAGGTAGAACCTACACACCAAAGACCAAGCAAACCATGTGTGTGCGAGATAGAGGAGCACATCATTGATGACATGTCCATTCATTTTCATAGCACCGTTAGCACAACACAAATATATGGAATCTAGTGCAGATGCAAGGTCGAGGTGCAAGCAATTCATGGAAACATCTCCAAAATGTGAGAACAAGAAATCTCCATGAAACTTTGAGGGTTTGCACACAAAGCGTTGGAAATGGAAGTTTGTCAAAACCCTTGGTGCAATAAGAGGAGACATTGGAAAAAACACAAGATGAAGAATGTCCCAAATATTATCATCATGGGTGCAAGCAAAGCATAGGAAAGAGCAATTTTTCGACATTTTTGAAGCAAAACATGAGAAAGGTATTAGAGCTGAGTTCGATCCGCAACACAATTTTAATATGCTCTCAAGAGCTCGTTTTGTCAACTCATGTTCAATTGAGGTTGCCAATAGTATGCGGGTACTCAAACACACAAAAGACCAAACGAAGAAATTTGTTTATGGTAAATGAACACATCATCCATCATGACATGTCTCTTCATTCGCACATGACCAAATACATCAAAATCAAATATGAAGTATGAAATGTGTCGATGGTCAAAATCCAAGATGAAGGGTTGAGCAAGATCAACATGGAAAAACTCAATCTTCGCACAAGATAAATCTCCAAAAGTTGAGGATGCTATGGGTCAAACTCATTTGAAAGCATACAAACATTATTGCAAACCAAGCATTTGAAAGAAAAATTGTTCGAAATTTTGGTTGCAACAATGGGAGAGAAATGTAAGCACTTGGGGCAAAGCATGTCAATGGAAGTATCATCACAAGTGGAAAACTTCACATGATCAATATTGTTGGAAATTAAAGCATCACATGTGATAGGTATAGTAACAAGTGACATATCAATAGGATCATCCATAGCATGCAAGCAATCATCATTCATCATGTCCACTAGTGGGAACATGGTCACATAAACACCTATACCTTTGTCGTCCTTCTCATATGAAGTAGGTGTTGTGGTAGTAGGGGCCTTCAAGTGGCCTACTTGTCTATCTTCATGTAGACATGTGGTGGCATCACCTTCATGAACCATGTACATCTTCGTCTCCATAGGAAGCACCGTCTTTAGGAGTGGCGCCTCATCATCCATGGAACCTAACACATCATGAGGAAACACACTAGAGGTATAGGGTGAGTTGTTAGAATTCGAAATGGCCTCACATGACCTATCAACTACCTCTCTCAACTCATGTGGTGTATCACTCATGCCCTCAAAGTGGATGCACTCGGTCTCACATATGGTGGAGTCACTCATCTCACATGTTCTCTCACTCATGTGGGCTAAGTGGCTCTCATGCTCACATGGGATTGGTACCATCTCAAAAAACATGCACATAGGGGTATGCTCGCAATCCTCAACTCCATACGCATCCTTGGTTGAAGGGAAAATCCCATGCTCAACCTCATAAACCTTATCGCCTCCAAATGTGTGAGCCATAATATTGGCATCATCACTCGCCTCCATTGCCGAAGGGAAACTACCATGCTTGGCTCCTCCACTTGACGCACCATCTTGGTTGCCGCCTTGGCAATCCCACATCACATGGCCATGTCCATTGCATATGGGTCATAAGAGGTCTTCATCTTGAAGGAGAGGGGAAAGTAGGCTCGTAGCATCATCATCATATATGGGAGGGCCTTCTTTTTCTCCATTTTGGTGTAGGTCTTCATCTTTCCATGTGGGAGCCCTTGTGGTGGTGGGACTTGATGTAGATACCACATGATGCATACTTGTTGAGGGCGCCATGGTGGTCTTGACCTTGAATGTGTGATCTTGTTTCTTGTGTCTCCGTCTTGAAGTAGCCAGACGCTTGGAGATCTTGTCGATGGAGGTCTTGAGATCTTGTAACCATTGAGAAGTAGCATGCTCGGACTTGTCAAATGTCGTATCCATGTCATGGAATAGATCATTCATGTCTTGCATATGTGTTGGCAATGTTTTGGTAGCACTTGAAGGAGACACCTTGTCATGTGCGCTCACCGCCATCTTGTGTGTGGGGAAGTCATCGCGCACTTGGAGTGTTGGTGTAGATGTTCTCTTCTTTTGTCGTCGTATTGTAGCTTGTGTGGGTGCCAACTTGGAGGTTGAAGTTTGTTGATGACGAAGCTTGCGGCGTTCCCGCTCTTCATGTGTGGGATGACGTCGAAAGTCATTTGGATGCCTTGGCTTCTTGGCCTTCTTTCTTGATGGAGCCTCGATGATGTCCTTCTTGTGGCGCCGTCTTGATGTTGAAGGAGCCAATCTTGACTTTGCCAACTTGTCAGATTTCTTGTCGTGGCACTTGAGGTAGAAGGGGGTTGTCTTGTGTTGGCATTGGCATTCTCCTTGAAGGTCCTCGGTCTTGAGCATGAACCATATGACATATGATATCTTGGCCATCGAAGCTTGGAGAGGAAGTTGTTGTAGGTGAGTTCATCCATGTCAGAGTCGAAGCAGTTGTAGAGCCCCATCTTGTCCCTCATGCTTGTGGAGTCATTGTCGGTGTAGTACTCCTCCATGTATGTGGATGCATTGTCGGTGTAGCACGGCTCCATCTCTTCATCCAAGCTTGCGATGTCGTAGTTGTAGTAGTGGTTCATGTCGTTGGAGCCCATGGAGTCGAAGTTGTTGTGGTTGGTGTGGTGCTCCGCCATGTCGATGATGCTTGAGGAGGAATATTCGGTGTAGAGCTCTACGTCGTGGTTGTAGTAGTGGTGGTGATCCACCATGTCATGCTCGTAGTAGTGGTCATCCACCATGTTGTGCACATAGGAGTGGTGATCCACCATGTCGTGGTAGATGTCACCCATGTCAAGCTCATCGTAGTCGTTGTCGTTGTTGTAGTAGTAGTGGTCCATCATGTACTCACCATAGTCATCATGGCCTCCATATGCTCCGCTCTCGCTACACATGGTTACTCACAAGCACAAGTCTATATATAGAGTGTGAAGACCTAAGAGCTCAAACGTCACCTTTTATCAAGTATTGGAACTAGTGTACCATGCCAAGAGAAACCGATAACAAAAGAATGAAGTGACTTGAGTTTGAAAGATCCAAAAACACTCTCCAAAACACACATGACTTATGGGTGGATAGGTATGGAAAGTGGAAAGCAAATGGAACAACCGGAAACCAAGATATTGCAATGGAAGTAGAGAACCAAAATGATCACAAAGCAAAAACAAGCCAATTTCCAAAAGATATATGGAAACACAGGCACGGAGATAAATGGGACCAATGCAACCAAAATGTGAGCTAAGGAACCAAATGATCCTAGCAAAGACTATAAAGCTCGTGTTGCACAAGTACAAGGAGAGCCACTAGTTGGATTGCAATTTATTGGTGGGCTACAAGATTTGCACACAATGCACCACCTACGAGATGTTCATCGAGCTTGTGCGCTTCCTACAAATGGTATGGAAAGTGGTGGTTTCCTTTTCTATCTCTTCTTCTTTCTCTTCTCTCTTTTCTCTTTTCTCTTTTGCTTTTTCTCTTTTTGCTCACTCACTTTGTGCCAACATATGAAACTATATGAATTAGCGCATACAACGGTCGCTCGGAAACTACATGGTACAAGTGTGCAAAGGCCAATCAATCATAGATGAACTAGCCTCAATAGGTAAGGTAATCACAAGGTATGTTGGCTCAGAAAGGAATGGCAAGAGGGAGAAGATTCGGGATGATTATACCTCTCTCTGACAATCTTCCCCCTATAGGCTGGAAAGTTTCTTGCTTTCTCACTAAATTATGCTTCAATGGATGATGGATCTACTTCAATGGTGATGTAGATGATGTAATTTCCTACAAAACAAGCTAAAGATCACTCAAAACGAAGTCCCAAGTCAAAAGTTATGGCCAAAACGGTGATCGAACGCGGCAGTTTTTTGGGAGGCCGGGTTTCCTGCGCGAGGCCGGGCGGCTCTATTAGGGGGCCGGCCTGGAGGCCAGCCAGGCCGGACTAGAGGTCGGGCAACCTGCACACTCGAAAATTCGCGATTTTGGTCGCGATTTTGACTTTTTGGGGCGGAAAACTGCTCCGAAAATTACCAAATCGAAGGGGAAAAAAGTGGAATTATGCCATGGAAACACAAAGGTAGGTAGATCAACAAGTATAGCAGCGAATCTATGAATCAAAACCTACCAAAACGCACTCAAATCACAGATCAGACCAAAAGCAAATTGGGGCTATTTTTGGTGGAAATTTTTGAATTTAGGCAAGAATAAGAAATTTTTTGGGGGAAAGAGGGCGTGGAAAACGTGGCAACCTTGCTCTTGATACCAGATGATGAAGGCTTGGCCTCTAGGGTGGCCCGTTCTTCATGGATTGACACACGAGAGGTTGGGAGATTGGGAAGAACGTGATGAACACGAAGAACACGATGAACTCACGCACACAAAAGGGGAGATAACTCGTGAAGCCTACGAGGGATCGCAAACCCAAGTTAACAACACGCTAATTGGAACCGATTCCTCTCACCGGACGGTCCACCGATCCAACAAAAGCCACAAGGGGATGGTTGGCAAGAACTACCTGAATCACGAGATGAAAGAGTAGCTACTTAGAGAGATCTTGATACAATCCAATAGATGAATCTATGGAGTAGTGTCGAGACATCGTAGTAGTTTTCATAGACGGGGGTGTCATGAGACTACGGTAGAGACGTGGGGTAACGGGATAGCGTAGTAACACAGAACACAGGATTTTACCCAGGTTCGGTACGTCGCGACAGTACGACGTGCCTACTCCTGCACTTCTCACTAATTGGGACTAAAGCCCGTAAACAGGGTTACAATGTGAGGGTTCTAGATCTAAACCACTCGGCGAGGATGAACTTCTCGGCGAGTTGGCGTAGAGCTTCTCTGTTTTCTCGTTGTTTGTTTATCTCCCGTCTGGCTTTATATAATAGCCGGATTAGGGCTTACAGAATAGGAAACCTAGAAAACTACGGTAACTTGTAACTTGGAAAGCAAGGAATCCGTCTTCTCCTCCAAGCCAGATCACATGGACTGTGATCCGGGTTCTTCTAGAATCCGGCTTCTGCGCGTCGGATTACTGGGCCGCCTAATGGACTTAAGCCCACTGCCACTTAGGCCACCCTGGTAATCCGGCACTTGGCCCACCATCTTCTATACCCCTATTTGGTATATATCCGACAGTAGCCCCCAAGAAGGATCAAAACTCTGATTCTCCGCTATTCGCCAAATGTTCTTTTGTCCGAGAAATACTGATTCAGCAGTCTTGATTCTTCTTATTCTTCATTTGAAAAAGATGGTGGCATGAAACTCGGAATCCTGAAAATCCGGCTTTTCTCTCACGATCCTTCGTGAAGAAGAAACTTCCTATGTCAGCGCACTCAACCATGCTGACGTAAGCGACGTTCGAGATTTACTCGGAAAAACCCAGAAACATATCTCTGACAGATTCGCGCGGGAAACGAGGAGATAATCATCATTACTCCGTCGTTTCATTTCCCGGATTTTCCGGCGAGCGACACGCGGCAAACATCCAACGGTCAAAATAGCCGTTGGCACGCATCTAAACGGTTTTCCGGCTATAAATAGCCGTCCTCGTCCTCAACGAAAACTTTCCACTCTCCCCACTGCCCACGCCATTGACGCGAACGAGCTTGAGAGCAGAGCACTGTCCCAGGCGCACTTAGCATCCAAGCACGCCGGAACGCAACGCGCCACCACGAGATGGCCTCCTCGCCGTCCTCGCCAACCCGCGCCACCATCAACGAGCTCATCAGCGATCTAGATCCGCAACTGGGATCGCCCAAGCACACCGGCGACGAGCCGGAGAAGACCACGGCCTCCGCGGCGGGTGGCGCAAATTCTTCCGCCGCCGCGGACGTTGCAGGATCGAGCTCCGCAGCCTCCCCGCCGTTTGCTCCAGAAACGGCGGAGGAGAAGATCCAACTCCTTGGCGACGAGCTCGCCGCCGCGGAGGCCGCCGCCTCTGCCGCCGCCGGAGCAGACGAAGAAGCGGAGTCTGCAGGCAATTGGATTGCCTGCAGCATTCCTCCGGCTCTCCTTCCAAACCTGGAAAAGGAGGGCCTGGTCCTTAAGAAGAAGTGGCGGCTTCCAGAAGACGAGACCGGGCCAACACCAAAAAATGGCGAAAGGGTCCTTCTTTGTTCCCACCTTCTTCGAGGTATGGGACTTCCACCTTCTTCCTTCTTCCTCCAAATCCTTTCTCACTACAACATCCAGCCCCATAACCTTCCTCCCAACTCCATCCTCTACATGGCCGGCTTCCAGGCTTTGTTCGAGGGCTACTTAGGGCTAGAACCTAGGTTAGATTTCTGGACTTACTGCTTCGGGGTTAAGCGGAACTCTTCGGAGGGCGCACTCCCGACTTGCGGGACCATATCTTTCACTCTTCGGAGATTCCGAGAAGATTGGTTCCCCAAGATAAAAACATCGGAATCCGTCAAGTTTTGGACGGGTTCCTTCTTTTATCACCCCGACGTGCCTTTCCTTAAGGAAGCTGTCGGGGTTCCTCCTTTCGTGAACTCTGCCGCAGTTCCCCAAGACAACTGGGGAACGGAAGCCGTCCAGGTTCTGCCGCCAGATCTACTAAAGATCAAACGGCGCATCGCCAAGCTCACCTCCATGGATCCGCCTCTAACCGGCATGGACACGGTTCTATGCTGGCTGATTAGGCGAATCCAGCCATTGGCCAACCACAACGGCCGTCTCCTGTGCGAATACACGGGAGTCAAGGATCCGATACGGACAACCACCAAAGATTGGCCCGCAAAGGAGCTTCGACGGCGCATCAACCAATTGGTCGCATCACGCGACCAATACGAAGCGAGTCGGCCAATGTATACGGCCGACAATCCGGTTCCCAAGGTAATTTTTCAGTCATTTGGGTACAGTTTTATTTTTTCTCGGATTTTCTAGCTTCTGATTTTGATCTTGTTCGTCCGACAGTTCGCGGATCTTTCAGATTCGGACTTGGTATCCGAGGCTGAGCTGGACGCGCTACGCACCGCCGCTACAGGTGGACGCAAGCGCAAGAAGATAACTTCCTCGGAAGAAATTATCGACCTTGACGGAATCCCCGTCGCCACTTCCAGGTTCTTTCTTCTGGATTCTATTTTCCTTTATGGGAACTTTTCATCCATCCTCGGTTTTTTAACTTTTCCGGGTTTTTTGTTTTTAGCCTGCCTCCCTCCAGTTTAAAACCAAAGAAACTGAAGAAATACAAGGTTGCTTCCAGCCGAGGCGGTCAACCTTCTCCCGCCGTTGCCCCGAACACGCCGTCCACAATGGCGGAAGAGCAAACTGCAGCCCCCACCACCAAGCCCTCAGAGCCCAGCCAGCCCGTTGTGTCGGACACGGACACGAGGGAAAGGGCGGCTCCAGAGGTGGAGAAATTTTCTCGGACTTTCGACGAAGAAATTCCCACCTTTGACAAAGACTTCAAGATTATCAACGACGGCCTAAGCGCGGCCGGAACTGCTTTTGCGGAATACGCAAAAGAGTTCCAGGAAAACTTGGCGGGTTTGAACCGAATGAGCCAGGTATGTAACTCTAGCCCCCAAGCATTAAACAAAATTGCATGCTTGTTTTGCTTTGATGCTTTTTGTAACCATTCTTTTCCTTGCTATGTTGCAGCAAACCGCCGAAACCATAAACATGGAAGTTTTCAACAAACTCACCATCAAGAATAAGGAGGTTAGAAATCTCCTTTCTATTCTTGAGGAGAGAGAGGCGGAACTGGCATCGTCTCAGCTCGCTTTGTCGGAAACATCAGATACATATTTTTCCTCTGAGGTTTGCGATTCAATTTTTTGTCTAAGTACTTATTCCGGAAATTTGCTAAACCCGGAATTTTCTTTGCTTTCCAGCTGCTTTGGCTAAGGCCAAGCAAATAGCTGAAGATGCCGGCAATGCCGAGAATCTCCGAAAGGAGAACTTGGAGCTTCACAAGCATCTTGTGAAGGCTCAAAAGGATCTGGAGGCCAGTAACTTGGCCCTTGGAGTTGCCAACTCCAAGGCTTCTGAACAGGCGGAGAAGGATAAATCCACCATTCAGGATTTAGAAAATGCTCTAAACCTTCGCCTGGAGGAAATCTCCGAGATCGACAAGCTTATCGGTAATTTTCCGTTACCTTTTTATCTTGTTTTTCTTCTCTGTTTTTTTTTTGCCTAACATTTTTGATTGTTTTGTCGGAAAAAACAGGAGATATCCCAGATGGTACCCGGCTTGAAGGGATCCAAGCCTTTGGGAAGATGTGGACTTCGATCCGTGCTGCTGGAATGCAGCTGGTGAACAAGTTTCTTCCCGCAAGGACTGGGGAGTTCTCGGAGGTTGAAAAACTTCCGGGAGCCATCATGGCGGTGGCGGAATCCAGGGATTCTATCCTGCGTTCCGCTGCACGGGGGGGGTGCGCGTATGGCACTCGGCCTTATGCGCATGCACTACCCCGGTGCTAAATCCTGGCGCGTGGCGTCCGGTGTCCCTCAAGGATACACGGACACTCAGCGAAATACCATATTTGATGAAATCAAAGGCCACGCCACCCAGATAGCCTCCATGGTAAATATTTCTGTTAACTATCCGGAAGAAGAGATCCCTCCAATCCCCGAGGACGACAGCAGCGAGGAGGAATCAGATGCTTGAAGGGCTACCTTTGACCTGGATAGCAAAAAATAGACAATAGGAGCATTACTGTTCTTTCAATGTAATCTGCAATGTAATGCTTTTATTTGTATGAATGAAAAATTCCGCCTTTTGCAATTATTAGTTATGAAATTTTTTGCAAGGTTTTTCGGATGTTACTATTCCTTTATCTTCTAAGTTCTCTGGCGTATATGTTTTAACTGTCCTTAGTGTTTGAAATGGCTCAAATAGCAATATGAATCGTCATGCCGAGTAACTGGGCGTAACCAATCAGTTTGAACTCGGAAACATGGACCATGCTAAAGGCATTTTTACTAACTAGTTCCAGTAACCCAACACATACACAATCAGATAATGCTTAGAGAAACAAGGAATTTTTTTGACCGAAACTTGGGCACGCAGGCAATTCAAGTTTCCTTTAGCCGTTAGCAGGCTGAAAAAACATTCAGTTTCTTAACACCGAGTACGCAGGCACAATTCGGGTTAACATTGATTATTTTGTAAGATCATTGGGAAATAGAGAAGGTGGAAACATGCTTTTACTATAATGAATTTGTAAAAAACATGGATACCAGAAATCCAACAACTTTATTTCATGATCTCAAAAGATGTTTACATAGATATTGAACTAAGTATAGAAGAGACATAACTGCTATGTATTCCAAAGCTTTGCTATCCACTTGAATTTGTCGGATTTCTTCAACAACTTGTATAGTGTTAGGATTTTAGCCCCCAGCCGACTAATAAATCTGCTAACGGCAGCTGCGGAACCCGTCAATCTTTGGACATCTTTGACGCAGGTAGGTTTTGTGATGTTCAAGATTGCCTTGATCTTTTCCGGGTTAACTTCTATTCCTCTGTGAGAAACGATGAAACCCAGAAGTTTTCCTGAGGGAACCCCGAATACGCACTTAGATGGATTCAACTTCATCTTGTAGGTGCGTAAGTTTTCGAAAGTTTCTCGCAAATCCTCAAGGAGTGTATCTTTTTCCTTGGTTACGACAGCAATATCGTCCACATAAACATGGACATTTTTTCCAATCTGACTATGCAAACAACGTTGCATGCAACGCTGGTAGGTTGCACCTGCGTTCTTCAGGCCAAACGGCATGGTTACGTAATAATACGTCCCGTATGGGGTTATGAAAGAAGTCTTAATTTGATCTTCCTTTTTCATGCGTATTTGGTGGTACCCGGAGTATGCATCCAAAAAGCACAAAAGCTCAGAGCCTGCTGTGGCGTCTATTATTTGGTCGATTCGCGGTAATGCGAACCTATCTTTCGGACATAATTTGTTCAAGCCTGTGTAATCTATACACATTCTAAGAGCAGTAGTGTCTTTCTTCGGTACTAATACCGGATTTGCGGACCAATCAATATGGATCACTTCCTTGATGAAATCCGTTGCTAAAAGCCGGATAATTTCCTTGCCAATAGCCTTCCGTCTTCTTCCGTCAAATCGACGGAGACCTTGTTTGACGGGTTTTGATCCAGGAATAACCTTAAGTTGGTGCTCAGCAAGTTCCCTGGGTACACCTGGCATGTCAGCTGGACAACAGGCAAAAATATCCCAGTTCTCACGGAGGAACTTGATGAGCTCGCCTTCCTATTTGTCAGTCATCCCAGTCCCTACGACGACAAATTTTGTCGGATCTTTGGGATCTAGGATTACCTGTCTTGTATTCTCGGATGCCTTGAAGCTGTCTGTTGGCTTCCGAGTTTCTTTTCCTGCCGGCATTTCTGACGGCGATACCTCCTTGGCTAATTCCTTCAGTTCTTACTTTGCTATAACTCTTTGAGCGCAAAGGGCGTTTTCTTTCTCCAACTCATTTGCCAGCTTAAAATCACCAGCTATAGTGATTACTCCTCCCTTGGGTCCTGGCATCTTCAGCTTGTTATAAATATAACAGGATCTTGCCATGAATTTGGCGAAAGCTGGACGTCCGAGTATTGCGTGATACACGCTTTCGAACGGCACTACTTCGAAGGATACTTTTTCCTGCCGGAAGTGATCTTTATCTCCGAAGGTGACATCTAGGGAAATTTATCCTAGGGATCGTGCTTGCCTGCCAGGGACGATACCATGGAAGCGTATATTGCTGTAGTTGAGCTGAGACTCGGAAATCTTCAGGTGCTTCAGTGTATCCAGGTACATTATGTTAATGCTGGATCCTCCATCCATCAGCACTCTTCTTAGCCTAGTATTTTGAACAATAGGGCTTACAACAAGAGCTTGTGTGCCGGGTTCAGGGATATTTCCGGGATGATCAGACTGATCCCAGATTATCGGTGTGTTAGAGTACTTCAAGAATTTCGGGGTTGCCGGAACAACCGCGTTTATTTCTCGAAGTGTTCTTTTTGCCACCTTTGCTGATGGGGTTGCTAAGAAAGTTAGCATTGCTTCTCCATCAACTCTCGGAAACTTGGGTTCACCTTTACGCTGTTGTTCCTGGATTTTTTCGTCAGTGTCCGATTCACTGTCTTCTTTGTCAGCTTCTGGCTTTTGTTTGGCGGGTTTCCTTTTGGAATCCTTCCCTTTATTTCCGGATCCTGCAGTGCCTTTCATGTGTTTATTCAGCCGGCATTGCGCGTTTGTATGGGTGGGTTTCCCAAATTGCGAGTGGTGAACGCAAGGTTCCGACTTAATCCTTTCCCACTCCTCTGGAGTGTAATTGATTGGATCTGGGTTGCGTCCTTTCCACTTATTTCCCTTTTCTCCTCCAAAGGCTATGTTCACCTCTTTGGGCTTCGTCGTTGTTTCTGGAGTGGCTTTTTTGTCAGAACGAGGGGTTTTCTTGGCGAGTATCAATGATTCAATATTACCTCCTCTTGCTCTGATGTCATCCTCGGCTACGGCATGCTCATTGGCAGTTGTAAGCATGGATCCGAGATCCTTGTGCTTTTTGGAACCAACCATGAACGGTACAAGTCCGGGTTTTAGGCCATTGACGAAAGCATGCATTGCTTGTACGTCAGTTACTCCAGAGCAACTATTCTTCATTGTTGTCCATCTGGAGATGAAATCCACGTATGGTTCATCTTCAAATTGCGTGCAACGGTTTAGCTGGTTGATGCTATTCGGGCGTTTGTATGTTCCCCGGAAATGCTGAGTAAATACTCTAGCCATATCGTCCCAGTTGTCGACTGTTCGTGACGGTAATCCATTGATCCAATCTCTGGCTCCGTCCAGCAGCATTAGGGGAAGAAACTTGACATCTTCCAGGTCTGTCCCATTGTTGATCTGGACGGCTCTATAGTAATCCGAGAGCCAGGTATCCGGGTTTGTGCTGCCGGTGTATTTCTGGTACGTTGGACCGACTTTGGCAAAGCCAGAATGCAGCGTTATTCTTCGGATCCTGTCGGTAAAACATTTAGGACCAAAGTATAGATCATCTTTTTCTGCTCTGTCAATGTGTGCAGAATATCTTCCGGCTGAATGGACAGAAGGGGATCTGCTCCTTTCTCTTCCATTGTTGTGCGAACGCGCTTTTCCGGGGTTGTTTCTATCTCTTCCGTGATCACGCCCTTTTGGATTAGGCGGAGTTCTACTCCTGTGCCTTTCTTTATCCTTAGGCGGTGTCCGGGATCTCTCACTCTTGTGAGGTGTATCGTGTCTTCCAGTTTTCTCAGGTGGGTTTCTCGGAGGTGGCATTATTTTGCCGTCTTTCCGGTATTTGTCTTCCCGATCATGGGGTTTATACCCATCTTTCGGGAGATGGGATCCGGTCCTAGACGCTGCATCCCGGTTGTCGGGGTTTTTCTTGTCTTTTTTTGGATCCTCTTTTTTATCCTTTGAATTGTCTGAATCCCCGGGTTCTTCCGGTCCAGGTGCTCCAGCAGCGCAAGTAGCTGTTTTGCATAGGGCGGAGTTATCATGCAGCCTCCCTGATCGCTCTTGAGCGCGCTGTTGTTGTTGCAATGCTTTTCCTAGGAAAGCATACACCCCTTGGAGTTTTTCCCCGTTGGAATACAGATCGTTGTTAAGAATCGCGAACGCTGCTTCCGCGTTTTCTGCTGCGGTCTTGTATATTGGTTCGCCCTTGGCATCTTTGCCGTTTACCTGCTTTTGCCAAGACGGGTTGTGGAACCTTTCTTTTGGCGGCAGTTCTTCCGGTCTTGCGATTCCGGGTAACCTAGTAGGTTTTAACGCGGATCTATTCTTTCTCTCGTACTCCTCTATTTCTTCCTTCATGACCTTGATGTCATTATGGGTTTGTTGGAGATGTTGCCGAGATCTGAGTAGATGTTGCTGTTGCCGTTGGAAAGCTTGTCTCCTGGCTTCCAGCATCTCAGGGGGTTCATCTGGTCCCACTGGTGTTTGCAATAGCTCTTGCTCTTCCTGTTCCGTCATTGGCGGAGCAGTGATTTCCTTAGATTTCTTCTCCGCAGGCTTTGTTCCGCGAACATCTCCAACTTCTAGGTTTTCGTCAGCGAGATCAGCTGATTTTTTCTTCCGGATTTTGTATTGGAGTTTTTTAGAAGCACGGTGCTTTTTCTTGGAAGTGGGAGGTTTTTTGACAGGCTCATCTTCTGTCATCTCCTTGACACTGGGGAATATCGGAGAAGTTTCTCCGTCTTCTCTCTCTTCCACTGGCGGAGGGGTTTTAGGGCTTTCCTGGCTGCCGGCGTCCGTGGTATCAGCCGGTTTCGCCATTAAGACTTCATGGAATCCCTCTTGAAAGGATTTAACCTTTCTTACGAAGGCGTCCTCATCTTCGTGTTCAGAGTCGAAGTTATCCGATCCGGTTTCGGACTCCAACCTCGCCTCAATGGCGGCAAGCACGGACTCTGCTTCCGAGTTCATCGTCTTGTTGACGGATGTCGGATCTTCCGCCTCTGTGACGGGTGTTTGATCTTCCGTCTCCATGACGGGTGCGTTGTTGTCTGCCTCTTGCACGGGATTTCCGTCATCCGTGTTTTCGGCGATTTCAGATTGCACCATGCCGATAAAGTGTGTACCACTTTTTTGTCGGCGATCTGAGCAGAATCCGGTATCATAGTCATCTTCGACTGGGTATAGGGCGGGTGGGATAAATTTGCTTCCACCGCAAAACCCCATTGCTTCTGCAGTTAGTCCGATAAAGATGTTAGCAGATCCTATCGGTAACACGCAGGCACTTACCAGGTGGTTTTGCGCCGGTATGTAGGATCCGTTGTCGAGGAAGCGCCCGACGTCGTTGTCGAATTCCAAGCTTCCGACAGTGATTGATCTTCCGATTCCGCCAAGTATCCCAGATCGGAATCTTACGCCTGACGTCGTTTGCCCCACGGTGGGCGCCAACTGTCGAGACATCGTAGTAGTTTTCATAGACGGGGGTGTCATGAGACTACGGTAGAGACGTGGGGTAACGGGATAGCGTAGTAACACAGAACACAGGATTTTACCCAGGTTCGGTACGTCGCGACAGTACGACGTGCCTACTCCTGCACTTCTCACTAATTGGGACTAAAGCCCGTAAACAGGGTTACAATGTGAGGGTTCTAGATCTAAACCACTCGGCGAGGATGAACTTCTCGGCGAGTTGGCGTAGAGCTTCTCTGTTTTCTCGTTGTTTGTTTATCTCCCGTATGGCTTTATATAATAGCCGGATTAGGGCTTACAGAATAGGAAACCTAGAAAACTACGGTAACTTGTAACTTGGAAAGCAAGGAATCCGTCTTCTCCTCCAAGCCAGATCACATGGACTGTGATCCGGGTTCTTCTAGAATCCGGCTTCTGCGCGTCGGATTACTGGGCCGCCTAATGGACTTAAGCCCACTACCACTTAGGCCACCCTGGTAATCCGGCACTTGGCCCAGCATCTTCTATACCCCTATTTGGTATATATCCGACAAGTAGTCATGGATCCCATGGGGGAGGTTCTCCACATGGGAGGGGGAGCACAAGGCCCAATTCTATCGCAAGTCAACTCTTGCCTAGGAAGGAGGAGGAGGGGTCCTATATATAGTAGAGGGGTAGGTGAGAGGGATACAAGGGGAGGTTCCCCTATTCCCACGCAGGGGAGCCGGCCTGGCCGGGCTGGAGGCCGGGCTAGTTTGTAGGGTGGCCGGCCTGAGGGTCACAGGAAGGGCGGCCTAGCCCGGGCTTGAGCCGGCCGGGAGGCCGGCCTGGCCGGGCCGCAGGCCGGGTTTCCTGCCCTTCTTCTTCGTCGTCTTCTCGCTTCTTCCTCCTCTTCCACGCGTACACCTTGGACGGCCTTGAGCCCTGGGCTTCCTCGGCATCTCCCCTTGCATCCATACTCGTCGACTCATACCTAGTAATGTACAAGGGTGGATGGTCAAGTAGTATACCATTCAAAGGGGTACGAAATGGGTTATAGAAGAGGAATGAGTTCACCTTTTGAATCCATGGTGACTTGACATATGATGGAGTGTGAGACATGCCCAGTGGGATGGGTCGCGCTGCATCATAAGGGGGTTCGGATGATAACCTGAGGGTGGATTATTAGTCATTGTCGTGGTGGTGTCACGGCAGATGCCATGGGATGGCTAAAGATGTGGGGACGATGGACGCTGGAGGTGTCCGGGGAGGGATCACGCGACGAGTTGCCGCGTGAGGTAAGATCCACACAACACAAACAACACGATGTACCCAGGTTCAGGGCCCTCGTGAGGAGGTAAAACCCCTACTCCTGCCTTTCCTTATGTATTACGGTGTCTCACCGAGTAGCCACAGTACAAATGGTAACGCTACCGAGTAGCCCCTTGCCCCTCTCCGAGTAGAGCTAGGTCAAGGACTTAGGGTTTCTAGGGTTTCTAGTGAGCCACTATGGGAGCATATGTGCATTCCTCTACCTCTAGGTCAAGATGTGTTCGATCCTCACGCAGGAGGCGGCGGGGCACCTTATATACATGGTGCCCAGCCGGATACGTCCAAATCCTAGACAAGTGTCGACATAGTGTCCACACTGTCCTTTCTCCGAGTACCCGCTGACAGCTTTGGTCGCTGGTCTTGGCTGCTTCTGTAAAGTCGTTGGGCAAAACTAGGGGACAGACTGGTATCACTGTACCTAGTCACAGAGTAGGTCCCCCTTATCCTGCCACCGACTGCTTCCATGCTGTCACTGTCAGACAGACCGTCCCCACGTGAACAGTAGTTCGAATGCTGCCAAGTACGGACCCAGGATACGCGGGATCCTGTGTCAGAACGGCTCCTTTGACTTCCTGCCCGAGTAGTTTCCCGCCAAGGGTTCCCGCCAATTGTACTCGGGCCAAACCTTCTACTCGACATGGTAGAAACTGATTGATATCTCCTTCTGATCATCTTGAGGTGAGACCGGGTAGCAGTCGACCGGGTAGCGAGTACCCGGTAGTCGGCTACTCGGCCAAACCTCTCTTCTGTAAGCGGCCTTTACCACCTGTCTTTACCCTACTCGGGGGTAACCCCCCGACAGCAGTCCCCGAAGCTGGTTGAGTCTTGCGAACTTGTTCACTAGGCTCTGCCAGCTTAAAACCAGCCTTTGCATCTCAGCCATCGAACCTCAAGATGCCGAGTAGTGCTTCCGAGTAGCTATCCGGAAAGTATCTTGAGTCTCCTCCTTCCGAGTAGCACTTGCTTTCTACTCTGTATCCGAGTAAAAAGACTTAGCGAAATTCCGCAAACTGAGCCTCTGCAGCGCAGAGCAACATCCAGCCCTTCACGCAGGCACTGCCTACGTGTCAAGCATCCACGACCTTGTCGTTTGGTTGCCCAGGACACGACGCCACGTGTCCAGTTTTCACGCCGTGGGCCCACCGGCTGTCATGTCCCATTACGCGCATTTACTGGCCACGATCTCGTAGTGGGATCCAATGCGGCCGTTACGCGCGCGGTTCTCGCGTGTGTGCGTTTCTAGCCGGCCACAGGACCCACCACACGCCACAATCGATCCCACTCCCGTAGCGGTAACGGTAATCTCGCCGAGGAGGTATAAATACCCCCGCGGTAACTTCCTTTTCCCCTTCCCTGCTCATTTCCTCTTCTTCCTCCCGTTCTTCTCCGCCACCGAGCGCTCCGCCGCCGCACTAGCCTCTGCGCCGCCGCGGACTCGCTCCACCACCAACCCCGTCTGATTTCCGATTCTTCCACTCGCAACCATGGCCAAGTCCTGCTGGGCCGGTTCTTCCATCACCCAAGCCAACCTCGCCTGGCTCGTGAACGAGAGAAGGGTTCCCCCCGGCGTGGAGTGCCGGGCACCCGACGACGAGGTCGTGCCCAAGCCCAGGGACGGAGAGCGCGTGGTGTTCATGTCCCACTTCGAGCGCGGATTCGGGCTGCCAGCATCGGACTTCATGCGTAAGTTCCTGAATCACTTCGGGCTGCAGATGCACCACCTGCCGCCCAATGCAGTCGTTTTCCTCGCATATCACGCCGTGGTGTGCGAGGCCTTCCTCGGCATCAGGCCCACCGTGGAGACGTGGCTCCACTACTTCCATCTCCGCCAACAATCCGTCGGGAAGAAGGACAGCGCGGGCGTTGCCCGCGCCACCGACGTCGGCTGCGCCATGATGGTGCAGCGCAACGGGACGAACCACCCCCGCATCCAGGGGCTGGATTCCTGCCGAATGTGGCAGCAAACGTTCTTCTACGTGAGGAACGTTGCCGCCGCTGATGGAGCCCCCGTCGACGATCGGATCAACCTGCCCCCTTGGAGCAAGCGTGCTCCACTCGGGTCGAATTGGAAGGAGAAGCCCGTCAACGACGAGAACGCCACCGAGATAGAGACGCAACTCGCCTGGTTGAAGACGCATGGCCTCAGGAATGACGACCCAGTAGCGTGCTGGATCAAACGCCGGGTGCTTCCTCTGCAGGAGCGATGCCACCTCATGTGCTACATGGGAGGGCCTCGCGATTGCACCAGGACCACCACCGTCGAGATCGACGATGCTGACGTTCCCAGGCTTGCCAGGAACATCCTGAAGACCAGCCTCAACGAGAAGTGGCGGTACGGGTTCCTCCCGTTCAGCCGTAGAACTCCAATCTTGCGGGTACGTCTCCCTTACTCTGTTTTCGTCTCTGCCTTCCGAGTAGATAGCTTCTCCTTTCGCCTCGACTAGCAACCGCCTTGTGCACCGAGTAGGACACTTAGCTAAATCGCCTTAGGCTTAGTGTGCTTTGTGCCTGCACGCCTCGTCGAGTAGGAATTTTTAGAAAAAGGCCTAGGCTTAGTGTGCTTTGTGGGTGCACGCCTACCCGAGTAGAGTTCTATTCTGGTACTCTGCTAACTTGTGATCCTTCTCTGCCTTTCAGACTCTTACTCGCCAGCTCACTGAAAGCAGCGAGGTCTTCGAGGACAACTGGTCCAAGGATCGCGAGGAGGATGATGTACCCCCCTCTGATGACGCGGAGCAGAGCAGCCCCGCTCCCGAGAAGCGCGACGTCCTTAACACTTGGGCGGACGATGGCTCCGACGGTGATAGCATCCTCATCTTGCTTGTTTCCGGGAAGCATCAACTCCTTGTATTGCTATTTCTGATTCACTTCTTCTTTCCTTTGAATTTCTCAGATGAGGCCGCTGCGGAGAAGGACGACGATGATGAGGACGAGAACGAGGGCGATGCGCCCCTTGTCGTCAAGCCTCTGTCGGTTGCCCCTCCCGAAACTCGCAAACGGACAGGCGGCGAAGCACGAGCGCCCCCTGCCAAGAAGAAGAAGAAGCCCGCCGAGGAGGGAGAGACCCCCGAGAAGAAGAAACCCACCAAGCTCACCACGAAGAGAAAGAGGAAACAGCTCTCTTCCACTACCGCGTAAGCTTCCTTCCCGGTCGTCTTTCTTCTCGCGCAGTACCACTTTCCCCATTTTCTTCCAATTCCTGATTCCCTTCTCCTCTTTCCGCAGAGCTCCCCTGGACGTGAACGCCGCTTGCGCATCCGGCCAAGCCAAGGAAACTCCAATTCCTCTGATCAACGTCGATGACGACGAGGAGGACAACACTGCCCAGGCTGCTGCCGCCAAAGCAGCGATCACTTCCGCTCAGGGAGCCGGATCAGAAGCGGCAGCTCAGGACGCTGCCGTCCACCCCGAAAGACCACCTTCTCCTCCGGCTAGCAATGCCGAGGAGGTCCGAGACCAGGATTTGCAAGACACTGCCGCCCCCGAGCGGCCTGAAGTAGAACAAGAGCAAACCAGCACAGAGGCTGGTGCACGAGACAATCTTGCTGCCGAGCAGCAAGTCGGAGACAACACCGCTGCGGACGCCACCGTCACGGATGCTTATCCGTTGCCGGGCGGCGCTCCGAGTAGCGCCCAGCTAGTGACTGCACTGGACGATGGGTCCGTAGCGCCACCAACTGCGCAAGACCCTACACCGCCGACATCTTCCTTGTCACCACAGAGTAAGAACACATCCAGCCCTCCTGGGCGAGTAACCAGGCAACGGGCCCTTGATGCTCTGAGGGATTACTGCTCCGAGAAGGGCCCTTCTGAGAAGGTGACTGCCGACAAGGTGGCTGCCGAGGAGGCCAAGGCCACGGAGGAAGCCGCCGAGAAGGCCAAAGCCGAGAAAGAAACTGCTGAGAGAGCCAAGGCCGAGCAGAGGAAGGCCAGGGCTGAACAGAAGAGAGCCGAGAGGCGAGCTGCCGAGGAAGCAGTCGCCGAGAAGGCAAAAGCCAAGACAGAGGGGAAGAAACCCGAGGATCCCGAGAAGCAGAAGATCGAGAAGGAGCAGACGAAGAAAAGGGCCAGGGAGCAAGGCGCATCCGCAGGCGGAGCACTCGTGATCCGCGACTCCGGCCCGATTCCTGCTGCACTCTCTGCGGGCGCTCGCGCTGCTGGCCAGCCCTGCTACCCGGAATACATGATTGAGGTTAGCCACCAACACCGCATCGGCTTCCCTCCCCAAGATAAAGCTGTAGCTATTCAGAAGGGGAGGAAGGCAGTAGCCAGGAATACTCCTCCCTTCGATCCAGCCCAGAATAAACCCGTCAATATTGCTTCTCGGGGACCCCAAGACAAGCCAATAACTTCCAAGGGTCTTGAGCAGGTGCTGGACACTGTCGGCTACATCAGCGCCAAGTGGGACAGCGGGGTTCTCGGAGAGGATAAGTGGCATGGCTTGACCCTTGGCTCCGTCGACCACTACCGCGTGGAGTGGAACAAGATCGACCTGGGACACCAGCCCATGTCCGTCTCCACCGACACCGCCACCCTCGCAGCCAAGATGTTCTTGCACCGCAAGAACGCCGAGGATATCGAACAGAGCTACGCAGTAAGTCTTTTTGCCTTTTCCGAGTTGAATTTTCTTCTCTTCTACTCGCCTTCCTTCTTTCTCACCATCACTCCCAGTCCCCGAGATTTGGGTCGAGTAGGTGGACACTCTCCGAGTAGCCTCCTACTCGGGCCGAATCTTTTCTGCTTTGCCTAACTCATTTTCTTCTCGGTTTTCAGGATAGCGTTCTCAAGCGGACCAACTTGTATCGCATCCTTCTCTGGAACCACTCCATCGCCAGGAGACGCATCACCGCGCTGGAGAAAGAGAAGGCAGATGCCGAGGCCGCAAGCAAAAACGCCAATGAGAGCAGCCAGCAGCTGGCTGAAGTGCAGGGTAGGCCTTTTAGCTACGCGGTTTCTGCGTTTTATTTTTACGCCCGCTCCTGCTTTCTTTGGCACTAACCTTTCCTTCTCTGCAGCTAACCTGAAGGCCCTAGTCGACGAGCACGAGAAGTGCCGTGCTTTTGTGGCAGACTCCGAGGCCACCATAAAGAGACTTGAAGGTGAGCTTGTTGTTTACTCGGTTCTGTCTCGAATTTGTTTCTTCCCTGCATATCTGCTGACCTTATCTTATCTTTTCGCAGAAGATTATAAGTCATTTGCTGAGGCGCACCAAGATTGCGTCCAGCCAGCAGAGGTGGAGAAGCAGCTATCCGACCAGGCCATTACTCTGGTGAAGGACCATGCCACCGAGATGGAGAAGCTGCAGCTCCAGCTTCAGAATGCACTCCTAGATGCCGTCAAGCTTGGCACCGAGAGGGACAAGGCCATCGCCGAGAAGGCCAAGGCCGAGACCGCTTTCAATGCCAAGGAGAGGGCCCTCGAGGCTGAATGCGAGACTCTGAAGAAGGCCAATGCTGATCTTTTCGCTCAGATGGACACCCTGCGCCAGATCCAATCAAAGCACATTAGCAACGAGGAATCTTGGAGAACCAAGCTGCAGCAACTGCGCCGCCAACTAGTCGGTAAGTTCTTTTCTTCATTGCATCTTTTCTTCTCGGTCTTATTCCTTCTCGGCTTCCTTTTCTCTTTCTCGGTTTTTGATCTTGCTACTTGCTATTTCAGATATCTGGCCTCGCCTTGAGTCTACCTCTGCGCCCTCGATAGCCAAGGCCCGAGCAGTTCGCCTTTCGCTGGGTGAGCCGATTGACACCAGGGCTGATATCGAGGACAGCTTGCAGGTGCTCAAAGGTTACTTCGAACAGCTGGCCGGCTGCGGGACTGACTTGGTGCACGTGGGCTTTGAGCTCCACAGGTTGTTCTGGCCTCATGACCCCCAGCCAAGAACGATGCGAGATCTCGCTCACAAGCTGGAGGAAGCGAAGGCCGAGCTGAAGAAGTGGCGAGCCTCTGCAGCCCGTGCCGGTGCAGATGTGATGCTTCTCTGCATGGCGTCTTGGTATGAGAACCTTGACATGCAGCGCATCCGCGGGAAGCGTAATAACTCCAAGTGGGAGAATGATGCCGCTAGCGTGGCCTTGCGCAAGCAGATCGCTTATGAAGTTGCCGAGTGTGCCGAGACGGAGGTCTACATCGACGGCCCCCCCGAGCCGGACACTGATTATGAAGACGAGGAGGAAGCCGATGTGGAGGACGACGAGGACGACGAGGAGGACATGGACGAATACTTCGCATCTCCCAGGAGCAAGGCCGGGAAGGGGAAGAGCGCCGCCGTCTCGGGTAGCGATGAGGAGGAGCATGCCCACATCGACAGCGAGCCACTCAACTTCGGCACCTCCTCGGGTGCTGCTCTTGACGACACGGTGCCACCTCCTAGCCACACCGCTGGCTCCTCTTCGGCTCCAGGCCCCATCTCGGTGGCCACAGCTACATCCGAGCAGACGGCCACCCAGGATGATGTTGAGATGGAGGAGTCCGCTGCCGTGCAGACGGAAACGGACGCCACCAACAACGAAGAAGCTGCCGAGAAAACCACCGCCGAAGAAACTGCTACCAAGACAGTCGTCGAGGAAACAACTGCCCATGCCAGCGCCGAGAACACTGCCTCCTCAACCTGAGGCCACCTGCAACTTTTTAACTTGAACATTTATCAGATCCCCGGGATGCCGGGAGCATATGTATCAAACAATATTTATTTTTGCTTGCTACCCAGTTTTTATGCCCACTCAGTTTACGTTGACATTAATCAATTTGAACGACAGTGGCTCAATGCCGAGCTGTGTTCCCATGCGAGTCCCCGAGTAGCTTTTCTTATTCACCCTGTCTTTTCATCTCTGCTCTACCTGCGACTTGTCGCTTGTTTGGTATTCGAGTCACAAGAATCAAAGAACAAGGCTGCAAATACTTAGCCGCTAGAAAACAATCATGATAACGCAGCCCACCACTTAACCGAGAAGACGAAGACGAGGAACAAAAAGTAACCGACAATCTACTCGGTTCCTGCACTTTTTCTTCCTTAGTGATTTTCGTGTGCTCATTGACCTTTTGCTTGTTCTCTTGCTTGCCATGAAGCCGGGTTTCGGACAGCAGCAAAGTCGAAGAGTTGGCATATAGGTTTAAACACAGTACTCAATGCACTTTTGAGTTCTGAAGTGAAGCAACCGAATAGACAAAGGAACGAGCCGAGTAAAAACACTTAGAGCAATTTTGGACGAGGGCAGTCCCCGAGAACAATTTTAGATTGCAGAGTAGAATTTCAACTCGGATGAAAGGGTACATACACATCTTTGCTTACGAATGAAAACGACGAAGTAGAGCTACATTCCAGGGACGCTTGGTTTCCTCTCCAGCTTTATCTGCCCTGTTCGCCTGCAGCGGGCGCACATCTACAAGATAGTACGCGTCATTGTGCAGCGCTTTGCTGACAATGAAAGGCCCTTCCCATGGAGGAGACATCTTGTGCATCCCGGCTGTGCGCTGCACAAGCCTAAGGACCATGTCTCCTTCTCGGAAAACCCTTGGGTTCACCTTTCGGCTATGATAGCGCCGCAGGTTTTGCTGGTAGATAGCCGAACGTGACAGAGTCAGCTCTCTTGCTTCTTCAAGCAGGTCAACGTCGTCTTCTCGAGCTTCTCTCGCCTCCACCTCAGTGTAGAGGGCTACTCGGGGGGAGTCATGCTCTAAGTCTATTGGCAACACGGCCTCAGCCCCGTATACCAAGAAGAATGGCGTGTAGCCGGTTGACCGGTTAGGGGTAGTCCTTAGACTCCACAACACCGCTGGCAACTCTTCTAGCCAACACCCAGGTGTTTTCAGCAGTGGCTCAATCAGCCTCGGCTTGATGCCTGCCAGTACCATCCCGTTTGCTCTTTCAACTTGCCCATTGGAGGCAGGGTGCGCGACTGACGCAACGTCTAGTCGGATATGCTTATCTCTGCAAAATCGCACCATTGCCCCCTCTGCAAAGTTAGTGCCGTTGTCGGTGATGATACTGTGCGGGTAGCCATATCTCATGATCACATCTTTCACAAACTTCACAGCTGTGACTCCATCGCACTTCCGAATAGGCTTCACCTCGATCCACTTGGTGAACTTGTCCACCATGACCAAGATATGTGTCATATTGCCCTTAGCCGGCTTGAAAGGACCAACCATATCCAAGCACCAAACAGCAAACGGCCATGTGATAGGAATTGTTTTCAACTCGGATGCTGGCACGTGAATCTTACTTGCAAACATCTGGCAGCCGGCGCACTTCCTCACAATGTCCTCAGCTTGCTGCAATGCAGTGAGCCAGTAGAAGCCATGCCGAAACGCTTTCTTGACTAAAGCCCGAGAAGAGGCGTGATGCCCACACTCTCCTTGATGTATCTCCACCAGGATTTCTTCTCCTTCCTCTGGGCTTACACAGCGTTGCAGCACACCAGTGGCACTTCTCTTGTGCAGCACATCTCGGACTAAGGCGTAGCCCTTGGATCTTCTCTGAATCTGCCTCGCAGTCACCTCATCTTCAGGTAAAGTGCCGTCCCTTAGAAAGGACAATATGGGCATTGCCCAACTCGGTGTCTCCCGCACGGGATACACTGGTTCGTCCATTTCCATTGGGACAGGCTCTGGTGGTTGCACAGGAGGAGTAGGAGCGCTTCTCTGCAGCCCAGATCGATTGGCGAGAACTTCTTTAATGAATGCAACAGCTTCAGGGTTGAGGGCAGCAGTCCCCGAGTAAGGAATGGCAGTCCCCGGGTAGGGAGTGGCAGTCCCCGAGTAGGGAATGGCAGTCCCCGGGTAGGGAACGGCAGTCCCCGAGTAGGGAACGGCAGTCCCCGGGTAGGGAGCGGCAGTCCCCGAGTATAGGACGGCAGTCCCCGGGTTCCCTGCAGCACTCTCCCAGTCAATCTCCATTGGGTCAGATTCCTCACTTGGCAGAGAAGGGACAAAGATGGATTCCGAGTTGGGGGAAGGCTTGATGGATGGCTTCCTCAAATGCTCCAAGGCAATCCCTGCCGGGATGGACTGCCGAGAAGATCCCAACTTGGACAGCTCATCTGCTGCTTCGTTTTCTGCTCGGTGAATGTGCTGGAACTCACATCCTTCGAAAAACCCAGTCATTGACTGCACCAGGAAGCGATACGACGCCATGTTGGCATCCAAGGCATCCCAGGTACCCGAGACTTGCTGCACCACCAGATCTGAGTCGCCATAACAGATAATGCGCTGCACGCCAACCTCCTTTGCTACTCGCAAACCATGCACAACTGCCTCGTACTCGGCTACATTGTTGGATGCCTTGAAATGGATCTGCAACACATACTTGAGCTGATCCCTCTTGGGTGATGTAAGCACAACGCCAGCACCAAGGCCTTCTTTCACCTTTGAGCCATCAAAGTGCATCTTCCAATAGTTGGAAACTGGATCAGGAGGTTCATACTGCATCTCGGCCCAGTCGACAAGAAATTCCGCCAGTACCTGAGACTTGATTGCTTCTCTTCTCGTATACGCGGGAGCGTACGCGGCTAGCTCAATCGCCCACTTGGCTACTCTGCCACTCGCCTCCTTGTTACCCATGATGTCCGAGATGGGAGCTGAGCTCACGACAGTGATGGGATGCTCCTGGAAATAATGCTTCAGCTTCCTGGCGCCCAGGTACACACCATAGGTCATTTTCTGGTAATGCGGGTAGTTCTGCTTGGAGCTCGACAACACCTCACTCAAATAGTACACAGGGCGCTGCACACTCTTGCCTTCTTCTTCTCGCTCCACCACTATCACCACGCTGACTACTCGGTTAGTCGCGGCAATGTAAAGCAGCATAGGCTCCTTGGGTAGCGGACTAGCCAAGACAGGAGCGCTAGCCAACATTGCTTTCAGCTCATTGAATGCTACATCCGCTTGCGGAGTCCAGACAAACTTGTCGCTCTTCTTCATCAGCTGGTACAGAGGCAGAGCCTTCTCGCCCATTCGGCCCAGAAAACGGCTCAGTGATGCCAGACAACCCGTGAACTTCTGCACATCCTTCAATGATCTCGGCAAAGACATGCTTTCAATAGCTTTTATCTTAGACGGATTGGCTTCAATGCCCCGACTAGAAACCAGGAAACCGAGTAGCTTTCCAGCTGGTACACCAAAGGTGCACTTACTCGGATTCAGTTTCATTTTGTACCTGCGTAGGTTAGCAAAGGTTTCCTCCAAGTCGGCAAGCAGAGTATGTGTTTTGTTCGTTTTGATGACAATGTCATCTACGTACACCTGCACATTCTTGCCGAGTTGGTCGTGCAAGCATTTCTGCATGCATCTCTGATAGGTTGCACCCGCATTCCTCAGGCCAAAACACATGACACGATAGCAATAAGCCCCGTACGGGGTAATGAAAGCAGTCTTTATTTGATCAGCAGGATTGAGTGCAATCTGGTGGAAACCAGAGTAGGCATCTATGAAAGACAACAGTTCACAGCCGGCAGTGGAATCGATCACCTGGTCGATGCGAGGTAGCGGGAAAGGATCCTTGGGGCATGCCTTGTTCAAGTCGGTGTAGTCGACGCACATGCGCCATGCAGTGGCAGCCTTGGGATCTTCCTTTTTCTTCTCGACCATGACCGGGTTGGCTAACCAGTCCGGGTGCAGCACCTCCATGATGAAGTTACTGATCAGCAGCTTGGTGATTTGATCACCGATGGCCTTCCTTCTCTCATCCCCGAAACGGCGCAAGGCCTGCTTCACGGGCTTGGCGTCAGGACGCACATGCAAAGAGTGCTCAACCAACTCCCTCGGGACTCCTGGTAAATCTTCATTGGTCCAGGCGAACACGTCCCGATTCTCACGGAGGAAGTGGATGAGCGCGCTTTCCTACTTCTCGGCCAGCCCGGCACCAATGATGGCCACGCGCTCCGGGAACTCGGGGTCAACCTGGACTGTCTTGGTCTCCTTGGCCGCTTGGAAAGCGGTACCATGTTGAGTACTCGGCACACCTTGTGCGCCAGCTTGTGCGGACTGAGCCATGGCCACCACCTCGTACATCTTCTTCTTCTCGGCAGCAATCACCATCGATTCCGCCAGCTGAGAGCTAGCAGAGGCACACTCCATGGACTTCTTGTAATCTCCCGAGATAGTGATGATGCCATTGGGCCCGGGGATCTTCATCTTCAGGTAAGCCACGTGGGTAGAGGCCATGAACTTGCTCAGAGCAGGCCTGCCGAGTAGAGCGTGATATGGACTCTGATGATCCACCACCTCAAACTGCAGGCGCTCTGTGCGGCAGTTCTCCCGAGTACCGAATAGCACATCAATCCACACCCGGCCAATCGGGTTGCATGAGATCCCGGGCACAATGCCATGGAAAGTGGTCTTGCTGGGCAGCATCATGTTCTCGGCCAGGCCAAGCTTCTCGAGTGTGTCTTTGTACACGATGTTGATGCTGCTGCCGTTGTCGATCAACACCTTGCTGAACCTCACGTTCTTCTCGGGGCCCAAGAAGGTGGGATCCAGCACCAAGGCATAGGTACCCGGATTGGGCATCACCTTGGGGTGATCCGCCCGAGTCCACCTGATCTCCTGGTCGCACCAGTACATGTAGTGAGGGACAGCCGGAATCACTGCATTGACCTCCATGGCCCGCCTATGCTGTGACTGCTTGTCGACTGCCTCGGAAGTGAAGATCATATAGCTCTCATGGTGCTCTTGGTACTGGTTAGGGCCATTGCCCCCATTGTTGCCGTTGTTGCCATTGTTGTTGCCCTGATAGTTGTTGTTGCCTCTGTTGTTGTTGTTGCGGTTGTAGTTGTTGTTGTTGTTGCGGTACCTCTCGTTGTTGAAGTTCTGGTTGGCTCCTAAAGCCACCTGGTTCACATTCTCTCTTCTCGGATAGACTGGCGGCCGAGCTGCGGGTGCCCGAGTAGGCTGAACAGTGGCATTCGCGGCTGGCAGAGGAGGTGGAGGAGGCAAGCCATCACTCTTGATCACATCCCACCATTCGCATTGCCGAGTAGTGTGGTTCGCAGGCCTTGAGGGGTGGTGAGTGTGGAAGCTGCATGGACCATCCTTCATGTCATCGAAGACAAACTTCTTCGGCTGCTCGGAGTTCCCGCTACTCGGCTGCGCAGTGCGGAACGGTTTCTTGTTGCCTTGGCCCTGGTTCTGGTTCTGCCCGTAGGCTCCAGCAGGTTTCTGCCTTTGGCCACCACTGCCTCCAACATTCACTGCATTCACCTCCTCGGGATCATACCGAGTATCTACTCGGCGCTTGTTGCGGAACTCGTTGCGCTTGTTGCTGTTGAAGTTTCTTCTCGGCTCAGAGGAATCCATCAGTGGCTGAGTAGGATCACCGAGTGCGTACTGATCCGCAATCTTGATGGTCTCGGCCAGGGTGTTGGGCATTTCCCTCTGCAATCTCTGCCACAGCATGCTGCCATGTCGGCAACCCTGCGCAAACCAAGTGATGGCCTGCGCTTCATTCACACCCTCACAGGTGTTCCTCAAGGTGCTCCACCGAGTAAGGTACTCGCGGTCCGTCTCGTCTTCTCGCTGCCGGCAAGCCGACAACTGCTGTGGCCTATTCGGCCTCTTGTAGGTGCTGGTGAAGTTGCTGATGAAGGCATCCGAGAAGTCCAGCCAGCAGTTAATGCTGTTCTTGGGCAGGTTGTTGAGCCAAGTGCGAGCTGGACCCTCTAGCATCTGCGGCACATAGCGCACCGCCCATCTCCTGTTGCCGTTCGCGATATGGACCGCGGTGACGTAGTCGTTGAGCCAATCTTCAGGCTTGGTGCTACCATTGTAGCTCTTGGTGCCTCTCGCGAGCTGGAAGCCCTTCACGGACGGCTCGTTCATGATGCGCGGGCCAAAGCACTCGGGGCCAGGAGGACCCGTGCTCTCAAGCCGCGCCGACAAGCTGATACGGTCCAGCTGGTGCCTTGCATCTCCAGGCGCTAACACGCGCTCACCCACACGGTCATGGATGTCGTAACCAGCCATCTCCATAGCCGAGTAGCCATCATCATACCTATCCACCTGCATAGCAGCAGGCTGCTCCACCGGGTTGGCGACTGGTGCCACCGGGCGCGGCTGCTGCCTCTGCCGAGTAGGCGGAGCTGCGGGTTGCCGAGAAGTACCCGGGCGTGCGGCTTCTCGGACACGGCTTTGAGCTTGATGGGCTTGAGAGCCTGCTCTTGCAGCGTTGTGTTCCTGCCCGGGCTGCTGCGGCACAGCAACCTGTTTCGCGGCAGCAGCCGGGTCATACACCTGCATTTGCCTGTCTCTACCCGAACGCCCGCTGCGGCTCTTCTCGCGGCTAGGATGCGGAGATGAGGCTTGATCGTTAGATCTTGCCGCGTGCGAGTGAACCACCTGCGAAGCTCCAGCTCCCGGGTTGGCCTTCCGGAACTCCTCGTTCTGCCTGGCGGCCTCCAGCACCAACTCGCCTAGCCTCTCCTGCTGCCTGCGACGCGCCTCTCCCTCTAGGCGCGGCAACTCGGCAGCCACAGCCTCCGCAGCTCGCAGCGTCTTGGCGGGTGTGCTGTACCTTGGCCTTGTGAAGGTGTTCGCGGTAGCCGACTGCGCGGGCTCCTCCGCCACAGTCGCCATCTCGGCGCCTAGGTTGCGCCGCGTAGCGCCTACCCTGCTGGGCCTCCTGGCCACCGGCGTGAAGCCGTGAGCCTTGTTGTACTCGAGCTGGTCCAGGCTCAGCTCCAACCTGATCTTCTCCAACTCCGCCTGCTCGGCGAGCAGCTCCTGGCGTTGCCGCTCGAGCTGCTCCCTCTCGGCTAGGAGCTCGAGATCAGTGGGAGTGGGCATCCCGGTTCGCGCAGCCGAGGCGGGGATGACCGTAGACGTGGAAGGCGGCAAGTTGCACTCCTTCTCGTAGGGCCGGCGTGTCCTGCCACCCGCGGGCGGGTCGTCGACCTCCTCGACGACGGCCGCAGCGCCAGTGGCAGCTGCGCCAGCGTTTGCCGCCAAGCCAGTCACCATCACCTCAGCGCAGCATGCAGAGCTGCGCACGGGCCTTCCACGAGCAGCAACAACCGCGGGGGGATCCTCCGCGTCGTGCACCAGCTCGGGGTAGGTGTCGTTGGTGACGGTGGCGACGTAGACGAGGTGAGAGCCGAAGGAGATCACCGAGCCGCCTTCCGGCATGGCCTTGCCGCGAAAACAGCCAGCGTTGTCGGTGACGAAGTCGAAGGAGCCGAATCTGTGGACAAGGCCACAAACTACGCGCTCCACTGATGAAGATCCCGTCCGAACAGAAACCCCAGCCAGCGCCGCTGGTTGCCCCACGGTGGGCGCCAACTGTCGTGGTGGTGTCACGGCAGATGCCATGGGATGGCTAAAGATGTGGGGACGATGGACGCTGGAGGTGTCCGGGGAGGGATCACGCGACGAGTTGCCGCGTGAGGTAAGATCCACACAACACAAACAACACGATGTACCCAGGTTCAGGGCCCTCGTGAGGAGGTAAAACCCCTACTCCTGCCTTTCCTTATGTATTACGGTGTCTCACCGAGTAGCCACAGTACAAATGGTAACGCTACCGAGTAGCCCCTTGCCCCTCTCCGAGTAGAGCTAGGTCAAGGACTTAGGGTTTCTAGGGTTTCTAGTGAGCCACTATGGGAGCATATGTGCATTCCTCTACCTCTAGGTCAAGATGTGTTCGATCCTCACGCAGGAGGCGGCGGGGCACCTTATATACATGGTGCCCAGCCGGATACGTCCAAATCCTAGACAAGTGTCGACATAGTGTCCACACTGTCCTTTCTCCGAGTACCCGCTGACAGCTTTGGTCGCTGGTCTTGGCTGCTTCTGTAAAGTCGTTGGGCAAAACTAGGGGACAGACTGGTATCACTGTACCTAGTCACAGAGTAGGTCCCCCTTATCCTGCCACCGACTGCTTCCATGCTGTCACTGTCAGACAGACCGTCCCCACGTGAACAGTAGTTCGAATGCTGCCAAGTACGGACCCAGGATACGCGGGATCCTGTGTCAGAACGGCTCCTTTGACTTCCTGCCCGAGTAGTTTCCCGCCAAGGGTTCCCGCCAATTGTACTCGGGCCAAACCTTCTACTCGACATGGTAGAAACTGATTGATATCTCCTTCTGATCATCTTGAGGTGAGACCGGGTAGCAGTCGACCGGGTAGCGAGTACCCGGTAGTCGGCTACTCGGCCAAACCTCTCTTCTGTAAGCGGCCTTTACCACCTGTCTTTACCCTACTCGGGGGTAACCCCCCGACAGTCATAGATGCAGATGGATTTCGGTCTATGTATATTGTTGTAATGCCCGCACTAAATATCATAGTAGTCATCATATTATATTGTGCACTGCGGTGCAACCTCTATTTGTCAATTACCCAGCTGTAATTTGTTAACCCAGCATGTTATCTTTATGGAGAGACACCCCTAGTGAACCTATGAACCCCGGTCCATTTTCCGCACTGTTAAACAAACCACAACAATTTTCTGATTTCTTTACTTATTGCAAGCACACATCATTTTTCACACTATACGTCTAATCTTTGTTTTCAGAAAGACCGGTGAGATTGACAACCTCACTGTACCGTTGGGACAAAGTATTTTGGTTGTGTTGTGTGCAGGTTCCGCGTTGTTGCTGACATCGATGAAGCGCCATCACCACCGTCAGTGGTATCAACCTTCCTGAGATCCTCTTCCTCCTACTGGATTGATAACCTTGCTTCTTAACCGAGGGAAGTTCTTACCGCTACACTCATCACACCCTCCTCTTTGGGTTCCCAACACGCCATCACAAGCAGCAAGAATTCCTAGCACCATCGAGGCGTAGCAACCGCCACCACATTGCATCGCGCCGCCAATAGCTTCCATCCGCACACGTGCGTCTCCACTTGTTCCCATGCGCCGCCTCCATGCTACTAGTTAGGGTTAGGGTTTTTCTAGTTGTTTCAATCCTATTTTCTATCAATAGATTAGAGTTCTAATCAGGTTGGGACTCCAAATTCGTGACCTACTGTAGCAGAAAAAATATCCCGAAAATAAAAAATTCGTGGTCTCGCCCGACCACAGACATAGTCTGAGGTTTGGAGAGAGCGAAAAAAAATCGGGAACTCTCCTGACCACAAACATAGTCTGAGGTTTGGAGAGAGCAAAAGGCAATTTTTTTTATGTTTCTTCCTCTATTTAGTGCAGTTTCTTACTGCTCTTTGCTCATAATTTTTCTCTTTTGCTTGTTGTTGCCGCGCCATGACGTTGTTGGTGTTATATGTTCGTGTCTCTAAAACGGTCTAGCCTAGTACCAGCACAGTACCGTCTTTGAGCGTTTATTCAACTTGCATTCCTGATTTGATTATTGCTAATTCTTGCTACTATATTCAAGCCTTCTAAAGCTCCACAGATTCTACATCGTGCATTGTGACTTTCACCTGGCAATCGCGCCATCTAATCTTTAGTGAGACTTGACATCGTTCGTTGCTGGTCACCTCCTGCTGTTGGGTGAGAACTTGTAAGATCTTTGTTTTTGGTTTGAGAGATTAGGCATTTTTTTCCTTTCCACCACCTAGTAGTTGATAGGACCATATACTCGTGATTTCTTTCTTTTGTTTTCCACTAACCATGCCAGGATCCGGTGATGAATGAGAGAGCTTGACGAACAAAGAGTTACACACAAAGTTCGCCAAGCTTGTGACGGATCACACGGAGGACATCGACACCAAACTTGGAGAGGCGCTTGAAAAGATAACAGTCCTCGAGCAAGCTTTTGACACCAAGCTCGACACAAAATTCGACGATTTGCTCGCTCGTCTAGCACCTCCACGCGTTGGTCCTCGCATACCTGCGAATTTTGGTTGGGCGCAACGTGTTCCAGTTGAGCAAGGTGTTGCTGCAGCTGCTCGTGATGCTAATGTTGATGAGTATGAGGGTGAAGATGAGTACGTGGGAGATGAGGTTCCGGTGCATCCCGCGGGTAGGCCGCGCCCCACGCGCGTAATGGTAATGTTGGACCACGCCTTCAGGTATTGCATGATGATGACCATGTAGCCAAATTAAAATTACACATTTCACCGTCTGCGGGTAGATATGATCCTGATGCTTATCTTACATGGGAATTAGAAACTGAACAACATTTCTCATGCTTACATTATCCTGATAATAGACGTGTTAAAGTTGCTGTTTGTGAATTTACTGGTTTTGCTTCTATTTGGTGGTCTGAATATTGTAGGGTAAATATTAATACCATTCCCACCACTTGGACCGATTTAAAGAATGATATGCGTACGCGTTGGGTGCCGCCATATTATCAACGTGATTTGCTTCAAAAATTACAGAACCTAAAACAAGGCACAAATTCTGTAGAGGAGTACTATCAGGAATTGCAAACTGGGTTAATAAGATGTGGTGTTATTGAGGATACTAAACCTATGCTTGCACATTTTAGGGGTGGGTTAAACAAAGAAATTTAAAATATTTTGGAATATAAAGAATATCATACCATCACTCGTCTGTTCCACCTTTCTTGTATTGCTGAACGTGAAGTGCAGGATCGGCAAGCCGCACAGACTAATTTTTCTGCAGGTCGTGTGTTGCTGGCAGGGTTAAATCTTTTCTCTGCGTTGTTGGGAACCCCAAGAGGAAGGTGTGATGAGCGCAACGGTAGGAGTTTTCCCCTTAGTTAAGAACCAGGGTTATCAATCTAGTAGGAGAAACAAAATCTTCGTAAGGTTGATGCCACTGACGGTGGTGCTGGCGTTTCACCGGTGTCAGCAACAACGTGGAACCTGCACACAACACAACCAAAATACTTCGCCCCAACGGTACGGTGAGGTTGTCAATCTCACCGGTCTTGCTGAAAACAAAGATTAGACGTATAGTGTGGAAAACAGTGTATGCTTGCAGAAAGTAAAGAAAGCAGGAAATTGTCGTGGTTTGTTTAACAGTGTGAAAAAATGGACCAGGGTTCATAGTTTCACTAGTGGTGTCTCTCCATAAAAGATAACATGTTGGGTGAACAAATTACAGCTGGGAATTGACAAATAGAGGTTGCACCGTAGTGCACAATATAACATGAAGATTACTATGCTATTTAGTGCGGGCATTACAACAAGATACATACACCGACATCCGTCTGCATCTATGACTAATAATCCACCCTCAGGTTATCAGCCAAACCCCCTCAGGTATTAAGTTGCAAGCAACATATAATTGCATTAAATAAGTGTGTAATGTAAGCAACGATTATGCACGCGGGCACTCTCACCGCTGTTTTCTCCCTAATGGCAACAACACATCCTCACCCTTCACGCTTCTGTCACTCGAGCAAGGCAACAAGGAGGCATGAACCAACTATCGAGCATAAATACTCCCTCTTGGAGTCACTAGAAACTACTTGGTCAGAATAACCACTAGCAACAAAGAGCATGCAAGATCACAAATAACATATGCAAATAAAGACTATAATCAACTTGGTATAAGGTCAATATTCATCGGATCCCACCAAACACAGCACAGAGAATTACATAAGATCAATCTCGATCATGATAGGCATCTCACGATATCTAAACATGGAGGCATATGAGGAGAAGACAACCATATAGCAACAACTACGAACCCGTAGTCCAAGGATGAACTACTCACGCATCACTCCGGAGGCAGGCATGGTGATGAAGAGGCCTACAATGATGATCTCCTCTCTGGCAGGGTGCCGGAAACAGCTTCAGAACCCCCCTGATCTAGGGTTGACGGTGATGACGGCTGCAGAACTTTTTTGGAGATTTTGTTCAGGTGTTTAGGGTTTTCCATTCGGGGGGCTTAAATAGGCGAAAGGGCGAAGGTGGTGGAGGTCTAGGGGGCCCACACCTATAGCTGGCGCGGCCACGGGGCGCGCCACCCTATGGTGTGGCCCCCTGCTGCCCCTCTCCGGCTCCTCTTCGGTCTTCTGGATGCTTCCTGCGAAAATAGGACTTCCGGGCTTCGAATTTCCAATTCCGAGAATATTTCCAGAACAACTTTTCTGAAACTAAAAAACAGCAGAAAACAGGGAACTGGCTCTGTGACATCTTGTTAATAGGTTAGTCCGGAAAATCGATAAAAATGACATAAAGAAGGGAGAAAACATGTATCAATTGGCATAATATGATCATGGAGCATCATAAATTAGGGATACGTTTATGACGTATCAAGCATCCCCAATCTTAGTTCCTACTCGTCCTCGAGTAGGTAAACGATAAAACAATAATTTCTGAGGTGACATGCTACTAACACAAACTTGATCAGTCTAATGTAAAAGCATATGCACGCTGAGATAATAAAACTTTAAACACATGCATGATAAATAAAACTTTAATAATAAAGCATAGCAATTACTTTACATCACGAAGAGTAACTCAAAAAAAGGATCATGAATAATAATGCAAAGAAAGGTAAACGTTTGTTTCAGGCATAGAGAAAGCATGGCAAAGTGATATTTCGATAGTGCTTAAGAGGGGGCAAAACATAAATGCCAGAACACCTTCAAAGTTCAAGAGGAAGACTAGAACAAATAATTTAAGAACAAATAATATCACATCATGAAGTAATTATTGATGTTTATGGGACAAATGCACATAGAACTCAGAATGGCAAAAATGCTCTCTCAACTGTGCATAAAGTTAGAAGATGGAGATTCAACATAAAACTAAAAGAAAGTACCTTCGCAGAGGGAAGCAGGGATCACTCATGTGCTAGAGATTTTATTTTATTAAACAGAGGTATTAAAAGTTTGACACTCCTCCCATCCATCTTTCACAAACCATGGCTAACTGAATCCTCGGAGTGCCTGCCAACAATCACATACCGTTGAGGAGTGTCTATATTTTGGGAGATGTATGCTAATGTCAACGAATGGTAAACAGAAAATACAGTACGTCACAAGTCAACTGGATTCACAAGAGCGACTCCCATGGTGAAGGACGCAACTGGTGTAGAAGGTCATCCCTCTTTCTCTTTTGTTTACACAATTATGCTTTGAGTGATAAATCAGGGGCAAAAATAGTGAAGAGAATTTGTATGCATTAATTTGGGGCTGGGAACCCCGCTACCAGCTCTTTCCATTTGGATAAGCGGATGAAGCCACTAGTCCAGGGCGTGAAATCCAATCAACAAGTGAGATAAAGATTCTCTATTTACGTCCTCATGAGCAAAAACAGGAACATAAAGCAGGAGTAATTTTAAAGGTTTTAAAGGTAACACATGAGAATTTTCCTTTGGAATGGCAGTTAAATACCACATGTAGGTAGTTATGGTGGACACAATGGGAAAACTTTGGTTTAAGGGAGTTTGGATGCACGAGTAGAGCCCATACTCACTACAGGTGGAGGCTAGCAAAAAACTGGGAGCGACAAATCAAGAGAGCATAAGAGCCATAATCATGCATAGTGACATAAGCATCATTAATTAAAACATAAGCAGTATCACATGTTCAAAAACTAAATGGTCATGGACGATATTCGTGACTGGTTTGTAGTCATAAACATGGTGTGAGCATGCGCCAAGTCAACCAAATAAAACATTCGAAAGAGAATACCATATATTGATGCTTTACTATGACAAGAACAACTCATGAATCTTTCAATACATATTAACCACTCTCAGCTATTTGAGGCTAATCATGCTACTAAATAACCACAAGGCTATAAAACTAAAATAATATTTAGCATGGCATGAAAAAGTCCTAGCCACAGTCTATACAGGCTTCTACTTGTACTGTTATAAATTCTACTTCCAGCAGAAGTTTTCTTTTGTTTCTCCCAACAAGAACCATACAAAACATGCTTTAAAAAAATACTCTTTATGATATAGAAACCAAACATGGGAGTACCCAAATAATACTACTAAAATTAACAGCTCTAACAAGAGATGCATGCAAAACAGGAGCTGAATAAATGCAGCAGTCAAACAGAGACTAAGAATACAACGTATTCTCAAGAAAAAGCGGAGCGTGTCACTCTCCAATAAAATAATGCTGGGGTCCAACCAAGATTATTATGAAAAGTAAAAACAAACTGAAAGTAAAAGCAAAAGCAAACTGGAAACAAATATAAAAAGACGCTTCAAGTAAAGCACATAAGATGCGACCGAATAAAAATATAGTTTCACTAGAAGTGACTTGATAATTTGTTGATGAAGAAGGGGATGCCTTGGGCATCCCCAAGCTTAGAAGCTTGAGTATTCTTGGAATTTGATTGGATCTACCACCGGGGAATCCCCAAGCTTAGGCTTTTCACTCTTCTTGATCACATCATATCATCCTCTTCTCTTGACCCTCGAAAACTTCCTTCACATCAAAATTCTCACAATCTTCAATAGAAACGTTAGTGCAATTGAAATAATAAATCCACAAGATTCAGTTTCAACACAATTCTAACACTCAAAAACACGTTAGCTACTGTCACAACTTCTTTCAAAACTCTTTTTCTCAAAATAATACCAAAAGAAAGAGATTAAGATGCAAATGCGATAAATGGCAGAAATCTGTCAAAAACAGGACAATAGGTAAAAATCGATTTATTCAAAAATCTTATGTTGCTCAAATCAAAACGTGGGATTCTAAGAAAAATTGCGTATATAACTCAGGATTAAGCACAAAAAATCTCAGGTCATATTGAATTTTCTGTGATTTTTAACGGAATTTATAGTGGACAGCAGAAATCTGTTTCCTTTGCAGAAATCCGAAATATATGCTCAACTTTCCACCAGTGGATTTACTTGGCTTAACAAAAACTCAAAAGAAAAGATACAGCAGGGTTGCTAAGGAAATAGACAACACCCAGATGCAAAACACACCAAAGAAAACAAATGAAAACTGAAAGAAAACAGAGAAATAAAACGGGTTGTCTCCCGGTAGCGCTTTTCTTTAAAGCCTTTCAGCTAGGCATAGAAAAATCAACTCAAGTATTTTCAAGTGAAAGTATTTTTGTAAGGTCCCCCAGAACCACTTTTCAAGGACACCTCCGATATGCATACATTCACGATCCCAGATGACACCAGTCGTGAACAACATATCAAGTTGGTACACAGATACAATATCCATTACACGATTACACAAACACTTACAAAAGAGACATGGTCACATGACCAAGTCCACACAACTGCCACGCAGAGAAAATACACAACACACACAACGGAAGACTAAACACACACAAACGTAGTAGAGCCCAAGTCATGCCTTAACCTACAGGCTGCTGACCGGGAGACGATCCTAGTTCGCAAAGCCATCAACTCCGTACTCCTCTTCGTAGATCTCCTTCTGAGATTCCTTCTCGATGTCTGGCAAGTAAATACCAGAGACGAAACCAATATGAGTACGTTTGAATGTACTCAGCACGACATCCATCTTGTAGCTTACCAAAATGCAAGTATGCTTATATGGTGTAGTAGGTAGGCTATACATAGGGTTCACTATCAATGATATATGAAAGACATATTATAGTTGATTTTGAAAATCTCTGTATCTTTGTTGAAGAAGATACTTCAAAAGAAAATAATATAGTTTTCTTTCTCTTGTAGATATCACATGTACGAGAGGTTTTGTAAATCTTTGTTAAAGAAAGTTTTATCTTTGCAAAACTTCTTGGAATCAACTTCCAGTTTTTGTTTAGAAAAGAAAGGTTTCCTTTGCAAAACTTCTTGTAAAACAACTTCTGACTTTTCATCAACGGTATCTCCACGGTACAAGATTTCCTCCTTTCAGTACTTCATGAGTCCAACACCTTTTGAAAACTCCTTTTTGAAAACATTGACACAATGCTAGCTACATGGCCATTCAACTGTCCATATCTGAGGACGCGGCTATTCCGAATAGTTCTACTCTGCAGAGGTGTACACATCCACCAGATTCAGTACATCCGCCGTGAATAACCACGGACTATAACAACAGTATGTAAACATCAGATAACCGATCCTAACCATCCACTATGTTCAAGCTAGAATATGTCTATCTCTTCAGTCAAGTTTTCCCACATCCCCGACACCAGGCTAATCCCCGCCAAGATAGGATCCCCAACTGCTGCAACCGGAGGAGAACTTAATCCCACACTTTGTATGTCCCGTATACCCCTCCTGGCGACAATCGTTTCGAGGGCACGACGACCCTTATAGCAATTGAGATAGAACACACACTAACAAGAACAAACTTCAAGTTAAGCCCCGTGCCCATGTTGAGGTAGGGTGGCAGTACAGTAAAGGTTGTCCGGCGAAGACTAGGTTATGTGTCATTTTTGTAAAACATCTTCTTCCCGAAAATGACCACTTCAACATTCCTCCGGTGGATAAGGCTTCGCCTTTCCACCGGGTTTTCCATAAAGCCTTTGTTTTCCAAAAACCTATTTTTAGGTTGTCCACTTAGGGACTAATACTTGTGATGGTAATAAATACCATATGGTGGCTATGGGCTTGGTAACACCAAGTATCAACTACTGGCATAGTATATATATAATAGTAGTAGTAGTCACTCAAAAATAGTTTTTGGTAATCAAAGTTTTTTTAAAAACTTTCAGAAGTAAAACATGCATGATAGATAATGATAAGTGTAGTACAGAAAGCATCAGGATGGCTTCCCTGGCCTTGAAGTAGCTTGAACTTGACACACAGCTCCACAACTGCTGCTTCTTCTCCTTCGTTTTCTAGCGTCGTAAAATAATAAAAGACACACACTCATAACTAAAGGCCATACAACTATTCAAAACAACACATACATCAAGCAAACTTATACTAGCGCAAACACTCAAATGTTATCGAGAAAAATATCTCACAAACCCTCATGGTACAAAACTATCATCAAACAACATGTGGCTGAGAAACCACATCCCACAACTTACATACCATATATGGAGTGGGTGTACCACTCTCATAATAAGATATTCAAGAAGCTAAAAATATAGCTTGTGGGCACATGGGTGAGATTACTAAAATAATACAATCAATCAAAGCAATACCCATGGCAGTGGGTATTAACAACACACAAGCAATCATCACCAAACAAGTTCATGACTAAACTAATGCATATATAACAAGATACTACTAAGAATAACAACAACCCTACAACAATAACATGAGTACAACATGCTGAGGGGTGTACTCAGACAATTTCCAAACAGTAAGCAAACACACCACAGATGAGTAGGCTAGTTATAGATAATGCTTACGTCTACTCAAAGTTATGGAATCCCTCAATCATGAAAATAAACAAACCAAGTCAGTAGCTCAACCAATGGTAACAAGTCATAGCACATACTATAAAACACAATCATCACAAGAGATAATAAGGCTAGAACATACATAACAACAGGAGTCCACTAGCAGCATACTAGTATGAGAATTCTACACAAGCATGCTATAAGCAATAAGTATACTCTACAACTAATAGCAACAAGTAACTCCATAAGTAATGTTATAATAACAGAAGTAATAACATCCTAAACATGCTAGGATAATCATACACTCATAAAATAAAAAGACAACAATACTAGAGCAACTCAAACAATCTAGTGGTGTCACTAGCTCATCACTAGAGAAGCAAACAGTGCTACAAGGATGCAGGATCCTAAACAAGCAAGGTATGAAGGTAAAAACCTACTAACATCACACAACACCTTACACATTCTAGTAAGCAAATACAGTAAAATAATTCTGTGAAAACATCTACTAAGCAAGCATCAATCCATTCTAGTAATACATGCTTTTCTAATCATTTAAATTGCAAGCAATCAATGTACAAGATATACAACCAGTAGCTATGCACTCAATACTAGCTCAACTAAACACTTTCAAAAATCCAAACACTCAATGAAAATCATTCACAACTAATTTATCAATCACTAGGAAAACACTCTATTAGCAAAAAATATTTTATTTTAGCCAAGCAATGGTGAAACACTTCTTAACATGATACTCCTAATGGAATATTATGCTAACAAATGAATCACACCTTAACATACTAGGATTGACAAAGAAAACTAAACACCTCACTTACATAAGTGAAATGACAACTAGTTTCGTTGGTGGAAAATACTAGACAAACATATAGTAATGCATGCTATTTTCACACAAGTGTATGGTTGGGGATTTGCATCCCTAACCAAAATGCAATGGGACCAGTGGGTTATGGGCCCACTAATACCAAGGCATTAAGAGGTATCCAAGCCTCTGGTCACACATGACAAAATTAATCTAACAAAGCAATCATACAAGGCTACTCATACTAGTGAAAACAAATATAAATATTACACATGCTTTGCTATAAAATAAGGTGCAAGCTAACAGAGATAATAACATAAAAAAATTAACAGTACCAAAATGGTACTGGACTCAACTCGAGCATACCACAAACCTAGGTAAAACAAATCTACCAAGATTGGTTCACATAATAATCAATTAATAAAACTGGAATTATTACAATGCTATTTCTATAACCAAAAAAGGTTTCCAAACATGCACACACTTTGTATGGTAGGAATAATGCAAGCAACCAACCTAATAACAAGGTTCAACACATCTATACATGCTATGAACAAAGATCCACTCAATCAAACATTTTAATTCAAACAAATGCACACATAAATAAGAAAATAGAAAAGTGTTGTTTCTAGTTTTGCTCACCAAAAAAATAATCTAGGGCTCCAAAATTTAATACAAGCTAGGATTAGGTAGATATAGTCATATGCAAACTCATACAATTGGATTTACTTCAAAAATAATTTTTAAACTCATTCTAAAAATCCTGGAAATGCCTACTGGTCTTTTACCAAAATGTATGGAATTTCCATTTGGTAACTCACCTTGATGTGAGGCCAAATCCTAGTGATAGACCTATTCAAAGGCTACTCAAAACACTTTAGTTTGGCCATTTTGGATACAGATACAAAAAGTTATGCCAAAAAAAAGTTTACAGACACTCCGTGGCAAGACAGGTCTTGTGATTAAAATATAAGTCAAAACTTAGATCTATCAATTTTAAATGGTTAAGAAAACATACATTTAGTTCCAAGAATTTTGGTTGATTTTATTTTTCCTTTTTAGTAATTTTCACAGAGCCAAAGCAAACTAGTACAATCTGCAACCGATTAAAAGAAAAAGAAAAACAGAAGGGCGGGCTGGCTTTCTGCGGGCGCGGCCCAGCTAAGCGGCCAAACGGCCCAACTCCACTGCACGCGCGCACCGCCAGCGCGGGAACAACGCGATTCAACGGGAGTCGTCGATCTCCGGATCGACGCTCCCGACGCCTTCTTCCTTCTCTCCTCTCCTCTCTCTCTCATCCCGACGGTGGAGGAAAACGGCGGGGCCGTGGTGCTCACCGTGGGGCTCGGTGAAGGGCGGCGCGGGCTCAGGGCGGGTATATGGTCGCAGGGGAGTCGAGGGGCGCGGTGTGCGGGTGCGGGCGTGGCTCCAGGTGGCGGGGCACGACAGAGCGCCCGCGGCTGCGATCTCGACGCCGTCGGCCAACCTGCGGGACAGAGGGCAAGGGAGTGGGTCAGGGAGCCTCGTGGGGTTGTGGGGAGTCCAAGGAAAACGAGAACAGGGCGTGGGAGTGCGATGACGCGAAGATCCACCTCGGGCTAGGGTTCGGTGGCCGATGGCCGTGTTCGAGCTCGGGTGAGCTCTTAGAGGCAATGACACTGCATCTGGGGCTTGGGGAAGTGAGTGAGAGTGTGTGGGAAGTCAGTGGCGCAAGGGACTCGAAAGAATTGGCTTTAAGCCACGGGAAAGGGCAAAAGGGACAAGGGGGTGCTCGGGTTCATGCCATTGGATGGCATTAGGGGGGGCTCTAGGGGCCCTAAGGTCATTGCACAAGCATGCCTTAGGTGCCAAGGGACAAGACCACCAAGGGGCAAGTCAACACTGGCCTTTGGAGTGAGGAAAGATCAATGGCATGGTGTTCAAGGGTCAAATCATGGTGACCCATACCATGCCACATCACCATGTCTCCACTCCCTTCTCTCACATGTTTCCTTCTAACCTAAGGCTTCTAGAAGATAAGCAAGGCATCCAAGATGGAGTACAAACAGCAAGGATTCGAGATGGAAAAGTGGTGTTTCCAAATTTGAACAAAAACTCAAAGAAAATAACTTACCAAAAATGTATCTAGCACTGTTCAAGAATTCAGAAAATTCAGTTAACATTTAGGATTTTTTCTAAGTGTTGGAAACAGTGAAAAGAGCAAAAAGTTTGGATTGTTTTCAGAGACCAAAAGGTTTCCAAAATTTCTTTTCCAAGTTGGGGTTTGTTAAACAAGTTATAAACTTTCAGAAACATCTTTTGTAAACAAATTTGAAATAGTTTAAAGCCATGTAAACAATGTGGGAAAAGGTGCACTTTCTGTTTTTCTCTGTTTTTCCAAAATGCCTTTTTCTGCCTTATTTTTATTCCACAAAGACAACAAGCAAACGATCATTTTTATTAATCCAAAAATAAAACCAAGCTTATGGATTTTTAGTACATGTATCAAGGAAAAAATAAAAGTCAAGAAAACATAAAATAACATTTTATAGCCTAGTAAAAACAAAGGTAGAAAAAGGTACTTGGCTATATTATCACGGAATATTTTCTATAGAAAACTTAAAATAAAAATTCCATAAATCATTTTGAAATTTTGTTTTCTTGGATCCAAAAAGGTTAAAAATTTATTTTAATATTCAAACAAGAATGATCCAAGTCTTGGAATAAAATTCACTCAATTAATCAACAGGGAAAATATTATAGAAGTGTTTTCAGAAAAATTTGATATTGGTTTTATCAAGAAACAAAACTTGAGTTGAAAATATGATTAAGATCATAAACACATGTTATTTCAAACAATCATGTTGTTACAAAAAGATTTTGTTGGCCCTAATTTTTGTCTTCTTGAACACAGTACAAGAATCCAAAAACTGGGATGTGACAATTTTAAAGTGAAGAAGCATCAACATCATATTTTGCTCTAATAATAGAGTCAAAGGGTAGCTTAATCTTATTTCTAGGAAAGTGTTCCAAACCTTTCTTGAGGGGAAGTTTATATTTAATACTCCCCTCTTTCATATCAATAACACCACCAACAGTTCTGAGAAAAGGTCTTCCCAAAACAATAGGACAAGAAGCATTTCATTCAATGTTCATAACAACAAAATCAACAGGGGCAAGGTTATTATTAACCATAATAAGAATATCATCAATTCTACCAATAGGTTTCTTCTTAGCATTATCAGCAAGATGAACATCCAAAATAACAGTGTTCCAACGGTGGCAAATCAACCATATTATATAGCTTTTGAGGCATAACAGAGATACTCGCACCAAGATCACACAAAGAATTGCAATGAAAATAATTTACTTTTATCTTAATGATAGGCTCCCAACCATCATCTAATTTTCTAGGGATAGAGGTCTCAAGTTTCAACTTTTCTTCCCTAACTTTCATGAGAGCATTGGTAATATGTTTAGTAAATGCCATATTCATGGCACTGGCATTGGGACTTCTAGCAAGATTTTGTAGAAACATAATAACTTCAGAGATGTTGCAATCATCAAAATCAATATTATTATCATCAAAAGTAATGGAACCATTATCTCCCACATTTCTAAAAAAATCAACACTTTTATCAGAAGCAATTTCCGAAGTTTGAGGCAGTTTAGCTTGTTTCACGAAAGGAGTAGGGACTTTATTAACACCAACTACTTTACCATTGATAGTAGGAGGTTTAATAACACTTGGAACTTCAGTTTTACTAGTTCTTGTGATAGTGCAAACTGTTGGAATTTTGGCCCAAATAAACCAGCCCATTTAATATTCCAGAAATTCCTAATAAATCCTAGAGGCCCACTTGGCCCATTCGTGCATGGCAAGAGGTGGGACAAATGTTTAGTCCCACATTGCTAGTTGAGTGGAAGTTTTACCTGTTTATAAGGGAGGGCTTTCCACTTGTTGTATGAGCATGAGAAAGAGATGACTACACGCGCGCTCCTCCTCCGCCGCCCGCCTCGTCACGACGCGCGCGCGCGCGCGCGCGCCGCGGGTTGCGGGAATGCCTCGAGCCGAGAGCCTCTCTCTCTCTTTATTTTGCCACACGCACGAATTAGAATATGAACAGGCACAGGAATCTGAAACGAAACGCTTTGCTAAGTGGGTTTTGATTACGGAGGCTGCTCAGCTTCGGCTGTTTGTCTTCCGACTCTTCGTTTCATCTTCTCGCGTGGCCTGTTCGGCTTCTGCTCCGTGCCTATAAAACCAGAGGTCGCTCCTCTCCAGAGAGACACACAGCAATACACTGCCTTCTTGTTTCCAAGCCTTGCGCCACCGCTCAAGTCTTCCCCATCCTGGCCTGCGGCGTGCACCGCCGGTCGGGACAGTAGGCCTCCGAAACTGCGCTACTTCGAGTCCTGTACGGGAGAAGGGCGATAAGGTTTTTGGGGAGCGCTCTGCGCGACTACTGGCTTCTTCATCACGGACGACAGCGACATCTTCCCGAACGACGACTTCTTCCCGGAAGTCGACGATCTCTTCGACGACATGGGCGACAACGTCAACAATGGTCCCGCTGCTGCACCAGCTCCTGTCCAGTATGTGTTCATGTCTTCTCTGTTCAATCTCATGTTTCAGATCCTACTAGAATTCCTTGTTCTAGCAATTGGAGTAGATTTGTTTTCTCCAAATTCTATACTATGTATGCCTGTTGCCTACTCTCTGGAAATTCATATGATTAAACTATGCATGCCCTTTGTCTACTCTCCGAAAATTCAAATGACTACTTTGACTATTGCAATTGTAGTTCTGCTTTACCTACTGTTTCTAGTAATTAAATTATGTGGTAAATTGCTCATATTTCCAACAATCCAAAAACCTTATTATAGGCAGTTTACCCCAACTGGATTTGCTGCGTCTATGAGGCCACCTGTGTTTGAGGGCGCCAATTATAAGAGATGGCGCGTGAGAGCAGTTCTCTGGTTTCAATCCATGAACTGCTATGACGCCACTCTTGGCAAGCCTACGGGTGATCTTGACCCTCAACAGGAGGCAAACTATGAGAAAATGAATACCCTCTTTAAGCTTGCTCTGATCAGTGTTCTTGGAGATAACATTGTTGATGCTTATGCGTCATTTGACAATGGCAAGGATATGTGGGATGCACTTGAGGCAAAATTTGGTACCGCAGATGCTGGCACTGAACTGTATGTCATGGAGCAATTCTATGACTACAGGATGACTGATGAGCGCTCCGTGGTTGAGCAGGCTCATGAGATTCAGTCACTCGCCAAAGAACTTGAGCACTTCACTTGTGTGTTACCGGACAAGTTTATTGCCGGAGGCATCATTGCCAAACTTCCTGCCTCATGGAGGAGCTTTGCTACGTCTCTGAAGCACAAGAGACAGGAGTTTTCTGTCTCTAATCTCATCGGGACTCTTGATGTCGAAGAAAAGGCAAGAGCAAAGGACACACGTGCTCGAGGTGCTGATGGAAGTTCTAGTGCCAACCTGGTACAGAAGAGAAACTTCCAAACCCACAAGTTCAGAAACAAGAACAAGTTTGAGGGTAAAGGAAAGTTTGATGTGAAGAACAAGACACCACATTCTACCAACTTCAAGAAGAAGTATGAGAAGAAGTATGAGAAGAAGAAAGGAGTCTGCCATGTTTGCGGTGATCCTGAACACTGGGCTCCCAACTGCCCGAATCGCTTTGACAAGCGTCAACATGGGAAAGGCGGCAAGACCGTCAATGTTGTCATTGGTGATACTGAGATGAAGGACGCAGGGTACGGTATATTTCCTACTGTTCTTTCAGTATGTCATTCTCCTGATTGGTGGATTGATACGGGCGCCAATGTACATGTATGTTCTGATATTTCCATGTTCTCTTCTTATCAGGCAGCAGGAACTTCTTCCGTGCTGATGGGCAACGGCTCACATGCTTCTGTTCGCGGTGTTGGTACGGTCGATCTGAAGTTCTCTTCGGGGAAGACTGTACGACTGAAGAACGTGAACTATGTGCCCTCTATAAATAAGAATCTTGTTAGCGGTTCTCTTCTGTGTAGAGATGGCTACAAGCTTGTCTTTGAGTCGAATAAATTTGTAGTGTCCAAGTTTGGAACCTTTGTTGGTAAAGGATATGAATGTAGTGGTTTGTTTCGCTTGTCTTTGACTGATGTCTGTAATAACGTTGTAAACCATGTTTGCAACAATGAATCAAATTTATGGCATTCACGTCTTTGTCACATCAGTTTTAGCTGCATGACACGACTATCCAAATTGAGCTTAATTCCCCACTTCACACTTATTAAGGGTTCTAAGTGCCGAGTGTGTGTGCAAGCTAAGCAACCTCGCAAGTCCCATAAAACTGCAGAGGCGAGGAATCTGGCACCACTAGAGCTCATACATTCTGATCTCTGTGAAATGAATGGTGTGTTAACAAAAGGTGGAAAGAAATATTTCATGACGTTAATTGATGACTCCACCAGATATTGTCATGTGTATCGTCTGAAATCAAAAGATGAAGCTTTGAGTTTCTTCAAAATTTATAAAGCTGAAGCAGAAAACCAACTTGATCGAAAGATTAAGAGGCTAAGGTCTGATCGGGGTGGAGAGTATTTTTCCAACGAGTTTGATTCTTTTTGTGCGGAACATGGTATAATTCATGAGAGGACGCCTCCTTATTCACCTCAGTCAAATGGGGTGGCTGAGAGAAAGAATCGTACTCTAACTGATTTGGTTAACGCCATGTTAGATACATCGGGTCTTTCCAAGGCATGGTGGGGGGAGGCTATTCTGACTGCGTGTCATGTCCTAAACCGAGTCCCTACAAAAGACAAAGAGATAACTCCATTTGAGGAATGGGAGAAGAAAAGATTAAAACTCTCTTACCTACGACCTTGGGGTTGTTTGGCGTTAGTCAATATTCCATTCCCTAAGAAGCGTAAGGTTGGACCAAACACTGTGGATTGTGTTTTTCTGGGATATGCTTTTCATAGCATTGGCTACAGATTCTTGGTCATAAAATCCGATGTGTCTGACATACGTGTTGGTACAATTATGGAGTCAAATGATGCGACTTTCTTCGAAGACATTTTTCCTATGAAGGATATGTCTACCTCGTCACATCAGGAGATTCCTAATTCATCAAGTCAAGAATTAGTTCCACTTCCTGAACCTACCATTTCGATGGAACACGTTGAAAATCCTATGGAGGACAACAGTGAAACTCCAAAAAGAAGCAAGAGACAGAGGACTGCAAAGTCCTTTGGTAATGATTTCATTGTATACCTCGTGGATGATACTCCCAGTTCCATTTCAGAGGCCTATGCATCTCCAGATGCTGACTATTGGAAGGAAGCCGTCCGTAGTGAGATGGATTCCATTTTGGCTAATGGAACTTGGGAAATCACTGATCGTCCTTACGGGTGCAAACCTGTAGGATGCAAGTGGGTGTTCAAGAAGAAGCTTAGGCCTGATGGTACTATTGAGAAGTACAAGGCACGGCTTGTGGCCAAGGGTTATACTCAAAAGGAAGGTGAAGATTTCTTTGATACTTACTCACCTGTGGCACGCCTGACCACCATTCGAGTTCTACTTTCGCTGGCTGCTTCACATGGTCTTCTTGTTCATCAAATGGATGTTAAGACCGCTTTCCTAAATGGAGAGTTGGAAGAGGAAATTTACATGGACCAGCCAGATGGATTCGTGGTAAATGGTCAGGAAGGAAAGGTGTGCAAATTGCTGAAATCTTTATATGGCCTTAAACAAGCGCCTAAACAGTGGCATGAGAAATTCGAAAGAACTTTGACTGCAGCAGGTTTTGCTATAAATGAAGCTGACAAATGTGTGTACTATCGCCATGGTGGGGGCGAAGGTGTCATTCTTTGTTTGTATGTTGATGACATACTAATCTTTGGAACTAACCTCAAAGTGATTGAAGAGGTCAAGAGTTTCCTATCTCACTGTTTTGAGATGAAAGATCTAGGAGTTGCTGATGTTATCCTTAACATCAAGTTACTGAGAGATGACAATGGTGGGATAACACTGCTTCAATCTCACTATGTTGAGAAGGTCTTGAGTCGTTTTGGGTATAGCGATTGCAAGCCTTCACCAACCCCATATGATCCCAGTGTGCTACTTCGTAAAAACAGAAGAATTGCAAATGATCAACTTAGATACTCTCAGATTATTGGCTCGCTTATGTATTTAACTAGCGCTACGAGGCCTGACATCGCGTATGCTGTAAGCAAACTTAGCCGATTTGTTTCAAATCCGGGCGATGATCATTGGCGCGCTCTTGAGAGAATCATGCGCTATTTGAAAGGCACTGCGAGCTATGGGATTCACTATTCTGGGTACCCAAGGGTACTTGAGGGTTATAGTGATTCAAATTGGATATCTGACGCTGATGAGATAAAGGCCACGAGTGGATATGTATTTACACTTGGTGGTGGCGCTGTTTCTTGGAAGTCTTGCAAGCAGACCATCTTAACGAGGTCAACTATGGAAGCAGAACTCACAGCATTGGACACAGCCACTGTTGAAGCAGAGTGGCTGAGACAGCTCTTGATGGACTTACCTGTGGTTGAAAAACCTATACCCGCTATCCCGATGAACTGTGATAATCAAACTGTGATCATCAAAGTAAACAGTTCTAAGGACAATATGAAGTCATCAAGGCATGTGAAGAGGAGACTAAAATCTGTCAGAAAAATGAGAAACTCCGGAGTTATTGCATTGGATTATATCCATACATCTAAAAACTTGGCAGACCCCTTCACAAAGGGTCTATCGCGTAACGTGATAGATAATGCATCGAAGGAGATGGGTATGAGACCCACAATATAAGTTGTTCACTGTGGCAACCCACTCTATGTGATCGGAGATCCCGTGAATTAGAATTGGGAGACAAGCTGTTGATCAACTGAGAGGAGAGTATCCCTACTTTTTATATTTATACCACTCCATGAAGATGCAATGCTCTCCTACTCTGCAAGGCAGGTTGATGTTTATCTTAATGTGTTCTAAGTGGCTTTTTAAGCAGAGATGTTGTCCTGCAGAACATCCTTTGAAGAACACACCTATGTGAGTCTGACTGTCAAACGTCACAGTCCATGAGAGTTGGGTGCTCTCTAATAAACTCATGAAAGGTCAAGGAGTATGACGCATAAGCTCCACCCGCGGGGAAGTCCTGCGGCAGCCTAGTATCGATCAAGGCTTTATGTGAAACTAGATTCGCAGAAAACTTGCAGTTCAAGGCGCAGTCCACTGTCCAAGTTGCTTACTAGTGTAGCATAAAGTTCTAGGTGGAAGTTCAACTTCACAGTCTCCACTAAGCATCGGTATATAAAACAATGTTTTGGAACCAAAGGCAAATTTCGTGTGCCTCTGGGATCTGGTGGGGGATTGTTGGAATTTTGGCCCAAATAAACCAGCCCATTTAATATTCCAGAAATTCCTAATAAATCCTAGAGGCCCACTTGGCCCATTCGTGCATGGCAAGAGGTGGGACAAATGTTTAGTCCCACATTGCTAGTTGAGTGGAAGTTTTACCTGTTTATAAGGGAGGGCTTTCCACTTGTTGTATGAGCATGAGAAAGAGATGACTACACGCGCGCTCCTCCTCCGCCGCCCGCCTCGCCACGCCTCGCCTCGCCTCGTCACGACGCGCGCGCGCGCGCGCCGCGGGTTGCGGGAATGCCTCGAGCCGAGAGCCTCTCTCTCTCTTTATTTTGCCACACGCACGAATTAGAATATGAACAGGCACAGGAATCTGAAACGAAACGCTTTGCTAAGTGGGTTTTGATTACGGAGGCTGCTCAGCTTCGGCTGTTTGTCTTCCGACTCTTCGTTTCATCTTCTCGCGTGGCCTGTTCGGCTTCTGCTCTGTGCCTATAAAACCAGAGGTCGCTCCTCTCCAGAGAGACACACAGCAATACACTGCCTTCTCGTTTCCAAGCCTTGCGCCACCGCTCAAGTCTTCCCCATCCTGGCCTGCGGCGTGCACCGCCGGTCGGGACAGTAGGCCTCCGAAACTGCGCTACTTCGAGTCCTGTACGGGAGAAGGGCGATAAGGTTTTTGGGGAGCGCTCTGCGCGACTACTGGCTTCTTCATCACGGACGACAGCGACATCTTCCCGAACGACGACTTCTTCCCGGAAGTCGACGATCTCTTCGACGACATGGGCGACAACGTCAACAATGGTCCCGCTGCTGCACCAGCTCCTGTCCAGTATGTGTTCATGTCTTCTCTGTTCAATCTCATGTTTCAGATCCTACTAGAATTCCTTGTTCTAGCAATTGGAGTAGATTTGTTTTCTCCAAATTCTATACTATGTATGCCTGTTGCCTACTCTCTGGAAATTCATATGATTAAACTATGCATGCCCTTTGTCTACTCTCCGAAAATTCAAATGACTACTTTGACTATTGCAATTGTAGTTCTGCTTTACCTACTGTTTCTAGTAATTAAATTATGTGGTAAATTGCTCATATTTCCAACACAAACTTTAGCAATATTATTCTTTTCAGCCAGTTTATCTTCTCTTTCCTACCTAGCACGTAATTTAGCCATCAATCTAACATTATCATCTATTTGAACTTGGATGGCATTCAAAGTTTTATTTTGTTTAGCATCTTGTGTCAAAATATTTAGTTTTAGAAAATCAACATCAATAGAAAGGCTATCTACTTTAGAGGCAAGAACTTCTATTTTACCAAGCGTTTCCTCAACAGATTTATTAAAAGAAATTTGTGTGCTAATAAATTCTCTAAGCATGTTTTCAAGATCAGAGGTAGAGCTTTTATTATTATTGTAGGAGTTTCCATAAGAATTACCATAACCATTATTAGGAGGATAGGGCTTATAATTGTTTCCACCAAAATTATTTCTATAAGCATTGTTGTTAAAATTATTATTTCTAATAAAGTTTACATCAACATGCTCTTGTTGAGCAACCAAAGAGGCTAAATGAACATTATTTGGATCAACTTTAGCTTTACCATTAAAAAGCATAGACATAATAGCATCAAGCCTTTAAATTAAAGAGGAGGTTTCCTCAACAGAATTTACCTTCTTACCTTGTGGAGCTCTCTCAGTGTGCCACTCTGAATAATTTATCATCATATCATCAAGAAGCTTTGTTGCATTGCCCAAAGTGATGGACATAAAGGTACCTCCAGCATCTGAATCCAATAGGTTCCTTGAGGAGAAATTCAGTCATGCATAGAAGGTTTGTATAATCATCCAAGTAGTCAGTCCATGGGTGGGACAATTCTTCACCATAGTTTTCATTCTTTCCCAAGATTTAGCAACATGTTCATTATCAAATTGTTTAAAATTTATTATGTCACTTCTCAGGGATATAATCTTAGCAGGAGGATAATATTTTCCAATGAAATCATCTTTACACTTAGTCCATGAATCAATACTATTTCTAGGCAAATATAGCAACCATTCTTTAGCTCTTCCTCTCAAAGAGAAAGGAAATAATTTCAGTTTAATAATATCTCCATCCACATCTTTATATTTTTGCATCTCACATAGTTCAACAAAATTATTAAGGTCGGCAGCAGCATCATCAGTACTAAAACCAGAAAATTGTTCTTTCATCACAAGATTTAATAAAGCAAGTTTAATCTCATAGAAAGCAGCAGCAGGAGCAGGTGGAGCAATAGGTGTGGAAATAAAATCATTGTTGTTTGTGCTAGTGAAGTCACACAACTTGGTATTCCAAGAGGAACTCATTTTAGCAGAATAAAATCAAGCAAATAAATAACAGCTATAAAGTAAACTATTTTTTTGTGTTTTCAATATTGAGAAATAACTTTTTTTGTGTTTTTGATATAGAGAAATAAAAACAAGACAAAAAATAAAAACAAGACAATAAACAAAATAAAGAGATTGAGAGTGAGAGACTCCCCTTGCCAGAAGACTTCCTTCTCCCCGGCAACGGCGCCAGAAAAATCCTTGTTGCTGGCAGAGTTAAATCCTTTCTCTGTGTTGTTAGGAACCCCAAGAGGAAGGTGTGATGAGCACAGCGGTAGGAGTTTTCCCCTTAGTTAAGAACCAGGATTATCAATCCAGTAGGAGAAAGAGAATCTTCGGAAGGTTGATGCCACTGACGGTGGTGCTGGCGCTTCACCGGTGTCAGCAACAACGTGGAACCTGCACACAACACAACCAAAATACTTTGCCCCAATGGTACAGTGAGGTTGTCAATCTCACCGGTCTTTCTGAAAACAAATATTAGACGTATAGTGTGGAAAACAGTGTATGCTTGCAGAAAGTAAAGAAAGCAGGAAATTGTTGTGGTTTGTTTAACAGTGTGGAAAAATGGACCGGGGTTCATAGTTCCATTAGTGGTTCATAGCAGGAAATTACAGCTGGGCAATTGACAAATAGAGGTTTTACCGTAGTGCACAATATGACATGAAGATTACTATGCTATTTAGTGCGGGCATTACAACAAGATACATAGACCGACATCCAACTGCATCTACGACTAATAATCCACCCTCAGATTATCATCCGAACCCCCTCGGGTATTAAGTTGCAAGCAACCGATAATTGCATTAAACGAAGTGTGTAATGTAAGCAATGATTATGCACGCAGGCACTCTCACCGCTGTTTTCTCCCTAATGGAAACAACACATCCTCCCCCTTCACGTTTCTGTCACTCGAGCAAGGCAACAAGGAGGAATGAACCCACTATCGAGCATAAATACTCCCTCTTGGAGTCACTAGAAGCTACTTGGCCAGAATAACCACTATCAACGGAGAGCATGCAAGATCACAAATAACATATGCAAATAAAGACTATAATCAACTTGGCATAAGGTCAATATTCATCAGATTCCAGCAAACACAGCACAGAGAATTACATAAGATCAATCTCGATCATGATAGACAGCTCACGAGATCTAAACATGGAGGCATATGAGGAGAAGACAACCATCTAGCTACAGCTACGAACCCGTATTACAAGGATGAACTAGTCACGCATCACTCCGGAGGCAGGCATGGTGATGAAGAGGCCTCCGGTGATGATCTCCTCTCCGGCAGGGTGCCGGAAACAGCTTCAAACCCCCCTGATCTGGGGTTGACGGTGACGGCGGCTGCGAAACTTTTTTGGGGATTTTGATCAGGTGTTTAGGGTTTTCCATCCGGGGGGTTTATATAGGCGAAAGAGCGAAGGCGGTAGAGGTCCAGGGGGACTACACCTATAGCTAGCACGGCCAGGGGCGCCACCCTATGGTGTGCCCCCCTGCTGCCCCTCTCCGGCTCCTCTTCGGTCTTCTGGATGCTTTCAGGGAAAATAGGACTTCCGGGCTTCGAATTTTCCAATTCCGAGAATATTTCGAAAACAACTTTTCTGAAACTAAAAAACAGCAGAAAACAGGGAACTGGCTCTGTGGCATCTTTTTAATAGGTTAGTCCGGAAAATCGATAAAAATGACATAAAGAAGGGAGAAAACATGTAGCAATTGGCATAATATGATCATGGAGCATAAGAAATTAGGGATACGTTTATGACGTATCATCGTGCTACATCATGGACTACTTGTCCACGTCCTACACGCACCACGGTTTCTCCTTCGAGTCCCGCTACCACGACCAGCAGAGAACCGTCAAGCAAGAAACCACTACCGTCACCTAAGATGTCCCCTACTGATTCTACACAGTCTTCATCTTCCATGGCTTCTATGGGACACACAAGTAAAAATCAGTGTCGTCGTTGTGATGGTTGGGGTCATTATGATCGTGAGTGTACAAACAAGCGTGTGATGATAGCTCGTGAAGATGGCGGGTACGATTCCGCTAGTGACTATGATGAGGAGACTTTGGCTCTTATTGCACAAGAGGATCATGATGGCCACGAGCTGATGGTCCTTTTAAGGTGTCAGAGAGGATCAATGATAATGCATATAAGCTTGAGTTACCTGCAGATTTTGGGGTTAGTCCCACATTTAACATTGCAGATTTGAAGCCATATTTGGGAGACAATGATGACATAGCGTCGAGGACGACTTCGCTACTACTACACCACTTCTATTACAAGGACCTATGACTAGAGCTCGTGCACGTCAACTTAATCAGCAGGTACTATCGTTTTTACGAGTTGTTCCTAATATACATGAGAATATGATACTGCCTAAATCCAATGTGTTTGTTTCTCTCAGGAATAATGGACCTAGCGTGGATGAGAGGGACACGCTATGGAGCATGTTCAAGGATGGAGCTGGCAGAAGAAGCACAAGTGGAGAAGATGACACTGCCACGGAGGGAGATTACATAAGCAGGAAGTCACCGTAATGCCAAATGAAGCCTTGGACGAATTATACAAGCTACCACTTCATTATTTTCGTCCAACTCCTTTTATAGGTGTTGCGACACCTCATTATTGGGCCAGGCCCATGTATTTTCGTCATACCCGTTAGTGGGCAGTTTTTAGAGTCCGTATTCATGGGAAAAATAGGTTTAGGATGGATTTCGTGACCCCACCCATGGGAGCACGAATTTTCCCTTTTTTCCCCTCATAAATACAACCCCTAGGGTTTCTTTTAGGGATGGGTTTTGTTTGGTTAAAAGTTAGCCGTCGTTGCAAGTTCGCCGTACTTTGTTAGTGTCAGATCGACCAGATTAGGACCGCTTTCGGAACCCCACTTTCAGCTATAATTATTCATCTATATTCGCAATGTATTGATTGCCAATTCTTAATTCTTGCTTGTTCTCGATCGACTGCAGGAGCTAGACCTGAGTGGTTGGGTCGAACATGCTACGGAGTCGTCAATAACCTCCCGGAGTTGGTGTAGCGATTGCTAAGGCGCAGCTTCCTCGTACGTTTGTAGTCGGATTGTCAACGTCAACGCCACCCAAATCGTAGTTATCATCTCATCGAAAGATCAGACACCTTAGCCTCTATCAAAAGGAAAAGCGAGGCGACCTGTGCTAGGGTAATGCAGACGCGGGGATGGTAATCTAGGGTGCGGCACGAAGGCATGGTAGCTTGCACGTTGTACATACACGGGGGCTAGTAGGGCATGGCGGCGGATGGCGATAGGGTTAGTGCAAGTGTCATGATGTTTCAGGCGTCAGAAGCACCAAGCAAGGAGAAACAGAGTAAGCGGGGCTCGAGCGTGTGTGAAAAAGGACTCTGAACACCGACAATCTCAATGGTATTGGGATTGTTAGGCATAACCATCTGCCTCCACCGCCCTCGGTCGGTGTCCGCCTCATCGTCCTGCCCTGTTTGAAGCGTGACCACCAGTCTCTTCCTCCCCTTGGCTACCCCTCTAGGATGATGATGGTTGGTTCTTCCTTGGTACCTGCACAACCCCAACCCTAAGTTTACTAATCGATGTCATCATTTGTCCTCATATGATTGGCATGTGCCTTATATTTCTAACAACAACGATACGTCCAAACATGTCTTCTTCGAAAACTTCCACCCCACCGAGTACAAGATCATCAACTACATGTAGGGCTCCACTGTTGATCAATTGCCATCGGTCATTCAAGTTTTTTCTTACACTATAAGTATACTTGGAAAGGTACTTTTTTAGCTATTGGAGATCCCCTTATACATCATACAATTCATTAGCAAGTCGGTTCATCAGTCCCAAAACATGGTGACATATAGAAAAATGGTTATGTACTCCTCGAAGTGTATATGTTTTTTTTAAAGGAGCATATATTAATATCGCAGAGATACCAATTACACTCATCCTCTGCACCAAATCAATACCCTAATGGCATTATGGATGCACACAGCCGGAAAAAATAAGAAGAAACTAAAAAAGAAAAGTCCCGCTACAGAGTTCCAGTTCTTGGAGCAGCAGCACAACCACCACCAATGCAACATCTGATGTCCAATTTCTCCAAAAGCAACGCCTCCAAGAAGGAAACAACGCACAAGCGAAGTCGCTGCCCGATCGAATATCTTGAGTTTTCAGCCTAAAAATAGTCGTCGCTCTCAAAACAATGCCTTCAGCAAGACCACTGCCAGGCACAACCAATTAAGGCCAGACCTTGGATTTTCATCCTGAAAGGTAAGACTTTGAACTTCATCTATGGTGCCGCCCCTACTTCCATACCGACGCCACAATTCCTGAAATTCCAAGCCAGTTCCTCATCGACGCAAAGACTCCAATCACCATTGCTAGTCCTCGAATCTCAGCTTTCATGACATTCTCCGCCTGATGGGGGGATGCTAACCCGGTATGTCAAGATCCGAGGAATAACCCGGCCCAGAGACAGTGAGCAGGATACGGCTAGGGATAAAGATGTTTGTGGAGGCCCAAGCTCGTGGGCCTAGTGACCCGGATTGTGGGTGTTGTAAAGGAAAGTTAGGGTTAGCACGCCGTGTCTGGGTAGGACCCGGGTGAGCCTTGTAAAGTAAGTTAGGGGGTACGGGAGCTATATAAACCGACCCCCGGGTATAGATTGAGACAGAGGTCTAAGAACCCTAGTAATATCGTGTGGTATCGAGTATCCAGTGTAAACCCTAATCGAGTTATTGTATCGAGAATAGAGATCCGGCGACTTCGATTGCCGGCTGTCAGATCAAGTTGTACCATGTCTTCCCTTGAGCTAAACCCTCTCCCGAACGCCTGTGTCGACTTGCCCCAAGATCAGTTACCCCTGGTAACATCTGCCGTGATTATCCCACGACAGTTGGCGCCCACCGTGGGGCCTGCGTCCAAAGGTGTTTACATCACGGGAGAAGCTCGGAAGGGCATGGAGGATCTTGTCATTGGCGAAATCTACATCGACCACGAAGAAGAAAAGTCGGTGGACGATCCCGGCTGGGGGCCAGAATCGGATCACCTCGAGTCCGGATTTATATTGACGATCGGCCGGATCAATATCTTCGTCGACACGGTACGAACGACTAATTTAAAAGGACAATATCATGTGCATACTACAGGAACTTCTAGCAGGAACAAAGAGACATCAAAGCAAGCGGCAAATTCGGTTTCATCAGCCGCGCCGGGATATCTTAGATGTGCAGAACAAGAGATAACGTGGAGTAGAAGAGATCATCCGGAAAAGGTGGAGCGTCCAGGAGTCTTGGCGTTGGTGGTCGCTCCACAGGTTAATGGTTACGAGCTGAAGAAGGTCCTGATGGACGGTGGAAGTAGCATCAACATCCTTTATTGGGAGACCTTCTTACGGATGAGTCTCAAAGAGTCCCAGCTGCAGAAAAGTTCAACAATCTTTCACGTGATCGTACCGGGCCACTCGGCGAGCCCCGAGGGAAGGATCACCTTGGAAGTTGCTTTTGGGGAATCGACGGATAATTATCGAGTGGAGTGGCTCACGTTCGAGATGGTCAAGTTGCGCAGTCCTTACCACGCGCTGTTGGGGAGGCCGGCTTACGCCCAATTCATGGCTAGGCCGTGCTACGTGTATTTGCAGCTGAAAATCCCGGGTCCTAAACGGACCATCACTATACATGGGAACCGGGATATAGCGGCCGAGTGCGACGAAGGAGATTCGGTTATGGCCGAGCAGGCATGCAGGAAGGAAGAGCTCGAATATTACCGGTCTCAAGTAAACCCGGACGATAGAACAGCCTTGAAAAAGCCGAATACTGAGGATGAGAGAGCAAAATTCAAGGCAGCGCAAGACACCAAGAAGATAGATTTTTTCGAAGGGGATTCTACTAAGCAGTTTACCATAGGGTCTAACCTGGGAAAAGAGCAGGAGGGAGCGCTCGTGGAGTTCATTCGCTCGAATGCAGATGTGTTTGCCTGGACACCCAGCGACATGCCGGGTATCCCTACAGAATTGGCTGAGCACAGTTTGCATGTGGATCCCAAGTCCAGGCCCGTGAAACAAGGTTTGAGGAAAATGAATGAGGAAAGAAGGAAAGCTATAGGCGAAGAGATCGCTCGGCTACTGGCAGCCAGCTTTATCATGGAAGTATTTCACCCGGATTGGTTGGCTAACCCGGTTCTGGTGATGAAAAAGACCAACGAGTGGAGGATGTGCATTGACTTCACTAGTCTTAACAAGCATTGCCCAAAGGATCCGTTCGCGCTCCCAAGGATAGATCAGATTATAGACGCAGTAGCTAGAAGCGATCTGTTATGCTTCCTGGATGCATATTCCGGGTATCATCAGATTAAGCTCAAAAGGGAGGATTGGGAGAAAACATCATTCATAACCCCGTTTGGGGCCTTTTGTTATAAAACTATGACATTTGGGTTGAAGAACGCTGGCGCAACTTACCAACGGTGTATTCAAAAGTGCTTTGAGGACCAAATCGGACGTAACGTCCATGCTTATGTGGATGACGTGGTCATCAAGACCAGGAAGGCGGAGACATTTATCGATGATCTAAAGGAGACATTCAAAAACCTGAGGAGGTACCAGATGAAGCTTAATCCAACGAAGTGCGTGTTCGGAGTTCCGGCTGGGAAATTACTCGGCTTCATAGTTTCCGAGAGAGGAATTGAGGCAAATCCAGATAAAATCAAGGCAATCCTGAGTTTGAAAAAGCCGGAGAACTTGAAGCATGTTCAAAAGCTCACGGGCTGTGTAGCAGCCTTGAGCCGGTTCATATCTAGACTCGGAGAAAAAGCAATACCCTTGTATCGGCTCTTGCGAAAATCGGATAAATTCGTATGGGACGAAGAGGCAGATGAAGCGTTTGAAGCACTAAAGAAGCAATTATCTGAAGCACCAGTACTAGCGGCGCCGGGTCCTAAAGAGCCTATGTTGCTATACGTGGCAGCTGGCCCCCGAGCCGTTAGCGCAGTGGTTGTCGTGGAACGCAAAGAGGACGGGAAAGGTTACCCGGTTCAGAGGCCGGTTTATTACGTCAGTGAGGTGTTATCAGAAGCAAAGCAGCGCTATCCGCATTGGCAAAAGCTGGTGTTCGGGGTCTTTATGGCTAGCCGGAAGTTGAAGCCGTATTTCCAAGAGCATCCGATAACAGTGGTTAGTTCAATACCAATGTCGGATATCATCAGAAACTCGGACGCGACGGGAAGAATAGCCAAATGGGCGATAGAGATGGGGGATTATCATATCAACTACGAACCCAGGTCAGCAATCAAGTCTCAAGCTTTAGTTGATTTCGTTAACGATTGGACACATACAGGCATGACTGCAACGGTTCCAAATTCCGAGTCATGGGTCATGCACTTCGACGGATCAAAGCAGTACGAGGGATCAGGAGCTGGAGTAGTGCTGACATCGCCCAAGGGAGACAAATTGAGTTACGTACTGCAAATTCACTTTGATTGCTCAAACAATGTGGCCGAGTATGAGGCCCTGTTGCATGGTTTAAAGGTAGCCAAGGAAATGAACATTAAAAGGATACGATGCTTCGGAGATTCGGATCTTGTGGTACAACAGGTATCGGGAACTTGGGACAGAAAGGATGCAACTATGGCAGCATATCGCAGGGAGGTCGACAGGGTTGCCGGGTGCTTTTCCGGGTATGAGGTGGAGCACATAGACAGAAGAAAAAACGAGGCAGCAGACGCGCTCGCCAGACTCGGCTCGCGTAGAGAGCCGGTTCCACCTAATGTGTTCCTGGACGAGTTGTGGCGACCATCAGTTAAAACCGAGTCTGAGGAAGAACTGGCAAATCAAGACCCGGATTTGGAGTACGTGGCCACAGTACATGCCATCCCCGAGTGGACAGAGCCATACCTGGCCTACCTATCACGGGGCGAGTTACCAGAACAGGAGGTATTAGCAAGACAAATTCTGAGGCGAGCAAAGGGGTATTCTATCATCAATGGAGAATTATACAAGAGAAGCGCAACAGGAGTCTTCTTGCGCTGCGTAGCGCCAGAAGAAGGCCGACAGATTCTCAAGGAAATACACGAAGGCGACTGTGGGCATCATGCATCTACAAGGTCTCTGGTGGCTAAAGCTTATCGACACGGATTTTTCTGGCTTACGGCTCTAGCGGATGCAGAACGTTTGGTAGCAAGATGTGACGGATGTCAAAGGTACGCTCGCCAAACACACGTACCGGCTATGGAATTACGGACCATCCCATTAACTTGGCCGTTCGCCGTCTGGGGTATGGACATGGTTGGTCCCTTCCATATGTCACCATGCAAGAAGACACATCTTTTGGTGGCTATTGACAAGTTTACCAAGTGGGTTGAGGTTATGCCAGTTACTAATTGCGAAGCGGCTACAGCAGTCAAGTTCCTGAAAAGGATTATCTACCGGTTTGGGTATCCCCACAGCATAATCACCGACAACGGAACTAACATGTCTCTTGGCGAGATGGAGAAATTCTGTGGCAACAATGGCATCCGGCTTGATGTTGCATCAGTGGCTCACCCGCAGGCCAATGGGCAAGTGGAGAGAGCAAACCAAGAATTGCTTCGTGGGTTAAAACCACGGTTGCGAGTCCCCTGTGTTAGGGCTGCTGGCGCATGGGTCGAAGAACTACCTTCTGTGGTTTGGGGTATCAACACTACACCTAACAGGTCTACCCAGATGACGCCCTTTTTCATGGTATATGGTGCGGAGGCAGTGTTACCGAGCGACATTATCCACGATTCACCACGAGTATCAGCTTACGTCGAAGTGGAGAACGAAAAAACCCGGCAGGACGCCGTCGATATGCTAGAAGAGCAAAGAGAACAAGCCTTGGAGAGGTCAGCTATATATCAGCAAGATCTACGGAGGTATCATAGCCGGCGCGTGAAAACCCGGGTATTCCAGGAAGGAGACTTGGTTCTACGCCTGGTTCAGTCAAATGAGGGAAAGCACAAACTATCACCACCATGGGAAGGACCATTTATCATAAGCCGGAATCTGCACAATGGATCATATTACTTGATAGATGCAAGGGAAGAGTCGGCTACAGTCAATAACACCGCACACACCACTTCATCTATGCAAGAAAGAGATAGACCATGGAACGTGGCTCAGCTGCGTCCGTATTATACTTAGTAAAGACTATATTGGCAAGTGGAATTGCACGATGTAATAGGCAGCAGGTTTTCTGACGTACTCTTTTCCTATCCAGGGCACCTTTGGGGACTGGACGGGTTTTTAATGAGGCGGCTTGCTGACCTACATTTTTCATATCAAGTAAAGAGATGGTTATCAAGAAAAGAGATGGTTGTTATCAGTTTTTCATATCAAGTAAAGAGATGGTTATCAAGAAAAGAGATGGTTGTTATCAGGTTATGTATTCTCAGTACGATGTGTATATCTAGGTCTTGGGGGCTGATCGCTTAAATAGCACAGTTACAAACTCAAAGACCCGGCCATGATGCCTATGAGTTATAAGGGCCGATTACTCGCAAACGAGTACGGCTACAATCTTATAACCGGACAAAGAAGTCCAAATTTCTTGGCTACTCTTACTTAAGCTCGATGTGACTCGCATTAAAGTGGCATGATTTGTTCGCTTACGATGGCAGTTAGTCATGAAACCCGACGGGAATTGGCTGGCTACGTCTTCGTATTGATGTAACAACATGGTATCCACGCGAAAGCCGGCTTACAGTACAAGACAGTCAAAAGGGTCATCTAAACCACAAGTTATGCAGAGTACAAGGCTGAATAGCTGGAAACTCAATGACTATTAAGCATAACTTCAAAACTGATGTGAAACAACTCATGGATCTTTGTGAAAATAGCAATAAGCATTTTGTTGCCTTTTCAAGATCAAGTGTCCTAGGCTCGGCAATCCGGGCCCGGTAGCTTAAAATCTTGAAAAGAACTGGCTTACTTGTATAGTTGCAAAAATCCAAAAATCCGAGTCTTGGGGACTTGGGGACTTCGAAGCAAAATCCGCTTGTCAATACCCATGAGACCCGGAAAATGAGTTTTCACAAAAGCAGCAATAAATAAAACCAGGTATCGAGAACAGATGAGCTTAAACTTACAAAGGTCGGAACATGCATCGAGTATATCAAGGCCTTAGTGTGCATTACAAAATACTGGTGAAAAAATATCAAAGGTGCACAGGCGCACCGCCTAAAAAATGACTGTTTCAAAAAGTATGTCGACCGACTGACGCTTAAGAAGAGGCATCGGAAACCATATATCACTCGGCGCCCATCTTGGCCTTACCCTTGCCATCATTGGTGGTAGCAGCAACACCCGGATCGGCGGCGCCAGCCCCTGCAGGGGGCGGAACGACTGATGTTGAGGCGGCAGGAGCAGAGCCGGCTTCAGCTTGTTTCTTGGCAGCCTCCGCCCTTATCGCAGCAGCTTCCTCCTTCCACCGGGCCAGCATGTCATAAGGCTCAGGAAGATCCGACTTAATTGCTTTGTCGGCATAATCATATGCTGGAACAAGTATGTTAACATCCAGTTCATCAGCAATTACGCTGGCCGGGTAACGGACCTCCTGCTGGACGGCCTGGAAATCCTTTACTGAAAACTTGGATCCGTCAAGCTTGAACTCTGGGAAGCCGCCCATAAGCTTCGCTAACTCGAGCTTGGGGAGATAAGCTTTCGCAAGCGCAAGCCCCCGGGTCACTTCAACCCGGCAAGATGAGCGCTTCCAGTGCCGAATCCACTCGGGAACAGTGGATAGGGCGTCCAACAGCCTCCTCAGGTCAACATATCCTCTACCCGGACACCGTAACTCGTCAAGGATCCATCTGGTCCCGGCACATAGCTGCCGGATAACATTCTTCATGGTCTTCAGCTTGGCAATATCATCCTCATCCGGCATGGCTTCATCCGGGCCTGGAGTAAAATGAATATATAAGCTAAGCATTTTTTGCTGTTGGTCAAAAGGATAAACCCGGAGAAGGAAGCATACCAAGCAAAGAACGATAGGTATCAGAAATTTCGACAGAAAGGCTTGTCAGGTCGTCTTCTGCTCGGTGAGCCCTTCTTCGGTACTTCTTCATTAATTGCCTATTCCTTCTGGCTTCAGTCTCGGCCGCTTCGCGTAAAGATATCTCTTTTTCAACGAGCTTGGCGGCGTCCGCAAGTTTCTCCTCGTATTGAGTCACGTAAGACTGCATGGATGTTAAGAAAGCATTGGTCAGGTAGAAGAGCACAGTTATCAGTCATTGGTATAATAAAAGTACCGAGCAAGTCATGAATGAACTCCCTCGGAACTTGGGGACTGGACAAAGGTACAAGCAACATTAATCAAACTTACCTCGTGTTTGGTTATCAAAGACCCCAAGATATTTTCCTCGTTAGCCCTTAAGGCGCGCAGGGTCTCTAGCATCTGGGCAAAAGTTAACTCCCCGGAGCGAGTCCCGGAAGAGCCGGCAGCTTGATCATCTGGTAGGGGGGTTCCCCTTGCATTTGGAGTGGAGACCCGGACAGTCTGAGTGTCCGGGTTGGGAGGGCTCATCTTTGTATCTAGAATTTCTATCTCTTCGTCTACTGGTTCCGATAAGGAAGGAGATCCGACAGTTTGGGAAAGTGGATTGTTCAGAGGGCCTTGTTCCCGGTTAGTGGCCGCATCACCACCAGTTGCGGCGTTTGCGTCGTCAGTCGGCTTCTCCACCTGGAGGTTATCCGTTTCTGTGTTTTCCGGGTCACTGACGGTGACCTGAGCACTGAAAGAAAAATGAAAAAAGGCAGTTATTAATGATGACGGTGGCTCGGATGAAAGTTCGCTAGAGGCAAAAAGAAATAGTAAGGCAAAAACTTATCCGGCATTTACGGTGTAATCCGATGGGAGCTCGCCACTTCAAGTAGATGAGGTATTCGCAGGAACCACTAATGGAACCCGGAATTGCCCGGCACGTGGGTGGTTAGGAGAAGGGTGGCGCTGAGGAGAGTTGGAAGAGCGAGATGGAGGAGCACTGCCACGAGGGACCGAGGGGGCGGAAATGCCCGGGTTAAGTGGATCTTCACCTGGGGAGCTCCGAGTTACCCTGCGCTTGGCTGGGAGGGAATCCTTCAAGCATGATGAATTTGATAATCGATGGTTAAGTCGTCGCATGACGTCAAAGGAGCAAGGAAGAAAAGGGGGAGTTGTGGCGTGGTGATGGGTTTAGGGTTGCCCTCTAAGCGCTATTTATAAGGCAAGGGTGAGCTTATCTCAACGGCCCGAAACCGGAAATCGTGGGGTAATGGTTATCTACAAAGATTTCGCAGGATATGTGTAGAACATTGGGCAAAGCATTGGGTTAGAAGAAGGAAGGGGTTCGCCCGTGATGACAGGACTGGTTGTCAAGTGTGAGATCTTGGCATTTCTTATTGCGGTCTGGGCCTGGGGATTTGAACTTAAGTGTTTGGAAGAAAGGTCCGGGTTATTACATGGCCTCCATGGAGTAAGGCCTAGTAGAATATCAAAGCATCTTAACTCGGTTTCCATGTGCCCGTGTGATTGATATCTTTTCAGGAATAGCAAGCGCTTCAAGGAGATCCGTGAAGCCCAGGCTATTCTGGGGACTACTGATGGGGGGATGCTAACCCGGTATGTCAAGATCCGAGGAATAACCCGGCCCAGAGACAGTGAGCAGGATACGGCTAGGGATAAAGATGTTTGTGGAGGCCCAAGCTCGTGGGCCTAGTGACCCGGATTGTGGGTGTTGTAAAGGAAAGTTAGGGTTAGCACGCCGTGTCTGGGTAGGACCCGGGTGAGCCTTGTAAAGTAAGTTAGGGGGTACGGGAGCTATATAAACCGACCCCCGGGTATAGATTGAGACAGAGGTCTAAGAACCCTAGTAATATCGTGTGGTATCGAGTATCCAGTGTAAACCCTAATCGAGTTATTGTATCGAGAATAGAGATCCGGCGACTTCGATTGCCGGCTGTCAGATCAAGTTGTACCATGTCTTCCCTTGAGCTAAACCCTCTCCCGAACGCCTGTGTCGACTTGCCCCAAGATCAGTTACCCCTGGTAACATCTGCCGTGATTATCCCACGACACCGCCTCTGACTTCACCATGGATTTATCCATGGTGGCAACAGATGCAGAGCTTCGCGCCGCTCCGTGCATTGCGACCGAATCCCAGCTGATCCAGCAATCTCCAGGCATTAACGCCCATGGGAGATCGCCGGCAGAGCCTTCCGGAACCCGACACTCTGGCTAGATCAAAGAGGACATGCGTGAGGCAGTTCTTCGTCTTGGCACAAGAGGAACCCTAGGACCGCTGTCTTTATTCGAGCATGCCAGCAGGGCCCCACGCCGCTGGACAGCTTCCGACAAACAGATCAAACGGATTAGGCACACGTGACAACGACAACAGGAAGGCTGCAGCGCACCCTAGGCACGCGGAGTAGCGCCATCGCTGTAGGTTCTGCACCGTCGCCTTCGTCCATCACCGCACGCTTTCCCCTCCCAGCCCCATCCACGCCTTCCTGCATCGCGATGACATACGTCGTGCATGGCGGAGTGCCGCCGTCCCGATGCCATACCTCCACTTGCGCCGCCAAGGAGCCGAACCCCCGCACGAAGGGAATTCGGCAGGCTACGCCAGCCCCACCTATCGTATTTGACAGCCATGGTGTGGCCTCCACCGCCAGCGCCAACGGCGGCAGCTGTCAATGGGGAAAGATCACGCGCCAGTCTTCTAGATTGGATCTGGGGTCCTCCGGAGCCGCCCTCGTGCGGGGCGATCCGGGAGTCAATCTTTTTAGAATGGATGGAGAGAGAACACCGAGAGTTTTCCGGATGTGTGCTTGACTTGGCTGGAGTTGGCCTAAGATGGGAGATCTATCGGCGGCGGCGGCGGCGTGGAGGCGGAGAGCTACCTGGAGCCGAGTCTGTTTCCGTGGGATCCTGCCACCTCCTAATTATGAAGAAGTCTTATCTGTATATGTGTTCTGATTCCTTAAAAATCACCATATACATATACATATATGTTATACTTTCTTATCAAACTAGATGTACTCCATTACTAATTATTAGATACTTCAAAGTGAGGTCTATACAATTTTTTTTCATGTACTTGCATAGACTAGGCCATTTTGACAAATTTGGGCTTTTTTAAGGAAAAAACACCGAAGTGGCCGGAAATTGCATTAAGTATATTTGATGAGCATATAAATAATAGAGAGGAGCCTGAAAGAACTAGAAAATACATTTATGGTCATCAACATCTATAGAAGGACCTCGAATCGCAGATTGAGATCAAGGTCACGTCCTTCTCCAGCACGTACGCCATGTCCTCGATGATGACCATTTCCATCATCATTGGGACATAGCCACTTGAGATGGTGCACCTGGGGAGCGATGCGTCGAAGAAGAAGAGGAATGGCCTCTGCATTGGCCAGCTTGCCTAGAGGTTTAAGAAGCCTTGGCATCGGCTGAAGCACCAAAAAAAAAAATGGGGACATCAAAGCTCAGAGCGGACACCATGTCGGCCAGATGACACAACATCTTGATGACATCGACTATCTTTGCATTGCTATGAATGTGCTCTGATAACAGGTGCAACTTCAAGATTTCCCCACCAAAATCCAGATCTAGGCATCTCCTAGCCACATCCCACATCCTCATCTCTTCAGACACCGAGACGTCAAGAAGGATACCAGTATCCTCCAAACCGTCCAGACCATGAGCTCCACTAGGCTTATTTATGAATCTCGCGCCAGATCCACCTTTCTCCCGTGACCAAAGTCATGGAAGGTACCCATAGGAACTCATCGGCGACCCTATGATGTCCCCACACGCGCCAGAGAGAGGCTACCTGCAAGCGGCACTAGTCCAAATGCCACTATGACAAGCAACAACCTAATCCTAACTCTATTCTACACACCGGAGGCCTAGACTCCTCCCTCATCCCTACTTCGTCCAACAACGCTTGCCGAAGGAGAAGGGATGAGGTGTTGGGTGAGCCCATGAGACTCTCAACTCATCATCAACGCCTATGCCACCCTTCATAAATGTTTTGTTTAGGATGTATGTATTTCTATTGTTTTAGGTTTGTGGTCGTGAAGCTGTCCATTTAGGATGGCCTCTGGCTCCTCTTTACATTGTTTGAAAGCTGATTTATTCGGCATCGATATGTGGATTTGCTTGACGTTGTTGAATAATCGATAATATGGTTTTATGAATCAGAGCCCGGGGGTTGTCCTTCCTTTTGATTTTGTGTTGAAAAATATGCTCTGGCAATAGGGTTGAATGGGCTACTGCCAAGACCTTTGGCGGTTATGCCGTGGTACCGGCAACGGATCCAACGGTATCTCGCAAACTTTATGGCCGACATGGGTGCTCAGAAAAAGGTTAGAACAGGCTAACAGTATAAAAAGGATTTATTTTAGAATTACGGTTTGTCATTAGATTTATGCTCTGCGAGAAACTCCTTTTAAGTGCAAGTGTGATGATGGCGGACATCAAGCTTGCTCCTTCCATTCGGTCTAGTTAGAGCTGCATGCACTGATTTTCAGGGGCCTCGTCAATCAACTAAAGCATGAGTTGGGTAGCAAAAGAGAAAGAGATCTCACCCGGAAAGCTACAGAAGTGTAGTATATCCTGAAAGCAATGCACTTAAATTTGCCAAAAAGAGGAAACAGGTCGCTTTGGCCAATTATTCCGTTGATAGTGGGGTGTGATGGTGAGTCCATTTTCCTTTGCTTATCATCCATCAGACACAATCTTCTCGTTCCTTTTTCCTTCGTCCGAAAGAGAAATTAAGGTCCTTGCATTAACCCAGACAAGGCAAACATCATGCAGCAATTGCCACTGCATCTGGCAAGGCGTATTGGGATTTTTTGAATGTAACTAAACCTTTTCATATCAACGGTAGTCAAATCACAGGATAGTTAGTCCACGAAGGGAAAAGACAGAAAACGAGCTTATCAAGGAGGATCAAATGAGTTGCACTAAAAAGAGGCAAAAAAAATGTCGCACTCTAAAATAGTTTCACTTTAGCAATTTTAGCTCCCCATGATTGAAATCAGTTTTTCATATGCATAAAAATATGCACGTCGTCCAGATAGTGCACGCTCTATTTTACAGCGTTAGCTGGAGCATCTTTTTTGTCTCCAATGGAAAAAAACGACGGTTTTAGCGTGTAGGGCATTTTTTTGGGGGGTTCCGTTGGAGATGCTCTAACAACGATACTCAATGCAACGCCTCGCAACATCACGAGTGGTTCATCGGTAACATTACATCGTTTTCAAATATTTCAAGTGATAACAATACAAATAGTGTTCTTGACGTAGTTGAGCGAGATGGCACTACAGAGCCAAAATGATTATCTCCAACTCGTCCAGCTTATATGGTGCACAACTTAAATTTGTCAGGATTTACCGTTAACCGAATAGACGGTTCATGGTTTAAATTGCGGGCAAAATAGTTATACAAAATCCGCATTCATCCCAGAGTTCTTTGATGAAATTGTGGTAGAGGATTTCTCGCACAAGGCGGGAGGGCGTTGCACACGTTGTTCACCTTACGACGGTGAAGTATTATGCTCCCTCCGTTTCACAATGTAACCCATTTTAGCAAACTGGTTTAGCTTGCTAGAAATGTTTACATTATGAAATAGAGAGATTACTTTTCAGGGAAAAAAAGTCCAAAAGTACCCGAAATCTGGTTAATAAGGCTACAGGTGTACAATTACCAGACAATCCCGTAGGAAAACCAGAAATTTTGACATAAATCCTAACTTTCACATAAAACACTCTAGAATAGACCGTAGAAATGCCAAACAATTCCAAAAGCTCCACGGCTGGAGAGCGGGTTCAAGGCACGGTCGTCCCTGCCACCGCCGGGGACATTACCGCGCTTGGAGCACCCTGGACGTGAGGCACCGCGCTGAGGCCGATCAAGATCCTCCCAGCAAGCAAATAAAAACTCAAGCACCTCCGCTAGCACGTAGGGAGGCCAACCCTAAGGAATCGCTATATGAAGAGCAGACTCCGACACTATTACAAAAGGACTCCACGGATACAAGTCAAGGTTTGGTATCCACGACCATGTCTCTGATGTGAAGGCCACAACCGCAACGGACATTTTTACTGTTAGCGATAGTACTTACATTAGTTATGGAGGTTTAATAATAACCGTTTATAATAGTGGTTACATGAAAAAAAAAACACGGTGAGACGTGCTGCACCGTTGATGGAGCCCGCTGCATGCAATTAGACGATCGGTCGTCGCCGTATCCCTATTCGTCCTGCTCTACAAAATTTCATCTGACGACACCGGCTTTAATGTGCATGGATGGGGCTAGCCCTGCACAAATGTGTTCACGACCACCGGATGATCATGGACTCTGTCTTCTATATCAGCTCCTACTGCACAAAATATATTGCTCCCAGAGACGGCAGTTTCAATGCACCATGTACGGAGACCCGCTCGTACGTTTACACGGCATCCACATCGTCGCCAAGCATCCACCAACCCCTACACAAAAGCAACGTGAATAGTAAAACAGATCATATAGTAATTATCTGAATTGTGAAGAAACATATATATAGCAAATAAACCGAGCAAATACTAAATATCTGAATTGTGAAGAATCATATATATGAATAAAGTAATTGGATTCCCACATGTACTAAGAACATTTGCATAGCCAAAAACAAATCAAATACAGAACTGGACTAATTGGATCATCACAAGTACTAACAACATTTGTATAACAACAAATTAGCAAATACACAACTAGACTAATTAAATTATCACAAGTATTAACAACATTTGTATAACAAAAATATAGGAAATACGCAACTAAGACTAATTGGATTATCACAAGTACTAACAATATTTGTATAATAAAAATCAGAGCAAATACATAACTAGACTAATTGGATTCTCACAAGTACTAACAACATTTTATAACAAAAATCAAAGCAAATAAACAACTGGACTAATTGGATTATCACAAGTACTAACAACATTTATATAACAAAAATCAGAACAAATAAACAACTAGACAAATAAACTGCATTGTTTAGGGTTAACCTTAGGCGAGACGGGTCGCTTACTGCTGTTGGGCGAGGCCCCAACGCCGAAGCTACTGTCAGAGGAGGACTACTCCTCCTCCAACTCCAACCCATCCAACCACCTCGAGTCTGACTCCTCCTTTCCTCCGCCACAGGGTCCGCCAACACCGCATCTGGCACATGCCCCTGTCCGAGGAGCAGAGACCGGTATATGGAGGCCCGAAGCTACGTATGGAACACCACCACCTTCGCGAGTTACATCTAGTGCTCGGTAGTGGAGATGGGGACTGCCCTCTGCAGCGCCTCTGCGCAGATTACACCATCGGTTCGCTCGCGCTCGTAGGAGGCACACAAAGGAGGAGCGCAAACTGCAGATCTGAATCCCCTTCACCCGAGGAGGATGAGATCAGGAGACGGGGGACCTCCTACTGCGTCAGATGTACTCATGATGATGATTGGCAAAGAACGAGATGGCGACGACCCTGCTTTGACCACTCCTTAAGAACTGACGACTACGATCGCTGGAAGATGAGGCGGCGGGGGAAGGGGGACTCAAACTCCTCCTAAAGCTTCGCGACAACGGGCCCTGGTTGTAGCCGTCGCCAGAGGGGTTTGCCATTGCAGACCGAACAATGGAGGGAGTGAAGTGCGTGGAGAGAGTGTGCGGCTAGATAGTTAGGGTTGGGACTTCGGAGAGTAAGATTGACAGGAGTGGGGAATCTTATAGGAGAGCCACCTGCGTGGGCTTACTGTGCTTTCACATTGGCAACAAACAGTCGACATGTTCCATTTGCAATGAAGAAAATATCCGCAACATGAGGCGTTTTTTCCTCACTTTCCTATATTGGCAAAGGAGAAAAAAATGCCTCATTTCTGCTGTGGTAGGCCCCTCGACGGCCCAGCGCACGCACCCTCCTGCAGGAACACACAAAACTCAATTTTTTCGTCGCCTAAATCGTGTCATTTCTATAGAGGGTGTCCTTGGCGTCATTTTGTAATAAGGTGAGGCTTCCCAATGCCATATCACACAACTCGCAGCCGCAATGCATATCCAATCCTCTCCCTCGTCGCCAGGGCGTGTCAAGAGTAAGGGACGCGCATGAGGCCCGAATATCTGGGGATGGAGGCGCTTGAAGAAGGTTCCCCTTCCATCCTCATCCTCCCTCCTCGAGATCCTGCCAGAGAGACGCCGAAGCGACCACCCTGAGTCACGCCCGGACACCGGGACGAAGCAGCCAGAGACATCATTATTGAAGGAGATCCCTGAGGCCCGCTCACACACCCGCGCTAGCTCCTGCCACTAGAGCCATGCTGCGAGGAAGAAGACCTACATGTCGTACTGGATCTGGATAGAGAGATCCAACATCCTACCCGGTCCTATTCGCCATGAAGGACCAAACCCTAGACCTAGAGGAAGTACTCTGTATAGGGGCCGGCCTCACCCTCCCCTTTCTGAAATAAAGGGTGACCGCAGTTTAGATAGAAGACTTGATGTGCTGAGATCGAGTCGCTCGAGTGCTCGAGGAAGCCTTTAGCTTGCAGTAATATACATAATTTCTCAAATAATAGAGTCCGAAGATTTAGGAAAGTCGGGTTTGAAAACCATAGCGGGTGCGAAGGCTTGTGGAAATGTTGGATGATGTCGACGGGCGTAGGTCGGGATGGACGAGAGGGAATTCAGAGCCTTAAGACCTAGGTTTTAGGCGTTTGGTCGGCATAGGAAATTGTAACGGCTGCAGAAAAAAAAAGCTATAATTCTCGTGGCTTGCAAGCTTCTATCATCATTGCTGATTGTTGCTTTCAGCAAGCACATAGTGGGATAAGCACCAAATCTACTCGATGTACAACTAAATACTCTACAACGGATCTGCAATCTCTCTCTTTCAAAAACACAGAGTGACAGATACACAAGGTAGGACACATGATTGGCACGCGATTCCCCTGAATTTTGTTGCGCATATGATGCTTCTGTTATCAGATTCAGACACATAACATGCATGTACGCACAGCAGGTGATGAGTGCATGCCATTGCTATGTTCATGTGGGAGGAAGATCATGTAGCTGCCGTTGCAGCACTACACCAATCCATATATGCCATTTGAGAAGGAGGGAGATCATGCGTGTGAATCCGATGCCCTGAATCACCACTCTGAACTTTACATCAAGAAGTATGAACAGTGGTCATAAATCTAAGATGATCTTATCTAGGACCAGATTGATTAAGGAAACCCATGGAATAAACTTGAGCTTGATCAACAAGTGATATTATAGAATTCTCTCTTGTTCCTGCTTGGCTATGCCCATGGAATCATAATACAGTACTATCTGTGTAATTCAGTGATGGAGTAGTCTGCTCCCCACTAGCAATGGTACCAGGGGTAATCTTCCTCCACTTTGTTATAATGTAGGAGGAATCCATTAGCACTAGCCACAGCCGTGTTAACCTTCCTATCTAGTCTCATCTCAATTTAATTAGGTTGACCACAAATCTGGCTTAGCTTATCCTTTGGGGCTTTGTTTCGTACTAGAGTATTTTAGCGATTAGTAGGGATAATCCGTAGAGGTTTGAGTGAAATCCCCATCTCCACCTAATCTCCTCAAATTCCTTCCCCTAAATCCACTTGCTAGAGGGAGTGGATTTGATATGGAGAAAAATACGTTGAATTTTTTTTGGGAAAAGTGGGGATAACCTCTGCTAAATACACTTGTACCAAACGGGTTTTTGGTATTTTTAGCGATTTGGGGTTAGACTTCCCGGGATAATCCCCACCAATCCTCAAATATACACCCCTATCAAACAATGTCTTACTATTTTCACATGCCTTCGCGCCATACACCTACTTGAAACAATTGTCTATAAATGGACCATATTTATTTTGGATCATATTTGTTCTGAATCAAAGAAAAAAAATTGCTGGTATTCATTTCTGAATCAAAAAGTATATGCACATGCTGGACAGGACAAACTCTGCTCACCATATATGTCCAATTCCACGTGTCATGCATGGCTGATAAATAAAACGAACGTCACGATATCTGTTGCATTACGGAAGTTTTCTGGCCGTTGCACCTTCATTTTGCTCCGTCACGTTCTTTCCTCTTCTTCCCAAAGCAAACCCATTTCGCTCTGCTCACGAACTGATCATTTCGCCATGAATCCAACGTCACCACCTCATCGCCAGCAGCTGCAAGAGCAAGGGCATGATCAAAGTGGATGCCCGGCCATGAAGAAGAAGGAGTCGGGGTGGGTTGAGGCGGCGGCGCGCGCGGTAGCCGGCGAGGCGCGTGCGCAGCGGGGCATTGCGCTGCCGCTGATCGGCATGAACCTGACGTGGTTCGCCAAGCAGGCCATCACCACCGCCTTCCTCGGTCGGCTCGGCGACCTGGAGCTGGCCGCCGGTACGCTGGGCTTCAGCTTCGCCAACGCCACGGGGTTCGCCGTCCTAACGGGCCTCTGCGGCGCCATGGACCCCATCTGCGGCCAGGCGCACGGCGCCGGGAACGCGGCACTGCTCCGCAGGACGCTGCTCATGGCCACTGCCATGCTCCTCGTCGCCTCCGTGCCCATCGCGCTCCTCTGGCTCCGCGTCGACGCCGTGCTCCTCCACGTCTTCGGCCAGCAGCCCGACATCGCCGCGGTGGCGAGGAGGTACGTCGTGTGCCTCCTCCCGGACCTTGCCGTAGCCTCTTTCCTCGGCCCGCTCAAGGCGTACCTGAGCTCGCAGGAGGTGACGCTCCCGACGCTCTTCGCCTCAGCCGTGGGGCTTGCGGCCCACGTCCCGCTCACCGCGTGGCTTTCACGGACCAGGGGCGTCGAGGGCATCGCCGCCGCCGTCTGGCTCAGCGACCTCGCTGCCACCGTCGGGCTCGGGGCCTACGTCCTCCTCCTCCTCGCGACGAAGAACAATGGCAAGGCGGAGGCGCCGCGGCGCGGGAGATGGTGGTGGCCGAACCCCGAGAGGACGGCGGACTGGGTGCGGCTTCTCCGGCTGGCCGTCCCGTGCTGCCTGAACACGTGCCTGGAGTGGTGGTGCTACGAAATCCTGGTCCTGCTGACGGGCCGCCTGCCTGACGCCCGGCGCGCGGTGGCGGTGATCGCGGTGACGCTCAACTTCGACTACCTCCTCTTCGCCGCCATGCTCTCCCTCTCCGTGAGCGCCTCCGTGCGCGTCTCCAACTCCCTCGGCGCGGGCGATGCTGCCGCCGCGCGGCGCGCCGCCACCATCTCCATCATAGGCGGCATCCTCACCGGCGCCGCCGGAGGCGCGCTCATGCTTGCGTCACGCCGGCAGTGGGCAAGGCTGTACACGCGGGGCGCGGAGGTGAGGGACGGCGTGGCGAAGGCGATGAGGGTGATGGCGGCGCTGGAGGTGGTGAATTTCCCGCTGAACGTGTGCGGCGGAATCGTGCGGGGAACGGCGAGGCCGGCCGTGGGGATGTACGCCGTGCTGGGAGGGTTTTATCTCGTGGCACTGCCGGTCGGTGTGGCGCTCGGGTTCAGGGCCCGGCGAGGGATCGAAGGGCTGTTGGCAGGGTTCATCATCGGCGCCGCGGCGAGTCTAGCGGTGCTGGTCGTGGTGATCGCGCGCATGGACTGGAAGGTCGAGGCAGACAAGGCGCGGGTGCGTGCTGGTGTCGACGCCGTTGGCAATGATGAACCCGGCTCCGGCAAGGAGGAGGCGCCGCCGGGGAACGCGGGCGAGGTTTGACGGCGAGTGCCTGCATTGTCATACCTGGGTGCTCGTTCGATCTAGTAGTCGGACGAGTGACAGCATTGTTTTTTTTTTTTTTTTTTTTTGATAAAAGGTAAATTTATTACCCGACTTTGATTTAACGAAGCCCAACACACACAAAGCAGAAACTACACCACCACAAGGAGAGACTAAGAAGATCCTGCTCGTCGCGATAGGGGCGACACAACTCGTACACCTCCTTAAGCCTGGCGACAATCCATCTAGCGCTCTCCGTGTCCAACGGCCTCAACAGAGGGGTCCACGCCTCTAGGAAAAGCATAGTTTTAAAGATAATATCAGCGGGGTGATTAATGCATTTCTTCTCAATAGCAAGTTTATTGCGCACATTCCAAAGAGCCCACGATTGGGCTAGAAATAGAATCCAAATCAGCCTACAGGCCCTCCCGGAGGATGACGAGAGAATGGCAAAGAATTGCGCAAAGTTGGCTGGACACCAATCCCTCCCTAGGGTTTGCCTAAGCACCGATCAAGCGAACACCACCACAAAGCAAGTAAAGAACATGTGAGACACATTCTCCGCCTGACCACACAGTGCACAAGAGCCGTCCGAAGGCCCCTGCCTCGTAGCGAGTTGTGCACCCGAGGGCAGTCGATCCAGCACCAGGTGCCACGAGAAAGCCTTAATTTTCAGGGGGGACAATAGCCTTCCAGATATCGCGGAAGTAGGCCACCGAAGCCCCAGAGGACAAAACTTTGTACATAGAGCTGACAAAGAAGATTCCCGAGCGCTCTAAAGCCCAAACAATCTTGCCATGAGCCTCCGAAAGGGACACCACCGACCGGATGTCATCCAAACGCACCCACTGGAGTGCCCCCGCGGCATCGAGGGCCCGACAAAACCTACATGCCTCCCTCACCGCAGTAGCCACCGAGATATGCGCATCATCGCAAATACTAAAGAGGAAGGGAAATCTATCTTTCAAGGGGCCCCCTCATGCCACCAGTCGAGCCAAAATTGGGGTCTTTGCCCATTCCCAGGAGAGTGTTTTGCGCCTAACTTGAACATGTACTTAATCCCGTGGAGGCTCTTTTAACATTCCAAACCCCCGCGGTCCACGGAAGCAAAGATGTCTCCGGAGGGCCTGTACTTCGCCCTGATAATGGAGGCCCAGATTGAGTTATCCATAGCGTAAAGTTTCCATATCCACTTCAGCATCAAAGCCGAATTCATGTGTCTGGAGTTAATAATGCCGAGACCATCGCACTCCCTAGGGCGACAGACTGTAGGCCAGTTAACCATGTGGTACTTGCGTTTAGGGCCAGGCCCTTCCCAAAAGAACTTGGCCATGTGGCCATCGAACTAACTATGCACTTCTTCGAGAAGAAGGAAACGACCCATAGCGTAAAAATGGAGACTCGCGAGGCAGGAGTTAGAAAGGATAAGTCCACCCCCTGAGGAAAGGAACCGTCCAATCCAAGGCTCAAATCTGTCAGCAAGCTTTTGAACCAGAAACGACCACTTCTCAATGGTGAGCTTTCTGTCCGCAATCGGCAAACCGAGGTAGAAGAACGACAGTACCCCCAGCTTGCAATTTAGTTGCCTAGCCACCTCGACTTGAGAGTGTTGAGGCTGATCAAACACAAACACCTCGCTCTTGTGGTAGTTGATCTTGAGACCAGACATATTCTCGAAGCACATCAAAAGGAATTTTAGGTGAGCGATCCCAAGGGGGGAGTTCTGGATTATGATGATGGTGTCATCAGCATATTGAAGGTGAGATACGCCCCCGGGCACAAGGTGAGGGACCACTCCTTGGATGTAACCAGAAACACAGGTCGCGGAGAGAATGGCAGAGAGGCCCTCGACCACATAGTTAAAAAGAAGCGGAGAAAGCGGGTCCCCTTGACGAACTCCACGCAGATTACGAAATAAAGGGCCCATCTCTCCGTTAATAGAAATTGCCGTCTGACCCCCAGCGACGAATTGCGAAATCCGATGGACGAATCCCGCGTCGAAACCCTTTCTTCTCAGAACTTCCAGAAGGAAGTCCCAGTTGGCCCTGTCGTATGCCTTTTCAAAGTCAAGTTTGAGTAAAATGCCCCCAAGCTTTTTTACTTTTGAGTTCGTGAACGATTTCGTGCAGAGCTAGGGCACCTTCCAGGATGAAGCGTCCCTTGATAAAGGCTCTCTGATTCGGGCTGATGGTACTGTCGATTAGTCATATCGGCAATTCCCTCGGATAATCCGGTAGGGTTTCAAGTAAGAGAACGAAATAGGCGCTGGTGACTTCGTAGGCTAACAGGGGGCACGTTTTACCCAGGTTCGGGGCCCTCCTAGAGGTAAAACCCTTACTCATGCTCTTCTCATCTGTATTATGAATAGATCGATTACAAAGGTGGATGGGCAAGCTGAGAGATAGATCTCGAGCTATGGCTTTGGTGGTGGAAAATAGATTGGATCCCCCCTCGGTGGTTCTCCCAGCCTTTAAATAGGTGGCTAGGTCTCGAACCGTACCCGAGGGGGTTACAAACCCTAACTCTAAGGCGGTGTAGACTTTCCATCTTGACCCGCAAGTCTTGCGGGTGGGCTTCCACTGGGCCTCCTAGAGTTGCGGGGTAGCGCCTTGCTTGGGCTTTAGTCTTGGGCCTTGGACCAGGTAGGCCCACTCGACAGGTCTTGGAGTCATCCCCACGTCAGTAGCCCCCCGAGTGTTTGTTCGACTAAATTTAGTCGAGTAAGCACTCAAAGTTCGTTTCTGGATCTTGCGACTGAGTAGTCAAATACCTGACTTCAAGGGTGTGTACCCTGTCTGGGATGTACTCGAGTATCGAGTGATAAATGCGCCTCGTGTTGGCTTTTTGGCAGAAGGGTACGACTCATTTGCTTGGCTCTCCCGAAAGATCGGGGCCAATTTATTGCTTCTCGGAAAAAAAACAGTTCTGGTCTACACGAATTCGAGACCTCCGACTCGAACTCGGCGAGGTGATTGTTGCGACTGAGCCGTGGAGGTCTTATCGAGCCGAACTTAACCTTAAAGGGGGTACCCGGCGCGTCCTCTAGGATTTTTCTTCGTGTTGTTGACACGGAAACTTAACTGGTGGACGCAGCTCGAGTGCGATTCCAGGCCCACAGGAGAGATCCTTGGGTCTTACCTTCGTACTCGAAAGAATACGACATCCGGATGTGCCTAGTCGGCCGAACGACCCGGGATTAAGATGATGTGTTAGAACACCGTGATGTAAGGTTGCGAGATCCGCATGTTCGTGGTTTTATCTTGGATGCACCGTAAGTGCTATCTTCTGCAATTTTCGAGCGAGATAGTCTTCTTTTTCTTGATCTTATACGAAAGAGATTTCGTGTCATGAAGTTCATACGAAAGAAATTTCGTGTCAGAGTGTTCATACAAAAGATATTTCGTGTCAGAGTGTCCATACGAAAGAAGTTTCACGTCCTGATGCTCATACGAAAGAGATTTCGTGTCATGAGGTTTGCGGTGACGTCACGGCGCACTCGTCTGCTCCCGATGGGATGTGACGAAGTGGAGCACGCAGGGCCCACCTTGCCAGCTTTTTGACCGGAAACGGGCGGTCGCATGCCGGTTTATCCGCTGGTCGTGTAGTAATTATGCACGATCTTTCGTAAAAGATCGTGCGAAGGTAACTGCCCGTCGTCTCCTTGTTTCCGCTTTGCACGTGGCGGCAGGGATGCGTTCCACGTCAGTAGATCAACGGCTCATAGTAGCCTAGCCTTGGTATAAATAACGGGCCTTAGGGAAAAGGTAACTTTCCCGGCCCTCATTCATCTTCTTCCTCCTCTAGCGCACACCTTCCCCTATGCAAGCACGAACCAAGTCCCAATGGCGGGAGGCATGAAGTGCGGCGCAGCCGCGTCGTCTGGCAAGGAGGTGGCGAGCGCCTTCACGGTGGCCCCGATGAAGAGGACGGGCGATTGGCGCCTGTCTAACGCCACGAAGAAAAGCATCGTCGAGATGCAGAGGGAGGGACTGCTCCCTCCCGAGGACTCCAAGCGCATCCAGATGTCGACGAAGAAGGAGGAGATTCCCGGTCCGCTCGCCACCGAGCGTGTCGCATTATCGGATCATGTTGCCCGAGGTTTGTCATTTCCTCTCCATACCTTCCTAGTCAGGCTAATGTATGTCTATGGCATACAGCTGCATGACCTCCCTCCTAACGCGATACAACACATTTTGTGTTTTATCGTGCTTTGCGAGTGCTTCTCGGCATTCGCCCGCACTGGAGCCTTTGGAAGGCCATCTTCCAGGTGCGGATCTTTCAGGAGAAGCCCCTGCCAGGCAAAAGGATCGGAGAGCCGCTGAGGACCGGAGGCTTCGGGATCCAGGCGAACCCTACCTGGAGATGAGTTTTGTTGACTCGGCTCAAGGGTGGTGTCGGAGGTGGTTTTACGTTGAAGACAACGGTGCGGGTGGCGTCCAAAATTCCACTCGTTCGCCGTTTTGAAGCGGAGGAAGCCCTGGACGCACTCGCTGTCAGCCGAGGAATCCAAGGTAGTCTCTCCTCTACTCGCGAAAGTGTCACGCTTCCGCGACAAGGAGCAGGGAACCCCGCTGAACGGGATACATCTGGCGGGTGTATTTCTGCGCCGGAGGGTCCAGCTTCTTCAAGATAGGCCGACTACCTTGTGGGAGTACACGGGCGTCAACGACCAGAGCCGGACGTGCGACGATGTTCTTTCGAATGCGGAATTAGAAAAGAAGATCACGGCCATCACCAGTTTGAAGAAAGGAGAGAGCTACTCGACGTGCCCTCTCACCCCTTTTGATGTCGAGCACCCTCCGACTGAGGTAAATTTCTTATCCTTCCTATTTACTCTGTATTTCTTTTCGTTTTGGGTTTCCATCGATTAAACCGCCTTCTTCTCCTCTTTTGCCTTTGCAGAACCAGGACGTGGTGACGTGCTACCCGCCACTTTCTGCGGATGACGGCGTCTCGGATCTTCTGGCGAGCAACCTCGAGGCTCCTCCCGAATCCAGCATCGCGGACATAGAGTCCAGCTCTGAACGAGAGGAGGTGGACGAGGAGGAAGAGCCACTTTTTCGTCGCAAGCGTCGCAAGGCTGAGGTCACCTCCAAGCATAACTCCTTGAGTGACGATCGTGTTGAGGAGATTGAGCCCATCCGAGCAACTCCCCTCGACGTGCTTCCTCCCGCCATCCACCAGTCGAAGATCTCCACCGCCTGTAACCTGGACAACCTCGACGATGATGATGACAACGAGTGAGTCCCGTGTTTTTTTCTTTGTCGCAGAGTTGCTTTCTTCTCTTCTGATTCTAACCCCTGTTTTTAGCCTTGTGACCATCAGTGCGGATCAGTTCGCGTCCTCGGCTTCGTCCGTGAAGCAGAAGGAGGCCATCGCGAATCCTGATCCAGCTTCAAATCCCACTCGACGGCCCCCAAGCCCAGCGAAGGCGGTCGACGTTTCGGAGTACACGATGCCTAGTTTGGCGGGCTGGCGGCCTAAAGATGCCGGGGCGTCAGCGAGCAAGGAAATTTCGGCTAGTTCGGTTGAACCCTTGTCAACCGCGCAGGGCAAGGTGAGGTCTTCTTATCTTTTGTATCGGGTGCACGGCAGTGCTCCCGATGGGAGTAGCCCCCGAGTCTATGGTTGACTGCTTGCAATTGGCTATAGGCTCAAGTCGAGACTTTTGCTTTCTTGTTTGTTTCTTGATTTTGGCTTTTGTTAGGTGCACGGCAGTGCTCGCAATGGGAGTAGCCCTCGAGGCTATACTTGACTGTGTACATAGGCTCAAGTGATATCTGTCTAACCCGCAAAGAGTTTCTGCAAGCTGTCCTTGATTCCCTGGCGGCTTTTGGGCGCCGCCTTCTCACTGCTGAGGCGGAGTGCACTTCTCTTTAGGGGGAGCGCGACCAGCTCATCCGAGATGCCCGTACTTTACTGGGTGAGTTGACGCATGCTTCTTATCTTGGCTCTGATGCTCCCGGCTGTGATTGTTATTTTTACGTGTGCACTCCATGTCGCAGACGAGGTTATTCACTTGAAGTCCGAGAAGGCCGAGGCTAACTCTCGGGTGAAAGATCTCGAGAAGGAGCTAGAATCCACCCGAAAGGAGTTGGAATCCACTCGCAAGAGCATTGCCGACTGACTCGCTGAATTTCACAAGTCCTTGAAGCAACCGCAGGACGCGGGGTGTGGCGCACGACAACGAGTTGGTTGGCATTCTCCGCTTCGTAGCCCAATCTCTGGCTGGTAAGTTAGCCGCATTTTTCCTTGTTTGTGACTCGCTTTTTTATCCTACTTATATCGATTCACTTCTTTTTCTGTTTTAGATGCCCTTGGAGCTGGTTTGGCGCTATCTGGAGGGGTCCGAGTCGACGCTCTGACGGACACGTGCACTTAGCTGCAAGAGCACGGGAACAAGGCTTGCTTCGCCCTGCGTGATGTTGTTCGAGTGCTGTCGCAGCTGCACCAGTGATTGATCGTGGATGTGCCGGTTCCGCCAACTCTTGGTGGCCTCCTGCAAGTCTTTCTTGGTGAAGCTGATCCCCCTTCAGGAGTACTCCCTCGTGCAGTCCGAGTGTGGAGCCAAGACGGTGATCCAGTTTGCCTTGGCGCACAACATCTCGGGTGACCTGGAGAAGGGTATTTGGAGCTCCCTCGAGACGCGCTTGGAAAAAAGGTAGCACTTCGATCCTTTGGCGATCGTGCGGGGAAGCTAGCGAAGATGCTCTCCAAGGTAGTTTCTCGCGGCCGTGACTGCTGCGAGTGGAGCTACCTCCGGGAAGTCGATAGTTGCTTAGAGCTAGTGTCGTTTTATATTTTGTATGCCAATCTGTGTAATGAACTTCGGGAAGCATCCCATACTTTTCTTTCCAATCGAAATATTTAGAAGTGTCAGCATTTATTGTGCCTTACTTTGTATTCTCCCGATGGGAGTAGCCCCCGAGCACTCGAGGATATGTTTGTTTGTAATTCGTCGAGTGGGGTGCAGCTTGAAGACTGAAACTATCGTGTTTCTTTTGTTCTTTCCAGGTTGTAGATGCTGGCGGTGGACCGCCGAGCAGTGCTGTTCCTTCGACTGAGCCACTGATCACTGATGCAAGTATGCTTGCCACGCTCCGTGGCAATGTCGTGGATGGTGAGCGTAAGCTCAAGGATCTGTAAGGTGTGGCGGATGTTGCCATGTCCAAACAGAAACTTGTTGCCGATCGCGAGCAGTTTGTGATGGAGGAGCTGGTGAGCGTCGCGAAGAGCATGCTTTGTAAGTTCCGCGAGCCTTCGAGTATTTTTTGGTGTTTTCTTTGCTTGTGATTTGACGCATTTTCTGTCCATGCAGTTGTTGAGCCTGATGGAGCGTGTGAGGGTCACTGGGTAGATAATCACATTGTTTGTGAATCGAACAGCTCAAAACCTCACGCGAGCAACTTCTGGTCTGACCGCAGTAGAGGTTTTGTCCTGGCTACCCTGAAGTACTGGGTGAGCCAGCGCAACTTTTTGTTGAGTCTTGTCGGGAGGCACTTTCTTCGGTCCATCGAGCATTTTACCCTTTCTACGTTGCTCCTGATAGCTTGAGTGGTTTGCTAAGATTGTTTTATGGGGTGGAAGATGTTCGAGAGTGTGTGCGTCAGCAGCTCATTTGTGGCGCTCAGGTGGCACTTGCCTTTGTGCGTCTTTGGCACCCGGATGTCAACTTCAACTCTGTGGCGCGACTCCCTGATATCCAAGGACCACGTGTAGATTTTGTCCCTCATTATGAGGTTGTGCAATCTGCGGCGGCGCGGATCATTCGGCTGACCGCTGCGGAGACCGAGCGACTGCTTCAAGAGGTTGCTGCTCGGTGATAGCTGTAATTGATAAGGTGTATATACCTTGTATGTTTATGCGAGTCAATTTAAGATGTGTTAAGGTGTGTACCTTGTAACCTTGTATGTTAATATAGTCAGTTAAGGTGTTTATAAGGTGTGTACCTTGTGACCTTGTAAGATATCTGTCGTGCGTATGCACTCGAAGATTTGTTGATGCCAGTTTGGCGTAGTCCCGTGTGTTGGGGTGTGACCGTTTGTTTAGCATGTAAGAGGAAAAAAGGAAACATAAAAATTGTGACTGGATAGTATGTGTAGCTATGGTTGAAAAACCATGTTTTTATTGAGATGGCTGAGAAGCCATGTATTTGCTCGGGCTACAATATAGCTGGAACAACCTTATTTTGCGAGTAAGGTACTCTCCTAGGGATAGAATTTCCTCGGGTGCGCCACGTTCCATGGGTTGGAGTAGACGCCGCCTGTTTTTTTCAAGCGATAGGTGCCTCTAGGGATGATCTCGTGTATGATGAAGGGTCCTTCCCATGGTGACTCGAGTTTGTGTCCGTTTTCTTGCTTGAGTCGCAGCACCAGGTTGCCTACCACAAAGAATCTGCTGCGGATGCGGCGACTGTGGTGGTTGCGTAGTGCTTGCTGGTAGACCGCGGATCTTGCGAGTGCGACGTCCCTGTGTTCGCCCAGTGCGTCCATGTCTTTTGCGGGTGCTTTGTTACAGGATTCCTCGCTGTATGCAACGAATCGCGGAGAGCTGAATCGAACATCCTCTGGCAAGACTGCTTCGGCGCCGTAAACCATGAAGAATGGCGTGTAGTTTGTGGATCTGTTTGGAGTTGTTCTCAGGCTCCATAAGACAGACGGTAACTCTTCAGCCCAATGTCCTGCTGCAGGATGCAATATGTCGAGTAGTCGCTTCTTGAGGCCAGCCAAAACTAATCCGTTGGAACTTTCGACTTGCCCGTTTGTTTGAGGGTGTGCAACCGACGCAAAGCTTAGAGTTATCCCCTTCTCTTCACAGAAAGCTTTTGTCTCTTTCGCTGTGAACTTGGTCCCATTATCCGTGATGATATTGTGAGGGACGCCGAATCGGTACACGATTGTTGTGAGGAATTGGACTGCGCACTTCGCGTGCTGTGACATTACTGGGACCGCCTCGATCCACTTGGTGAATTTGTCGAATGCTACCAGCAGATGAGTGTATCCTCCGGGTGTTGCTTTCCTCAATGGTTCTACCATGTCGAGCCCCCACTGAGCGAATGGCCAGGACAAGGGGGTCATGTGGAGCTCTGTGGCTGGTGCATGTGGCTTGGGCGAGAAGCGTTGGCAAGCATCACATCTTTCGACCAGTTCGTTGGCGTCTTTGGCTGTTGTTAGCCAGTAAAATCCTGCTCGAAAAGCCTTACCCGGTATGGCTCTCCAACTGGCATGATGTCCGTAGTCGCCTTGGTGTATGTCCTGTAGTAGTTCCTTTCCGTCCTCGGGTGCGATGCACCGTTGGAGGATTCCTAATATGCTATGCTTGTAGAGTTTGCCGTTTACCACCCAGAAGGATTTGTTGCACCGAACGATCTGCCTTGCCTCGGGGATATCCTCCGGGAGCTGCTTTCGAATCAAATAGTCGAGGTACTTGGTCGTCCAGACTGGTTCGACTAGGAAGATCTGCCTCGGGATGTTGTGAGCGAGTTCGATGATGGTGCATTGTCTACTGGCTTCTGTTTCTGTTGCTGTGGCACCTCCGTGTGCTTCTTCAGTTTGACCGATTTTTTGATGAGCCGCTCGAAGTAAATTCCTGGCGGAACAGGGGCGTTAGTTGACCCAATGTTCGCCAATCTATCGGCTTCTTCGTTACTTGATCGAGCGATGTGCTTCAGTTCGCACCCTTTAAAGATTCCTTCGAGCAGGTTGTACATGTCGCGATAGGCGATCATGTTGTCTGCGACGACATTGCATTCCTACATCGTTTGTTGCACGATAAGGTTGGAGTCTCCGTATAACATCAGTCGAGTGGCACCGCAGGCGATCGCCATGTTCATGCCACGCAGGAGTGCTTCATACTCGGCGTCGTTGTTGGAGGCTGGATCGTCCAGGGGGAAGTCGAGGCGTAGAACGTACTGCATTTTGTCGCCTCTTGGCGATACGAGGATTACGCTGGCTCCTGCCCCTTCGTTTCTTTTCGACCCGTCAAAGTACATGATCCAGTTACTCGTGTATTCTGGGGGTCTTGGAGTTTGCAGCTCTGTCCACTCGCGAAGGAATTCTACAACCACCTAGGATTTGAGGGCATTGCGTCCTGTGTATATCATATCCCAGGCGCCTAGCTCGATGCTCCACTTTGCGATTCTTCCGGATGTCATGGGATTGTTCATGATGGTACTGAGTGATGCATCGTTTAGCACCGTGACGGTATGTTCCTGGAAGTAGTGTTTGAGCTTCCGGGCTGTAAGGAACACCCCATATGCGAGTTTCTGGTAGTGGGGGTATCGCTGTTTGCACGGCGAAAGTACCTCGCTGATGTAGTACACTGGTCTCTGAGCGCCGTATGCTTTTCCGTCCTCTGGCCGCTTGACGAATATTACCGTGCTGACCACTTGATTTGTCGCGGCTAGGTAAAAGTAGAGAGGTTCCCTTTCCTGCGGTGTTGCCAGTATGCGCCTGCTCTGTAGCACTCTTTTCAAGACGATGAACGCCTTTTTTGCTTCTGGCGTCCACTCGAACTTATCTGTTTTCTTCAGCAGTTTGTAGAAGGGGAGCGTCTGCTCGCCCAATCTTGCGATGGACTTGCTGCGGGCTGCCAGTTGTCCTGCCAGCTGTTGGACTCCGCGGAGATTTGTCGGTTCTTTCATCGTAAGGATTGCTTGAATTTTCTCCGGGTTGGTCTCAATTCCTCGGGCAGAGACCAGATAGCCGAGGAGTTGGCCAGCGGGAACCCCAAACATGCATTTTGTCGGGTTGAGCTTGATCCTATACGCGTTGAGGGCGTCGAATGTCTCCTTTACGTCCTCGAGGAGTGTGTCCTCCACTCGAGTCTTGATGACGATATCGTCAATGTACACTTGTATGTTCTTGCCAATGAGCTTGGCGAGACATTTTTGCATGCAACGTTGATATGTTGCGAATGCGTTTTTAAGCCCCAAAGGCATTGTCGTGTAGCAGTATACACCGTGTGGTGTATGAATGCTGTCTTTTCCTCGTCCTCCTGCTTCATCCTGATCTGGTTGTATCCCGAGTAGGCATCCAGGAAGGAGAGATGCTGACAGCCTGCTGTGCAGTCAATAATCTGGTCGATCCGCGGGAGCGGGAAATTACCCTTGGAGTAGTGCTTGTCCAGCGACGTGTAGTCGATGCACACGCGAAGGACATCTGTGTTTTTCTTCGGGACCAGCACCAAGTTTGCTAACCAGGTGGAAATCTTGATCTCCCTGATGAACTTGGCGGCTAGGAGTATGTTCACCTCTTCTCCAACTGCTCTCTGTTTTGGCTCAGAGAAGCGTCGAGTGGTCTGTTTGACCGGCTTTGCATCTTTATACACTTCCAATGAGTGCTCGGCGAACTCCCTGGGCATTCCTGGCATATCTGAGGGCTGCCAGGCGAAAATCTCCCAGTACTCACGGAGGAATTCGACGAGCGCGCTTTCCTATACGGGTGATAGGATGGTGGACACGATCGCCGTCTTCGCGGATTCTGTCGGGTGCACTTGATGCTTTCGAGTTTCGCTACTCGGGCTGAACTCGAGATCTGGGGTGTTCTTTTTGGTTAGTGGCATCACAGAGTTATCCGTGGTTTTTGCCAATTCCTCTAGCTCCTCTGGCATCCCAAAAGATTTCGCGATCTCATGGAATTTGTTGTCGCACTTGTCTGATTTCTGGAAGTTGCCGTTTATGGTGATTGTACCGTATTCTCCCGGGAGTTTCAACTTGAGGTAGGCGTAATGAGGTACTGCTATGAATCTCGCGAACCTTGTTCGGCCGAGAATGGCGTGGTACTGAGATGGCCAATCGACTACCTCAAAGTTGAGGAATTCTCTCATGTAATTGCGCGGGTCTCCGAGGATCACTTCCAAGTTGATTGTTCCGAGTGGTCGGACCGATTTACCTGGTACTATCTCGTGGAAGAATGTTTCTGATGTTGTGAGTCCCTCCAAGTTCTTGTTCATTTTGCGGAGTGTATCCGCGTATATGATGTTAATTCCGCTGCCGCCGTCCATGAACACCCTGGCTAGGTCGTAGTTTCCTATTTGCGCCTGGATGACGAGTGTCGCATGCCCCGGTCGATGCACCCATGGCGGGTGGTCCTCTCGTGAGAAGGTTATCGGGTGCTCGGACATCTTCAGGTATTCGGGCTTGGACGGTGGTGCTTGTCCTGCCATGTTAACTTGGCGAGTGTTGGTCTTCAGAACTCGTCGGGACGGGCATACCTTATGGATCATGCCTAGGAGCCCGTGGGAGTTTGGGTAGCCGTTTCCTCCTTGATTTGCCGCGGCTGGATTAGATGGTCTGGGAAGGGCGGCTAGAGCCATGTTGTGGTGACCTGCAGGTGGAGGCAGGGGTGGTGGTTGGTGTCCTCCCGGCAGTTGCGGGTTTCCTTGGTGGACGGTTGCCCTGTGCTTTTTCGTGTACGCCTCGTGGATGTCTTGGAACTTTCGACAGTCCTTGAGGAGGTGAGTGGCCTTTGTTTTTCCTGTGCGCTTATCTGTGAACAGATGCATATAGCAGTATTCAACAAGGTCTTCCTCGGGGGTTTTGTCATCTGGTTTTGGCTTCTACTCGCGATTTTCGCGGGATCCGCTGTCGCGGTTTCTTGTAAACTTGGCCGCTACCAGTTTAGATTGATCATCCTGGTCGGAGTGCTTTCTCTTTCATTTGGGTGTGGATCGCCCCAGTTCTTCTCGGAATGCGGCACGTCGAGCGCCCTTGGTGAAGGCCTTGACTACTATTTCCTCTGATATGTTCCCCGCCATGTTCTTGATTATGGTCCATCTCTGGATGTACTCACGGGTACACTCGCCGCTTTTCCGCCTGCAGGCTCGTAGTTCCTCGATAGACATTGGCCACTTGTATGTCGCATGTATGTTCTTCTCGAAGTCGCGGTGAGATCTTCCCAGGATCTGTAGTACACACGCGGTCTTCCTTCGAGCCAGCTTCGGACAGCGCCTACGAGGTGCAGGTTTAGGTACTGCATGGCCGTTATCTTGTTCCCGCGCTGGCACTTCACCTCGGTCAGATACTCTGAAATCCATGTCTTGAGATCTTGCGAGTCGTCGTATTTTGGGACTTCCGCCGTGAGCTTGAATCTCTTGGGCATCGGTGCCTCGCGGATGCTGCTGCTGAAGCACATTGCGCCGCAAGCTTCCTCGTCAGAGGAGGTGGATAGTGATCGGGCACGGTTCCTTCCCGCTCGAGCTTTGTCGACCTTGCTTTGCACGATGTCTCCACGCGCGTCATAACGAGTTCGATCGCGATTATCTTGTTGCCGCGGTTCACAGCTACAATGTCGCGAGCGGCTTCCGTGGTGTCGTGGGCTGCTGTCACGGTTTCGCGGGCTATCTTCATCGATGCGCGGGCTGTCGCCGTGGCGCCTAGCAACTTTGCCCCTAGGGCGACGAGGTGATCCTTTATCTCCTCTTTTTGGTGACGTACTCTCGCGTCTACGAGGTGTTCTGTCCACCCGAGGTGTTTTATCAGCTTCAGGGGGTGTTGTGTTTTTGCGGTAATGGGCGGCGATTGCCGCTCCGGCCATGCCCACTCCCCTCTGGACCTGTCGGTGTTGCTCCGCGCGGGGATTGTTTTCGGGTGGCTGGTTTGCCTGTAAGTAGCTGCAGCCAGGACCACGGCGGCAGGATTCGTCGGGTGTACGTTGCCCTCATCGAACGTGCATGAGGGAAGTCTCGAGGGTCTTGCTGACCTCGCTGAGGGACCCTTGGTCCATGCGAGCGGTTTTTGAGACGTACTTTCCCTTCTTTGGGGCTGGTTCCCCGTTGAGTGAGTCCTGGAAAGCGTCGCGCGGCGCGCACTCGAGGCTTCCGCCGCTTTCTTCCGTGCTTGTAGTTCATTGTGGGCTTCTTCCAACTGTTGGCCTTTGAGCAAAAGGTGGTAGTGGTACGCTGTCAGATATTCTTAAGAGGATCCAGGTTCTATCGGTTGGCCTGAATGTACCGCTGCTTTCGCTTTGAGCCGAGAGGCTCGCAAGACCTTGATGCGTTCCCGGCGCTCCTCGGCTCTCCTCCGTTTCATCAGGTTGCTCGGCTGAATCTGCCATGCAGACTTGGGCCAGATATGGCTCGTGAGTCCTAGGATTAGGCCGGTGGTTTTCGCCAAATTTGGAGGGTTCTTCAGTCGCAATGGTATGGAAGTTGCGCGTGTTGCGGCGGATGGATCCATCGCTGTGCGCTAGGTCGCGACTGGCGTCGCCAGATGGCGATTCGAGGTTCGCCGGGCTCGAGACGAACTCAGAGTATGATCCATTGAGTTTGATCTGGTCGGGGAAGCATAGAATCCCCGTCTTGTTGGCGCGGAAGTGGAGGTTGCCGAATGTCAGGCTGATGCCCTCTTGAAGTCCGCTGAACGCCGGACCTGATTTCGGCGAGTGGGGCATGTAGATGAACGAACCGAAGCAGATCGGCTCCGTTGGAGTCGATGATCCCGGTCTCCAGCTGAAGCTTGGTGAGGATGAGGCCGAAGATGTCGTGGATCCAGCGCCTGCCGTTCCCACAGATGGCGCCAATTGTCAATTAGTCATATCGGCAATTCCCTCGGATGATCCGGTAGGGTTTCAAGTAAGAGAATGAAATAGGCGCTGGTAACTTCGTTGGCTAACAGGGGCACGTTTTACCTAGGTTCGGGGCCCTTGTAGAGGTAAAACCCTTACTCCTGCTCTTCTGGTCTGTATTATGAATAGATCGATTACAAAGGTGGATGCGCAAGCTGAGAGATAGATCTCGAGCTATGGCTGTGGTGGTGGAAATTAGATTGGATCCCCCTTGGTGGTTCTCCCAGCCTTTAAATAGGTGGGTGGGTCTCGAACCATACCCGAGGGGGTTACAAACCCTAACTCTAAGGCGGTGGAGACTTTCCATCTTGACCCGCAAGTCTTGCGGGTGGGCTTCCACTGGGCCTCCTAGAGTTGTGGGGTAGCGCCTTGCGTTGGGCTTTAGTCTTGGGCCTTGGACTAGGTAGGCCCACTCGACAGTTCCTGGAGTCATCCCCACGTCAGGTACGGTTGGCAATTGGGTCAAGGCGATAGGCAATCGCTTTGGAGATGATCTTGAAGATAACATTAATCAGAGCGATAGGACGGAATTGCGAGATCTTGTCAGCTCCAGGGACCTTCGAAATCAGCGATAGCACCCCAAAGTTGAGCCGAGAGATGTCAATCCTCCCAAGAATGAAATCATTTAAAATGTGGAGGGTACCATGTTTAACCAGGTGCCAACACCTTTTGAAGAAAGGAACCGTGAATCCGTCCGGGCCAGGTGCAGTATCCGATTTCATACTCATAACAATCTCCTCTAACTCCTTCTCGGAGAAGGTAAGGGCCAGCGAGGTGTTCTCCTCCTTTGAGACCTGGCCGAGAGGGCCCCAGGTGTTCCTAGCCAGTCTGCAGCTTCTCGCGGCTAAGGCACCCATCAACTCACGATAGAAACCATAAATGTGCCTCTACAGCGCTGCCTTTCTGGTGAGGACACCAGACTCCGCTCGAAGGTCATAGATGTTACACCTACGGCGTTTCCCGTTTTCCAAGACATGAAAATAGGTGGTGTTAGCGTCCCCCT